>CP141139.1:42931216-44131216 GCA_035236585.1 Warburgia ugandensis
ACGTAGAGGCCACGGTAGTCTCCAGTAGCTGATGGTAGGGCCTTACAAGCATGTGTCTGCATGTTACTAGCATACTGAGCATGTCAATCATTCTCAAGAGTCAAGATCATTGTTCCCTAGTGGTATGATTGTATATTGATACATCCGTAGTGGTAGGACTGTATGACACTGTGATATGGAGTGATTAGCTTTCCATGATGATGTGGGCATGGATTTTTGCATTTCGGATTGAGGGTATGCGCCTTGGATCGGTTTCATCTATTTTGAGTATACTAGTTTGATCGACTTATTAGATTCTTTTGGACATTACAAATGATTTGAGATCACCAGTCTTTCCTCGTGGATTTTCACATCATGTGTATGAGATTGATTTTCACATTTATGATTTTAGTTTGATTCAATGTAGAAAGAACCATTTGCATTTATGAATTGATTCTTATGCTTTTGAAAATCATGAACAGCTTTTGGTTTTGCCAAATCAAAGATTTATCAAACATTGGTATGCTAATGAATATACTTTGAGTACACAGTATACTCTTTGACCTTATCGACTGACTTCATCTTTTATCGACATTGTACTTTAATGCTTACACCTCGCTAGTGGCTTTGCCATTAGTATTATATTTCATGTTGATTTTTCCTTAATTGAAGGTTTTACCATGGCATGATCATACATTGATTTATTCCTGCATATGAAAAGACGTTAAATAACTACCATTACACATGATGATGATGAAGTTAGATACCTCACTTTTTGAGAGTTAATTGAATTATCCAATAACAAACAACTTAGATATTTATAGGGATAACTTGAATAATCATGTGTGATGAATGATCTTGAAGAACTGTATGTCATGAATAAACGCAGAATGCTTATGTGTCTATTAAAAATGATCTTAGCACAAATTAAGCATGCCTGAAAAAAATAAAAGCTTAGAATGATTACCCTCAGGAAAAGATGAGGCAATAATGATATTCATTGAAACCATGAATAGACTATGATTCATTAGCTATATTGAATTGCACATGTAGATTGGGACCATAATTGTATGACCTAAGAATTTATAATTTTGTCATGAGTACTTCAAAAATAGCATGAGGTTTGTCTAAGTATGATGCATTCTCAAAATGCATTAACTTATGTAAATCACAAATTGCATGGTAAAATAGCTACTTATTCTACCTACATAAGCACAAGCTTACTGAGACATTATAATTGTTTAAAACGTCTCAAATTTGAAGAATTAGAATAGAAAGTGGAGATTTTCTAGTATCTAGATGGTGAGCCCTTCAACTTTAAATTAGCTTTTTGATTTAGAGGAGAATGCGAATGTATATTTACTTTCATGTTGTGATTCAATGGTATTAAATGAGATATGTTGTGATATGGTTGTGACTAAAGGTTCTGGGATGTGATAAGTTTTTGTGTATTTGTTTTCAAAATGATGAAAATTATTTTTATCATCTATTAGGTGTTTCCATCCATGTATCAAATGCTCATATGTCCAAAAAATATAGAAAACTTTATCGAATTTTTGGTAGAAATGAGACACTCATTTCACTATAAAATCCTTGTGTTTTGTGTAAGAAATGATAGTTAACTTTTTTAGAATCACTTTTAAAAGAACAATAGAAATTTTCCACTATTTTATTTTTGAAAAGAATTTCAAACAAGGGATATCTAGAATTTTGAAATAGTTTTCAAAAAGTAGTTTGAAAACGTAGGGTATCATAAGAAAGTTGTGAATTGGTTGATATATTCCTAGACAGATCCCATATGTTTCAACCACATTAGATTCTTCCAAGCCAAGCACTCTACATTCTCTGGGGAGAATTGCCTCTTGACCTCTTTCATGAAGTCTTCCCATCTGGTTATGGTACAATGGCCTTCTGTTACATCACTGTACCTTCGTATCCACCATAGCATTGCATTGTCAATGAGATACATGGTGGTGTATCCACCTTCACGGCATCCTCCAAAATCTTAATAGCTTTAAAGTATTGTTCCATTTGCCATAGGAAATTCTCTAAGTCCTTAGCATCATAGGTTCCTGTTGACTGCTCAATATTATATCCAAAAATTCCAAATTTTGTATTGTTTTAGTGCATTAGATTGATAATTTTTACATTCATATGACGAATTTGCACTAAAACCATAATTTGACGTATTTTTAGGGTTGTATGTTAAGATACAAGTGGAGAAATCAAGCCAATCAACAATTTATGTCATCGATCAAGCTTAAATATAGATGGATGGCTCAGCTCAATCTAATTTTAATGAACCAGTCAATTGACGGTGTAGAAGCCAAGTCCTTGAGGACCACATCATCTATTTCATCACTAAGCTCATGCAAGCCTAGATCACTCACACTATGGTGTGAAAGTGGAAGATCATACATGGGTTCCACTCAATTCTTCATTCTTTCACACATTAAGTGTGATAACCCGGGTATTTAAAACACATTTTTATATATATTTGCAAAGGTACGACCTTGAATTTGAAATTTTTTAAAAATACAAACAACGAAAACATAATTTCTTTGAAATTGATTTGTCAAAAACCCGAGTGTCATCTCAAATTACTTATCATACATAGATTTTGCATAAAATAAATTTTCTATTGAATATCAATAGAAATGATTTTATTAAAATAAAGATCGATCTAGTGGTTCACATACACAACCCTGGTAGTCATTACATACCTTGTCTAAATATTACAATTCAAATTTAAAAAAAAATCAATACAATCTTCCTCAGAGTAAATACACTGAGTTATAGTTCGGTGATAATTATCCACAAGTCTTGAGCTTTCAATCTTCCTTAACTGTATCTGAGATATTGTAAACATTCAAACATTTACAATATCTCAGTAAGCTATGCTTGGTAGGGGATTTAACAATATATTCAATACATCTCAAAATCAACAATTCATTATATCCATGATATAAATCAATTTATACAATTAGATAACCATTTTATCCTTCACTCATCATATGAATTATATGTATATATTACATATAAATAAAACCACTGAAAATCGTGAATATAGTCAATATCATCAACAATATCTCATTTCCAAACTGATTTAATATTAACACTAGGTGTTAATATATAATCATACCGGATTGGGAATCATCCTCTAATACAACATAGGTAATAACTTTTACCAGGCATCTCATCATGCCATAAAATAAGGCATCTCATCATGCCATAATCAATTATAACATAATACAAAATATCAAAAGACTGCCATGCTCACAGTCTCAATCCATACGGCGCGCCCAAATAATTGTATAATACTCAACTGATACCACGGTGTAAAATACATATCCATATTCGTATGGGGGGAACCATGGCTGTCATAGTGGCGGCCTTCCCATAATTGTCCCACCCAACGTTTTGCCTCTCTTTGAGCACGGTATCATCATCATAATCAATTTTGAAGAGCGGGTGGCCAAACCCTCACAACTCTCCTAGCATTGGTATCCCCAAGCATAAGCCTATCTTAAAACAAAATCACAGGCCTCCATGCTTATATGGAAAATAACATTTCAATACCTACAAACTGTGTCTAGTTATAATATGACATGCCTATAACTTCTTTCCTTAAGATTTGGGAGTCCAACTTATGTAGTTCAAATCTTCCCATTCTACCCATTAAGCAATTTCATAATTACTCAATCAATCCCTTTGTATTCATTTCAACATCATTTGTTGATTCATAAGAATTCCAAGGCAATTATAATCAAAATTCATTTATCAAGATAAGACCATGTGTAAAATACATGTATCTTATATATTGAATATATTCTTAAGGTCCACTTACCTTTACTTTCAACCATCCATCTACTTAGTGATCTTGATCATCATATACTTCATGTATCTATCAAATCACATGTATACAGTCATTTCTCAACTCATTGATACTTCCTAGTTGTTATTTTGATCATCCTTACATAGGATGATTTGGATCTTGTTCCTTGGATCATATTGATCAAGGATCTAATCTATTGATCTACATTTGAATCTAATATTTATACTACTTCAAAACATACATACAATATTATGATTCTTATTATTCGTGATCATTCAAGATCTCTTTATGGATCTTGTTTGATCTTTGATTATCTTAATTACCATTTTCATTAGGATTAGATAGTTTAGTATCCTTTTATGATCTTATTATTATTCATCTAGTTAATGTTTTACTGATTGAAGATAATTTATGCACTCCTAATTTTAAACAGCTCCTCCTTATTTCAGAATTGACTAAGGCTTACCAGTTAAAAACTGCTCACATAGTGGTTAATTCAATCCTCATGTAAGGAGGCATTTAGACCTCACAAACATCGTCAGAGGGTGGAGGAAGAGTGAGGCTCTATTAGAGAACCCCCTTAACCACCATGTTTAGCATTCACTAGGGTTGACCTTAGCTCAACCTTCATAAGGTTCCTATGAGCATTAAACCCTAAGTACTCTTGCTATTTGATTTTAATTAAATACATGAACATTTAAAATGTCATTCATGGGGTTTATTATTCTCCTAATTTTGGGCCAAGGAAATGATATTCCTTATATTGTCTTACTAACTATAGCCCTTACTATCATTAAGTTCATGTCCATATTCATTATAAATGTTCATCAATTTCTATTTTCATTTAATTACATTTTCCATGTAATTTACATAACATGAACAATTAAAGCATAAATAAATAAATCTAACAATTAAATCTACTAAGCACATAAAAGAATATTTACAATAGAGTTTAATAATTCACATGCTCATTTGAATACATTATATTTATTCATTTTGATCAAATGATTATATTTTGATTTCTATTCATTTCTCATCCCATTAAGGGTTTAGATCTTGATCTTTCATTTTTATTCAGATCTATCACATTCTCTTAATATGATATCATCACTAGATCATTGATGCATCTCATTATATGATTTGATCTTTCTTGATCCAACTGATTAAGAAGATCTTAAGTCAATTTATCCAAATCAAGGGCATAGATTTCAATTTATCCCAAATTAGCCATTCATTTCTCATGATCTTATGATTAGATCATTATCCATACTATTTTATATTTTCTGATCATGCTAGATTAGTCAGATCTAGTAAATCCATGATTATTTTTAAGATTTCTCTTCCATTAAGGTTAAATTTCTTAATTCATCTTAGATCAATCACATCTAACTCTTGATTCCATGTTTCTTCATCACTAAGTCACTGATGGATCAAAAATCCAATATCTAATCATGTCATATTTGATTGATCTTGAAAATTATACCTCTTTTTGTAATTTATAGGTTTTTACAGTGCATGAAATATAAACTTTATGTTTCCATTAGATTCTACTGTAATGCCCCGAGCAATTTACACTATTTTTAACAAAAATTGGACATTCTATGGGAAATAAACTGTGTTGAATGTTTTACTTTATTTAAAATAGTAAAAAAATGAATTTTTGAGGAAAGTTAGTACCATTATATTCTACTCGAAAAATGGAATCCAACGCCTCAAAGAACGCAGAAAACGGAGTTTGTATGAAGAAGTTCCACCTCTAGACTTCTCCAGAAACCCTCCTCTCCCAATTTTTCCAGAGAGATCTTCCACCGCCAAGGGCGGCACCGCAATTGGCAGCACCGCCATAGCAGGGCTATAAAACGCCCCATCTCCCCCTCTCCAAAAACATGATTTTCCGTCCATTTTGAGATTGGGGTTTTTGGAAAAATTGGAAACCCATCTCCTTTGCATTTTTCGGTAATGGCCAAGCCCTAGTCAGGCCGGCCATTCCGTTTCCATCTCCCCATTTCCCCTCTCTTCTTTCCGGTCTTAGCATTGGGGTTTTTCCCCTTCATCGAGATTTCCAGCGATAGAGGACTTCCAGAATCGGAACAGGCTCTACCACCGGGAAACAAGGCGTCCCCAGGCTTCCCAGGTAAGCCATTCCTCCTTATCGTCTCTTCATTTTGCTTCCCCCAGGCCAGATCCATGCCGAATCTGGTTCTTTTCCCACCCATTTTCCAACCGGGTTTCTTGGGCAGAAAACGCTCCAAGCCGGCTTGGGCCGGCCCTGCACGAACAAGGCATCCCAGGGACGCCATGCTCCACGTACGCTTGGGACAAGGTCCCTGGGATGGGTTCCGGGCATACGACAGCGCGTATACTGTCCCAGGTGCGGCCTATGGGTGTGCGCGCGACATGGGGCATGGGTCATGGCTCGACCAGGATGCACGAGGTGCCCTAGGAGCTTAGACGCGCCATGTTACACCAAAGGTGCATCTATGCAATGCCATCCAGGATGCGCGTCATAGCGTGTCGTTTGACCATGCATGTGCGCGTGCAAAACGCGGTCCCTGGCACGACCTTTAGGCCGCACGCACGTGAGGCGGTCGCTGTTCAACCAGGATGCACGGGTATCCTGAGAACTGGGACACACGGACCTAATGAGACTTTAAAATTAGGATCATAGGACCATTTATAGAATTTAACTATTGAATAATAGATCCACATCATAGGATCTGGCCTGACAATGAATTAGGCAAGGACCATGGACCCTGAAAGGTAGATCTAGCTATTTAATGTCTAAATAGAATGAAATTAATAAGGACTCCTTGTATCCATTCATACCTAGGAGTTTATAAATGAGACTCAGGGACGAGTTGAAGTGATAAAAGATGCGACTCTAGGAGACTTTGAAGTAGGTGCTCTATCGCTACTAGACTTTTTAAAAGAGCCATGATTGTTTTGAAAATCCATGTTTTAAGTATAAGTATATGACTTGTTTAGCATGACTTAATTCAGTGTACATATGATAAATACATTATGCATAGACATGTTTTGCAAACAATTGCATATATTGCATGATTTGTGAGCATTGAGTTCTTAAAAAATTGCATGTCCTAGACGTTGGGTAGGCAGTTGTGAGGGCCAAGCAATTGTGAGGGACTCAAAGAGGACAGGTTTTGAAATAGAGGTCTTCGCTTGTTTGATCTTATATGATTTGGGCTAATAAGCTCATGGGCACTATGCTGAGAGGTCTGGGTTGGCCTCCAGCCTCTACCACTATTAGGTGGAATGGGTACCACGCCCAAAAAGGGCAACGTCCCTACGTCGACTGCATGTGGTACAGGGCGCTACCACTGGTGTCATGACATTGGGTCGATGTGTCATATGCCTCGTTGAGGCTATGACAGAGTGTCCTCAGGTACCTGGGGACCACACGGCGGCGAGGTCGTGGGCATAGTTGGACCCTATGGTTTCGTGGATTTACTTGCATTGCATATGACATGACATGAGGTTGGTTGACCATACCAGATATCCATGAGTTGGATTCAGTTAAGCATCTTATGAATATCATTATGTTTATGATATATATGATACTTTCGACTTGGTTTATGCATTCTTTAAGTCATTAGTATTCCAATTTGACAATGGTTTTTGATATTGATATTGAACATGATTGTTCAAACATGCACATGTTTTAAAGAACATATGATTTTAAACGTAGCATGCATTGTAAAACTAGTAGTGATAGACTCCTACTGAGTATAGTACATACTCACCCTATCCTTAACATTTTTTCAGGATAGTTCCACTCACAAATAGAAGACGCCTTAGGAGATATTAGTGCTATGAGCAAGTGAATTAAAAAGGAGACAATTATACATGTAAGTAAACTCTCAACCCTTTGGACATGTATTTGTATTTATTTACAATTTGGTTGTGTTGTGACTGGATAGACCTGGGGAAAAACATTTATGATTTCTGAAGTTTTTCAAAAACTACTTTGGTTATTGTGAAAGCAAATGACACTCGAGGTTTTCAAAATGAGTTTAAAACTAAAGATTTTCTGTTGCATTGCATGGTTTTCATAAAATGATTTTCAAATAGGGATGCATCCCGCCTTAGGAATTAGATATTGGATTTAAAAATGCATGGGAAAACCCGGGTCATCACATCTACTCTTCACCAAGAATCCAGATATTCTTTTCGATCTTGATTTGGAGTTAAAATGAGCTCTGAATTGAAGTTTTAAGATTTTAGATCAAAATAAGGGCCAAATTCAATTTGGGTTCACAGATCGATGGATTGATTAGTGGGATAACCCCACCTCGTTCTACTAGTGATAGTCGGTGTACAGGGAGGGGTGAGCTAGGATAGCCAAGACGGTCCTATCTAGACCGTCAAATCAGATTTTCCCCAGATCTCTTAGATCTGAATGATCTAACATCCTAGATTTCATCCCCTGAGGTTTTAGGACCCTCTGAATCCATCTAACTGCTCAAAATCTTCAAAAAGCATATGTTTTATAGGTAATTTTCATGTATTTGACCGGTACTGGATTCACTGAAAAAATCTTGTCGAAAAATCCAATCCGGTGATCTTTATACATTGAAACCTACTGGAATAGCTAGAGGGGGATGAGGGGTACCTACCTGTAGTGTCCATAATTGGAAAATGTGGCTGGAAAAGAGAGATCCATGCTGGAAAATATAGGTTGCTAGACTTACTATTTTTCGGTGATTTCACCCGTGAATATGCCGCTGATCATGGTGAAATTATAGGGCTTTTGTAGATGGTTATAATCCAAACAAGATGAACAGTTTAGATTTGGATTTCAATGGCTGATATCAAACGTTTAATTGAAAAATAGTACTAGGGTCAAACCCTGGTTTCATTAGGGACTATGTGTTTGTGGACTCGCCCGACAGATTTGGGAGAATATTCTCCTCGGGTGTGTTCGCAGATGAGCTTTGCAGCTATAAAGGGAAGAGAGAAAAAGAAAAAGAAGAAAAGAGAAAGAAGAGAGAAAAAAAAGAAAGAAGAGAGAGAAAGAGAAGGAAAGAGGGGGAGAGTCTAGGGAGTTTGTATAGCCTATAAGTGGGATATTTATAGGATTATTTTTGTATTATTTTAATTATTTTTATTTGAAATAATTTTTTTACTTTTCTTATAAAATTAAAAGCATATTCCTCATCATTAATATTCCTTGAGCTGGCTGTCCACCAACTCTCCTAACTTTTGTGGACCCCACATAAAAGTGAAATGATCATTTTACCTTTATGGGTAAATGTAAATTCACAAAATTAAGAAAAATAGAGATTTTTCACCTGACCTCAGATTTTAGCGTGCTTACAGTCATTTTGACTAGTTTTCCATGAATGGTTCCAAATATCTATGTTTCAACTTGATTCTTTCTCTAAAAATTAATATTATATTAAATATAATATTCCACCTTGATTTTTGTAAAAATTCCAATTAATTCTAAATAATTCTAGAAAAATTGGGGTTTTTACATCAAGGGGCCATCAGGTTAGGAATGTATAAAATGGAAGCGTGTATAACATATGGATGATGAGAGAGTGTATGGGATATCATGTGATGATGAGGCATTTCACTTGATGATTTCCTAAAGTGAAGACAAGTAGAAAACAAGTAATTGGTAAGGGATGGAGGGATGAAGGGTGGAGATCCATGTGTCACAAGGAGAGTTGCTTGATATCTTGAAAACAAGAGGGAGCTAGCTACTAATGCTATTGAGAGAAAGCACCTAGAACCATTTTACTTTCACCAATGGATAGTGTGATTGAGGGAGAGAGTCAATGGTAGGTGAGTGGGGGGGTGAAGGAGATAGGAAGTAATTGCTAACTTTAACTCCTACTCATTCTATATAAGGAGGAGAAAAGAGAGGAGCAAAGAGGATGAGGGAAGAGAAAAACTTCATTGCTTGATCCCTACCTACAGCTACTATCATTTCTAGCTTCCAAATGCTATGAATGGCAATGAGCTATAGGTTAAATCTAACAAAGGAGAATCTAGACATATGTTCTCTAACATTCCCTTCAAGGATTTCCATTGGAGGAGAGCAAGAAAGCAAGGTGAAATCCAAGCTTTCCTCCCCTATTTCATTGTTGTTGCCCTTATAGTTGTGTAGTAATAGAACCTTGGATTTTTTCCTTGTATGACCTTGGTTTGGTGTTGATATTTGGTCTAAATTTTTTATAATGCTCCCATCTCTCTTACAAAGAATTATAGTTAAGTCTTCTTGAGTAGAAGCCTCTGTAGAGTAAGAAAACCTCATCTCGATCTCCTCTTTTTACTGTTACTGTAGGAGAAAATAGAATATTAGATTTTCCTTCTTTTAGTCATGCTTTTATTTTAATGATCTAAACCATTGGAAATTTTCTATAATCCTTAGGAAGTTCCCATTGGGTTCTAACAATTTTATTGAGTTTTGAGTGAGATTTAGTGAAGAAAACAGTACCAGATATTGTTACTACACTATTACTATCTATGATGAACCTATCATATTCTATATCAAATATCTTATGTTCTGTTATTTTTCAAAAAATTAAACCATATGGATGGATTCCTTGATATCCAATAAGGTAAGCTAAGAAATTTCACTAAAAAATTCAATCTAGAAGCTAGAGAAAATAATGGTTGAAGTGATCAGTACTATGTGTGACGAATCAGCCATCTTTCTGATTGAATATCTTCAGATCTATAGGTTTTGTTCAAAATCTAAGCATACCATTAGATTCTTTGACATAGAATTATACTAAACATCAAATTTCAGAGAAAAATTCAATCTCTAAGGTGGTGAAATCATTGGCTGAAGTAGCCCTGTTTATCATGCTCATTGAGAGTATCCAAAAAAATTTCTACAACTCTTGATTGCTAAGGACACTCTCCTTTCATTTATGTACATTTATATCTCATTCAATTATCATCTAATGTTGGTGTATAATAGCATCTTTGGAATCAAATCAACTAAGAAACAATTTGGCATGTGATGCCATGATTGAAATGCTAGTGACGATATTTGAAGTTACAATTGCACACTGCATGGGTAGCTTTGTCTTTGAATTCTTATTGGATTTGAGTGAAATTAGAGACGGAGGTTCTTGGATACATTTTACATATGATAAAATAATTAAATATTGAAAAATCTTTCTCAAACCTTAGAAATATTTAATATTATTTGCTTCTTTTAGAAATCCCTAGGTTATCCCTAGTGGATGAGTTAGGCCTTGTTAGGGTTTTTAGTGAATATACCCACAAAATTTCCTAAGGTTGAGCCCCCTATTTTATCTCAGGGAATCTTCTTTTAGTAGCACTCTACTAATTTTTCACAACTTAATGGAGAAGATTGACCATTTTACAAATCATACACATACTAAAGACATTTCATTCTAGTTATTTCTCAAAGCTAATGGTTCTCATAAGTTTTGAAGTGCTATAGAAACAAAGGAAAGTGATCCTTAAGAGTGGATGTCATTATCAAGAATAGTGGGAGTATTTTACCTCAATTCCTTCTTTTTATCTCCTCTTTAAGGCTATGTTCCACCTAAGATCCACAGGTCTTTAATTAGGACAAAACGTAGGCTTAGGTAAGGGATATGAAAAGAAGGGTATAAGGATTTCAAAGGTTCAAAATTGAGTAGAGATCTTTAATGAATATCTCTTAGGACACTTTTGGTTTTGTTGAAACAAATTTCTTTTGTATTCCTGTCCTTTACCTTTTTCTCTTCTTTTTCTAATAGTTTTCTTTACAATTTTTCTTTTTCTTTTTCTTTTGGCTTCTATGGAAGAAAGATTGCTAATTTTCTCACTTCTTTGACTTTTTATCCCCTTTTATTTTTTCTACTAAATATACTCATTTTGAAAATGGGTAATGTTTATTTATTTTACTAGTTTATTTTGGGTTAAAGTGATTGGGGTTAAGAAAGAAAGGCTTAATAGTAGCCTCAAATGGCTAACTAGTGGTGGATATATTGGGTAGCTTTATGTCTTTTGGTTGAACAAGGATGGCCTATATCATTTCTTAAGTTTCTTATAACTTATCAGATTTAATAAAGTTTCTAGAAAGAAAGCTATTACTCCTATTTATTCTTGATAGTTAAGAAACACATGGATAACAGGATTACACTAAGTCATGTTCACTAAAGAAAACTATGGAATTACTTATAACTCTAAACTCACTAAGTTATAAGTCTCTACTGATTTTCCTTAAGGGTTTCTAAGTCATATCTTTCTATTAGTCTTGACTATGTGCTATGTATAAATGGTTCTCGAGAATTAACTTTCATAAAATGTTTCAACACATGAATAATATGAAAAAATAATCATATCACTCCCATTAAGAGGTGAAAATAGTACAATTACTAAATTTTGAACATCCAGCTCTCATCACAATAAGTAAACTCTTCCAAAATAAAGTTTTTTTTTTTTTTTTAAAGCTCAAGAAAATTCAAAATCCCTATATGCATGTACACCCCCCAACTTGAATGAAACATTGTCCCCAATGTTTGAAAACATAGGATCCTATATGGAAAGATGTAGAAGATGGAGATTTTAAAAGCATCTAGGATGCCTCTCAGGGAATGCTAAGTTTTACGTCTTTAGCCAGACATAATGATGAGGGCAATGATGGTAGGGTGCAAAGGTTCCTGGAGTGGTAATCTAAGGTGGGCCATGATACTGAGGTGCCTCTAATAGTATCTCATCAACATCAAGATTAGGCATCTCTAGGAAAGGTTTTAGTTTCTGAATGTTTACTTTTTGGATTTCTCCATTCTTCTCAATCTTGATGGCCTTATGAGGATAGACTGTGCATAATATATAAGGTCCGATCCATCTAGATCGAAGGTTTTCTAGGAAGAGATGCAATCTAAAGTTATACAATATGACCTTTTGTCCAAGTGTGAAGGATTTTCTTAAGATTTGGCGATAATGTGCAACCTTCATCTGGTCTTTGTATAATCGGGCAAAGTCATATGCATCTTTCCTCAATTCTTCTAACTCATTGAGTCAAAGTTTTCTGTGGCTTCCAACAGAATCTAATTCAAAATTGAGCTTTTTGATAGCCCAATATGCTTTGTGCTCTAAGTCTACTGGTAAATGGCAGCTCTTTCCAGAGACTAGGCAGTAAGGTGACATTCCTATAGGGGTTTTATATGATGTATGATAAGCCCACAAAGCATTGTTAAGTCTCATAGATCAATCTTTCCAACTTGGAATGACTATATTCTCTATAAACCTCCTTATCTCCCTATTGGATACCTCTACTTGGCCATTAGTCTGGGGGTGGTATGTGATAGCTATTCTATGGTTGACACAATACTTTATCATTAAATTCTCAAACACTTTATTGCAAGTGTTTCCCCCATCACTTATTATGGCTCTTGGAGTACTAAACCTTGCAAAGATATTTTCTTTTAAGAACTTTACCACAACTTTGTGGTCATTGGTTTTGCAGGGTATAGCCTCCATCCACTTGGGCATGTAATCCACTCCCACTAGTATATAAAGATTTTCAAAAGAATTAGGAAAGGGTCCCATGAAATCTATGCCCCAAATATTGAATGGCTCTATAATAAGTATTGGGTTTAAGGGCATCAGATGTCTCCTTTCTAGACTTCCTAATCTTTAACACCTCACACATGTTTTGCAATAAGCATGTGCATCTTTTAATATGGTAGGCCAATAAAAACCACACTGCAAAATTTTGTAGCTAACTTTCTCTAGCTAAAATGTCCCCCACATGCATGATCATGATAAAAGGAGATTATTTGATTATTTTCACTGTTTGGTACATCTCCTAATTACCTGATGGGGACAGTACTTGAATAAGTATGGTTCATCCCAAGTAAAGTATCAAACCTTGGTAAAAAATCTCTTTTTATCTTGTTTGTTCCAATGATTAGGCATTTATCATGTAATGAGATAATTAACAATATCGCCATACTAAGGCAACTAGGAAATATGCAATAATTATTCATTCGAGAAGGATTCAATTATAGGCATGTGATCGCTAGTATGCTCTACCACTAGTCTAGATAAGTGATTTGCTACAACATTTTTGACACCTTTTTTGTCCTGAATTTTTAAGTCAAACTCTTATAGTAGTAGTATCCAATAGATCAACCTAGGTTTGGCATCCTCTTTAGAAAGGAAGTACTTTAAAGCCGCATAATATGAGTACACTATAACTTTAGATCCTAACAAGTAAGGTTTAAAGTTATCCAAGGCAAACACTACATCTAACAAATCTTTCTCTGTGGTTGAATAATTGAGTTGCACATCATTTAATGTTTTACTAGTGTAATATGTGGCATGGGGAAGTTTATCAATGCACTAACCTAAAACAGCTCCAATGGCATAATCTAACGCATCACACATAATCTCAAATGGTGCATTCCAATCTGGTGGTAGGATAATGGGTGCAAAAGTTAAGTTAGCCTTGAGTCACTCAAATGCTTTCTTACAATCCTCATCAAAGTAAAAAATGGCCTCCTTTGTAAGCAAATTATAGAAGGGCTTGGCAATTTTACTAAAATCCTTGATTAAGCATTTGTAAAAGACAACATGTCCTAAAAAAGAGTAGATTTCTTTCACCATCCTTGGTGGAGGAAGGTTGGCTATTAAATTCATTTTTGCCTTATCGACTTCTATCTCATTGGGTGATATTATGTGGCCTAAAACTAT
Source organism: Warburgia ugandensis (assembly GCA_035236585.1). Lineage (NCBI taxonomy): Eukaryota > Viridiplantae > Streptophyta > Magnoliopsida > Canellales > Canellaceae > Warburgia > Warburgia ugandensis. Next base: position 42,945,720 of record CP141139.1, read on the forward strand.
CCCACTTTGTACCATAAAATGGAATTTTCCCAGTTTAAAACAAAAATTTTCCCCTAACACCTTGCTAGAACTAACTTTAAGTGGTGCAGGCACTCATCAAATGATGACCCAAATACTAAGAAGTCATCCATAAACGCCTCATGAGACTTTTTGATCATATCAGAGAAAATACTCAACATACACCTTTGAAATGTAGCTGGAGTGTTCAATGCCAAAGGGTATACGTGGGTAACGAAAGTTTCAAAGGGGCAGGTGAAGGTGGTCTTCTCCTAATCCTTTGATGCTATAGGAATCTGGTTATAAATAGAATATCCAAAAAATAGTAATAGCAATGTCTGGCCAACCTCTTTAGAATTTGGTCAATAAAGGGTAGAGGAAAGTGATCTTTCCTCGTGATTGTGATGAACTTTCGATGGTCATGCGGTTGGGTACTAACTCATTATCCTCACTTTTGGCAACCGTGACCCCAAATTTCTTGGGTACAACTTGAATGAGGCTAGTCAAGTACTACCAGAGATAGGATATATAACACCAATTTCTAAAAGCTTTACAACTTCATCTTTAACCACACCCTTCATGTGGGGATTAAGTCGTCTTTGAGTTTCTTTAAAAGGTTTTCCATTTCTTATAGGTGTCTCCTATGCATGTTGAAGGCTGGACTAATCCCTTTTATGTTTGCTATCATCCACCCTAAAGCATTTTTATGTTCCTTAAGGACATCTAAAAGCTTACCCTCCTATTCATTATCTAAATCTGATGCTATTATCACACTTAAGGTTTCATTTGGTCCGGTAAGAATACTTCAAGTTGTCAGGCAAGGGTTATAGGTCCAAAGATGGTGGTTGCTCTATCAAGGGTACGGGGACAGATTCAAAAGTGGGAGTGGTTTCACATAACCCCAGTTGGAGGTATCCATGATTAGAGCAGCCTCCAAAAGGTTGTTTACCTAGTTAATAGACTTGTCTATATCAGATTCTCCATTAAAGTGCATGAGATAAGCCTCTAGTGGGTAAGAGATGAACAATGGTGGATGAATGTCATTGATTAGACTATCGATCAAATTGACATGGGAAGAATCATTAAGGTATAAACATTGTTGACTGACATTAAAGACATTTAGCTTAACTTTCATGCTACCGAATGATAATTTCATTACACCATTCCTACAATTAATAAAGGCATTGGATGTCGCTAAGAATGGATGTCCAAGGATGACCAGAATATGACTACTAGGATCAAATATAGGTTGGGTGTCCAGTACAATGAAATCAACTGGGTCATAGAACTAGTCCACCTGTATCAAGACATTTTCAACCAAACCATGGGATATGTTAACAGATCTATTAGCTAATTATAGCATGGTAGTGGTTGGTTTTAACTCACTGAGTCTTAGTTGTTCATAAATAGAGTATGACAACAAGTTAACACTCGCCCTAGGGCAAGTAATGCCCTATCCATGACATGATCACTAATAACACAGGAAATGGTAGGACATGCTAGGTCTCTAAACTTTGGTGGGGTCTTGTGTTGAATTAAAGAACTTACTTGCTTGACGAGGAAAGTTTTCTTTTATACACTTAGCTTTCCTTTTCTTGTGCAGAGCAATTGCATTGAGCAATGGAATATTGATTTAGACATGTTTAAATACCTTCAGTAACTCATTGAAGTCTATTCCCTTTCTAGCCTTGTTTAGTAATTGAGGAAAAGGGGCTTTAGGCACATAGGGTGTCTCCACTATAGGTTCTATAGGGGTTTCTATCTTTTTTCTTTCTCCTGTGTTTTGGTTGCCTCTTTCTCCTTTGTAATTTCCTTAGCCTGCCCTACTTTGTTATCGATTTAACAACTGCTTAGGGTGGTTATAGACTTGGCATGCTCATGAAGGTTAAGGTTTTGAGAACTTGAGCTATCTTAAATTGAACCTTCGAGTTAGGGATGGGTTGACTAGGGAACTGACCCTTTCCTCTATTATGTAGTTCAGTTGACAATTAGCTCACCTACATATCCAACTTGGCTATGGCTTGAGTGATGACATGGATTGAATGTCTACTATCATTTTACAACTGCTGCAAGGCCTTTTTAATATTGTCATTATCTTTTAAATGTTTTTCAAGCATGGTGTCAATGTTTACCTCTAAAGATGGTTTCTTTTGTTGCTGAGGTTGTTGGAAACCAAGTGGCTACTGGGGAACTGTAGTTTTTTTAGCAAAGTTTTAGGTAGTGGGTTCATAGACCTTGGTAGTTATTCTTTGACCAGGAAAAGTTGGGATGCTTAGCCCATCCAGGGTAGTCAGTCTTAGAATACGAGTTGTTGCTAGGTTGGCGATATGCATTCAATGCATTCGCTTGATCAACAAGATAGTCATTCAGCGCTCTATTTGATGGACAAGATGTGGTTATAGGGGCTGGGCTAAAACATATATAACACAAACCTTTTGTGGAGGTTTAAGGGTTGAGGTAGCCATAAAGGATTGAAACATAGTTTCAAGTTTGTCTACTCTACTATTTGACTTGTCCAATCTTGTTAGTATAGAATTGATTTTATGGGATAGTTTAGTATGCACTCTTATCTCATAGAGACCCCCTCTCTTGGTGGGCTGGTTATTTCTCTCTCTTCTATTTGAATAATCCCATTTCTGGTAATTATTTGCTAGAGTCTGAAAGAACTCTGAAGCCTCACTCTTCCTTTAGCATGAGCGTCCCTCCATTTGCTGCATCTATTTTAAGGTGTCAATGCCTCATAGAAGTATTGAACTTACTGTCATTTTTCGAATCAATGATGTGGGCACTTCTGCAGCATTTCATTCCACCATTTTCAATATTCATAATATTGTTCATCATCCCTTTGTTGGCATTTGTTTTGTGAATAGGGAAGAACTTGTTAAAAAACATCCTAAACATTTGGTCCCATGCGTTGATGGAACCTATTTCCAAGGAATTCAACCATGATTTAACTTTGTCCTTGAGAGAGAGTAGGAATAGCCTAACCATAATAGAATCGTTCAAAAAATTTCACAACCTAAACATGGCAAAAATATCAAGGAACTCCTTGATATGTAGGTAGGGTCTTCTTGGTCTCCACCATAAAAAGTGGGAAGCAATTGCATGACTCCTGTCTTTAATTTAAAGTTGTATGCATTTGTAGGAGGTAAAGCTATGAAGGAAAGGGTATTGAGTTGTAGTGGTGCACAAAAATCTCTAATGCCCATACGCTCAACTTCTGTTGGTGGTTCAACCATGGAGATAGGAACTTGGTTTCTTTCCCCTTGTCTTAGGTTGCATTGAATCTCTGGGTTGAAAGGTGTTAGCTCTTGGTTTTGAGATCGATGCCCTTGCATAAACTATCCTACACTAAATGCCCTAATCTAAATGCTGACTCTAACTCTACATGATTCACAATCAAATCCTAATATGCAACAATCGAGCAGTGTTTTGATTATCTTTGCTTAATACATATGTGGTAGCTTCTTAGACCTCAACTAACATTAATGGAAGGCATGGGAAAATCACTTGAATTTTAAGACACCCACTATAACCACAGCACTTAGAAGCCATTGGAGTGACAATAGATCGCGTCCTTCTTAATAGGTCCTATGAGCTCGATACCTTAAGTCTCTTCCTACTTGATTTTAAATTTAAATTCAAGGGTTGGGACCATGGCATCTAAGGATATTGATTGATTACTTGGTGGGCCAAGGAGCTGATGATGAAATCCAATACTTATCTTATAAGGGCTCCTGTGGGGCCCTGACTAACATTAATTTCATTCCACCATAAAGCTGTAAATATGCAATGCAATACAAAAACAAACTAATGCAACCTATAAGCTATCCAACCAAGTTTAGAAAGTTGCTCTAATACAACAATCCTAAGTAAAGATGCAACAATTATCAATGAATGGTCCTAATCTATATGAATTATACTAACATCCAAATGCAAATTATGCTAAATTGCAGTGAGGGTTCCGATGATGATCAAGTGTGGGCTAACATACCCCACACTTTTCCTATATTATTACAACCCATTTAAAATTAAATAATAAAGAAATTACAATTTACAATGGACCTCACCACAAGTTTCACTCAAATCCTAATCTAGGAAGGCAATACAACAAAATCTAAGATGATGAAGTCATGGCCCACATGATCGCTGCTACTCCTTTGCCAATTTTTCTCACACAAAAATCAAACAAATATGGTCAATATGAGGAAAATAGTAACAAATGCAAAAAGTGTGCAAAATTATGTAAAAAGCTTAATCCAATGCATGTTAAACCTAGATTAGAGAAAAACAACCTAAAGTATGGAACACTCCACAATTTGTTGCAACTCCCTGACAATGGCGCCAAAACTTGTTGTTAGTTTACATAAACTTGCAAGTGCATGAGTCGTTTATAATATAGTATACTAGTGAGGTTGATCCTACAATGAGTGAACTATTGTGATGCTAATGGTCCTTAATTTAAACTATCTAACTTTGCCAAAATTCAAGTAAATTTTTGTCTTAAATTAAGAATGGAAATTAAAACATGAAATTGGAAACTAAACAAAAACAAGAAACATGTTAAATGGAAACTTTCCTAAAACATGCACTTTATAAAATTAAAACTTTCTTAAATTTGAAAACTTCTAATTTTATGACTTTCCTAATTAACAACTTTCCTAAAATGCAGTTTAACGACTTTCCTGAACATAAAATTAACAACTAGTCTAAACTACTTTCCTTTTCATGCAAAACTAAGAAAAGTCATCAACCAAATAAACTATTTTAACTAGTATGACAAATTTGATTGCTTTCCTACTAACTAAGACGTAAAATAATGGAATCTAACTACAACTAAACTAGAAAAATAAATGAAAGCAATTACTAACAACAATGATAGGAAAATTGCCCAATTAACACACACACACAACCTAGAATGGTTTGCATGTATCATTGGATAGGAGTGCGTTTAATCAATTACTGTGGAAACCAAAGCATGCAATCCATTTCTAACATTAACTATGCTATTTAACAATCTAATTGGGTTCTGGAAAAGTAAAGTGAACAAGATTATATTGTGCTAGAAATTAACAAACACCATTCAAGCAAAGAAATTCCAGCAATAAGGTAATTGAAACATTCAATGACTATAACATGTAAACCATGAAATTAATCACTTCTAATGCATTCAAAGATTTAGGAATAAAGTTAATTTATTTCTGAACACAAACATGAGTTGAAAATTTCAACTAATCTTATTGAATCACATCCAAAAAGTCATGAACATAACCCTCCATACATATAGTCAAAATCTGAAACTTAAATGCTATTACAATGATGTTCACTTAATCTTAATCAATCCTTAATTACAAGCCAAACTCTTCTTCAAAATTTCCAACATTCATTCATGAACAAGTATGCTTGAAATCAAGGGAGAATTCCATGAAAATTAAGGCAACAATCCAATGGAACTTAAGCAACCAAAGCTAGAAAATCAAGGGGGCTAAAAGAGAATAAAGATGCAATGAAAGATAAAGAACAAAACTAGATTCAAGATGACTTCCCTTGGCTGTCATTCCATTGGAAAACTATCCTTGAATCTTAGTTTAAAAGTAAGGAAGGCTACAGGAAAAACAAGGAAAACTAACAAGAAGTAAATTCCAACAATGGCTAACCAACCTTCAAAGATGAATCAAAACTCCAAAATCCTAGGTTGAACACTTGAGGAAGAAGCATAAACATTGAAAGTTTGTGGCAGCACCCAAAGTCTTCACAAAGTAACAGGAAAAAGGAGAAAAATGGGCTCGAAGGAAGTGGGCATCTCCTTCTTATGGAGGAGATGTCTTTTCCTATGGTGAAAAGAGTGTCTTTTGCTTGAGTTTTGGGATGGTTTTATAAGATTTGTCCTATTTTTGCTAGAGTAACCTAATACTAAAGTGTGGTGAGGATTGAAGAGTGTCAAATTGAATGGCTATGATGGAGAAAGGGGTAGACATCAAATAGGAAAGTGGGGAAGTAGGTTAGCTATCTTATGAAGAGGAGTAGGTGGGAGATGCCACATTTTTAGGAAGGGGTGTCTCCCCCCTTTCGAAACAATTGAATGCTTGTTGGTTTAGAAAAGTGAGTGGGGATAGGTTAGGAAAGAGGTGGGAGATGTTAGGTGAGAAAATTTGGTTGGTTGAGCAGTTTCCTATGAGGTGGAAGGAGTTAGAGTTTTGGAAATTCGTAGTGCATCTTAAGGGTGAGCTGAAAATTAAGGAAAAAGTAGGGAAAAGTGAGAAAAACACTAAAAATTGGTTGCTATTATCCCATTAGTCCACATGCCATCTTATTCTAATATATTTTCCCTTAATTATCTACAAAATAACTCACGAATAACTCTCTTGATTCTCCTCTAATCCTAGCCTTCCATTTAGCTTAGCTTGATGGTTTAGATGCCTAACTTTGAAGGATCCATTAGCTAAGCTCATGGCTGGCTTAGGGAGCTTCCTTGGCTTGAGTGGCTTGTATAGTTTGTTTTAAATTCCTTAGCTTTCCACCTTTTTTCACAGCTTATATGGCTACGGTGGCTTAAGTGGGTCCCATACAAAGGTGGTGGGAATGTATGGCTTACTTCATGGGCCCACTTTCGCCATCTTTAGCTCCTTTAGTCACATCCATTACTGGTCTACAAGATGATCTTGGCCTTTGGATTATGTTGAAGTGATGATCTTGAGGCTTTGACTCGATCTTTTGATCTTGATCTTCAATTTCATCCTGATTGATCTCGGCCATTGGAACACCATCTTACTTCCTACAAAAAGGAGAAAATTCCTGATTAAATTCTAAAAAAATATAATTAATCACATACTTACCTTGGGCTAGCCAAACTTTTGGGTTATTGGGTAAAAAATGAATGTGTTACGAATTTTGATCCAAAAACTCTAATTTACCCCTATAAGTTGTAACACATGGGTACTAATTGAGTGGTTTTAATTCAAAATTAAACACTTATTAAATTTTCAAGAATTAATAAAAATATAATATAGTAAAACAAGTTGCGACACCATATCACTCACAAATAAGTGGACAAGTGACTGATGCATTTTGGGCATATCAAACTACATTTAAAAACATGATAGATATGTCCCACTACCATATTTTTTATGGTAAAGCTTACCACTTGCCTACGGAACTGGTGCATAGAGCCTATTAGGCAATTAAAAGATTAAATTTTGATATAGGTGAAGCATGCTCCCATTGCAATCTCCAACTCAATTAGTTGGAGGAGATATGAGAGCAAGCCTATGAGAATAATAGAATCTAAATGGAAAATATTAAAGTTTTTCATGATAAAAATATTTTAAGAAAATCCTTTCCCAGGGAAGCATAGTACTCAATGGACTAGTCCTTATATTGTTAAAGAGGTATTTCCATATTGGACCGTTGATGTTAAAAATACTAGGACTAACCACACTTTCAAAGTTAATGAACAACATCTAAAGACATACCTAGAGTGGGTTAATTTAGAATCCGAGACCACAGCTCTGGAGGATTTATCTACCAAGACTGAGTGGGTTCTAGCCCTAGATGTGTCTGGCTAAAGACTTTAAACTAGATAGGAGGCAACCTAGCATTTTTAGACTTTGTACTGTCTATCTTGGCCTGGTAGAGGTGCTCTTCATACTTTCTCTAAACTCATAGGAAGAAGGTAGGTAATCATCCATCATCCATCTTTTTAATCAGTGTCTCATAAACACTTAGTTTACTTTTCAAACATTGAAGATAATGTTTCCCTTAGGTTGGGCATGTAGAATTCTAGCAAATTCTCATCTTTCTATACTTGTTCTTTGAAGAAAAAAAAAAAAAAAAAAGAAGGAGAAAATTTTGAAAAATTTTAAATTCCAAGGTCAATTCCTATATTATGATGAGAATTGGATTTTCTAAAGTTTAGTGCTTGTCCATTACTTTGGCTTATCAATAGAATAATACATGATTAGTTCCTTCTTTTACTCATTGTCTAAAGTGTTTTATGACAACTAATCTTTTAGACGTATGCACATAGTTAAATGTACTTAGTTTAGACTTATAAATGGTTATGACTTTGAAACCCTAAAGAAAACTAGTGGAGACTGACAAACCATGTGATTAGTATAGCCAGTCATTATTTTGAGGGTTATAAATAAATTTCACAATTTTCTTTAGCAAGCTTAAATTCTAGTTGATCCTAATATTCTTTGATTTGGTCAATTACCAAGAATAGTTACTGATATTACCCTTAATCTTCCACAAGTTTGTTGAGACTAATAGAAAATATTAAACCTAAGAAATGACTTAAGCCATCCTTGTTGAAACCCATAGCCAAAAAGCCTACCCAATGATACTTTTACCACTATTTTGCCTTTTTAAGTCTTTTATATATAAATATTTTTTCTTGTGAACCCAATTACCTACACCCATATTAACCCAATACTAAATATCCATTGCCTATTTTCTTCAAAAATAAGTTAGAGATGATTGAAGTACCTTTAAATTGCAATTCAAGAAAGGGGGAATGTATATGTTGACTGACAATACACTACACTTTAAGATACAAGTTTAAATAAAATATCCTTAGCATATGACTAAGGTTGTGAGCATTTCATCTATTATTATTAGCTTGCTAAATTTATTGAATCCTAATAGATGAGAATACTCTGAGATAAACTTTGGAATTGACTTTTTGAGTAACACAACATGAGGACCCTATAACAAAATTCAAGCTTGGATTTGAAGGACTTCTACTTACTTTCTTTTATTTTCTTTCATTTCTTTATTGTTTATGTAACAATTCCTTGTAATAATTTTCATTAATGAAATAGTTCTTTCCCTTTCTTAGTTAATTTGTTTCCTTACTTTAATTCTTAGTTAATTGTAGTTTTAGAAAGTTTACTTATTTTATTTCCTTGCTTCTTTATTTGAATAGCTCTTAGTTTCCAAAAAAAAATTCTTTCTTAATTAGGTTTACTTGTATGTAGTTGCTTAGTTTAAATGTTTAGCTTAATGGTTATTCCTCTTTACTCTCCTTATCATTAGTTTTAGTTCAAAGTTGTCCTTCTTTTGAAAGCTTGGCTAGGTTAAAGTACGATAACCTAAATTCTACTTAACTCATTTATCAAAGTCTTCATGGGATTGACCCATATTTGCTAATTCTATACTTTAGTGAAGTTGTGCACTTGTTGTAATCATTAATATACATCATCTTATACTACAGTTACATTCCCCCTTCTTAAAACACTATGGATGGTCCCTAATCAACTATCTTTGTTGGCTAAGTAATGTCATTTTCCTAACATGTTTATGTTTTATGGCACACGCTTGGTCACTATAGAGAGAATTGGTGTATGTTTTAAAATTACATACAAGTGCATGAATCAGAGTAGTATTACCTGTGAGAGAGGTCAATCCTATGAGCAATCTCACAAAATTTTCACTAGATTGGACCTTATTTAAGTTTCATATCTCAGCGATAAAGAGATGCTTTTTATTAAAATAGAAAAGTAAGCAACATGAAAATGGAAACATGCACTAAATTAGAAACTACAACTAAAGGAAAATTTCTAAAAATAAATTTATTCAATGGAATTAGAAATGTTCCTAACTAACATGCATTAAATAAAAGAAACTAATGCAAAACTAGAATGAATGAGTCTAGGATGCTTAAACTAAAGGAAACTTACTGAAAAGGAAATTGTCCTAAACTAACACTTTCCTAAACCTAAAAATTTCTAAAACTCAAAAAGGAAACTTTCTAAAACTAAACTTAGATGTAAACAACTAATGAAAATTTTATAAACTAAAATTAATCAACTAAAAAAAAGAGAATCAAAAGAGAAACTACCCAAGTCCCATGCACATGATCCATAGGATTGGTGTGCATGGTTCATGGGATGAAAGTTACTCAAGATTCAACAAGAAAAAGCTAACTAACCTAAAATATAATCAAAACACTTAACAAAAAACCTACAAAGCTAAATGGATTCTTAAGGAATCAAACAAACATGATGAATAAGGTGCCAAAACTTAAGCATGAATATTGAATATAAAAAATTCTTGATTTCAAACACATAAGAAACTCAAATCAAACCAAGCATGGAAAACAATTGAACTAGAACTCAAAATCTAAAGTATTTTAATACTAAAATCAAGCATGAACATTGAACTTCAAATAGCTTAATTGATTGAATGGGAAAATCCATTAGAGATAATGTGTATGATACTTAGATGCAAATCTGAATATGGTGCACTTGTTCAAGAGTCACCAAGCTAGAGTTCTACTTTCAAGGTTTTCTCACAAAACCTCTACATAGAAAAAAAAAAAAAAAAAAAAAAATGTGGAATTCATGGAGCTTTATAGATGGCTTGTTTTCCAATTGAATGAAGCTTATTCTAAGAAGAGAAAGTGGTTCTAGATCTAGGATTTCAATGAGGAAAGTTAGGTGGAGGAATGAGGTAAGCAAGATAATGTCATGTTAAGGTAAGGTGGCTGCCATGTATTTAGAAACGGGGAAGTGTTGCCTTCTTAGGATGGTGGCGTGGAGTTGTTGGAAAGAGAGAATTGGAAAAGAAAATGGTAGGAAAGAGTGGGAAAGCTTTTAGGGTTTGAGATGTTTTAGGTGTGAATTCGATCATGGGGTTTCCTAATTAGCAAACCACCTAAGATGACAACCAAGCAAGGGGAAAGTGTCACTTTTTAGGAAGGCGCCTCCCTCCTTCAAGTAAAAATCATGGAACCCGAGAATAGGTGGAGGAAAAATATGAAAAATAGACATGGAAAGTTAGGTTTTTTCTCTTGATTGGTTCACCTATACATAATCATCTTACCTTTTAAAATATCTCTCAAAACCTTCCAATTATCCTTTGAAAATCACAGTTTTAACCTAGGATAATGCTTGAATTGATCCTTCAATTATGTGACTCCATGTGGCATGGCTCCCATGTAGCCTGATGGGTCACTTTGATGGCTCATTCCTTGATGGATTGAGTGGCTAAATCACTTGGCTTCAAAGCTTGAATGGTTTGGCTTCTTTAGGCTTCCTTATTAAACTAGGAAACCTCATGCATGGCTTTGATTCTCATGCAAAGTGGTTGAATTGCATGGCTTTTTACATTGGACCATTTTAATCACCTTTGATGCTTCCTATTGCTTTCTTGCTTGCCCTAAGATATTCTTGAACCTTGATCACACTTTGGGTTGATGCCATTTAGGATTTGGTTTGATCTTTTGATCTTGATCTTTAATTCTCATCTCGACCAGTCTTGGCCTTTGGATCACGTTATCAACACCTACAAAAGATGAAAAATCCTAATTAAATTATGAAAATTCACATACTTACTTTGGATTAGCTCTTGAACTTGCAAAATATAAAACTTTTTAATTATTAGGTCTAAAATGCATGTACTATGAATGTTCAAAAAAATCGTAGAAATATGCCTACAATTTATTACATGTGAGCTACTAATTGGGTACTTTTTATGCAAAAGTGAACACTTATCACACCCCCAGCTAGCACTTTGCTTGTTCTGAGCAAAACATGTTAAAAATAATGAAAATAAAATGGTTTTTATTTTCATAGGTACTCACAATTGCATTTAGCATATGCAATAAGCCCTTAAACCCCTAGGTTACCCCTAATGGATGAGTTAAGCCATGTGAGGATTTGAAGTGAATATATTCACAAAATTTCATAAGGCTAAGTCCTTAATTTTCTCTCAGAGAATTATTATCCATTAGCACTATACTAGCCTAAACAACTTAATAAAGATGAATGAAAATTTCTTCAAGTTATCCACCTATCCAAGTCATTTTATTATAACTATATATTGGAGTGCAATGTGTGTACAAGCTACATGAGTCTGGACTTCTAAATAGATATGCATGTATTCCTTTGGAATATTGTTTTGACCTCAAATTATCACTGGTATACACAGAAATAAAGATATAAAATAAAGGGGTCAAACAAATTTCTCTTAATATGTGACTGAATCCAACAAGATTGATGGTTTACATAACCTCTTTTAAGCAAGATGAGACAAAGGAATTATGACCCTAAGAATGGATGTCATTACCAAGACCAGTAAAGGTAGTTCACCTTAATTCCTTACTATGTATATCCTCTTTAAAGCTATCTTCCACCTTAAGATCAATAGGTTTTTAGATAGGATTAAATGTATGCTTGGGATAGGGTTCTAAAAAGAAGGGATATAAGGATTCAAATTTTCAAATATGAGTAGAGGTCTTCAATGTACATTTGACGCTTTTCTTTTTGGTTGAGCTTATAGTGAACATCTTTTCTAGTTTTTCTTTCTCTTTTCTCAACTTTTCCTTTTCTAATATTTTTTCACTTTTCCTTGTATTTTGTAGAAGGAACACTTTTCTTTTTATTTTTGATATTTTTTATTTCATTGACTTTTGTTCTTTTTTTTACTCTTTCTATCATCCCTACTCTTTTTTGAAAGGTAGGCAATGGATATTCTTACTAGGGTTTCTTTGGGTCAGGGTAAATGGGGTTTTGAAAGGAAAAGGCTTACCAAGAGGCTCAAAGGGCGTAAATAGTAGTATAGATTATTGGGTAGACTTTATATCTTTGGGCTTAAACAAGGATGGTCTATATCATTTCCTAGGTTTCTTAATACCCATCAGATTCAATAAATATTTAGGAAACTAAGCTAGTATTCCTTTTAGTTCTTGGCATTTTGACCAAAACAAAGCTACTAGAATCTTTCTAAATTATGTACACTAAAGAAAATATTGAACTATTTATAACCCTCAAAAAGATGATAGTCTTTAAAACTTCCTTGACTATATAGGCCTCCCTTAATTTTCTTAGGGTCTCTAAGCCATAACCATCTATTAGTTTAGACTTATGCACTATGTGTGAGTGTGTTTTGAGAATTAACCCTATACATTTCCATTAAGAATTTAAAGTAGGAGAAATATTAAGATTCTAACTATCCAATTCTCATCACAATAAAGGAACTTTGACCTTAAAACTCAACAAAGAAAATTAAATAAGAAAAACTTAGAGATCTCATGCATATCTACACCCCCAAATCTAAAATGAACATTGTCCCTAATGTTTTGAAATATATGACACCTATATGATAAATGAGTGTGGTAGAACAATGAGACTTTAAAAACTCTGGGTTGCCTCTCAGTGAGCTAAATTTAACGTCTTCAGGTAGACATATCATATAATTAATTAAACCTAAGTAGTTTCTCCTAATTCTAGCCCTAACAATGGAGGAATTTTTGACTCCATGTAAGAATTTTACGATAGTCAATATACATCCTCTACCTTTTAGGTGATGGTAAAAATATAGCTCGAAAGATCACCACGCATTTAATTTTCCTAGGACCACTTCGAGATGAATGACCCCATTGACTACCAATTTTTATAATAATAGTGATCATTGCAATCTGCACATATTTTTTCTCCTCATTCCTTACACTCCCTAAAATTGAGAATTATGCTAACTCTATACTTCCCTAGATGATTTAGCATTTTCTTCTAGGTGAATTCTATGCATACACAGCAAGTCTAATCCCTTTAATATCTACTATGGTCTACCCTAAAGTTGGTTTATGTTCTCTGAGAACATCAAGGAGCTTACCTTCCTATTCTTTATTTAGATATGAGGCTATGATTACACACAAGAATTCATCAGCTCCTAAGTAGGAATATTTCAAATTTTTTTTGGTAATGACTTCAGAACTAAGGTAGGTGGCTTTTCTACTAAAGGTATTGGGATAGAACTGATAGGAGGAAGTGGTTCCACTAGAGGTCCCCAATTGGAGATATATATTATAGGTGTAGCATATAAAACATTATTTACCTCTTCAATGGATTTGTCTATATCAAAGTCAGGGTGAAAGTGCACTGTACATGCCTCAAGTGAGTTTAAGATAGACGTTGGTGGATTAGCATGTTAAAGTAAACCTTCAATTAAATTTACCACACATGAATCATCTATGTTTAGATTCTAATGATTAGTATTAGAAACATTGAGCTTAAGTTTCATATTGGAAAAGGATAATTTCATCACACCATTTCTAAAATTGATGATGGCATTGGATGTTGCCAAAAAACGATGTCTAAGAATGACTAGGATCTAACTACGGAGGTCCTTGGGTATTTAGGACAACAAAATTTATAAGAAAGTAAAGTCGGTCCACCTGTATTAGAACATCTTCACCCATACTACTTGGAATCTTGATTGATCTATCTACTAGTTGTAAAGTGATATTAGTTGGCTTAAGGTTATTAAGCCATAGTTGCTCATAAACAAAAAATGGGAATAGGTTAACACAAGCCCCTAAATCTATAGTGACCTACCAATGATATGATTTCCAATAACACAAGATATGGTAGGATAACCTAGATCTCTAAACTTCAGAGGGGATCTAGTGTTGGATCAAAGAGCTCACCTAGTAGGTGCAGAAGATTTTCTTTTGCACATTAAGTTTGTGATTTTGTGGGCAGAGCTCTTTAAGAAACTTGGCATAAGTAGGAATGCCTTTAATTGTAATGAGAAATGAAATATTGATTTGAACATATTTAAATACTTCCATTATCCCACTAAAATCGAGTCCTTTCTTTGCCTTATTTAATAACTGAGGGAATGCGGCTTTAGGCATATAAGTTGCCTTCACCACATGCTTAGATGGACTTGGAGATTTCTATTGTTTATCTTTCTCCTGTGTTGTAGCTGCTTCATTCTCCTCTATAGCTTCCTTAATTTTCCTTACTTTGTTATGAACCTGGCATGCACTCATAAGGGTAGTAATAGACTTTGCTTGCTCATGAGGTCTTTGGTTATGAGAACTGGGGCCTATTTCAAACTACCCCTTAGGGTTTGGAATTGGTTGACTAAAGAACTATCCTTTCCTCTCTCATTGAAAGAAATAGACAACTAACTCATTTGCATTTCTAATTTGGCAATAGCTTGGGCATTGATAGTTGATCTCTATTCACTCTCATTTTGGATATTGTATAAGGCGTTATTATTCTCCTCATGTTTCTTAAGGAGCAACATTCTATTGTCTTCAACTTATGGTTTCTATGGTTGTTGAGGAAGCTGAAAACTAAGTAGCAACAAGGGAACTGAAGCTATAAGATATTTTTATGCAGGGGGTTCATAGACGGACCCTCCTTAGTAGTTGTTCTTTGACCGTGACAAGTTAGGATGCCTAGCCCATCTTGAATTATAGGTCCAAAAGTAAGGGTTATTGCTTGTTTACGATATGCATTCATTGCATTCTCTTGTTCCAAAAGATTTTCAATGTACACACTATTGGATGGAAAAGTTGAGGTTAAATGTGCTAAGCTGGAACAAATAGAACAAACCTCTTGTGGAGGTTTCATGGACACCTAGATAGCCATGAAGGTCTAGAACATATTTTTAAGCTTGTCCACTCTTTCACCCTAAGAGTCAAACTTATCCATTCTATTAATCACAGAGTCAAGCTTATAAGATACATTCAAAGTCACTCCTATTTCATACAAGCCTCCTTTCTTTTGAGGGTGAATATTTCTTTCTCTCCTATTAGAATAGTCCATTGCTAGGATATGTCTACTAAAGTTTGAAAACATTCCCATGCCTCTGTTTCATTTTTCAACATGAGGGCCCCTTCACTAGCTACATCTACCATTTGTCTATTTTTAGATATAATGCCTCATAGAAGTACTAAACTTGCTATCATTTCGCAAAACCATGGTCGGGACACTTTTGTAGTAATTCATTCCATATTTCCTAGCATTCATAATATTGTTCATTATCTCTTTGCTAGAAATTGATTATTTCCCTATGAAGGGCATTAGTCTTATGGACAGGAAAATATTTGTTTGGGAACTTTTTAGACAATTAGTCCCATATGGCAATCTAACCATGCTCTAAAGAATTCAGCCATGATTTGGCCTTATCTTTTAATGAGAAGGAAAACAACTTAAATCTAATAGAATCAATTGAGACATTTTAGGATTTGAATGTGGTGCAAATATCAAGGAATTCCTTGACATGTAAGTATGGATCCTCTTTATCTTGACCATAGAATGTTGGAGTAATTGAATGACTCTAGGTTTAAGTTCAAAGTGGTTTGCATGGGTGGGTATAATGTGATGCATGATGGAGTATCCAACTAGAGTGGCACATAGAAATCTCTAATTGCCTTGTATTCAACTTCTACTAGTGGTTCTATTATAAGGTTAAGAACTTGGTTTCTCATTGCTTGCCTATGGGTATGTTCAATCTCAAAATCTAAAGGTACTAACTCAGTGTTCTAAGATCCATGACCTTGCATGCACTACAATGAAAACCTATATAAATGATGTAACCTAACTCTAAATATTACTCCTAACTCTATACGATGCACAATCAATCAATCCTTGATGCGAGCAAACTATGTTGATTATCTTTTTTAATCTACAAGGTGGTAACTTTTAGACCTAGATCTAGACAACTCCTCCTTTTATCCAATTTCAACTATTGCTTATCAATTAGGTTCTACTCCAAAGTTGTTAATATGATTCTCATGGAAGGAGGCTTTTAGACCTCAACAATCATCAACAGCAAGCATGGGAAAATCACTTGGATTTTGGATAACCACTATAACCACAATGCTCAGAAGCCACTAGAGTGACAATAGAGCTCTTCCTTCTTAAAGGGTCCTACAAGCTTGATACCTTAATTCTCTTGCTACTTGATTTTAAATTATCCTTTTAAGGGTTGGGATTGTGAACATACAAGGAATTGATTTAATTACTTAAGTGGGCCAAGGATTTGGTGATGAAATCCAGTCCTTATCTTATGAAGGTTCCTGCAGGGCCCTTACTATCAACATGTTTCATCCATCATAAAGTAGTAAATGTGCACGCAAAACAAGAAAAGAAAACTAATGCCTACATATAAGCTATCTACCTAAGAGTTAGACAGGTGTGCAACTAATGCAACAACTGTAAATAAGATGCAATAATTATAATGAATGACCTTAATCCATGTGAGTCACACTACCAACCAATATGCAAGCTACACTAAATACAACTACACTAAGAAAAACAAAATGAGAAAAACTTACATCGGGGTTTCTGATGAAGATCAAGTGTGTAATATCCTCAAATTTTAAATAATAAATTAGTAATAAATAAATTAAATTAAATTAAAAATTATATGCATAGAATTTGTTTCTAAAAACTTAAAAACTAGAAAGTACACATTAAGAGGAATTGAACGGTATAAAGAACGTAGAAAATGGAGCCCAAACAGAGGAGTTATGAGCCGTTAAAGTTGAAGGGCAAATTGGTAATTTAGAGAGGCCAGAAATATAGGGGTCGTTTTTTATAATGGCACCCCCCTTCTTCTACACACCTCTATCAGATCCGAGAAATTTGCCGGAGAAATCGTCGGAGAGGAGTGTATAAGGGAAAAGCTTCCCTTCCTTATCCTCAAAAAGATCTATCTCTTTCAGACTCCTCCCATCATCTTCTCCACCACTCTCTTCTTTGGAACCCTAGCCTCTGCAAATCGCGGTCTTTTGGCAACTAGAGCTCCGGTAGCGTCAACGACCGCCCAGCCAGTCAAGGTAAGTCCCAACCCTTTTTCTTTGTCATGTACAACATATATGTGTGTGTGGCGTGAATTGAAATCGGGAAAAACGACGAGGGTTCGTCGTTTTTCTTAGGGATCTGTGTACCTTACTATTGGAGTAAGAATAGGTTGGAAAACAAAGTTAAAATGAAGATCGGACTGTCCATCTAGTGCATAAAGAACCCAATAACAAACCCTTTAAGTTGAGGGAAATCCGACAGTGGATGAAGCCGAAAATCATGAAAAACAGTACATAGGAAAATTTTAGGAACATGAGAAAAATCAAGTAAAAACCTTAGTTTTTGGCAAAATCAAACCAAATGAGTATTGAAAATGGAAAATACATGAAATTCTAAGTAAAATGGTGCAAAAATCACTAAATTTGGGCACTTGTGGGGTCACTGGCGACAGTCAAACTCTAGTCGTCTTCCCTAGTGCTGGTTCCTGCATCGCGCCAGTGTAACCTGGTGTCAATTGGGGCGCCGAAGTAACCCGGAGTAAATTGAGGCCGCCGGTGTAACCCGGTGTAAACTGGGCCGCCGGTGTAACCCAGTGTAAACTAGGGTCGCCGATGTAAACAGGTGCAAACGCACCGCCCAATCCTTAATAATATTAATTTATGAAGTATTTTTACAAAAAACTTGATTTTGAGAGCTACCGAGTTCCAAATCATGATCGAAAATATCCATTGCGATCATCTTGATGACACAGACTTGACCGATCAAAGGGTGATCATGGCCTAGAACTTAAACAAATAGAAAATATGTGATATTAAAGAAGGGAAAAAGGAGTAAATTAGATGAAATTACTTTATAAATTGATCTAGACCATTGATCTAATTAAGATCTTGGGAAATGGTTGATTTGAGGATGATTTTACTATTAGATTTAGGAATAAATGTTATATATACATAAAAATGAACAGATGAATATGAGATGAGACTAAAGTTAAGAGTCAAATCATAATTAAAGATCATAGAGGATGATCCAATGGTTGGATCACCATAGATTCCCTAATGATGAAATAAATAACATCAAATAGTATTGTGGTATTGACAGGTACATTGGAACGTACAAGATAAGGGGATTATACACTCGAGTTGAGTGATCTCACATCGAGGTAGGTGACGACATTTAATGTTTTGTTTTGATTTTTAAAATCTTACATCATCATAACATCATGATTGGCTGTGATTTAAATTGCATTGTTTAAATTAGTTAAAAAATTGTGAAACTCAGAATTTTATATATTATGATTGATATTTGATTTCGACAATATATTGAATGGATTATAACTGATGATTTCATGAGATAGATATTATATATTTATGCATAAGTAGAAATTTTCTTTCCTTATTACATCATTGAAATTGATGGGGTTATATGCGAAAGGAAAGTGGAGGCTTGGTGGCTAGTTCATTTAGAGGCTAACCCTGGGACGAGGGGCGTGCCTTGGGGATTGTGAGCCACTAGTGCTCCTGATTTTTGAGATACATGTTTTTCATATTTTGGGTTTTATGACTGATGCTTTGCCCTGGTAGATGTCATGCTAGGAGGGAATAGGGTCGGTCACCCACCCTCTGAGATTTGTGATATAATTATGATATGATAGACACCTACCCACAGATGACTTTCGGTAGGGGTTTTGTAACATGGATAGTCCACACTACCAGTCCTGGCCTTTCCATGGGGATAGACGTTAAGTCTCTTGTTATGGTGTCAATGGGCAGCGGCAGTGGGTGAGACCCTGGAGGGTTGCCACTGTGGCATGACGATCCATACTCTTATTCTGTATGTTTGCATGATGAGCATAGAGATATTGTTGTATACATGGGTGTGACGACACTCAGAGTGATATGAGTACTCATGATTTGTTTATACAAGTGTATAGGATAGTCATGGGACTCATGTACCTTAAGGTGCATTGTTATTATTGTATGCTCATTTACATTAGATCATATTATGTTTCAAATTCATGTCATGCATGTTTTATCGTACATGATGATTGAGATTATGTTGGCATTGCTTAAAGGAATTATATTTTCTTAAATGATAGATCTTTTCATTATATCAGCACTGTTATTCAAATTATTTCACCTTTACTACATTAAATGTCTATGTACCTACACAAGCAATAGCTTGTTGAGGCATTGCTTTGCTTTGCAATGCCTTAGATCTCGAGCACGACAGCAAGAAGGGCAAGGCTGTTGAGAGACGGTGAAAGCAATGGGGGATTTCTTTACTTTGACTGATAGACAATGACGTGAGTTAAAAAATGGAGTACCATGTGACTTTCTTTATGGACTTTATACTTTTATTTTATGGATTTGATTATGATAGTTATACACATGATGGACATTTAGGTGGGCTATTATGATGGATAGACCCTAGGCCATGTTATTATTGTGTTTTGGATATTTATTGTTTTGAAAATAAAGGTGCAGATGATTTTGACGTTGGTTTAACATGTGTATTGTTTCAATTGTATCACCGCAAAAAATTTAATTATGTTTTGAATTATAATTGTGATGTTTTGGAAAAAGAAAGTAACACCAGAGGTTTTTAATAAATGTTTTAAATAATTAATTAATAAAATATTTTTAATATGGGATCCCTACTACGACTATTGTTATTATTATTATAAAAAATTTGTTATAAAAATCCAGGGTGTCACAAAGTGTGGGCCACCATACCCCACACTTGCCCTGTATTTTTACAACCCATTTAAAACAAAATAAATAATTGCAAATTACAATGGGGCCTCACTACGAGTTCACTCAAAAAGGAAAAAAATAATCTAGGAAAGTAATAAAATGCTAATTAAGTTGATGAAGCTTTGGCCCACATGATCACGCTACTTTGCCAAATTCCCCTCGCACAAAACAAGTAAGATATGTCAATTTTTTTGAGGACTTAGCAGAATATGTAAGAATGATGTCAAAATTCTAACCTAATGCAACCTAAAACTATGACTAAAGGTAAACAATCTAAATAAAGATCCAACTACAAGTCTGTTGCAATTCCCCTACTAAGACGCTAAAAACATGATGTATTTTTAAAATTACTTGCAACTGCACAAATCATAGTAGTATTGCATTCAACAAAGGTTAATCCCATGAGGAATCTCATTGAATTTTTAATAGATATGACCTTAATTAAGTTGCTTATCTTAGCCAAAGACATGTGATTTTTGTTAAACTAGGAAATTAAGCAACATGAAATTGGAAACATGCACTAAATCAGAGACTACAACTAAGGACACTTTCTAAAAATAAAGATATTCAATGGAATTAGAAAATTTTCTAACTAAAATGCATTTAATAAAATAAAATAATGCAAAACTAGAATGAATAAATTTAGGAAGCTTGAACTAGAGGAAACTTACTAAAAAGGAAACTTTCCTAAACTAACACTTTTCTAAACCTAAAACTTTCTCAAACTCAAAAAGGAAAATTTCTAAAGCTAAACTAAGAAGTAAAAAACCAACTAATAATTGCTAAACTAAGATTAATCAACTAAACAAAGCAAGAATCAAAAGAGGAATTACCCAAGTCCCATGTGCATGATCTATGGGATGGTGCACATGCTTCATGGGATGATAATTACTTAAAATTCAACAAGAAAAGGCTAAATAACCTACAATATATTCAAAGAACTTAATAAACAACCTAAAAAGATAAATTTACTCCTCAGGAATCAAGAAAATAAGATGAATGAGGTCCTGGAAATTAAGCACTAAGATTGAATAGAAAAATTCTACATTTCAAGCACTTAAGAAACTCAAATCAAACCAAGCATGTAAAGCAATTGAACTAGCACTTTTTATGCAAGATAATACTTAAGATCTAAAGTGCTTAGCTACTAAAATCAAACGTCAACAAGCAACTTCAAAGATTTATTAATTAAATGGAAAATACTTTAGAAATAGTGTGTATGATACATAGATGTAAATCTGAAAATGGGACACTTTTCCTAAGCCTAAACTTTATTCAAATCAAAGCTAAAATACCTTTCAATGCACTCAAATTGGGGAAAAAATGCATAAAGCTATCTCTCTCTCTCTCAAAAAAAAAAAAAACATGAATTTCAAGGAGGGAAATCAAGGGTCAAACTCTTTTTTCTCCTAGCTTCCACTATCAGAGAAGAAATAACTTGGATATTTGATGAATAAATAATAAAACCTAAGAACATTGAAGCAAAGATTCAAGGGAAAACAAAGAAGATCTGTGTTTAGAATTAAAGAAGCAAAACAAGAACAACTAAGCAATGAAAACAAGGATTGAAAGCAAAGTACTAATCTGAAATTAAAGTGAAAAAACAAGAGAAAATACTTAAGAGTCCATGGGAAGAGCAGCCCAAAATAAATTCCAATTCCAAAGCTCCAAGAGTCACCAAGCTAGATTGCTACTTTCAAGATTTTCTCACAAAACCTCTAAGAAAAAAAATGTGGAATTCATGGAGCTTTATAGATGGATAGGTTTCCAATTAAATGAAGCTTATTCTAGGAAGGGAAAGTGGATCTAGATCTAGGATTTCAATGAAGAAAGTTAGGTGGAGGAATGAGGTAAGCAAGATGACATCATGTTGAGGTAAGGTGGCTACCATGTTTTTAGAAGGGGGGAAGGCATCACCTTCTTAGGAAGGTAGCACGGAGCTCCTTTCCTTCTAAATACATGGTTTGGCTAATGAAAAAGAAAGAAATGGAAAGGAAAATGGTAGGAAAGAGTAGGAAAGCATCTAGGGTTTGAGGTGTTTTAGGTGTGAACTAGATCCAAGGGTTTCCCAATTACGAAACCACGCAAGGGGGAGGCATCACCTTTTAGGAAGGCGCCTCCCTCCTTCAAGTAAAAATTTTGGAACCATAGATTAGGTGGAGAAAAAAGATAAATAATAGAAATGGAAAGTGTGGGTTTCTCTCTTGATTGGTCTACCTATACATAATCATCTTACCTTCTACAAATATATCTCAAAAACTTCCAATTATCTTTTGAAAATCATAGTTTTAACTTAGGATAATTTCTTGAATTGATCCTCTAATTATGTGATTCCATGTGGCATGGCTCCCATGTGGTTTTATTGCTCACTTTGATGGCTCCTTCTTTGATGGCTTGAGTGGCTAACTCCCTTCGCTTCAAAGCTTGAATGTCTTGACTTCTTTAGGTTTCCTTATTAAATTAGAAAACCTCATGCATGGCTCTAATTCTTATGCAAAGTGGTGTGATTGCTTGGCTTCTTGCATTGGACCATTTTAATCACCTTTGATGCTTCCTATTGCTTGCTTGCTTGCCCTAAGATAGTCTTGAATCTTGATCACACTTTGGTTTGATGCCATTTAGGATTTGGTCTAATCTTTTGATCTTCATCTTTAATTCTTATCTTGATCAGTCTCAACCTTTGAATCACCTTATCGACACATACAAAAGATGAAAAAACCGTAATTAAATTATGAAAATTCACATACTTACTTTGGAATATATCTTGAACTTGCAAAATATAAAACCTTTTAATTGTTAGGTCAAAAATGCATGTGTTACAAATTTTCAAAAAAAAAAAAAAAAAGAACCCCAGAAATATGCCTATAATTTATTACACGTGAGCTACTAATTTGGTAGTTTTTATGCAAAAGTGAATATTTATCATACCCCCCAACTAGGATTTGGTTTGATCTTTTGATCTTGATCTTCAATTCTCATCTTAATCAATCTCGTCCTTTGGATCACCTTCTCAACACCTACAAAGATGAACAACCTTAATTAAATTTTAAAAAATTATAACAATTCATGTACTTACTTTGAATTAGCTCCTAAGCCTTCAAAATATAAAACTTTTGAATTATTAGGTCAGAAATGCATGTGTTATGAATTTAAAAAAAAAAACCTAGAAATATGCCTATAATTTATAATGCATGGGCTATTAATTGGGTGCTTCTTTTTTTTAGAAAAGTGAACATTTATCAAGATAAGTGTTGTATCCCTTTATGATGCTTGCAAACAAATTATTCTACATAAGGAAGATCCTTATTGTCCATAATAGTATAGCCTTTAGGAGGAGTATGCATAATAAGCCACAACCCCTACATCCCATAATGTCTTGAGATCATCAGTCAAGGGAGCCATGTATATGTCAATATCATTCCTTGGTTGCTTGGGACCCGATATCAACGTAATTAACATCATGAACTTCCTCTTCATATGTAGCAATGGTGGAAGATTGTAGGAAACTATTATAGTAAGCCAACAATTGTACTTACTGCTCATAAAACCATGAGAATTAATCCCATCTACAAATATTGCAAGTTGTAGGTTTCTAAGGTCTTCTAAAATATTAATCCACATGAGGTTTATAAGCTTCTATGTTAACCTATCTGCTAGATGGTGTGAATAACTATCAGTTACACTCTCCTTGGCATGACATAATAGCTACTTCATAGTTTTTATAGTACAAAACATTCTTTTAAACCTTGGAATGGGGGGAAATATAATATGACCTTTCCAAGCATGTCTTTCACCTGCTCAGTTGAATTCTTCTTCAATTTCACCTGCATGGTGTAGCTGTATTATCTATGACACAACCTATAATTTCTTCATAATCATATCTTCACGCCCATGTAGAGGGCCTATGAGGAGGTTCTTCTCCATGCCATAACAGGGGGTAATATCTTTGATTGACTCCATTAAAGCACAAATGTTCTCTCAACTTGCCTATAGTTACTTTTTTTAGGTTTCCACATCTCAAGCATGGACAACACATCTGATTACAATCACATTTTTCCTAAGTGCAAACTCTATGAACTTTTCTGTTCCCTCCTCACACTCTCTTGATGCTCTTATTGCGATCATCCAAGCATATTTTTTTAATTATTTCAAATAATTAAAACATAGATATGTGCCAAGACTTGTAATACATGAAAAATTAGTGAACTAGGTTGTGCATTTTACCAAACACTAGGTGTGCAAATTTTAAATTAAATGTTGGAAAAAGAAATTACTAGAGATTTTCCAATTAATAGAAAAAATTGATGCAATTAATAAACATGAAAGATCCATACACAAGAATGGCAAATTAACTTCAAGAAAAAAATGTTCTAAACATAATCATGTCAATGTATAAAACATGAGATAAAACAAGAAAAAGATCCTTACCAACACTAAATCAAATAATATTGGTGGAGAATATGTAATTCCAATTAAACCATGGCATTTTAGTTGAAGTTATCCAAGAGAAAATGCACTAAGATGAGTTTCAAACTATCTAATAGTCTAATATGGTGCAAGATAGAAGAAGACTGAAACTTATAGGAGTTTCATACAACTTTAAAAGTCTGAAAAAATAGACAGTTTGATAAAATAGACTTTACAAGTCAAACTTTTATATATGGTTTTCCTTAACCATCTTTAAAGTGCTTCCACGAAACTAGAGAAGACTGTTAGAGTATAATCATCTTCTCAAGTGTGATATTTAAAGACGGTTAGGGAAAACCATCTTTATAAGTGCTTCTCTTAAAATCAAAGAAGATGAATAGAGTATAACTATCTTCTTAAGTGTGATTTTTAAATATGACTCATTCAAACTATCTTAGATTATTTTTACGAAGATAGTTTACTAAAAAATATCTTCTTTTTGCTATCTTTGAAAGCTTTGATTTTACTAGTGAAAAGGGGTGGAGTGGTCTAGTTTTTTCAACATTGCATGACCGAGATAGATTGAGACAGAGAGATAGAGGAAAAGAAAAAAGGGGTTCATTGGTCTAATTTTTCCAGCAGTGCAATTGAGAGAGAGAGAGAGAGAGAGAGAGAGAGAGAGAGAGAGAGAGAGAGAGAGAGGAAAAGGAAAAAGGGGTTGCCATTCTAATACTTTTGGTCACACGACTGACATAGACCAAGATAGAGAGATAGAGAAAAAAGGGGTCACCAGACTAATTTTTTCAACTAAGTGTAATTGACACAAACTGAGACAAAGATAGAGAGAAAAAAGGGGTCATTGGTCTGGTTTTTCTAGTTGTGTGCAACTGACATGGATAGAGATAGGAAACCTACCTCATCCTGGGTGAAATCCTTGGAGATTTCTCAATAGGCGTGTAAGCCATAAAGAGAGAGTCATCTAGGGAGAGCCATGGAGAACAAAGAGAGAGATATACAGAGATTAAGGGCAAAAGGGAAAAAGGGAAAAAGGTGGGTTGAGGGATGATTTAAACAAATTTAGGTTGGGTTTTTAAAGTTAGATTAGAAAATCGAATTTAAATTATATTTTAAAGTTTGCTTTCATAATTAACTTTAAAAATCAAAAGTAAAAACTTGGCTTCTGCGTCTTATTATTATCAAACAATTCAGCGATTCAATCACTCATTATATAACTAAAAATAACATGAGAACAAGAAAATCAATTAATTTTAGGATAATTCCCCATTAACAATCCTTTAATTAAATGTATCAAATGTTACACAGCATTTCATCTCATTAATATGAGCTAGCACTTGATCAAAGAGCAAATCTGAAACTATTTTATGAAAATATGGATTTTTAGTATTCAGCTCACACCACGCTCTTGCAGTCCTTCGTTGGTAAAGCTTCAATATCTGCATTGCCAGCCCAAAGAGGGAATAATAGACAGTCCCTCGTGATCTGGAGTTTGTATAGCCTTTTGTACCCCACTGATTAACTCTTTCATCAGAAGATATTTCTCTTCATTGAACTCTAATTTCAAACGAGAACTGCAAACCCTAACTTTTGAATCTGATTTTTTTGCTTATCTAACTACTTCCTACCTTTGATTCCTTACATTGTGTCAATTTAGGAGACAAGTGGCAACCCACAAATTGATTCCATGTAACCTTCTTATTAATCTTTTCCATTTTTTGCACACTATGCCCTTTCTTGTCTGAGAGTTAGATCAAAAAGCCCTTTTTTCCCACTAAAATTTTATGATTTTTGTTCAGAACAAGACAATATAGCCAAGATCTTAACCCTAACTTCTATAATGACAAACCCACTTCGATAACAATATTCCTCATGGAATTAATAATAAGAAAAATGGATGGCAACAAGGTGGTTTACTATTCTTATTGTATTTTCATGCCACAAACTGTCAAAATCTAGTTACCAGACACTAGGTGAAGAGAGAGAGAGAGAGAGAGAGAGAGAGAGAGAGAGAGAGAGAGAGAGAGAGAGAGAGAGAGAGAGAGAGAGAGAGAGAGAGAGAGAGAGAAGATAGGGAAAAGGATGACATCCTTCAACCCTCTAGATGAAGATAGTCGATGGGTATAGATAAAGAAAGATGTGTAACATTAGGCTTTTATAAACAAGTGATGGTTTTTTAAGTCGGTTTTATTAACTGACTTTAAAAATCTATTTTTAAAGTTAGTTTCTTCAAACTACCTTTACAAACTTTGTTATAAAATTTTCATTACAAAGAAGTTACAAATTTTTTAACTCAATGCTCCATTCAACATGCATAATATTCTCGAGTTGGCATGTTCCTTATGTACCTACATCATATATAACTATAGATAGATGTATGTGTGTGTGCATAATATATGAATATACATTAATAAAAATAACACAAACATATACACATGCAAATTTTTGGATAAATCCTTTGATTATATTTCAAATAATTACATTTTAATTTGCCCCCTTGTATGGTGTTTTCAACCCAAGCATACTCCTCACCATTATCATATGCATAATCCTCATTACCACCAAGTATATTGATTGTTGGGATTGTTTTGAAAATAAAAGGGTAATCTATTGTAGTATCATCTATGTTGTCTTCATCATAAAAGTTCCTTAGAGAGGCTGATAAAATAGCTGACCATCTCTAATCACGTTTATCTTGCAAATAAAATATCTATTTTGATTGACATGCCAAAATAAACTAATCATTTTTATAACTAATCTTATTGAGGTCAACCATTGTCAATCCAAGGGCATCAATTTTGATGTTGCCTTTACTATGTTGCACTCAATCACACTTAAACACAACCAGAATTTTACGAGTATAACCCAATGCCCACATTTCTCATATAACCTTGTAATAAGTATCATTCCCCACTATTGGGTTGTTATGCTTTGAACTGGAAAAGAAAGTACCATTAGCTACTAAGAGGACCTCACTATTCTATTGCACTCTTGAGTTATCATGATCTTTTATGTAAAAGTGATAACTATTGATGGCATATCTAGCATACTTTATTACTTCTGGTTGTGGTCCCATCACTATCCAAGCCAAGGATTTAGTTATATCATTACATGTAACATGTCACTAATCTTCAACCTATGTATATATTAAGTGGGATGATTGTTATAATTAAGTATATATATATATAAACTATGTAAATAATATGAAGTGAATTAATTCATTTTATCTTCTAATAGAGCCAAGTAGTGAAAGTGGGATAGTACTCATATTGCAGCTACTTTTGTTTCTTTGCATCACCTAAAAACTTCACTTTTAGGAAGTCAATGTATACACTATAATTACAAATTAAGAGATGTAAATAAAAGTATGACGATTGATTATTTTTTACACATATATCAAATAGACGAAAATGTGAAACCAATATGAGAGAGAGAGAGAGATAATTAAGCATGATCAACTTACTCAATATATGCCTGGACTTCATCAACATTGTTTCACAAGACATAAAGGTGTGCATAGTACCTTTTTTATGCTCAATAGTCAATGGATAACCACTCAAAAGAGGTTCACCAACTTTTGATTATGAAATCCAACTATTCATTTCTTTTCTGGGATTCTAATAGCATCCACTTCTGATAAATACTCTATGCAAAACTCCACCACTTCTTCTACAATATAACATTTTGCTATACATCCCTATAGCTGATTGTTATTTTGTACATATCATTTTAAAACTTACATTTACCTCTCACATGGGTACATCCATCACAAATAAACTAGCCCATAAAGTTTGAGCCATCAATTAGGTGCATTGCTAAGTGTACCATGATATTAAAGAAGGATGTTGGGAAGATTGTCTCAAGCTCACATAAAGTTGTCACTAGATATTCTTAGATTCTTATAATTTTGAAACATACACCACCTTCTTACATGAAGCATTGAAGAAGTAGGAGAATTTTGTAATACATCCTCTAACTTTATCTAACAATACCAAATGTATTGCTATGGTCAAGAGGTATTACATTAGTGCATGGCAATCGGGCGACTTTATCCTTAACAATTTGAACTTTACATGGAGACAATGATTCTAAAGTTTGAAGAGTAGTTGTCTAGGACTTTGAACTTTGATAGGATTTTACACACTACTCTCTATTGAGCATCTAAAGCAAGTATGTTCCATGACTGCCCTTATCTTGTGAATGTAACCTTCTCTTCAAACCCATCTTCATAAGATACACTTTACCTGCAAGTCCATCCTTGGTTTTTCTCGTCATGTCAAGCAAGGTACTTGATAAGTTTTCAATTTTGCATAAAAGATACCCAATTAGTAGCCTATGTATATAAAATATAGTGTTAATTTTAAGGCATTTTTGAAATTTTGTAACACATGCATTTCTAACCTAATAATTCAAAAGTGTGAAATTTTGCATGTTCAGAGGCTAATCTAAAGTAAGTATGTGAATAGTCATATCTTTTTAGCATTTAATTAGAATTTCTGATCTTTTGTAGGTGATCAGAAGGTAATCCAATGGCCGAGATTGATCGAGATGGAAGTTGAAGTCATACATGAGATTTTCTAGTCTAATTAGGAAACCTAAGCAAGCCAAGGCCTAAATGTCATCAATACAAAGTGTGAACAAAGGTCAAGATCATGGATCAAAGGAATCAATTGGAAGATTCAAAGGTGATTATAATAGGCCCGTGCACAAGCCAAGAATTTTTCATCACCTTTGCATGGGAGTCATTCAAGCCACATTAGCCATATAAGCCATGAGAGAATGTGACAAGCTAATGAAGTTAAGCAAAGCAATGAGCCATCAAGCCAACTTAGCCAATGCCACATGGAATAACACTATTGGATGAAGATTTCAAGCAATTATCCTGAGCTATAATTGTGAAAATTTAAGATAATTAGCAAGAAGTGGATGAGATTTATCACATGGTAAGATAACGTGCTAGGTAAACCAATAAAAAGAGTCATCCTTTATCTTCTTCCCAACTTTCTCTCTCCATATCTCTCTCTATCTCTATCCCTTTCTTTAAGGAAATTTGCAAGAGAACAAGGGAGAGGCACCTCCTTGTAAAACTCCTTAAAATTCCATATTTTTCATCTTAAAACCACTTTCCATCCACCTTCCTTACATCCATATGAATTTCTCATCTAAAATCTCCACATCAAACTCTTAAACCTCACCTTCCTAGCACTTTCCTAGAGTCCTACTTCTAATACCCATCTTCAGTCTCATACCTTATCTCTATCTATCTTATCTCTTAGGATTAGAATTCTAGCAACCATGAAAACCTAATATCCTCTATAAAAACACAAGTCACCCCATATACCATACATGGAGTTCCATACCCTCCCCCCCCCCCCCCCCGCCTCACCCAACATGTGCTGCTCCACCTTGTTTTCTTCTCCACCAAAGTCCTCCACGTTTTCATGTCTTAGGTTGATCCCCCACTCCTCCTTCAAGTTCAACACTCTTTCTCTTTGTTTGCACTTCAATTAGGTTGGTTTTCCTTGCTCTTTTACATTCCTTGTTATTTGATATGTTCTTTGTTTCATGCTTTAAGTTTTTCCTTATCTTCCTTGTCTTTAGATTCTTGTAATCAAGGTCCTCAATTCTCTTGTAGTGATAACCAAGTGATAGATGTCCTTGGATCAAGTTAGTTGTTCATTGAATTCCTCGCCTTTCTTTTGCTTTCTTCTCATCTCTTTCTCCTTGGTTCTTCTTTGGATCACACACATGTTGCATAGAGAATGTTGGACAGGAATTTGAGTTCATTTTCATGTCTTGAAGATGTGCAATTTTCTTTCTACACTTATGTAATATGTGTACCATCTTTTGTAGAAATTCCAATTTAGTAAAGCTTATGTTTCATGCACTTTTCTTTGCTTGTTCTTAATGCTTAAAAGTCTTTGATTCTTAATTGTCATATCATGCTTTATGCTTAATTTACACGCACCTTACATTCAAGTTATCATATGCATCTTTCGTGTTCCATTAGGTAATTTTTCAATCATATTTTCATGCACATCATCCTAGGTTAAATTGCACCACATTCAAGATCATGCGAACAACTCTAAGGATTATGCATATGGTTTTGATATTTGTTTCCTTGGTTAAGTTGTTTATTTCATAATTTATTCTTGCCTATGTATCCATGCTTTAGTTTAAGTATGACTTATGTGCACCTTTCATGTCTATCTCATGCATTGTAGTTAGTTTCATAAGCATATTCCTATTACCCCATAAGCACCATTTTTTTTATTTTTTATTTTTTGCATATTTTCATTCATTAGTTGAGACATGCTTATATTGCATGATTTATTTCTATGTTTATTTTCCATTTTAGATTAGTTTAGTTAGTTTCTAATTTCCATTTTTAAAAAGTTCTAATTTCAGTTTGGCAAAGTTCTATTTTTAAAAAGTGTATTTTTATGAAAGTTTATATGTTTAGCTTGTATACTTTTAACATGTTTCATCATTCTATGTTTATAATTTATGTTATGTTTTTCTAATTTATGTTATGTTTTCATGTTAATTCAGTCCCTAGTTTAAGTTAAAAATCAACTCTTTTGTCTAGATTAGATAATTAAAATGAAGATCTATCCAACATACAAAACTGTGAGATTCCTCGTGGGATCAACCTCACTCACATGCATCTTCTACAATAGATTCATGCACTAGCGAGTTAAAGTAAAACCCACACCAAGTTTTTGACACCATTGCCAAGGAATCGCAATGGATTTGTAATGGATCTTTATTTTGATTATTTACCTCTAGTCTAGGTTTAGATTGCATTAGATTAGGGTTTTGCATCATTTTTGCATTTACTTGTTAAATCCTAAAAAATTGACCAATTTTGTTTAAATTTGGTGTGGAAAAGTTGGCAAAGGAGCTGTAGTGATCTTATGGGCCAAAGCTTCATCACATTAGATTAGGGTCTTTGCTTTCTTAAATTAGGGTTTTGATTGAACAATGTAGTGAGTCCCATTGTATTTTGAACTTTATTATTCAATTTTTGAATGGGTTGTATTAATACATGGCAAGTTTGGGGCATGCTAGCCCACACTTGATCTTCATTAGAAATCCCACTGTAAGTATCCGTCACTTTTTCTTTTTTTTTTTTCTAATTTAGTTGTATTTAGTGTAATCTTATATTATGGATGGTAGGATAACTCATATAGAATATGATCATTCATGATAATTGTTGCATTTATTTAGGACTGATGCATTAGTTGTGCACCTATTTAAAAAGGTTAGCCTAATCTTGGCTATAACTAAGGCATAGGTTATCTAGTTATAATGTCTCATCTGTTAAGATGTTGGACCCTTTGTTAAATAGCACATAGGTAGCCATTAGTTTTCTTTTTGTATAGCATCACATTTTTAATTACTTTATGGTGGAATGTATTACATTGATAGTAAGGTCCCCATAGAAACCCTCATAAGATAAGGACTAGATTTCATCACCAGATCCTTGACCCACCTACATTATCAAAATTGATCCTTATATGTTTGCAATCCCTACCCTTGAACTAATTTAAAATCAAGAAGAAAGAGACGTTGGGTTTTCAAGCTTATAGGAACCTTTTTAAAAGGTTAGGTCCATTGTCCTCCAGTGACTTTTGAGCATCATGGTTATAGTGGGTGTTTAAAAATTCAAGTGATTTTTCCATGCCTTTCATTGATGTTGGTTGAGGTCTAAACGCCTCCTGATATAATGATTGTATTTACCACTTTAGAGCTAAACCTAACTAATAAGTAATAGTCTACCTTGGATAAGAGGATGACTTGTTTAAATTTAGGTCTAAATACTACCACTCTACACATTAATTAAAGATTATCAGTTCAACTCGTTAGTAAGATATTAGGATTGCTTATGTATCATTTAGCTTAGGACTAGCATATAGGTTGCATCATATAGTTAGCGTTTTCTATTAAAAAAGAAAATTGTTATACTCATTTGTTGTATATAAAGTTGAGTATAATGGCCATTCAATAAAGGGATGGTCTAAAACCATTGTGTTACTATTTCAGTACTAAGCCATTACCCTACGAGAATTTGTATGAGACAAAGACAAGATTTACTCCTGGTCTGTCTAAGAAATTTGACATTGTGATGGACAGGATAAATGGTACATTAGATAGGCTAAGTGCTTCATAGCAAATTATTGAGGCATATCAACAACCTCAATATGGTAATTACTATACTGAGTTATACCAACAACCTTATCACAATAATGGTTATGCCTATTCTAAACCTCCATATGCCCCTACTTCATGGCCATCGAGCTCCAACTATAATGAATATTATCAATTGCTAGTGGATGCACCTACTACATTCACATGGCCTTAGGATCATCAACCATACTAGGAAGAACCGTTATGGTCCCACCCTGATCAATCTTACCATGATTATCATATATATCAGGTACAACTGTCTTGGTTCCAAACTAATCAATCCTTTTCCATTTCTCCAATGCCACAATAGTATGAACCTCTTGAGTCGTTGCCTCCAATACGGAGGGAACAAGTATTAGAAGAGACCTTTAGGTTATACATGGAATTGACTAAACAATATCATGATGTGATGGGTCAATTTAATGTTACATTTATGGGAAGGGTTGAGGAATTTGAACCAAATGGGAATAATGAGGAGACATTTATTTCTTATAATAGGATAAGATTATTTTATGAATCTTTTGAGGTATAGAGTTTTCAACCATCCCTGCCCATTAATAGTGATGATAGGATGGAAATTTCTTGTGAACCTCCTGAACTCCAAAGTTTTTCACCATCCTTAACCATTGCTATATAGGATGGACATATCTTATGATCATTCTGAGCCACAAAGTCTACAACCATCCATAGAAACCTCCAACTCATATCTACTCATGTCTTTTTCCTTTTTATAACTATAATAAAGAGATATCCATTTAGGAGAATGAACCCTTAGAAACATCCAACCCATATCCTCCAAAATTGTGTCTTGCTTATTTTTATGAATTTGATGAAGACACATCCATTCAGGAGATGAAGGAATTGTTGGAGAATGTGTTATTAATGAACACTTCTCAATGGCAAGCCACTGTAAAACCCCCTAAAGAACCTAAAATTCAAACTTAGCCTTGCAATGTAGAAAACGTACCTGATTGGAACTTATAGACCTTATTTTGAACAAATCCATATAGTAATCTAAGTCCATTTGAAACCTTACCTATGTTAGGAATAAGAAGAGTCGATCGATGTACTACACTACGTCATACAACTCTATGGTACACATTAGAGGATAATCAGGGTTTAAGCCTCACCATGTCCCTACCTCTAGTAATACATAATCACCTTTTAGAGAAGTGCAGAGTCAACTTACACTCCACTTTCAAGACACTATAAGGGAAATGGAGGAAAAAGATTAATTGAATACAATAGTCAATGTTATCCCTTAATTTGGTTAAGAAGAGGATCATTCATCTCCATATGGTCCAACATAATTTAAATTCACAGTAGTTTACCATGTCATCATGTTACCACTATCTTAATTTTCGAGGTAGAGAAATTATATTGACTACTGTGAAATATTGAAAATAGTGGATCATCAATGTTTTCCTAGTAAATTTAAAATCATGATGGTCTACTATGTCATATTGTTACCACTACCACAAATTTCAAGGTGGAGGAAATATATAGACAACTACGAGATTCTGAAGTAGTGTAAGAAATCTTGCCATTTCATTATTAGGATTATGTTTAGGAGAAATTAGGTTAGTTATAAGCCTTGTCTGGCTAAAGATGTTAAATTTAACACTCACCAGGAGGCAACCTAGGGTTTTTTTATTATAGAAAATCTCAATATTCTAAATTACCTACTCATCATGTAGATGTCCTATATTTCAAAACATTGAGGACAATGTTTAGTTTAGGCTAGGGGTATTGATATGCATGAGATTTCTAAACTTTTCTTACATTTTTGAAAAAAAATTCAAAGTCGTGTACCATAGGAAAAATAATAATGTTTAGTTACTTTGTTGTTTTTGTAATAGGAAACATTCTTTTAAACCTTGGAATAAGGGGTAGATAACATAGGACCTTTACATGCATGTAGTTCAATCTCTGTGCTCCGTCATTTACAAAATGCAATCTTTGGGATAAGCATATATCTTATCATACTTTAATCCTAGTGTAGTCAGGGTTTTCTTTGCCTCCCATATGGACCTCACCAATTTATTCTCCTCAGGTAGCTATTTTACCCACCACTTTCAGGACTTCTATATAACCTTGATCTAAAAATCAAATCTCGATTTCACATTGTAAAGTTCCACTATAGGCAACTTGATATAATATGTACATCCAATGTACAATGGCTCATTAACTTCCTCCAATATAGTTTGAAATTATTCAAAGTCATCTGTAAAGTCATTGTATGCATCTCAAAACATTGGTGCAGTTATACTATATACAACACTTCCTACAATGTTTTCATAATCACTTCTTCTCGACCTTATAGAGGTCCCAAGAGAAAGTTCTTCTCCATGCCATATCCAGGGGTGATAGCTTTCATCAATACTATCGAACCACAAAAACTCTCTCAACTAGCTTATAGTTACCCTTTTTAGGTTTTCACATCTCGAGCATAGACAACGCATGTGATTACATTCACCCCTACCCTAAGTGTGAACGCTATGAACTTTTTTATTCCCTCCTCATACTCTCTTGGTGTACTTGAGCGAACATCCAAGCATGTTTATCCATTTTCCAAACAATTGACGTTCAGATCTATGTAGTTAAAGGCACGCCTATCGCAAGGCAAAAGTTGTGTGCCTAGGAGGGTGTAAGTAGCAGTGGAGTAGAGGTACGAGGGCCTAGGCCCAAGCTTGGAGCCTCCTTTTAGGGGCGCCCCTAACTCCATGCATAGTTGATAAAGCCAGTAAGTTATAAACGTGGATTTTTTTTCGTTTTTCATCTTCTAACCCTATTTTTGCTATTCCAAAGAGTAGAGAAGATGAACATGACTATTCCTCTTCAATCTTTCATAGATCTAAGCAAAAAAGGTATGGATTCATGAATCTTACCATTTTTTTACAGTTTCTATTAAAAAACGTAAAAAAACATAACCGAATTTTCAATTTTTTTATTTTTTGTTTACTTTTTTTCATAAATCTTGATGGGTTCTTATTCTATACGTATAAACAAACATTTCATTTGAGTTTTATGCTTATTTGCTCTAGATTTGAGTTAATTTTTAGGTTTTTTAGTGTTTTATCTTTTTTTTAAAATACCAGTTATGGAAATTAAATTTTTTTTTTTGTTTTTTTGTATTTCTTCATTGAAACATACTTATATCCACACATATAGCTTTCCCATGCTTGTGTCTTCATGTGTGATATTTTTAGCGAAGTCATTCTCTCTCATCCCAAATTGTACCTCACATCTAGTGGCCCTTGTCTTGGATTTGGTCATTGTTAGCACTTCTCGAGTTATTTCTTTTACCTAGATTGCAAGTAATAAAAGACATCTATTAGGTGAAAGCTTATAGAGAAGAGGATTGGTGCTTTCCTAGTCAATGTTACCTTTGTAAAGATTTTATACAAACCTCTAATAATTTTACCTAATGCATTAAGAGTATGATCCTTGGTTCTTATGTTATTCAAAATCAAGGGGATGTGTCTAACTTCTATTCCTAGGTTCCTCATCCAGTGGTCCACATTAAAGGATCTAAACTCAAAAGTTCTCTTTGGAAGGCTACTCTTTCGTTCTTTGACCTCTATGCTTCAGTGATTAGCATAAATCTAGTCCCTCCCTCTTTTTTCCCACCAAAAGCAAGTCCTTTGATGGGTGAAAGCTAACAATATCTATTTCAAATACCCTCATTTTCAAGTCCTAATAGCTTAAATACCATGGCCTTCCACAACCATGTTGTCCGATGCCTTGGAGTCCTCCCATTTTGGTGCTTTTGAACTCAAAATGGATGGTGCTTTTGAATTCAAAATGGATGAATCATCAGTGAGAAATCCTGGCCCAACTGGGTATGGTGTCCTTCTCAAGAATCACATGGAGAAAGGGTCTTTCATTTGGTTGGCTCCGTTGGTTACTCTGATTTTACAAATACAGAAGTTATTGCTACTTTTCATGGAATTAAAGCTTAGATTTCACGTCAGCCGAGTCTCGACGGTGCCGCACTATCTGTTTCAGGTTCCAACTACTCAATGAGTATTCCACTCTTAATAACAATCACACCGCCCCTCAAAGGGCCTCATCATAAGAAACTTCTCCACAAATTTAGCTTGATCCAGGATAAGCGGAAACGTTTCCATCAAATGCAGTCATCAAGTTAAGCAGGAGTCGTAAGATTAACTCGTGGGCGGGTTGGAAGGAGAGTTTGCGCCTTGGCTGATCTTTGACTAGAACTTGCTTCAAAAATCATTTTTGAGAGGTGGTCTTTGCCTCTCTATCAACTCAAATAATGCTCTTTCATTCTTATTATTGAATCCATTTGTGTAACGCCAGTTCACCTGCTCGTTAGGTGCTCTTACTCTTTTGGTTGATATATCGGCTCCTGATTGTCTTGATTAATAGCCCCTTTTATATTTCGCCTTTTCATTAATACATAATATTATTCACCAAAAAAGAAGAAGAAACTTTTCGTACGACGAAGGATCCAGATATTATAGAAGTTACTAAGATATATTAGAAATCACACAGGAACATATTTACAATTGAAAATAATTAAGTAAATGCAATAATAAGACCATAAATAGCAAGGGGCAAAACAGTATTTTTCAAAAAGGACTGAATTTCACCGACGCCATCCAACTCACGTTACAGGAAGTGAAATTCTCATTCATTGGCCACTTTTCTGGAAGTTGTAAAATGTTTTGCCAGTTCATATTACAAATAAAAATAACAATTGCTGTGATCATTCACTGCGTGAGAATTCTAAAGCATGGCCCATTTACATTATAAACAATTTGGACCTTCATAGTCAGTGCTACTTAAAGATATAGCAATTGTACCATTTAAAAAGAAGTTCATGGATTAAAAAACAAGGAAATCATTATTAGACTAAAACCACGCTTACTAGTATGAGTTGACAAGAATACATTAGCAGCAGTTTTCTTAGGGTAGTGATATATCACCCCTGTTTTTCCTGTTAACGCTTATATAGAATGGCTACAACACCAGGTGGACCCCATATTTATGAAGATTTAAAATATTCACGATTACACTCTACTCAGATGGGTTAATTTGCCCCAAATTCTGATCCATTGGATGCTATTAGTGGCAGCTAGTAATACTTTCACCATCCATTTCACATTTAGAAAATAATAGCTAGAAGATACGATGGATGAGAATTTTGGAATCTAGGTCAAGAACAAAATTTTGAATGGATCAGATTTTGTAAAATATAGGCCCCTGGTAATATTACCATTCCACCTGAGACAAACCAGAGGCACATATATCACCACCCTTTCCTTATTGTCGAAGACCACGAAAGATTCACTACTGCATCTCATCGCCATTAAAATCATGGTTCGTTTGATTCTCCCGAACAAACTTGTGAGGATCCAATTTCGGGATTCCCACAATCATCTAAATAGTCAGGGGAGTCACCTGGTAGAGCAACGTACGCCAAGCTGCACGGATAAGTCCAGAATCACCCCAGTTTTCGGTGCTTGCTAGGCCAGAGATCAATCGTAACCAAAAGATATTTTCAAGATTTTGGAATTGCTTTACGCCCCTGATCATTGAAATTGCTGTTTTCCGAAAACAAAATCTTACATCTACGCTTTCATCAAAAGTTTACCTTTAATTGTTATTTTACTATTTGCCAATCAAAGGATGGGAATTCGCATACTCACCTGCACACATTAGCATCAATGTCGGGACGGACTTCTGTCGTTCTCATTCTCAGACTTGGACATCCTAAGGACGTTCCATATTCACAGCTTCATGTGGATTTCAAGCAAAACAGCAAAACATAAGAAGATCTTTCATAGGGAAATGTGGAGAAATACGGTTCCACATCTCAGGCACAAGAATGACATTTCCAACTTCCCGACAAAAATCAATCATGTCCCGGTAAAGGATTTTCTGGCAGAAGTTTACAACATCATAAAGTCCAAGCCAAGATAAACTTCAGATCTAAGATATCTCGATTTACCAGGATTAGCCTTCAGCGGCAGACGGGATCAATAAAAAGCTTTTAACACAAATCTCAACTATAGCTAACCTAAGCAGCTTGTCAAGATCAAGAATAACAGTTTTTAGAGGCTTTATCCAGACAAATCT
Organism: Warburgia ugandensis; assembly: GCA_035236585.1. Classification (NCBI taxonomy): domain Eukaryota; kingdom Viridiplantae; phylum Streptophyta; class Magnoliopsida; order Canellales; family Canellaceae; genus Warburgia; species Warburgia ugandensis. The sequence continues at coordinate 42,984,730 of CP141139.1, forward strand.
GAACTCAATGACATAACTCAAGACAAACAGTTATGTGCTTCAAAATAATCAGAACCGTAACCTGTGTTCATCAAAAATTTCTTTGAGATCTAGGGCATTGAGAATTGGATGCGCATGGAGGGACTCCAATCGGGCATGCCCAGCAAATCAGAGAATGACGATGAGATTAGTTGGTAGTTTAGGAAGAAGGGAATGACTGGTTCGATAGGAGCACCTTTAGGTAAATCTCAAAAGAAGGCTTTAAATCAACAGAATTTTCGGCCATTTTCCATGAAATTCATCACTCAGAAAAAATTCTCTTCAAGGCATCTTAGGTTCTACAAAGCTATTCCTCCCTGGCATGAACTCTTCAGCAGCCATAAGCACCAGTTTATCTGGTAAATGGAATTAAGAAAACAGTAATGGGATACGGAAATCAACATCTAGAAAACCAAATGGGAACCACTGCAACCCACGATCTAGAACAGCATGTGCAGCTGTGCATATCAACATAACCTGTTAATAAGAAATCCAGATGCAAAACATAGCTGAGTTTATCTGGTAAATGGAATTAAGCAAACAGTAGAGGGATACAGAAATCAACATCTAGAAAACCAAATGGGAACCACTGAAACCCACGATCTAGACCAGCATGTGCAGCTGTTCATATCAACATAACCTGTTAATAAGAAATCCAGATGCAAAAGATAGCTGATCAGGCAGCAAGAAGGAAGATATAGACGGTCCAAAGAGATCCATTGTGACACCACTCGCAGAAGCATTCATCAGCAGTAAAATAATGACAACAATTACATTATCAAACAGTATTTTGTTCAGATGCAAATTACCAATGATTCATTTACAGTTCTTATAGCTAAACAAAAAATATTATAATGTAAAAGAAAAAAACTCTGTTATCCCCTTCACACTGGAGGCAAGTATCTGCCATCCCCTTTGACCAAACCATATCATTCTAATGGATTTCTTTTGTACCCTTGTACTTTTTCCTTGATTAACTTAACCTTCATATCAGATCATAAGACACCTATTCCTCTACTGTCTTCTCAATCAATAATCTTGCAGGCCCACCTGGAGAAAACCCATCTGCTAGAACACTTCCTCTTCTCTCTCTCTCTTGAGAAACCCATTTGCTTGGAGGAGTAAATCCAACCCGACTAAATTTGTCCAGATGAATGACAAGTACTGTTTTTGTATTTTCAATTTCCACTTGGCAACCATTAATTAGAATGGCTCATCAGAAGCCCCATTTGGAAAATCTGCCCATGAAGGGTTCTAATAATCTTTACGGCCAGGAGAAGAGCACAAGCTTTTAAAACAAAAATGTTATCCAACAGAGGTTTGTCATTATTCATTCTCAGGTAAAAGTGAATTAGGTTCAAAGAGTTGACATATCCTCTTATCATGGAGTTGTTGATGGAAGTGTTTTGTCCGTCTAAATAGGGTAAGATCAAATACAATGGTTTGGAGCTGCACAGATGGGAATGCTGAAAGAGATCAGAGATAGCTGGAAATGTTTGTTTGGATGATTTGATAGACGGTTTGTTTGAGTTAGGTCATGGATTTACACCTGCTGCAAATATCAAGGTAAGGCTCAAAAGAGGGGCTCAAAATCTTGAGATGGCAGTTGAATTCTGGTGCATGGCTATCCCCAAATTGTCCCACAGATGCTGTTTGGATCATCAAACAAGTAACAGATTAGCTCTTACTTTCTTCCAAATAAAAAGATTAGAGATAATGTTGACATGGTTCATATTCCCTCCTATGGGTTTTTCCAGCCTATAAGCTGAGTAGCCACAATAATACCTTTTATATGGGCACCACAAAAATGGTCACACCTCTTTTGTTGCTAAGCTCAGCGGTTACAGTCAGCTGCAAATAGAGAGAGAGAGAGAGAGATCAAAGTAGAGTTGAGAGAGAAGATCGAGGCAAAGTTCCAGCAATAGGTTTTCTCTAGTGAGCAGAGAGAATGAAGTATTCTGATGCGTTTTTCCAGCAAGTATATGGGTTCTCTAGTGAGCAGAGAATAGAGTATTAAGACGGGTGGGTCTCTCCAGGACATGCATCTCTTAAGTGGGTCATAAAATTATTCAATAGGAAGAGAGGAGAGAAATAGGTGTCTTACGTTTGAGAAAAAGGGTGTGTTAGTCAAGCAAAGGGTATGAAACAAATCCATAGGAAGGGTATGATTTGGTCAAAGGGGATGAAAGATATTTGCTCCTCAGATGAAGGGGATAAGAGAGATTTTCTCAACATAAAAACCGCTCAACTTTCATTGACAATGTGACCAGCAACATAATTGAAAGGAGGTAAGTCAACTTGCATTTCATATGAAAGCCCAATAATTAGCAACTGAATCATAAACAAACAAATAGCAAAAAATGTACATATATCATGAAAGCTCTGGAAGTTCATCACTGACATGCACCATATGTTAATGTGAAGTCTGGTATTAAAGCATGCAACTAAATCCTCCAGTGACAATTCCACTCTGAGGAAAATTGGATAAAAGAGAACAGCTAAACAAATAGGCACTTACCATCACAAGTTTTCATGGTTTTCTTGAAGTAATCCTCTAAATTGATATCCACTGCATGTTGGTACCCACTGGATCTTCATCACCTTTCAACAATTTTCCTGAGAAAGTTACGAAGATTTTGTTGCTTGTGTTTCCCAATCAACCCTGCAACGATTCACTGACTTTGAATCCTAAGCTCCTCCAGTGCTTTCATTCCATCCTGGGGCATGAATTTGATCTTCTGAAGCAACTCTAACAGCCTTGCTGATCAATCAGATTGCCTGGGCTCCAGCTATTTCCTTCATCAGGCTGTAGATCTGCCCACGTTAAAAACTAGTCTTCTTACTGATTGCTGACAGCAAATTCATCAAATTACAGAGGCTCAATTCGAACAGCCAAAGCCATCCTGCATGTTAGTCTTTTATAATCTCAACGTGACATTCATAATATTGAGTCCAATGTATTGAAGAGAATAGCATTCTACTCCTAATCATACAGTATCTCCTGAAAGTAGATGGCTCAGAAAAAATTGAGCAAAGCATTCAAGTTGATTTAGGACGGATGGATTGAGTGCCAATTCCACAGTATGGCATATCCACTCTCAAGTCCTCAATGAATAGTGTGGATTATGATGTAGGTAATGGATGATGCTTCAGAAGAGAAACGTTTTGGCATTATTTCAATGCATAAACGTTTCTCTTCTGAAGCATCATCCATTACCTACGTATGCTCCCACATATGCAAGGTCCCAGGAGGGGCCAGACCTATATATATATATATATATATATATATATATATATATATAGACACACACACACACAAACATATATATACAATATGTATGTATGTATATCAGAGAACAAAAATAATCACAACATGACATGATTCTGCAGAAAATTAGAATGTTTACACCAGCACGGCTTGTGTTAAGAAGACAGTGGCTGAAGAGAAAAGGAACCATCAACAAGCAAATGAACAAAGGAACCTTGACAGAAGGACAAAATAAAATTTCAAGGCATTTCATGATTGTTAAGCCAGTCTAAAGTTCTCTAAAGGATCACTCCCTTCAGAAGACATAAAAGAAAGACCTGTATAAAAATAAAATAAAACATTATGTTTCATGTCAGCACTTTTTGCAGTGGAAGAATTAAACAGCAGTGACTTTTTCAGCTGAGGCTCCAACTTTCTTGACAAGTAGGAAAAATAACAGAATTCTTGTAAGACTAAAAGATTTCAGTAGCAACATGTATGCCGTCGCCAAAGATTAATGTGCTGGTTGGTCAGATCAAATTAGACTCTGCTTGATGTGTTCTTTCTTTGTAGCAATCTGTCCAAGATACTTTCAATCATGCTCACTAGTTATATCTTCACACACTGTCCTGGCAGCACATTTGCATCATTTTCATTCTTCTGCACAGGGTCCTAAATGAACTCCAAGAACACTTTGTACAACCTGCCATCAGGTCAGATCATTTTTGTCCACTGATTAAAATATCATTACTAGGTGAGGCACAATGCTAATTCCTCTCATTTTGATTGGATTGCAACGACTCGATAAAATTATTCATCTCAAATGACTTCAGATCAATTTCGGGAGTAATGTCTTTCATCAAATCATTATCTACATTTTCTGCCATATGATCAATATCGCTGAATACTTCATGGGAATTGGCAGTTTCCACATGCATGTTAAACAGAGAGCGCAGAGGATTTCCACCAACTTGACTATCATGGACTTTTCTCATTTTTGTCAAAACAGCTTCAGGAGCTTGTTGTGATGCATGCACACTTTCTTCCTCAGCCACAATGTCATTATCTGCAGATATATCATTGTGGTTTCTCTTTTTCTCTGTGTACTGATCTACTTCCACATCCTTTAGGTTACCGGATGGATCTTTGTTTTCCTGAGCATCTGCATCCTTAAAACTTGAGCCCTCTAATATGCTGCTTGGATCTTTCAGCTGGAAGGTGTCCTCGTATTGATCAATTGCTTCATCCTTTAAGATGCTTGGATCTTTCTCCTCCATGGCCTCCTCATTGTTTATGGATGCATTATTTGCCTGCTTCCTTCGTCCCCGCCCTGCAATTCACATGTATTATATCAGTTCTTCAATTTTCAAAACAAAAGATAAACATAGCTCCTTATGTCATACTGTAAAGTAGTCATGAGAAAGAAGAAGATAGTTAAAGTATATTACCTGCAGCAGCAGCAGCATGTCTTGGCTTCTCCAGGTTGCTATTCCTCCCCCTTCCCCTTCCCCTCCCCCTCCCCCTCCCCCTAGCTGAAACAGGCACTGCAGATGCACATAAAATCTCAGTTTTCCTCTACAAACACAATGGGGAATCCATTTATGCTACCTCATTTCATCGATCCTGTCCAACTTTGAGAATGATCAGAAGTTAATCTAAATTCTTCTAAACCAGAAACTTAATGAAGAATATGAAGGATATATACAGTCAATCTTCATAATTATATCTAAATTGCAAAACAAAACTATTCATAATAGAAGTGAACAAAAGCTTCTGATCAAAGACAGCTTCTAGCTTATCAAATTTGGCATTCTGTCATTGCATTCGTAGAATTTTTGGAGGATGGGACTTGCTCTAATTATCCAAACCGAGTAAAACAGGTGAATTCTTTGCAATTTTACATGAACGTGCATGTATTGTGAGTGTGGAATACAAACCATTATTTGTCCAAGAATGTACCACAAATAAACTTGTAACCATTGAAAATACAAGTGCATTAGAAAAAATGGGTAACCAGAGATGGATGTGGTTTCTTGCTTGTTGTTTCAGCCAGCTGGGAAATTTTTTTGAAGAAAACACATCTCTTTCCATACTGAAGTATGCCACTTAATGATCAACAACATAATCTGGCCTTTCCCAAACAAAGATACACATAACAATTGGATCAGGCATTTCACTCCATCCTTATTTTCATCAGTTACTGAACTATTTCAAACAAAAACACCTAAGGCTTCCACATTAAAGACAATGAAGATTCACCAAAAACAATCTCCATAGCACATGATGAATGATCTAAATAAGTATGAGTTAAGGATAATGGCAGATTAGGGTACAATCCAAATGATAGCTTCTACAGAAAATTTGTCCAAACCATATTCACCAAATTTTCATGGTTTCCAAAAAGACATTCATAACCGTAGGATGAAAACAACATAAAGCATGCTGTTTTACAAAAGCTATATTGCCAACATTTTGAACAAAACAGTGTTTTTACATTGCGGAACCAGTTAGGAAGCATTAGATTCAGTTTCTTAGGTAAAAATAATCTTAAGAGAGTAGTGTCATACAGGAGTTTCTTTCCACAACCTTCCTTGTCATCAATATGCATATTCACCAATTTTTTTATGGCTTCAAAAAAGGCATTCACAACTGTAGCTTAACAATGACAGAAAGCATGCAGTCTTACAAACCTATATTGCCAACATTTGGAGCAAAACAGTTTCCTTTTACATTGTAGAGAACCAACCAAAGATTATTAGATTCAGTTTCATAGGTCTAAATCATTCTACGACTTATTTCACATAAAGAATTAGATTTTACAAATTAAATTCAGTCTCATAGGTCTAAATTATTCATAATTGTAGCATTAGAAGATAAAATCATGAAATTCTACAAAACATATATCACCAACAAAATTAAAATTGCTAGATCCAGTTTCACAGGTCTCAATCATTTTAAGAAGATTTTGTTGTTCTTGAATTTCTTTTTCTAACTTTCCACATCATCACTATGGATGCCTTTTTCGAGAATTTTGTTCTTGCCTAAAGGTAAACATATTCTTGATTTTTACCTATTAGATTCAGTTTCAAGAGGAAAAGCTAGCATACAAAATAGTATCCTGGAACACCTGATTTGAGCTTATTTTCTAACAACATAATCTCACATTGTTGTTCTTTCTCCTTCACAAGTGGTCTTTGAACTCTGGCCAGAATCATGGTCGTCAATAACGTATCAGTCCGGGGTTAGAAACAGATATCGGTTTCGATCTCGTTCTCGATCACAATTTCATTTAACATCAAATTATTTTAAAAATAATGATGATATAATATTTAAAAGTAAGACAATAAGAAAATTATAATAAATACTGAAAAATCAGAAACAATAATAGCAACAAGAAGTCAAAAACACTATTAAAAAACCATCGAGCTTACAATCCACTAGAAATTGCAAGGAGATGTCTGGAGTGATCACTTAACCAGAAGAATTAAAACATTTAAAATGATAACAAAAAAGGTAAAGAAAACCATAAAAAGAAAGAAATTTCGTAACAGAGACCATTTAAAATAGCAGAAATTGGGGGGAAATGACCCAGAAAACAAAAAACTGGCAACTTACCTCTTTCTCATTTCCCAATTGAATCTGCAAAACCCATATCCCATACAAGCTTTAAAATGCGCCTGGTCAATTTCTTCTTTAACACAGTCAATTTGTCCAAAACATATTGTGATCTCCTAGTAGAAGTTGCTGATCTTCAATAAACACCAGTAATTCTGGTCAAAATAAGATGGGGATCCTAATTTTCAACTATTTTCGTGCAGAAATTGAGGTTTTTACAAAGGGTGGTGATCATCTTCTTCAGCTCTTTCTTCCTCATTGTGACAAGAACTCAACAATCTAGGGCATCACAATGAGAAAACCCATATTTGTATTTCCTGAAAGTAGGTTGTTGTAACTTCCTTTCTATTCATTATAAATCATATATAAAACATAGAAAGGAGGGTTTTTCTTTTTGTCATTTCTCATAAAAAACAGTATACACCAAAATATCGAAATATCGACAATATCATGATATATTTTGGATTTCTTACTTTGCAATTGATATTTTACCTTATACAAAAATTTGAGTTTAGATATACATATCTTCTATCGGAAATAGAGATATCGGCAAAATGAGATAACTTTCGATATTTACAACCATGGTCACAGTTCCATTTAACACTCCCTGGAAGAAATAGAAATATAACTGAATTATTCAGACAAAATGTGCTCAAACACATCAACAATTTTCACCATGTTTGCAGATATTGGATAAGAGGAGAGATAGTTTTACAGGCAGACGCTTTAAGAGCCTAGACTGATCCACTGCCAGGCAAAGCCAACTAGAATAGATCTGGGAAAACTCCTCTCCCAAAAATTTCCCCTTTAATATACTAATGTGTTCTTTTGTGGAAAGACAAAGATAAAGAGAACTATCTCTTCAGATCCATAATGAAACCATCCATAGATCCCATAATGAAACACTCCACAATCAGTTACTCACAAACCAAATGAAGAAGTAACATCAGGCAAATAGAATGATCCCTCACGCTTTGTAAATTGAACTCTATAAATATCAAAAGCATGTACCCATATAATTTAATATTGCCCTAACCTCCCACTGGTCTCGACCTTGGGCCCATATAAAAAATTAGTAAAATCCATACTTTAATGACTAATACTTTTCCTAGTCCCCACACCTTGAGAAATTTGATAAGACATTAGTTCTGAAAGAGCATAGAAGCACAAAGAGATGGATGGAAAAGAATAGTAGTGGATGGAAAAGCACAAAGATATATGGAAAAATGGCAGAAAAGATAAAAAAACATACAAGTGGCAGAAAGGTAATGATCTCTGTTATTTAATAACCTGCTGAATTAATACTTACTCCTGGGGCCAAGCAGTATTAATTAGACAGGTCTTAATGTATGGCCTTAAATATCTTGGCTTTTGAGAAACACTATCCATGTGACAAAAAATTCACAAGTTACTGAGACAAATGGGCCAATAGTTCTTTGCCATCATTTAATATCCTCCAAGTACACTATTTCATATTTCATCCTTGCACTATCCACTTCCACCATCTCCATCATGTCTGCCTTGGCCCTTGGCTCCTTTTTCTTTCCCCCTCTAGGAAGGTTCCTGCGCAGCAGTTCTTTTTCCCAGTAGGATATTCATGCATCCCCAAATCACAGTCCAACTGCAATATCCATCAATCTTTCCTCAAGAATAATAACTGGAGATTTCAGGTCAAAGTTTTACTGGACAGGTAGGTAATATTTACATTTTCATAAAACAAAAGTAAACTTGAAGATATGGGCCATGTCTAGGGTCTGGATTGAATAATAAGCTCATCCATCAAAGAATCTTTCTGATGACTGTTAATCCAATGTCAGCCAACAAGTAGTACACAGGCACTATCTCCAAATGGAATAAGATGGTCTGCTACTAGTGTATCAAGAACTCTACAGCAGATTCCTCTGTAACCACAAAACGCATAACAAACAAGAAAAAACCCACAATACAACTTATTATTAGACCTATTATTTTACTTGCCACATATATTACAAGAAACCATCTTTAACGTAGATGTTCATCTTATTTCCACTTTAATTGTTTGGATTATTTATCTAAAGCAAAAACAGAAAGAACAGGTTAACCATATCACCGCCATCAACAATCAAATCAGATCTCTAAGCAAGGAAATAACAATATATCAAAATCAAGCATAATGATCAAATTAGAGAATCTATGTGGGAAGTTAAACATTGGGGGCTCCGAGCACTTAGACAAGATAGCTTAGACTTGATCTCACAACCAAAAGTTTGCATGTTCCAATCCACTCACCATTCATAGAAAGAAAAGATTAGTTATATAATGCATGCCAATTATAACCAAACAAACATACCAAGAGAAAGTAGAAGCTGAGCCCCTCTTTTCAGTTATCCAAACCATTATTTGATATGTCATTCAATTGTTACTTCATGCACCAATTTCCAAACCTATCTAATAATAGATATATGTCTGTGGACTTCATGGACAATTAGAAAATGGAATCATTGGTTCACGTTCAATAGCAAACCCACCATATATCAAAGCTTATGATCATCCAAAGGCTTCCTCACCAACTGCATAACATATGGTCCAGCTATAAAGAGTTGGGCCACTTGACATTTTTGGCCGCCCACGTTTTCCAAGTAAAGCATGCATATCCATGACGTAGCTGCTGTTCTAATATATAATTATACAGGGCAATATCAAATAAGGACACATATATTAATGTCAAACAAAATTATACAATAGAAAGCATTATAATATGATATACAGGTGTATATACTCAGAAATATAAGTGGGGCCAACTAGTTAAATGATCTTAACCATTTTATCCAGTAGGATGTACCATAGACAAGTCATTCATCAAAAATTAAAGTTCATCGGAAAATCACAACTCCCTAATTTTGGGTCTTAAATGGAAATTCCCAAATGGTGCATGTTTTCACTAGGAAAATATCAGCAGACTCAAAATAAAAGTTGAAACCACTATTTCAATGATCTCCACCATTCACCTGGTTCAGTGTGCTGTGGACGAAAAGTATATAAAATTTATGCACTGTTTTATTATTATAGTAAGCCTTTAATAAGTGGTTTTATGACAATGAATTTAACAGTTGCTTTTGCCCTTCTAACAATCATTTGGAAGGCTAGAAATGAGAGGCCCAGGCTTACTGATAAATTGTAATTTTGAAGTATGGGTAATACCATTGAGAGAAGTAGGCCCTACTTGTACTCAGGCTACTTATATTTTACATGTGCATGCACTATGTATAGTAACTCTTTAACAGACAGCACGAGGAAAAAATAAACATCAGTTTACATTCATCAGTAATATCTCCATAGCTTCAAATGGTTAGATTTGTCTCTAACAATCAGGGCCCAGCAGTTCAGTAATCTAAATGCTGTTATCGAACAGGCTGCACGATACATCAGCCATGCACCAAAAGTCAACTTCATCTGAAAATTACAACCTTAATTCCTGAATCCCAAACTGACAGCACGCAAAAATAACGACAGCCACTGTTCATAAAAAACCATCCACAAATGAAATACCAGCAGGTATCCAACAAGAAAGAATTTCAGTACTTTCTCTACGCATACCAAGCCATACCAAACCGATAATTTTGATCATGGAAAGAGTGGGTCCCATTTAAGGAAGCGGGTTCACCCAAAAAAAAAAAAAAACCGTGGCCCACTACTAGTTTCCCAATCTAAACCTATCAAAAATGAACCACGCAAACCGTCTTATTTCCAAGTCTAAAATATACAGTCGACAGTTCAAAAACAGCACCCCATTCATCAACAAACCCTACATAAATCAAAGCCCTAGCTTAACGGAACAAGGTAGAATTTTCACCGACTTCCTACCCATATCAAGTTCTACCAAATCAACAGTTATGATCATTAAAAGATGAGACACCTCCTGGGAGATTGGGACCCACTTTATCCAGAAACGCTCTACATGTCTAAGCTTCAGATTTATCCAACAAATCAGAGTTCCACTCTCTACCCATATCAAGCATTAGCATCACTGGACAAGTGGGTCCTACTTAGGATTTGGCATCTCCTTCATCAAGATGTCCATAGATCAAAGAGTCCCAGAGTCTATTCAAGCATTGGCAAATTTAACAGTTCTAATCACTGGACCAGTGGGTCCCACGATGTACCCTCAGCCAAAATGGAAAAAAATAGAAGAAACAATACCTGGAGTAGGAGCAGCAGCACAATTGGGTTTAGTAGCTGCAATAATAGGCTCAGCCTGTCTAAGCAACCATTCAACAGTCTGTCCCTCAGATTTATGCCCTAATTCCCTTGTAAGCTGAAAAATTCTTGCAGCCGTAAGAACAGGAAGCCTAACTCTTCTATCTCTTCCATTCACCTTAATATGCTGATTCCTCCCCCCTCTAGAAATCGTCGGAGGAGCAACAACTGCAAGAGAATAAGAAGTGGAAGGAGCAAGAACTGCAAGAGAAACCGAAGAAGGAGAAGACGAAGGTTTTGGTGCCAAAAAAGTAGCAGAATTTTGAGGAGGATTAGGGATAGGATTTGAAGTTTGTGGAGGAAGTTTTGCCTTTCGAGGAAGAGAAGGTCTAGTTCTTGGAGAGGGTTTCTCTGGAGATTGGCTTTGACTAGGACTAGGATTAGGGGTTGGGGTTTGGGGTAAGGTTTCAGAAGGAGGTAGTGTATCCGAAGGGTCTAGGGATTCGGATTCCGGTGGGGGAGTTTCCTCCGGCGGAATAACGGAAGGAGATGCACGGCGAGGAGTTAATTTTGCTCTCATGGTGAAGTCTTCGAAGAAACCCCGGAAAACAAGCGAAAATTGAAGCGGCGGAGATTTCTAGCGGTCTTTTCCTGAAGGGATTGAGAAGGATTTTACTGGTTAGGGTTTTCTATTACAGATATCAAACTTCCCCACGTTGAAAAATTAAAGGAGAAACCCTCGAAAACTAGGGCAAAGTTGGAGGTTTTCAAGGTTTTTCTGGGGGAAGAGCAGTTCTACTGTTTAGGGATTTACGGTTGCAGCCCGGTGAGATTTCTCTGTAGAAATCGTAGAAACTCGGGAAAGATTGAAGCTATGCGAGGACTTTAGGGCAAAATCGAACGTTTTAGGAGATTTCAAGAGCAGAAATCGGGTGATCATTTACTCAAGGTTTTGGTTCTCAGAGTCAGCCCTTTCCCGAGACTTTTCAGCTTTTTACACGCGTTGGATAGCGAATGCGTTTGTTTTGGGCTTTCTTGGAGGGAGGGACGGGTTTGGGGCGGAAAGTCTAGTGCCTTAGTGATATCGGCACGCCTCTTCCTCGTTCGTTGAGCTGTTGACAGCTTCCATAGGAACTTAATTGGGTTGAACACATCATTTCTTTTTCACTTTTAGTTTTGTCTACTACGTTTCATTTTCTTGTTTTGCATGTTTGGCTAATCTTAACAGATTGGAAATTGCAAGTTTAGTTAATCTTAAAACAATTTGGCAAACTGGCAAACCACTATTTGAAAGGTGTAAAAGTTATTGAGGGGAAAATTTCGGAAAAAGCATTAGTAGGATATGATTTACACGGGACTAGTCTAACAACATTCAATCAATCAGGGAAGAGTTTGACCATTTTCCTATTATCTTGCTAAATCATGTAAGTTTAACAAGAGTTTACTCATTTTTATGAAACATTTACTAACTCAACATTAGTCTAGTACGATTTTAATCAATTATATTGCTTACTCAAATTAGTCTAGCAAGGATTTACAAGATTTTATCACTACTTGTACTTTTTAGCCTAACTAGATTTTGGTTGACTTTTAACCATCACAACCATTTTTATTGGTAAATGGACTACAAACTTAGCTCAACCAAAAAACATGACTAGGATTATTTTTTGGGTAGAGTTTGCATTTAGTTGAAATAGATTATGGAACTTATTGTTAAAGAAGTATCTATAGTGATCCTATGGAATACATCTTAGGTTCGCGAACCATATAACCCATGACTAACATTATGAATGATCTTGATCTTTCAAAACATGGGCCAATTTGGGGGAAAAAAAATGTGTTCTATATGATCATGTCAAGTCCTAAGAGCTAAGACATTGGTAGAATTTTTATATATAAATTATGTGATACTACTATTTTGTATGGCTGTTGTATCAAACAACTAATGAAAAATGCAACTCAGCCCCACTTTTTGGAATCAGTTTAATGATCCAAACTGTTTATTTGATTTACAATGCATTAAATGGCAAGATCCAAAACTCTAATTTAAACTTCAAGCCTAAGCTATTCATCTTTGGGATATTTATGGTCATAAAATAGATGGTGTAACATCGAACAATCAAGAAACACAATAACCATCTGTTTTGTAATAAAAAAAGCCAAAAAATTGATTTTGGGAAGCACATTTCTATGAGAGTTTTGGGTCTTAAGATATCTGATGCATTGCAATCAGATGAGCAATTTGAATTGGTGAAAAAATCAACAAGTGGGTCCAATTTACATTAGTTCTTCAGCAACCACCCTATAACTAGTCGTATCAAATAATATATTCTATATGTGTATCTATGTTTAAAAGTAGAGATATTTGCAAGTAGGTTCAATACTAGGTTATATAAGTTGGCTAGATTGCTTGTTACCAACTTATAGAACGCTTCAAACCATAGCAACCCTTTTATAAGACAAGGGTCAACCATTAGGGATAACAACAAGGCAAGTTAATCATTTGACCTTGCCCATACCTACTTGGGGTGGGGTAGGAAATTACGACCCAACCTATAATGGGGCAAAAGGATGTGACCCGAGGTGGGGTTAGGGTAGGTGTGAGGTGGTGGGGAAAACCCAATGACCCAACACTCGCTAATCAGCATGTGTGTGTGTGTGTGTGTGTCTATGTGTGTGTGTGTGTGTATATATATATATATATATAAGATATCCTATCCCTAATAAACATGATCTACTTTATAGACTACAAGGCTTAGTAATATTTTCCAAATTTGATCTAAAATCAGGTTTTTGGCAGATTCAAATTCATGAATCCGATAGATATAAAACAACCTTCACTGTCCCTTTTGGACAGTATGAGTGGAATGCCATGCCTTTTGGTTTGAAAAATGCTCCTTCTGAATTCCAGAAGATTATGAATGATATTTTCAATCAGTATAGTCAATTTATCATCTCATATATTGATGATGTGTTAATATTCTCAAAATCTCTTGATCAACACTTTAAACATCTTGAAATTTTTCGTTGGCTAATTAAAGAAAATGGTTTGGTTTTATCTACCTCAAAAATGAAATTATTTTAACCAGAAGTTAGATTCCTTGGTCATAATATTTTTCAAGGGCAAATTGTTCCAATTCAGAGAAGCATTGAATTCGTTTCTAAATTTCCTGATGAAATTACTGATACTAAATAATCACAGAGATTTTTAGGATCTTTAAATTATATTTCTGATTACTACCAAAATTTGATAGCTGACACGGCTATTCTATTTAAATCTTGCCAATTTTGAGTGGTTTAAGACTGTTGAAACAGACGCCTCTGATATCGGCTATGGAGTTATTCTGAAACAAACTAATCTCTTGATCAACACTTTAAACATCTTGAAATTTTTTGTTGCCTAATTCAGAAAAATAGTACATTAATGTTGCTATATCTGTTGCAGGTGAATGGTACCTATCTAATTTGATTGCACTAGTTGATAGTGGTGCAGATATTAGTTGCATTCAAGAAGGCTTAGTTCCTACCAAATATTTTGAGAAAACCTCTCAAAGCCTTACTTCGACTAGTAATACCAAGCTGAAAATAAATTTCAAACTTAATAATGCTGTTGTCTGTAATAACGAGATTTGTATTCCAACTGCTTTTTTGTTAATCAAGGACTTACATCATCGTATGATTTTAGGAACACCATTCCTCTATAACAGTATGCCTATTGATAAAATTGATCCGATAGGCATTTATTTTTCTAAAGAAAACAGGCAATTTTCCTTTAAATTTGTTACTGACCCTAAAACTCATCTACTTAATGAAGCCAGACCAATCCTGTTAAAAGAACAACAGATTAATTTTATTAAAGAAGAAATAGCTTATCAAGATGTCCAGAATAATATTCAAGATAAAATGTTTCAACAAAAGGTTAAAAATCTCTTTCATACTTTTTTGGAAAATCTTTGTAATGATCTTCCAAATGTTTTCTGGAACAGAAAAATACACTGTCACTCTTCCTTATATTGAAGACTTTTTAGAGGATAATATTCCTACTAAAGCTAGACCAGCACAAATGAACTCTGAATACATTCAGTTGTGTAAAACTGAAATCTCTGATCTTGTTAATAAAAGATTAATTCGCAATTCATCTTCTCCCTGGAGTTGTACTGCTTTCTATGTTAATAATGCCAAAGAAAAGGAAAGAGGAAAACCTATATTGGTAATTAATTATAAACCTCTTAATAAAGTTTTGAAGTGGATAAGATATCCTATCCCTAATAAACGTGATCTACTTAATAGACTACAAGGCTCAATAATATTTTCCAAATTTGATCTAAAATCAAGTTTTTGGCAGATTCAAATTCATGAATCCGATAGATATAAAACAGCCTTCACTGTCCCTTTTGGACAGTATGAGTGGAATGTCATGCCTTTTGGTTTGAAAAATGCTCCTTTTGAATTCCAGAAGATTATGAATGATATTTTCAATCAGTATAGTCAATTTATCATCTTATATATTGATGATGTGTTAATATTCTCAAAATCGCTTGCTTGGTTGCTTCCTTTGCACCTTGTTTGCTACCTTCCCCTCTCTGTAATCTTCTCAGTTCTTAGTAATAAAATTCCTTCAGGGTCCTTTCTGTATGTTTCTAGAATTCTGCACTATTTTACTCTAAATGAGAGTAGCTCTATAAGTATTTTAATTTCTTCCTTGCTAAATGCATCCTTTCTTTTCCACGTCAAATGGCATCAGAGCCAATGGCCAATGCTTCAGAGCTCGGCATCCAAGCCAAAACTAATTACTTTGGGTAATATCCCTCCTCCATCGAGCAATACTCAGTCATCTTCATCTATCGATGATGAACTCCCCCGTCAGCAATTTACTCTGCAGAAATCTGCAAGGGAAGTTCTTACTATGACAGCGGAGCAATATTTACTCCAAGAGCATCAAGATGTCATACTAAATCTTGCAAATGTGCCAGTCCTGCAGGGATTTGATCCTCAAGACCCTTGGGACATTACCTATAAACATTGGCAAAGTAATAATTATCCACCTCATGTGGGGCGTAGTCAATTCCTCATGAAGAAATTCCTCCAAGAAATCAAAGTAGTGAAAATAAACTACTTTTATAATCATGACAAATCTGTCATTAATTTTAGTAAGATCCTTGTCAACAAGGTCCTGTGTCTCCAGGAATGGGATATTAACCCTAGTCAATATAAATGGGTTAAAGCCAATAGCACCCGCTATCCATATAATTGGTGGGATTATATTGACTCAATGAGTTATGTAATGTACCTCGAAAATAACTTGAGGAAACACTTATGATTCATCCGAATAAACCCGAAAATAATAAAAGGGGAATTGATCACTCACACAGTTTAGTTTGTTAGACTTCTCACATGATCCATGAATCTATAGCTTGCCTTTTCAACAATAGTGACAACACTTTCCATCAACAGTCCTTGTCCTCATCCTCCACGACGGATTTCCTGCCACCTTCTCTCTCTCTCTCTCTCTCTCTCTCTCTCTCTCTCTCTCTCTCTCTCTCTCTCTCTCTCTCTCTCTCTCTCTCTCTCACTCCATAGCTTTGAGACTGACTCATTTCTCGGCTTAGTTCATATGGCTAATAATTCTGATTATCATGTTAAAAATTCTAGTCTAGTTGAATATCCTACAGACACTGAATCTTTATATAATTGGACTCTCCCTTTGGTAAAATCGAAAGAAGTTTATAATATCGAAAATTTGATTTCTCTTCAAACAAAATAATAAAGAACATGGAACAAACCATAAGTCTTGATAATATTGAAAAGATAATAAATCTGTTCTCTGAAAGTGATTTAAAACATTATATGAACTCAGGAAAATATAAGTCCGTTCATGTTGGTTTAATTCAAATAGGCTTTAAACCGTTAACTCTTAATTGCCTGAATGCTTCTATCCTTGCTGTTCTTAGGGACACAAGATGTCTTGATTGGGCTCCTTCCCTTATGGGTGTAATACAGACCAGTCTATGTCACGGACCAGTTTATATCAATGTTTTCCCTAATTGTACTTTGTCTTTGTTAGATCTGAATATTTTTAATACTTTGAGTCTTTACATTAAAACTCATGGTTACAATTTCAAACC
Organism: Warburgia ugandensis; assembly: GCA_035236585.1. Taxonomy (NCBI): domain Eukaryota; kingdom Viridiplantae; phylum Streptophyta; class Magnoliopsida; order Canellales; family Canellaceae; genus Warburgia; species Warburgia ugandensis. The sequence goes on from CP141139.1 coordinate 43,001,911, forward strand.
AGGATCCGAGACTATAGCTTTCACCTACAGACTTCAATTCAAAGTCTTACCTACCTTGGATACTACTAAAGCTAAGCATAAATCTTTGAAAGATAAAACAGTTTTAATAGAAACCAATTTGTTATCCTCTGATATAGCAGTTAATAGGACTCTTAAGTGGGAAGAAATTGATTTTCCTCAATCTTGGCAGTTATTTGAAGCTATTCCCCCTAGACGACTGACTGATCAAAGACTTGATCAAATAATTCAAAGCGATGATGGAGATGTTGAGATCCGTTTTAATAACAGGAGATCATTCCGCCTTCCGAGAATTACTTCCTGCTCCTCTAGTTCATCTCGATTCTCTATGGATAATAGACAAGACATAGCAAATAAACCTGAATCAAGTTCAGTTGAAGAATTAAAATTTTTGGATAATAATATTGTCCATCCCATTTACAAAACTACTTCTTAGGATCATACTCCTACTCCATCCGAGATGGCTTTTCATTTGTAAATTGCATGGATTTTCCCCCTGAGAGTTTACTGAGAAAAGCAATTAGTGACGAATTTCAACGTCCTAAAAATCAAAATTTTAGGGAATGGTATTTCAAAATGTTTAATAAAAATGACATTCAAAATTACAAAGATCATTTCTGCACAAATCTGTTTAATAGACATACAATTGAATGGTTTGTACCTTGGTTCTTAAAACTTTATGTTCAAAATGAACTAAATGTAATAAAAATCTGGACAACCTCTAAAGGAGACAAAATATCATCTGAATATCCTCCACCATATCCCATGAAACTTCCAACCGAAGGTGGTGATCTGAATAATGTATGTTATCTTGATTTAGAATCAGTTCTAAATAATATTAATAGTTTAATATGATAGAACAATTATACAAATCTGTACATTCACACCTTAGGTGAAAAGGTTGATACAATTGAAAAAGGCATAAGGCAAGTGGTAGATTACATTAACAGGATAAAAGCTAAGAAACAAGAGAAAATTGATTCTCAAAAGATTGAACCTTCAATTAAACCACCTCCTAATATTATAGGATTCAAAATGGGAAATACCAGTGAACAAAGTCTTGAAATTCTGAAAAATAAAATGTTAGATCTCAACCTTAGTACTCTTTCAGCTAATGAGTCAGGTGTTGAACTTGATCCGTCTAATATGACACAGTTTGAAGATTTAGATGAACTAAGTGAACCAAAAATACTTCAGATTCAGACCCAATTTTCTCAGGTTAATAAAATTGAATGAGAACCTAGAAATCTTAATAGGTTTTATTATAAAAGACCAACACCTATAGATATTCTAATTGAAGAAAATGATATTTATCTACAGAATGAATACAGAGCAAATTCTATATATGAATGGAACATAGATGGTATGACTAATAACCAAATCTATTAGTCAGTACATCATTTTCTTATGTATTCGACTGTCTGTAAAGCTCGAGGTAATACCGATAAGCAAATTGCTCAAATGATCACAGTTGGTTTTACTAGAAACCTCAAAGGTTGATGGGACAATGTCCTTACTTCTACTCAGAAAGAAGAAATCTTTAATACAGTTAAGCCTGAACCTAATACAAGTAAAGTAGTAGAAGACGCAGTTTATACACTAGTCTGTACTATAATACAACACTTTACAGGAAGCATCGAATCATAATTTGAAAATTCTAGGGCACTTTTACAGAATCTTAGGTGTCCCTCTCTTACTCATTTTCGCTGGTATAAGGATGTGTTCCTTGCTAGAGTCCTTCATTTGGGAGATGCAAGACAAGCTTACTGGAAACATAAGTTCATTGAAGGACTTCCATACTTATTCGCAACTAGGGTTAAAAATTCACTTAAAACCCAAAATGGAGGGGAAATCCCCTATGAAGCCTTATCATATGGACAACTTATTCATTCTTGTACTAATGATGGAATTTCTCTCTGCAATAAAATTAAATTGCGAAATCAACTTAAGAGAGAAAGAATAACAGAGAAAAAGCAGTTAGGCAAATTCTGTCAACAATTTGCAATTGATATGCCTAAAATTATAACTCCCCAAAAGGAGAAGAAAAAATATATTCCAAAACGGAAGAAAAGATTTTCTAAAAAACATAATGAAAAATTTAGAGAAGTAAAAAGCCCTAAAACAGAAAAATTTTCCTATAAAAAGATAAGTCCAAAATAAAATGTTATAAATGTGGTAAATTAGGACATACATCTAATAGATGCTGGACCCAAAGAAAAATCTCAGAAGTTCAAATAGATGAAGAAATCAAACAAAAATTATTCAAAATGATATTAAATTCTTCAGAATCAGAATCTATTGATTTTGTTTCATCTACTTTAAGTTCAGAAAATGAACCTTGTTGTAATCAGCGTAATACACTTAATAAAGATGTTGAATATTGGAAAAACATTGTTGACATGAATAATCTATCTATTAATGTTTTGACTCAATCTCAATCTGATCTACTTGATGTAATAGCAAAAATTGAGGATAAAGAACTTAGATCTTTACTTCTGGAAAAATTAATAGCTTTTTATAATAAAGAAGAAAAGGAACAACCAGAAAAAATAATTGACACAAACAATGTTTACAGAATGTCTGAAGTAACAAAATGACTTGGTAAGAAACCAGTGTTCGATGCAAATGTTTCAACACAAGCACTGAAACACGAGATTAATAATCTCAAAACAGAAATCATTATGTTAAAAAATGAAAATCAATCTATAACTAAAAGAATAACTCAATTAGAAAATTCAAAACCAGTTTTAGGACAAACATCAAATATTGTTGATGTGTTTGATCTAGAACCACAATATCTTGACCTAATTAGGCAAGTTACTTCACACAAATGGTATTTGGTGCGGAAGCAGAAGGATGCATTAAGTAAGGAAGAAAATAAAATACTTATAAAGTGACTCTCATTCAAAGTAAAATAGTGCAAAATTCTAGAAAAATATAGAAAGGACCTCGAAGGAATTTTATTACTAAGAACTGAGAAGATTATAGAGAGGGGAAGGCAGCAAACAAGGCGCAAAGGAAGCAACCAAGCAAGCGATGCCTTTGGACTAAAACAGACTCGACTTAAATAGACATTCAGATTCTGGACTTAACACGATTTGGAATCCAAAACAATAATTCGAAAGACATGAAAAGACTAAAGTAAAAGGAGACATGACATAAAGAAAAAGCAAAAGTAGATTCCTCAATAATTTGAGGAACTTTACAAAAAGATATTCTCTTGGTGGGTCCACTATGTCAGACTGATTGATTGATCTATGGGACCCTCATGCCAAAGATGAATGGTAATTATTATAGGTTGTCTTCATCTTCATCAAGTGGGGCCTTCATTTTGCCTTTCATCTTCTTGTCATAAGCTTCAAGGATATTTTTGAATTGGTCTTTGGGAGAAGGAATTTCCTTTGGTGGATTAGCTTGAACATTCTTGGCAAGATTCTTGGCTTCCAAGAATTGAGTAAGAACCATCATTGAGGCATCCCAATAGTCTTCAAAATTGTCCTCTTCATTGGGATCTTGACTATCTTGGAAGACATTGTCTTCAAACATGGCTTTAGTAGAGGATGATTCAGTGGAAAGATATTAAACGACTACATTACTTGATCTTTCATAAAGTCCATGCATTTGACAAGTATTTGTCCTTCATTGTCAGTTGGGTATTTCCACTGGAGCATCTTCTTGATTTCATCGGTAGAGGCAGATGATTGTTGGTTGGGCTTATTATCCCAAGTAGCTTTATTATATTGTATAATTTCTTTAATTTCGCGGGCCTTGCCCTCAGAGTCAAATTTTGTCCACCATTTGACAAAATATATTCGTTTGAGCTCCTGAATATTAAGCTTGTCACTTCCAATGGTCATTGACCATTTCCAAATCCATGGAATATCAAATTTGATAAAGAATATTGCCTCGCATTGACCTGTTATTAACTGGTCGGAGGAATAGAATTTACTTCGAGAGCATATTCCACCCAAGCATTATACAGCTCTTTGAGCTTTTCTGGTAATATTGCCAGAGATGGTCCAAATTTCCTCCAACAATGGTAAAACCATGGAGAGAGGTCTCCTTTTATTACTTCTGGGTTTATTCGGATGAACTATGAGTGTTTCCTCAAGTTATTTTCGAGGTACATTACATAACTCATTGAGTCAACATAATCCCACCAATTATATGGATAACGGGTGCCCTTGGCTTTAACCCATTTATATTGACCAGGGTTAATATCCTATTCCTGGGGCCACAAGACCTTGTTGACAAGGATCTTACTAAAATTAATGACAGATTTGTCATGATTATAAAAGTGGCTTATTTCCACTACTTTGATTTCTTGGAGGAATTTCTCCATGAGGAATTAACTGCACCCTACATGCGGTGGATAATTATTATTTTGCCAATGTTTATAGGCAATGTCCCAATGGTCTTGAGGATAAAATCCTCGCAGGATTGGCACATTTGCAAGATTTAGTATGACATCTTGATGTTCTCGGAGTAAATATTGCTCCGCTATCATAGTAAGAACTTCCCTTGCAGATTTTTGCGGAGTAAATTACTGACGAGGGAGTTCATCAATAGATGAAGATGACTGAGTATTACTTGATGGAGGAGGGATATTACCCAAAGTAATTAGTTTTAGCTTGGATGCCAAGCTCTGAATTATTGGCTCTGCTTTTCTTTTTGGTCTTGGGTATTACGACGACCTCTTCCTCGGCCCCTATGGGTATTACCTGGGGTAAACCATTCTCCTAGATCAGTCATGATCCCTGCAAAAATTCTCGAGTTAGAAAATCAGGAAGAGAGTTATATTCTCTCTTGATGTATTCAATGTCAAAATCAAAAACTGATAATTGTGCTCGCCATGCAGCAAAAATCTGTTTCAAAACAATGTTTTTTGACATCCTTTTCAATTATTTGTTTTGCTACACTACAATCAATTCTGTGTAAGAATTTTTTATTTAAAAGGTCATCCTAGAATTTATAAATGCATTTAACTATTGAGAGCATATCCTTTTTAATGGTAGAATATTTTTTCTGGGCATCATTCCATTTTCCAGAGGTAAATTGAACCAATTCTTCTTTATTAGAAGAGGGATTAGTTTGTTTCAGAATACCTCTATAACCGATATCAAAGGCATCTATTTCAATAATTTTAAACCACTCAAAATTGGCAAGATTTAAATAGGGAAGACTTTTAACCCTAGCTTTAATTTGTCTAACCATATTAGTGTGTTCTTTAGACCAAGGTCTGGCATTCTTCCTGAGTCTATTAGATAGAATAGTCGTGTCGGATGCCAAATTTTGGTAGTAATCAAAAATATAATTTAAAGATCCTAAAAATCTCTGTAATTGTTTATTATCAGTAATTTCATCAGGAAATTTAGAAGCGAATTCAATGCTTCTCTGAATTGGAACAATTCGCCCTTGAAAAATATTATGACCAAGGAATCTAACTTCTGGTTGAAATAATTTCATTTTTGAGGCAGATAAAACGAAACCATTTTTCTGAATTAGCCAACAAAAAATTTCAAGATGTTTAAAGTGTTGATCAAGAGATTTTGAGAATATTAACACATCATCAATATATGAGATGATAAATTGACTATACTGATTGAAAATATCATTCATAATCTTCTGGAATTCAGAAGGAGCATTTTTCAAACCAAAAGGCATGACATTCCACTCATACTGTCCAGAAGGGACAGTAAAGGCTGTTTTGTATCTATTGGATTCATGAATTTGAATATGCCAAAAACCTGATTTCAGATCAAATTTGGAAAATATTACTAAGCCTTATAATCTATTAAGTAGATCATGTTTATTAGGGATAGGATATCTTATCCACTTCAAAACTTTATTAAGAGGTTTATAATTAATTACCAATTTAGGTTTTCCTCTTTCCTTTTTTGTCGCATTATTGACATAGAAAGCAGTACAACTCCATGGAGAAGATGAACTGTGAATTAATCTTTTATTAACAAGATCAGAGATTTCAGTTTTACACAATTCAATGTATTCAGAGTTCATTTGTGCTGGTCTAGCTTTAGTAGGAATATTATCCTCTGGAAAGTATTCAATATAAGGAAGAATGACACAGTGTATTTTTCTGTTCTAGAAAGCATTTGGAAGATCATTAAAAAGATTTTCCAAAAAAGTATGAAGGAGATTTTTAACCTTTTGTTAAAACATTTTATCTTGGATATTATTCTGGACATCTTGATAAGCTATTTCTTCTTTAATAAAATTAATCTGTTGTTCTTTTAACAAGATTTGTCTAACTTCATTGAGCAAATGAGTTTTAGGGTCAGTAACAAATTTAAAGGAAAATTGCTTGTTTTCTTTAGAAAAATAGATACCTGTCGGATCAATTTTATCAATAGGCATAATATTATAGAGGAATGTTATTCCTAAAATCATATGATGATGTAAGTCCTTGACTAACAAAAAAGGAGTTGGAATACAAAATGTCGTTATTACAGACAATAGCATTATTAAGTTTGAAATTTATTTTAAGCTTGGTATTACTAGCCGAAGTAAGGCTTTGAGAGGTTTTCTCAAAATATTTGGTAGGAACTAAGCCTTCTTGAATGCAACTAATATCTGCACCACTATCAACTAGTGCAATCAAATCTGATAGGTACCATTCTCCTGCAACAGATATAGTAACATTAATATACCATTTTTGTGAAGTAACTTGCCTAATTAGGTCAAGATATTGTGGTTCTGGATCAAATGCATCAACAATATTTGATGTTTGTCCTAAAACTGGTTTTGAATTTTCTAATTGAGTTATTCTTTTAGTTATAGATTGATTTTCATTTTTTAGCAGAATGATTTATGTTTTGAGATTATTAATCTCGTGTTTTAGTTCTTATGTTGAAACATTTGCACCGAACACTGGTTTCTTACAAAGTCTTTTTGTTACTTCAGACATTCTGTAAACATTGTTTGTGTCAAATATTTTTTCTGGTTGTTCCTTTTCTTCTTTATTATAAAAAGCTATTAATTTTTCCAGAAGTAAAGATCTAAGTTCTTTATCCTCAATTTTTGTTATTACATCAAGATCAGATTGAGATTGAGTCAAAACATTAATAGATAGATTATTCATGTCAATAATGTTTTTCCAATATTCAACATCTTTATTAAGTGTATTACACTAATTACAGCAAAGTTCATCTTCTGAACTTGAAGTAGATGAAACAAAATCAATAGAGTCAGATTCGAAAGAATTTAATATTATTTTGAATAATTTTTGTTTGATTTCTTCATCTATTTGAAGTTCTAAGATTTTTCTTTGGGTCTAGCATTTATTAGATGTATGTCCTAATTTACCACATTTATAACATTTTATTTTGGACTTATCTTTTTTATAGGAAATTTTTCCTGTTTTAGGGTTTTTTACTTCTCTAAATTTTTCATTATGTTTTTTAGAAAATCTTTTGTTCCGTTTTGGAATATATTGTTTCTTCTCCTTTTTGGGAGTTATAATTTTAGGCATATCAATTGCAAACTGTTGATAGAATTCGCCTAATTGTTTTTTCTCTGTTATTCTTTCTCTTAGGTTGATTTCGCAATTTAATTTCATTGCAGAGAGAAATTCCTTCATTAGTACAAGATTGAATAAGTTGTCCATATGATAAGGCTTCATAGGGTATTTCCCCTCCATTTTGGGTTTTAAGTGAAAGCTTGTCCTACATCTCCCAAAATGAAGGACTCTGTCAAGGAACACATCCTTATACCAGCGAAAATGAGTAAGAGAGGGACACCTAAGATTCTGTAAAAGTGCCCTAGAATTTTCAAATTGTGATTCGATGCTTCCTGTAAAGTGTTGTATTATAGTACAAACTAGTGCATAAACTGTGTCTTCTACTCTCTTACTTGTATTAGGTTCAGGTTTAACTATATTAAAGATTTTTTCTTTCTGAGTAGAAGTAAGGACATTGTCCCACCAACCTTTGAGGTTTCCAGTAAAACCAAGTGTGATCATTTGAGAAATTTTCTTATTAGTATTACCTCGAGCTTTACAAACAGTCGAATACATGAGGAAATGATGTACTGACTAATAGATTTGGTTATCAGTCATACCATCTATGTTCCATTCATAGATAGAATTTGCTCTACATTCATTCTATAGATAAATGTCATTTTCTTCAATTAGAATATCTGTAGGTGTTGGTTTGTTATAATAAAACCTATTAAGATTTCTAGGTTCTTGTTCAATTTATTAACTTAAGAAAATTGGGTCCTAGTCTAAAGTATTTCTGGTTCACTTAATTCATCTAAATCTTCCTACTGTGTCATATTAGAGGGATCAAGTTAAACATCTAACTCATTCGTTGAAAGAGTACTAAGGTTGAGATCTAACATTTTATTTTTCAGAAATTCAAGACTTTGTTCACTAGTATTTCCCATTTTCAATCTTATAATATCAGGAGGTGGTTTAATTGAAGGTTCAACCTTTTGAGAGTCAATTTTCTCTTGTTTCTTAGCTTTTATCCCGTTAATGTAATCTACCACTTGCCTTATGCCTTTTTCAATTGTATCAACCTTTTCACCTAAGGTGTGAATGTACAGATTTGTATAATTGTTCTCTTGTATTAGACTATTAATATCATTTAGAACTGATTCTGAATCAAGATAACAGGCAATATTCAGATCACCACCTTCAGTTGGAAGTTTCATGGGATAAGGTGGAGGATATTTAGATGATATTTTGTAGCCTTTGGAGGTTGTCCAGATTTTTATTACATTTAGTTCATTTTTGAACATAAAGTTTTAAGAACCAAGGTACAAACCATTCAATTGTATGTCTATTAGACAGATTTGTGCAGAAATGATCTTTGTAATTTTGAATGTCATTTTTATTAAACGTTTTGAAATACCATTCCCTAAAATTTTGATTTTTAGGAAGTTGAAATTTGTCACTAATTGCTTTTCTTAGTAAACTCTCGGGGGGAAAATCCATGCATTTTACAAATGAAAAGCCATCTTGGATGGAGTAGGAGTATGATCCTGAAAAGTAGTTTTGTAAATGGGATGGGCAATATTATTAACCAAAAATTTTAATTCTTCAATTGAACTTGATTCAGGTTTATTTTCTATGTCTTGTCTCTTATCCATAGAGAATCGAGATGAACTAGAGGAGCAAGAAGTAATTCTAGGAAGGCGGAATGATCTCTTGTTATTAAAACGGATCTCAACATCTCCGCCGTCGGTTTGAATTATTTGATCAAGTCTTTGATCAGTCAGTTGTCTAGGGGGAACAGCTTCGGATAACTGCCAAGATTGAGGAAAATCAATTTCTTCCCACTTAAGAGTCCTATTAACTGCTATATTAAAGGATAACAAATTGGTTTCTATTAAAATTGTTTTATCTTTCAGAGATTTATGCTTAGCTTTAGTAGTATCCAAGGTAGGTAAGACTTTGAATTGAAGTTTGTAGGCGAGAGCTATAGTCTCGGATCCTGGTTTGAAATTGTAACCATGAGTTTTAATGTGAAGACTCAGAGTATAAAAAATATTCGGATCTGACAAAGACAAAGTAAAATCAGGGAAAACATTGATATAAACTGGTCCATGACATAGACTGGTCTGTATTACACCCATAAGGGAAGGAGCCCAATCAAGACATCTTGCGTCCCTAAGAACAGCAAGGATAGAAGCATTCAAGCAATTAAGAGTTAACGATTTAAAGCCTATTTGAATTAAACCAACATGAACAAACTTATATTTTCCTGAGTTCATATAATGTTTTAATTCACTTTCAGAGAACATATTTATTATCTTTTCAGTATTATCAAGACTTATGGTTTTTTCCATGTTCTTTATTATTTTGCTTGAAGAGAAATCAAATTTCTTAATATTATAAACTTCTTTCAGTTTTCTCGAAGGGAGAGTCCAATTATATAAAGATTCAGTGTCTGTAGGATATTCAACCAAACTAGAATTTTTAACATGATAATCAAAATTATTAGCCATATGAACTAAGCTGAGAACTGAGTTAGTCTCAAAGCTATAGAGAGAGAGAGAGAGAAGGTGGTGGGAAATCAGTCGTGGAGGATGAGGACAAGGACTATTGATGGAAAGTGTTGTCACTATTGTTGAAAAGGCATGCTGTAGATTTGTGGATCATGTGAGAAGTCTAACAAACTAAACCGTGTGCGTGATCAATTCCCCTTTTATTATTTCTGGGTTTATTCGAATGATCCATGAGTGTTTCCTCAAGTTATTTTCAAGGTACATTACATAACTCATTGAGTCAACATAATCCCACCAATTATATGGATAGTAGGTGCCCATGGCTTCAACCCATTTATATTGATCAGGGTTAATATCCTATTCCTAGGGACACAAGACCTTGTTGATAAGGATCTTACTAAAATTAATGACAGATTTGTCATGATTATAAAAGTGGTTTATTTCCACTATTTTGATTTCTTGGAGGAATTTCTCCATGAAGAATTGACTGTGCCCACATGTGGTGGATAATTATTATTTTTCCAATGTTTATAAGCAATGTCCTAAGGGTCTTGAGGATCAAATCCTCGCAGGACTGGCACATTTGCAAGATTTAGTATGACATCTTGATGTTCTCGGAGTATATATTGCTCTGCTGTCATAGTAAGAACTTCCTTTGCAGATTTTTGCGGAGTAAATTACTGACGTGGGAGTTCATCATCGATAGATGAAGATGACTGAGTATTACTCGATGGAGGAGGGATATTACCCAAAGTAATTAGTTTTGGCTTGGATGCTGAGTTCTGAAGCATTGGCCATTGGCTCTGCTTTCCTTTTCGGTCTTAGGTATTACGACGACTTCTTCCTCGACCCCTACAGGTATTACCCGGGGTAAACCATTCTCCTGGATCAGTCATGATCCCGGCAAAAATTCTCCAGTCAAAAAATTAGGAAGAGAATTATATTCTCCCTTGATATATTCAATGTCAAAATCAAAAACTAATAATTGTGCTTGCCATCCGGCAAAAATGTGTTTCGAAACAATGTTTTTGACATCCTTTTTTGGGCATCATTCCATTTTTCGGAGGTAAATCAAACCAATTCTTCTTTATTAGAAGAGGGATTAGTTTGTTTTAGAATACCTCCATAGACGATATTAGAGGCGTTTGTTTCAACAGTTTTAAACCACTCAAAATTGGCAAGATTTAAACAGGGAGGACTTTTAACCTTAGCTTTAATTTTTCTAACCATATCAGTGTGTTCTTCAGACCAAGGTTTGGCATTCTTCCTGAGTCTATTAAATAGAATAGCCACATTGGCTGCCAAATTTTTGTAGTAATCAGAATTATAGGGACGCAAGATGTCTTGATTGGGCTCCTTCCCTTATGGGTGTAATACAGACCAGTCTATGTCACAGATTGGTTTATATCAATGTTTTCCTTGATTTTACTCTGTCTTTGTCAGATCCGAATATTTTTGATACTCTGAGTCTTTACATTAAAACTCATGGTTACAATTTCAAACCAGGATCTATGACCATAGCTCTCACCTACATACTTCAATTTAAAGTCTTGCCTACCTTGGATACTAAAGCCAAGCATAAATCTCCAAAAGATAAAATGGTTTTAATCAAAATCAACTTGTTATCTTCATATATAGCAGTCTATAGGACTCTTAAATGGGAAGAAATTGATTTCCCTCAATCTTGGCAGTTATCTGAAGTTGTTCCTCACCGAAGATTTACTGATCAGAGACTTGATCAAATAATTCAAACCGATGATGGAGATATAGAAATCCATTTTGATAATAGGAGATCATTCAAACTTCTGAGAATTACTTCCTGTTCCTCTAGATTCTCTATGGAAAATCGATTGGAAACCGAAACTAAACCTGAATCTAGTTCAGTTGACGAATTAAAATTTTCACATACTAATATTGTCCATCCAATTTACAAAAATACTTCTCAGGATAATACTCCTACTCTATCTGAGATGGCTTTTCATATGTAAATTGCATGGATTTTTCTCCCTGGAGTTTACTAAGAAAAGCAATTTGTGACGAATTTCAATTCCCTAAAATTTGATTTTTAGGTGTATATATATATAGTCCTAGTATTTTCATAAGGCAGTGTCTTATTTTCAAATGTTGCCTTCTCATGATTTTAGGTTGGATTTTTAGAAGATCTAACCCATTCATATTATTCAAAATCCCTTATATTACCCTTACACCAATAATCACTTCTATTGGATGCTTGTGCCCTTTTGTTTTTCTATCATTTGAATTACAGCCATTAAAACAAAAAAAGAAGTTAGGATCATTCAATGATTTTTAATAGGTAGGCTAAAAACAAGGGCCCAAATAATATGAACATCTTAGATCTAAATAAATAACATAAAAAAGGTAGCATTTGAAAATAAGATGTTACCATGGCATTTGAAAATAGTAGGACCATAATATTATACTAAAAATGTTCATATGTATTACTTTTCTTTAGTTAAAAATCAAAGACATTTTTATAAAATTGATTCCAGACAACATAGAAGTGTTAGAAAACTCTAGTTTGCAATTCTTTCTCTTAGTTTTCTTCCTCATGCTCCACCCCTCCCGTAATAGTTGAAGGGACAACAATCAATAGGGGTTTTTCACATTTTGCTTCGCCCTGTAATAGGTTGCAAACCTCAGTGACTTGAGGTAGGGTGGGGGTGGGGTTTTCGCGTCATTGTCATCCCTACTAGCCCTATATGTAGTCTCTCATAAGTGGGCAAAATAAGATAAAAGTATAAATGTGGACTTAAAGAAAGCCTAGTCCATAATAATATTTATTTTATAATAGGGAGTCACCTTATTTCCTATTGGTTGGCTATATCTATTATATTCTATAAAATTTAGGTGAAACTCTCTCCAACTCTAGTCAAAATCATCAAGACATCAAGCAAAATATGTTGTATATATCCTGCTAAATCAAATGGAAAATATATTTTGAGGCCAAATTATTCCTAGATCATTCAAAATGTGGTCAAACTCAAGATCTTTGGGCGTCCTCCACTATGACTAACATGCTATTATGTTTTTAAATGCGATTCATAGTTAGATTTATAGATAATATGTAATTAATTTTTTATTGGTCAAAGCAAAAATTACAAAGCCAATCACTCGTGCACTCTCCTAAACGCTAAATCTATCTCCAACCACAAGGGAAAGTGGTTACTAAAACTTGCAACCAAACATCCTAATCTAAGGGAATGGAGTTGTTTATGACCAACTATGCTAGATATTGTTGGCTAATAAATACTTAATATATTGAATTATTCACAAAATTTTAATTTAATTTTGTAAAATTTATGTTAATTTATATAGTTAATGAGGAGATTTTATGTTTCGTGCACATATTTTTCAAGGATATAGCAATTGAAATGTAGGTGAAACCCACTTCATTTTTTATCAGTACATTTTTACATAGCAAATTTCTTAGACATGGGAAGACATCTAAATTTTTACACTATAATGATCATAACACTTTCAATTTATGAATCTAAATGAAGAGTATTTCTTCTTAATTTTCAAACCATCAATCTAAAATACAAAAACCAGAGGTTATAAGTTTTAAATTGAACTGGATTTTAGTGGATGTGATATTTATAGTAAAATCTATATGATAAATAGTTTGGATGACTAAATAAATAGGCTCCATTTGAATTTATCTCACTCATGGAAAATATGCCCATGTTTGGTATACCATCCCTCTTCTTTTGTTGTGCTAAACATGTCCAAATCTCTTATGAAATTGGATTCTCTAGAGAAATATGGTGCAACCCTTCTTACGGAATAGTAAATCAAAGCACTCTCTTTTGCATGAAGGGCCCCCATATTTGGACAATCGAACTAGTACATCAAAATTTTCTAGCCTTTGATGCATCCTAACAAAAAATGACAAAGTTTGGAAGATTTTGACATCTTTTTTTTTCTTTTTTCTTTTAAGAAGCAAAGGAAAAATTTATTAAAAGGTGATGAAGAAGATTGCATAAGATTTCAAGAAGCTTAATTAAGCCAAAAAATGCTAAGGCTCAAAATAATGCAACATACAAAGCAAACAGAGTAAGCACAAAATCAACAACAATCCTCATACTAGCCACAAAAGCTAGTAGCATCTCCTATAGAGAAGATGACATCGACCAGCTAATCAAAGCTAGAATAATATCACTCCCATAGTTTACCAATCAAGTTAATTATGATCCTTGAGAAGAAATCTTATGGAATGTAGTTGACCACTCTTCCTTGCTAGATTATTACTCAAAACAATGGTTGATCTAGGAATATAAAAATCTTTAAACGTTCTTCAAGCAAGAGTTTCAATTTATTCATTGAATATATAACCTAACCTCTAACCAATAGCATTTGGGTTATTGATCTTGCCAATGACAGAATAAAAATCACCTTCAACTTTATTTAGCCTTCATCTTCAACTATTGACCAAATAATCATCTTCTTCTATTAGTTTCATTGCAAATGAGTAGGACCATTCCATGAATGATAGATCCCTTATAACTAGTAGCCTCCAAAGAATGAATAAGCTATAGCCTACTGAGTGATAAGCCATTTACTTCTCCCATAACAATATCTTCCCAAGAGTTTAATTCTCCCTAACAACCATCCAAAACTTTGTACTTTAGGAGGTACTTCAAGACCAAACAAAAACTCCATGATTACCAATTAACTTCTTATAATAAGAAGCAACAATGAACTTCCTATTTGTCTCTAACATTCTCTTATCTTGACCATAATCATTAATATGTATTAAATATAACACGTTCACTAGTTGTTGTTCAACTTTAGTCTCTCTTTGCCAAAATCTATCTTTTCTAAAAGTAATAAACTAACATAACCCTTCTCATTAGCAACCTTGTAGTTTACCACTAAAGCTCCTTTGAAGAGATAGATTGGAAAATCTTAAAAAGAGGTTCATTAAGGGAGTATCTCCAATCCATGTATCCAACAAGAACCTTACTAGTTGACCAATTTTCGATTGAAAATGAGCTGATTCCTCAAATGTTTTGGATAAGTTTTTCCATCTCAAGTCATGGGCCTACTCTTCATCTCAACCTTCTCCCTAATGCCATTCACCCTATTTGTAATGACCCCGAATTTTTGTAAATTATTAAGAATAATTAATAAAGTTTGAATTTTTAGAAATTCTGGGCTGGAATATTAGGTTATTGAAAATTCTCTTTTTATAGAGATTATATTATAAATTAACAAATTAGAAATTATGGATGTACTTGGAAAATTGATCGAAACAACATTAAGTACATTCAATTCTGAGTTAAAATGAAAATTCCTTAATTTTTCCATTTGGGGGTAAAATGGTAATTTTACCCATATCCCATATCCAAGAAATAAGACCTTAATATTCATGAAGTACGTAGAAATACGATTCCAACGCCACTAAGTACACTCGATTTTGAGTTCGGACAAATATTGCCTATTATTCTCCAATTTTGGAGTTAAAAGGGCAAAAAGGTCTTTTCACATAAAAAGTGGGGCCTACAAAGTGGGCCAATGTTCTAGAAGCACCAATAATTGTTCAGTGCATTATTGCTGGTAGTGGGGATTGTAGTGGGAATGGAAAATGCATTAGTAATTAAAAAGTCTAAAGTAATAAAATATCTTATCAAAAGAAATGATAAAAAATTCACAATTGGCTATAAATATGTCCCAAAAATTTCCAAAAATTTTCAAAACCTTAACCAAGAAATTTCCAAATCTTTTTTGGAATTTCAGCCCCAAATTCCCCTTCATCCCTCCCCAAACTCTCTTTTCCTTATTTCTCTCTCCTGTTTCTAATTGGAATAAGAGACCTAAATTCAATTAGGCACTCTGTTCTAGGAAGAATCTCATCAATTCCATCATCCACAACATCCTATACTACAGTATATACAAAAGCGCCAAATCAATTTCAAGATCCAACGGTTCCAACAACAGAAAATCACAAAAAGGTGGATAATCGGGCTATATTATCATCAACCGGTAATTCTCTCAAATTGGGCATCAATTATATTGTTTTTCTCCAATCAGGTAGGTGGAACTACTTCCCATACATATTTATTATGTTTTAATGTAATTTTTATTTTTTTGTAATTTAATTTGAATGAAAAATGGCAAAAATAAAGTAAATACCAAACCCTTCAATTTATGGTGATAGAGAGCTCAGATGGAAATTTTGAGCTTTCCAATTGATCCAGAAGGGTAAAAAACCCCTAGGGTACAATTTTCAAGAAAATCTAACAAGGTTTCGACCCTCAATTGAGAGAGATTAATTCTGCTGGGCCTAGATCAAATCTGGACCCTAGGAACGGCTGTAAACTTCAATTTAAGATTGTGGAGTCATATGAACTCCAAATTAAGATAGGAAAGAAGCTATGGAAAGCTTGTAATGTCTAATTTCTAATGAAGTCATAATATTTTCAAAATTTATTTTTGTATTTTTCTGTATTTTGGAAATAAGTGTCCAATTTCTAAGATCTTTAAGATCTGAGATCTTGAGTTTATTTATGTAGATTATAGAAGATTACCATAATGATTTTAAACAAACAATCTAGACCCAGTCGTAATTTGTTGCACAGCTGGAGTATTAAATGGGTCTACGATGTGACAACCTGCATTTTTAAAACACTTTTTCCTTTATTCTTAAAGTGCAAACAATGGAAGACTCTTTTCAATATAATTTTTTTTTCATAAAACTCGAGTGTCATCTCTATAACAAAAATACATTTTAGAGATCCTAAAATAAGTTGAATTTATATTTAAAATTTTTTGAGACTTTTTCCACTCATAACCCATAGTCCTGCTATACAACTACATATATATATATATATACATGTCCAAAAAGATCAAATAGAAGTTATTTAGTTGTATTGTTAGAACAAGCTCATGCTACTATTGTTCTCATCCAAGATTCCATCTACCTTGATTTGATTTTCCTTCGAGTCAATTTTTTCAAACTTGAGACACTGTAAATAAATTACAATGTCTTAGCAAGCATGTGCTTGGTAAGTGTTTGAACATCTACTTTGACAATATACATAAAGCCAAATATAAATGGAATTCCAAGCCAATCATAAATCTATTATAAAGTATAGAATACTTGCACATAGACTTCACCATACAATAATATACACATCACATACATCTCAATTCATTTTAAGTAATTTCATATCATATCATATCATCTCATAATATAAATAAATTCATATCACGTCATCTCATCATATATCAACTCACGTATGTCAAATTATCTCAAAATACATCAGCTCATAAAGTAGGCAATCCCATACCAAATCAAGTCAAAACATATCATAAGCATGTGTAACCCAATTAGCATAACAAAATCCATTCAGGATTTAATCTATCCATGTACAACATCAGTACATGTAAAATTGCAAGATATCCATGTGAATGATAATCCACACTATCAGTATGTATAAATAAGTGATAAAATAATTGAATCACTTTTGAAGTCAATAACAGGCAAATCCATGATAAATCAAAATCAGGGTATATTAGCTCACCAGTGGCAAATCCATGCCAAACACACATCTGAGCATATTACCTCACCATAGGCAAATACATGCAAAAAACATAAATAAGCATATTAGTTTACCATAGGCAAATTTGTGCCATTTGAGCATATAAGCTCACCATAGGCAAATCAATGCAAAAAACCAAAATTTGAATCAAATCATGCATGTCAAATATCTCATAATCATCTTAGCATAATTACAACTGTACCATTAGCACCTAGAAGCCTACTAGTGCCACTTGCACCCAACTCATCGGATGCCCTCATTAATTGCCCTCATTAGCTACCTACAAGTATAAATCATGAACTTTGATTACATCCAAAAAGACGAACACATGAAGAAATACAAATCATGTGTTAAACCATGGTTATGTATCAAACCAAAATTGGGGATCAAATCCACAAAAATGCTTATATGAAATGTAGTTTTAATAGTTAAATCTAAGGGTTTAATAGTGAAATAAACCCTTCGTTTCTACCAAATATGCAATAGAGTCCCTTTATTTATGAACTTGTGCATTTTACGCTTGTGATGTGATCCAACTAATAAATCATTATTTACATTTCTAATATAAGTATAGATTGTCACTTAATCATCACAATGAGGATATAAGCATTCATTTCATCCATAAAGATGCATCATTTATGATCCATAAAGGGTGAATGTATTTTTAATTATAATCATACCATTCATATATTTATTAGAATATAACTAAAATATGTAGTTGGTTAAATACATTTTACTTGATAGACTAATAACCTAGTCATGGTCCAAATATATGGATAATTTAAAGATATCAGAACAACCTACTCATGTGATGAGTTCATATGTTCCCACAAGCTTTTTCCTTAGCTTTTGTCATAGACTCAATTCCATGTCGGTCCAATCGTATCTAAATCTGTATGGGGCTTGAAGGTTATATTTATAACACATTAGATTTCAAATCCAATTATGATCTCATAGTCCAAATCATCCTGGATCATCTAACTGTTAGATTTCTTCACACTTTCATATGCAGATCTAGTCATGATCTTATGATTAGTTCTTATACCATTTGGTAAGACAGTAGTATAATCTTCCAATACATATCAAAAGGAATGACTGAATAACTTAGTAGAATTGATATTACTGTTATGGATGGTCTGATACTAAATAAACGAATATCTCCTCTAGATGGGAGAAGATCCTCTTTGAAAAGTAGTTTGGTTCTATCTGCTAGAGCTTGAAGAATTCCCAAGGACTCGTTCTGTCTATAGCCTTCCTTCTTCTGACTTCTAAAGCAAGACAGGAAAGGTCAACCTTGGAAGAGGCCTTAAGTCAAAACTGGTCGACCGCTACCTACTGGGAGTGATTGAGACATAATAGTTAGATCCATGATCTAACCTCTAATCCTATAATCAATGGTTAAATCAATATTTTCTACTTACAAATCAATGACCACAGCTCTATTTGATAATTTGGAACTCTGAACAATGATTGATCATTGTAGCAGAGAGATATCATACTAAATTAATTCAAATGTACTATTTTAATATAGAATCTGTAGTGATTAGATCTACAGCTAAGATTCTTGAATCAAATTCAGCTGTAGATCACAAAATCTCTATCCTATCCATGTAAATTTATAACCTAATTAGGTATCTATATAATTAGATTGAACATATAGAGTTCAGATCTATCAATTTTCCTAGATCTAACATGCATCATATTAAATCAAATAAAATGGGTGTAGTCCATGATTGGATCTTTCAATCTTACCTCTGTGCATGCAATTCTAATTTCAAATCATTGTTTTAGACGATTAATTGTGGATAGATCATTTTGATCTATTGTGATCTCATTCGTGCACTGGCCGCTATTTTAGATCATCTATCTAGCCTTCTTCGATATGAAAATAAACTTAGGGCTTTTACCAATTGGGGTAGCATAAACACATTGGATTGTTCAGATATCAAATTTTGATCACCATTTTGTATGATCAAAGCAATCCTACCATGCACCACATTTTGATCAAAATTTGAATGGTTGAATGATCTCTACTCGAAAATCAGTTGACATGGTTGTGTAGCTCAGGTTATGAGGATTTTGAATATACAATTTTTATGTTTTATAGTCACTAGTTTCCTGTCACTGTAACCAGAATCTAGTCATCATCACAGGACAAGATGATTGAAATATGGTTGGGGTGAAGGCATCGCTGAGTGTAAAATTTTTCAAAAATTTCAAATCTAACTTATGGGACTTTTAAATTAACTCTATACATTCACTCCCATGAAATTTTGTAAAATTTTGTTGTTGTTTGATGCTTAAAAATAGTGAAACATAGTCTTTCGACTATTCTTGTATGCAATGCACACTATTACATACCATCCAAATCTACTTAGATTGTCATGATTTTATATGTGTGTGGTCCATTTGATGAGAAGAATGTGGTGAATGGTATAGATATTCAAATATCACAATTGATCACCTTGTCCTTGGCCATCTTCCCCAACCCCTCCATCATTTTTCCATCACTAGATTTCTCTAAGGCCAATGGTAATGGCAGCTCTCTCTCTCTCTCTCTCTCTCTCTCTCTCTCTCTCTCTCTCTCTCTCTCTCTCTCTCTCTCTCTCTCTCTCTCTCTCTCTCTCTTCTTCATCTTCCTTCTTTCTTATTCCTTCTGCTCTTTCTTCTTTCTTTCATGTGCACCACAACAGTCAACATTCCAAAGGGGGAAGGGGAGGGGGGGTGATATCAAAATGGTCCCTCCCTTTAAGTGAAAATCTCCTTTCTATTATATTATATTATATATACACATATATTATTAATTCTCCGCAATCATAATCATTATGCTTTTCTTTAAGTCTAACACTGATGGACTTTAAATCTTTCATAATGATGGACAATAAGTGAAGTTACCAAAATGCCCTACACTTGCAAAATATCTAACTTTTTCATCCGAACTCTGATATCAACATTCTTAAATTTTTTTTTTGAGTATAATATAATTATTCAGGTTTTAACATTTGGTTTGATGCCTATAAAAATCTCATTTTCTAGAAGTCAAAAGCTCATAATTCAATGTTCTCTTTTCATCCTGATTTAACAAAATCCACAATTTATTTAAACTAAGATTTAAAAATTAGGAACATGAACAACGTCCTAGTAACCTATACCCAACCCTACAAACTAGTATGTGATTGGCTAAATTTCCAGTGAGAAGACATTTTATAAACAGACCCTATCCATAAATATGCTTAAGACTAGAAGGACAATAGATAATCAGTAGGGTTGACTAAGAAAAATGAGCATGTTCAGTAAAATGAGAGCCTTGTAAAGAAAAGGAAGGAAAAAGAGGAGAACCATCCACCTCCCACCTCCCATTTCTCCTCATCCTAATCTTAACTGCATTATGTTCCAAAGGCTTCATTTCCTTAACAAATAAAAATGGCTAAGAAGGAAAATAATTTTGATAAGTTGATGGATGCGTTTAAACAGGTGAATGTCAGTAGTTCATTACTTAATGCAATCAAAGGAACCCCTACTTATGCCAAGTTTCTGAAGAATCTCTACACTTAGAAGAGATAACATTAGGTGCATAGCAAAGCATATCTCGTAGAGCAAGCAACTCAATATTGCAACACAATCCCCTACCAAAATACCATGATGCCCCACTATATCATGCGTGATTGGGGAACACACAATTGTTAGAGCTTTACTTGATTTTGGGTCAAGTATTAACCTATTACATTATTTTGTATATAAGGAATTAGTCTTAAGAAAGATGAAAAGGACTTCCACCACATTACAGTTGGCAAGTTCCTCGAGGTGTGGTAGAGGATGTATTAGTTTGGATTGATAAGTTCCTTTTTCCAGTAGATGTCTTTTTCTTACACACAACTTGTAGCAAACCTTGATAGTCAAATTTCAATCATTTTTGGGATGGCTGTTCTTGGCCACATCAAATGCAATAATTAATTGTAAGAATGGAACCATGCAGTTGTCTTTTGGAAACATGGGCATTAAGCTTAATGTCTTTAACACAACAATGCTCTAAAGATTTTTATGAAGTAAATTTGATATAGAGCCTACTATCCCTATGATCCTCCAAGTTTGATCCTTTAGAGGCTTGTATAACTCATTTTGGTTTTGATGATTTTGATATGCACAATTCCATTAACATAGGGAATTGTTTACTTAGTACTGCAGCCTTAATGGATGATTTAAAATGAAAAGCTTGAGTAGGACCCCTTCAATTTCCTAACTTTTCATTTGAGCCTTTCCTTACACAAGACGCTCGATTTGAACCTATCGCCTTACCTGATATACCCAATATGAGAGTTTAGGTTCATCTAAAACTCTCTGTTATTGTAGAATAGGAAGGAAAGTCCAAAGATGATTCTACAGAACATTAACAAGCTATAGGGTGTATAGAAGGTAATCAATAGGGTATAAGCCCTATTACTTCTTTGATTCAAGAGGAAGATAAAGATTCTTTCAAGAAAATTCAAAAAGTGAGTTAGCCCTAATGTTGAGGAAGATTTATGAAAGGAGAAACATTATTTGCTTTTTGATGTTGACATCCCATATACCCAATTTGACTAATCAAGTGCAAAGTCCTATAGAGTTGGTCCAAATAATTTTTCTTTCTTCGTGACCCATCATGCAATGTTCTTACCACCACCATGCATCTCTAGGGGAAGAAAATACATTTGCTACCATGAGATCTTGAACTGGAGTGATTTTTCTTAAAACTCTTTCATAGTTAGCTGGCTTAAGGTTTCAAAGATTCGTTAGTTTAGTGTCATAGAGTTGCATTTTGCATTATCATTGTATATATTGTCCCTTTGTCCACATCAACAGATCAATCCACCATATCAAGAGTGCAAAATTATCTTTTTCACCCTTTCCTTTCAGGTTTATTAGTTCATTTGTTCATAGTATGTATTTCAAAACATTGGGGACAATGTTTAATTTAAGTTTTGGGATAAGGTATTTCCAAACTTGATGTGTCCACCATTTTTTTAGTTATTTTTCAAATTATTACCTTTTAAAAAAAAATCTATAATTAAGAATGTTTAATAGAAGCTTATGAAAAGTTCCTTTACAAGGATGAGAATTTGGATTTTCTAACTATTTATTCTACCTTATGAACTTTAGCTTATTAATATATCTATATACAATTAATTAATTAATTAATATATCTATATACAATTAATTTATTCTTTTCTCATTTTTTAAAGTATTCCATAAAAATTAAACTCAAAATAATTATTGTACAAAATAGCCATATAAATGGCTAAAGTGGAGGAGAAAATATAACTTAGAGATCCTGAAGAAGATAAGTTGAGATTTTTAACCCATATGAACTTTAGAGACATTCTTCCATTTTGGGGTAATATATAAATTCAAAATTTTCTTCAATGGACATTAATTTCCAAGTTGGTCTCATTATTCTTCATCCTTTCAATTATTAAGAAAACAATTAAAAGACTTTATCATTTATCACTTGAATTTATGGTTATGTTTAATTCATATGAAAATCAGGAAATGATAGAGGCTATCCTTGTTTAACATAAAGCCTTTAGTCTTCTTGTGTTACTTTTTCTATGAGTTAACCCTTTAAGCCTTCATAGCAAGCTTTTTCTTAGTGAACCCATGGACCATTACCCTTATCCATTACCAAGTATTTATGGAAATGTGTATAGATAGTTAAAGAATTATCTTGAGAAAAAGTATGAGCAATACAATGAACATAGAAATAAGGGTTGAAAAAAGAAAAATTCAAAAAAATGCTACATATCAAAAGTTATAAAATTGAGAAAAACGAGAAAAGAAAAGATAGCCAATGAAAAAGAAAATTTTCACTCTTATAGTTATAAAAGAAAGTGGTGAATACATCTTAGAAGACCTTTACATATCTTCCAGACAACCTTTGTTTATCCTTATCCTATCTTAAGCCTATATGTGGCCCTAATTGAAGTCCTAACTTGATCGTAGGAGCAGTATGACTTAGATATGGCTATAGATGAGTATGGATATTGGTAGAGTGTAATAGTCGTAATAGTTGGTATTCTTTCATGACACCATTATCATTCTTTCTAAATTATTGTTCTTTTGTATGAAATATGTGAGAATTTTGGTCTTGATGCACATTATTCTACTCACATATTAATAAGAGATATACCCTTTTTTGAGTGACTTCTTTCTCAATGTCAAGTATATCATGTTAGATTTGAAGTCAAAACACACATTTGGATGATAATGTAGGTTATAATTCCTTGGATATTGATAATTATAGAAATAGTAGCTATACTCACACACTCACATTTAGAACTAGATGAAATAATGGAATATCTTTAGCATAAGGGTAGGATTTTGAACTGTTGATGATTTCTACAAGCATGCTAAGTTTAGGAGTTAATATAAGTTGAATATAAGAAGATTCTATTAGAAAAATGAAGGATTTTCATAAGATTTTTGAAAATATTTGTGTATCATTTATGAAAATCCATACAAGATTACAACTCAACCACTAGGGGTAATCTAGGGATTTAAAGGCTTTATGTATACGCTAAATGAAGATGATACAACCTACAAAAGTGGTTAGCCTTATTTTTTTAGATTTATTAATTCCTATTTTGTAGTTTTGCTCAAGGACTAACAAAATCTAAGTTTAGGGGTATTTGACATATATAGAAATATTACATATATACCTCTAAACTTAACAGGTTTTAGGCCCAAAAATCACTTAAACATCACCAATTAGGATTAATTCTTCACTTTGCAAGTCCAGGGTACAAATGAAAAATGCACAAAATTATAATTTTACCCCTGCAATATCAAATTTAGAAAAAGAGCTACAAAGTCAAAGTGGTCACAAACCCCATGCACAACTCCTACTCAAATATAGGGTGAAAAGGAGGCAAATTTGCCATGTATGTATGCATACATGCATTTCATCACCTTAGGAAACTTATAAGAGAAGTTCAATTCACATATAATGGGATCATATAAAATAAAAGATTCTTAGAAATAAAAGAAGGCTAGGACTTGCATGAAGATGTTTTGCATACTTTCTCTCTCCTACTCAACTAAATGGAGAAGATCACCCAATGGTTGGGTGTATTATCCGTGAAAAGGTGTTGAGGTCTACTTGGTTCCATGTGAAATACATGAATAAGTATCTAAGGAATCAAGGACATTCATTCTAAGACAATCTAATCCAATGGTGAGTGAAAATGAAGCATTAAAGAAGATCTACATGTCATAATGGGATCTCATCCACTCAAGATAGGGTAAGCATGATCTAAGGGCTCGGAATGAAGTAAAGGAAAGTTATAAACCACAACCACCTTTCCTATGTTGTAAAGTCAAGCCAACACCCTTTGAAAAGGAAGATCTCAACCACCCATTCTCATCCAATGGTCTATGCATCATAGGGGTTTCTAAACACCACACACAACACCCTCCTTGCACTTTCTAATTTTGGAACTCCCTCCATTTCTTTTCCTTTCCTTCCCATCTCTTTCCCCTTCACTTATTCCTTTCCTCCTCTTAGATTATTTCCTTTCCCATTCCTTCTCTTTCCATGTTATCCCATTCTATTATCCTCTTCCACTCCCCCACATGGAAAAGATGCCTCACCCCTTATCCACTTTCTAATTTCAACCAAATCCCACCTAACTACTAGATTCTCTCTTAGTCTTCTTCTCTTCCTTCCCTCCTAAGCAATTCTCTTTCCTATCTTAGCAAAACCTTCTTTCCTACCCAATATTATCCCCATCCTTACCCCACTTTTGTATTGCAACTCTTACCCAGATTTCATTTCAAGTCGAATACACTTTCCTAAAGTGGATTCCAGGCCTCCTACCCTCTTGGCTTCCCTTCTTCTTATCTTCATCTCATCCATTCTATCACAACCCATCTTCCCTTCTCCCTTAGATCCTAGCCATCCACCCCTAGGGCTTCCACTCCTTAAAGTCTAAAAATAAGGTGTGAAGGAGAAGAAAAACCCTTATCTCTTACCTTCCTCTTGAACAGTAAAGCTAAACATAGGAGAAATAGAGAGAGACAGATCATCGTTGCCAAAGCTCCCATACAATCAAGTTCAATCTATTGATGAGGAGATAAGGAATCTATTACATCCCCACTTCCCTTCCTTTCTTTCCTTCTTCATCTCATCCTCTCTCCTTCACTTCATATTTTTCCTTACTTTAGCAATGCACACCACCATCATTGAATTACATGCGCTCCCTTTTTGCATGCATACACTCTCTATCTTTCTCCCATCTCATCTTCTACTCTCTCAAATCACGCAATAGTATTTACTCCTCTCTTACACGCATCCTTCTTTCCCTCATCTCTCCATTCCATCTTTCCATGCCTCCACATTCACTCATCATTAAATGTTGTATGATTCCTCATAAGTTTTAAATTTTGTATAAAAAGTACCCAATTAGTGCCTAATGTGTTATAACTTATAGTGTTAAATTAGGGTTTTTTGCCAAAATTTATAACACGTGCATTTCTGACCTAAGAATTCAAAAATGTGATATTTTGCAAGTTCAAAGCATAATATAGAGTAAGTATGTGAATGATCAAAAAAATTTAGGATTTAGTTAGGATTTTTCTTCTTTTAAGGTGTTAAGAAGGTAATACAAAGGTTGAGCTAGATCTAGATAAGAATTGAGGCCATTCATGAGGTTTCCTAGTCAAACTAGAAAATCTAAGCAAACAAGCGCCTAAATGTCATCAATCCAAGGTATGATGAAGGTTCAAGATCATCTTAAGGCAAGCAAGAAGGAAATTGGAAGACCTAAAGGGACTAAAATGGGCCCATGAAGCAAGCCATGCATTTTCCACTACCTTTGGATGAGAGCTATTCAAGCCACCTTAGCCTTATGAGTCATGAGAGAAGGTGACAAGCTAAGGAATTCATGCTAATACATTCTAGCATTAACGCTTAGGGTGCGAGCCACAGAATCCAGCTAATCAAATGCTACATAGAGTCATACAATTGGGGGAGAATTCAAGTAGTGATCCACTTTCTAAATTTGAATCTCCAAGGTTTAATTAGAAACTTTATTTTCCAACTCCATCTATCACTCTTTTTCCACTCTTTTTCTTAGGGTTACAAGTTAAATTAGGGAAGCACATCATTATGAAAAAATTGTCCCTCACTTTCCTAAATAGGAAACCGTAGATCTACTTCAATTCAAATAACTTCAAAGCCACACCCACTTTGACTTTCCATCAACCAAACATTACAAAATTATAATGGAAAGAAATCCACTTTCCTTCTAGGACTAAGATACCTACCAGCTTTTCATAATTAGAAACCAGCAAGCCCATGCTTATTATCTCTCTCTTATGTCGTGTTTATGATATCATCATGCTAATTCAACTTCCACCAAACCTTCCTCATTCAATACCCAAACCCTAGGGCTACTTTTCTCATGGTTTAACCTCTTGCTAAGTTAGAAACCCACTCATCTATATATAGCCCATGTTTCATACGAATTTTGCAATTAAAGGTGGGTGACATATCTGAAAATCAAGCTCTCCTTTAGTGTTATTTGTTGCTGGACTTTGGGATTTCTTAGATGCATTTCTTCCTTTAGTTTTCTAGTTATTTTCTTGATTAGTTTCTCTCCAATATAGGTTAGTAGTTTGCTTTCTTTGGTTTAGTTTGCATTTCTTAGTTTCATTATTTTGCTTTCTAGTTTTGCACCTTTCTTTCCATCTTCTTTCAATTTCTTATTTACCTCAATTCCACTTGTTTTTGTTGTTATTCCCTCCATATTGAAGTTAACTCATCTCTACTAGTGACAGCCAAGAGAAGATCTAGCTTAAATCCTTGATTTTCTCACTTGAATTTTGTGTTTTCTACCCTCTTTTTCTCTTAGTTTTGGGAAGTTTTTCCTTAGTTAGTTCACCCACTTAGCTTTTCTTTTCTCATAAATTCCTTTTTGTTTTTTACTTTCCCTATCATCATACTTTAATTCGTGAGATTTAGATTACACTTTTGTTATAGTTTAGCTTAGGTTTTATGCTTAGGAATTGGACACAATTTCTAGCTTTTGAACATGTATTATGTGCTGGATTTTTGTTGTAATTTGTAGGTGATTCAATAAACTCATCGAGATTTGTTGTTATGGAATGTTTCTTTTATCAATGTGCATTGGATCTGAGTTTTTTTCTTGCATAGAAGTTGTTGTTTCAATGGCATTTTATTGTGAATGTTCTTAGGTATCAAAATCTAGAAATTGGTTTTTCCTTGAATTTATGCTTTAATATCAGCCATCAAAACATCTTAGTTTCCTGAATCCTTAGATGCCCATTTATATTTTCATGTTGTTAATTAGATCCCATCGTTAGTTTGCATAGTATAGCTGCATTAATTTTCACCATCTTTAGGGCTCCAAAATCATGCACATAGTCCAAAGCCTTGTGCATGGTTCTAAATCCCATTCCTTTTAAATTCTTGGTTAATTTAGTTGTTTGATTATGCTTTAGAAGTAGTTAATTCATTATTTATTTCTTAGTTTAGGTTTATAAGGTTTTCTTTTTGAATTTTAGGAATTTTCATCTTTACGTAGTTTTAGGATTTAGAAAGTGTTAAATTTAGAAAATCTTTTTAATGATAGTTTCCATTCCCATGCATGTTTTTAATTTCTTGTTAAAGTTAGTTATAGCTCATTGGTTGCTTGTTTTTGCCTATTAGTTTAGTGTTACAAAGTTTCCTATATTGGTTTTAGAAAGTTCTATTTTTAGAAATTTTCTAATTCTAGTTTAGGAAAGTGTTAATTTAGGAAAGTGTCATTTTTAGTAGTTTCCTTTAATTTAAGTTTCTTAATTAGATTCGTGTTAATTTAGCATTAGTTTCATTTAGTTTCTTGTGTCTTAGTTAAGTTAGTCTTTAATTTCATTGTTTAGTTTTAGTTTTAGTAAGTTTCTTTTAACTTTAGTTTCTAATTGAATGCATGCTTCCATTTCATGTTGTTTAATTTCCTATTTTAATCACAAATTTTCATCTTTGGCTAAAGTTAATCAATTGGAATAAAATCCAATCCATTGCAAATATATGAGATTCCTCATGGGATCAACTTTTCTTGAATGAAAATACTACATTAATTTGCACACTTGCAAGTAATTTTAAAGTTGCATCACTTCCCTTACTTTTCTCTACTTCACATTGCGTTGAGGCATGTTGGGTAAAGGAGATGAGAAAAGCTTGGTTGTAGATTAGTGTACTTTGGGTTGAATGTAAGTGTACAAGGCCTTATTGAGTGATAAAACTAGAATACCATAAAGTAGTGTTCATTCCTGGTAAAGAGACTTGTTGAGTGACACAATGAAGGACTCTTATAGTGGCCACATCAAGGAAGTCACTCTTTTTTTCTTTTTTTTTCTTATATGCAATTATAATTCAATTTCCATTAATGAAAGAGTGTTTTTTCTTTCCTTAGTTTCTTTCCTTACTTGTTTAGTTGCTTTATTCATTGATTAGGTTACTAGTTTAGTTTATTTTCTTGATTTTCTGTTGTTTTCTTAGATTAGTTGTTTAGTGTAGATTTGTTTCCTTGTTAGCTAGGTTAGAGTAAGCAATTTAATTTTAATTAAATCTCATTTATCAAAGAGCCCTCATGGGATCAACCTGTATTTGTTCATTGTATACTTCAATAGAGTCATGCACTTGCAAATTAGACACATCAACCATCAACCATTAGGTAGTAGTTGTTTATTCACTACCAATGTTGTACATAACTTCATTGTCTAAATAAAATTGAATGATAGGTAGTGCCTTCATATCAAACTCTTTTGCCTTTCCCTATAAAGCCTTAAATAGACCTAGTTGAATAACAAAGAATGAACTCTCAACTACCACAACTCAAAGTTGCACTTCCCATTGAATCTCTCTATTTCAAACTTCATGTTTGAAACCTTCAAAATCGTCATTGCTATCTTAAACACTAACCAGAGTTCTAACACTAATTTGTTATGACAAACTAGAAATCAAGGTATAAAAGCAAAGAGAAAATAATGATTAAACAAGCATAAGAATCACATGTAAGAGAGATGATTTATACGTGGTTCGGCAATATGCCTACATCCACAGTCCAACTAGCAAATAATTTTCACTACTAATAAAGAGTATAATAGAGATTACAAGAGGAAGAACTTGTAGACAAGCCATAAGTCAAACATGAAAAATGCAAAGTTCTCTAGCCACAGCTATTCTCCAAAACTAAGCACAATTGAAAATCATAGGCTATCTCTTTCTCACTTCGAGCCTTAAACTCACAAAATTTCCAAAATTGTGACTTATTAGCAAATCTCAAAACATGAAAAATAAATTTTATATATACTATTTATTTTCAAGAAAATATTTATAAATATATATGAATTTTATTTTGAGATAGTTAAACCATGTCTCACAATGACACAAAATTTAGGGCCACCATGTGTGCAGCTTAACCCATATGGAATTGATGTTGGTTTAGTAACTTCGACTAGCATAAATGTATAAACAATGATTTTTCATGGCCCAACTAAAACAATCTTAGAACTATTTTGTGATCCTTCCGAAGAAGGGACAAAAAGGATTGTAAGCCACTATGTTCCTCCTCTATCCTACAAATTTGAAAGCATTTAGAGCTCCATTGAAAAATGAAAAGAATGATTCTTCCTTGTTGTAATTGAACCCATATTTAATGCAAGTTTTGGGACTTATCAAATGGAAATATTTGCAATCAATCTTTTTCTTCCTTTATGTCATAGATATGAAGTAGTTAGAACTCCACTTGCACATGAAAGGAAATGCACCTTGAATGTGAGAAATGTGGGTCCAAAAATGTCTACAAATTGTCATTTTCTTCCTCTGTCATGCAAATTTGAAATATGAAAATAGTGAAAACACCATTGAAGGATGGGAAGAATGGAGAGCTTTTATTATTGTTGAAACCAAAGAATACAATAAAGATAGGTTTTTCATTTATTTTTGTTGTTGAACCCATCTTTATTATGGCATTCAAGCAACAAAAGGAGGAAATTTTGAATTTACATATTAGGCTCTACTCAAATAGGGTTTATGATATTTTCAATTTCTACTTTTTTTTTATTTTGCAAGTTAGAAATAATTCATTGAATACTACATTTTTGCTTATAGCATTTTTTATTTCATTTAGCAAAGTAAAACCCATCTACAGTCTCTCATCTCTACACTTGCTTAAGTTGAACTAAAGAGACTACTAATTTGTTGATACTATTGAATTCGTGTTTGTCCTGTGTCATCAGTTGTTGTGACAACCCGGGTTTTTCAATACTTTTTAATAAAACTTTTCGAAAGGTGGGGCCCCAATTTTTTTAAAAACCAAAACAGTGAAAAATAATTTCAATTGAATTTCATTTTTAGAAAAATCCCGAGGTCAACAATTGATGCAAAACAAGATTTTTTTAATTTTTTTCAAGTAAACATGTTTAAAATAGATTTACTATTCCAGGATCATCCAGTCATCAGCCACATTCCCATAACAGTATAATCAAGTACAATAACATATATATACATACATAGTCCATGTGAATTTAGAACATACCTCTAAATGAGACTTCTCAATCACTATTCTTCTCGATCACAAACTCATCGATTAATAATATGTGCAATTTAAATCACAATCAATCATGATGCCATGATAATATAAGGTTTTAAAATCAAAACGAAACATTAAATGTTGTCACCTACCTCAATGTGAGATCACCCAACTCAAGCATATAATCTTCTTAACTTATACATTCAGATGAAACTGTCAGTACCACGATACTATTTCATATTATTTATTATATTATAATAGAATCTATGATGATCCAACCATTGGATCATCCTCTAAGATCTCTAATTATGATTTGGTTCTTAATTTAGTCTCATCTCATGTCCATATGTTTGTTTTTGTGTGTATATAGCGTTTATACCTTAATCTAACAGTCAGATCATCCTCAAATCAATAATTTCCCAAGATCTGGTTCAGACCAATGGTCTAAATCAATTTCTAGAGTAGTCACGCTAATATGCCCCTTATTTATTATCATACTTTATCTCATTATTCAAATCTTAAGGCCTGATCACCCTTTGGTCAATCGGTTCTAAGTTATTAATTAATATTTTATAATTTAACTAATATAAAAGTAGTCAAATATAGGTTTTCAAGCTAAATCTAGGTCCACGTCGTCAATACGATCGCAACGGATGTTTCTGCTCGTGATTTGTACCTTTGTATCTCCCCAAATCAAGTTTTTTGTAAAAAGGCTTCATAAATTAATATATTAATTTATAAGGGTAGTTACGCGTGCACCAACTTACACGGGCGGTGCGGTTTGCATTGGCTTACACTAGCGCACTACGCGTCCAGGAAGCTCACGCGTTCAGGTCGTCCAAGACAACGCCCGTGAGTGACGGAGTACCCATATCGCACGTCCGCGTATGTGTGTCTTGGTGGGCGTCTTGGGTGCACTGTCCATTGGGGACGATGAACCCAAGCCATCCACCTTGTTTTGGCTTGATCAGAGCCTAAGAAGCTCCAATTTTTTTATCTATTTTCACCATCCCTATAGTTTTTGGGTCCAAAGATCACAATGAACGGCTTAGATTTCTCATTTAAGGTGTCTTTAATATGGGTCTAACCATGCTCCACGGTTTTGATTCCATAGGCCATCCAACGACCATTTTGATCCGATCTAGTCCAGATTTGTGAGGGGAAAGTTGGAAAATATCATAAATGACGAGTTAAAATGTATAACTTACCTTATTAGAGCCGGAGATGGGAGATCAAAGCCCTCTAGTGTGTGCAACCTTCAACTCAGTTTCGCAGCGTGCATAGGGAAAAATGGCTGTTCTTCTCTGGTTGTGTGGCATGCGAATGAAAGGGGAACTTGTATTTTACAATCTGAGTCCCAATTTTTTCGAATGGAAGGTAGATTAGTGCCTTCCTCCATTAGAACTCTAATGGAAGTGGAAAAGGGGTGCCGTTATCAAAACGAATCCCTTCAATTAACGTCCTTGGCAATTTACCAATTTACCCTTGCACTTAAAATGGTTATATCTTACTCATTTGAACTACGTTTTCGATGTTTTTTATATCGTTCAATTCATATCGACGTGTACTTTCTAGTTTTGGTAATTTCAAAACCAAATTCTATGCATAATTTTTTAATTAATTAATCTTATTTTATTACTAATTTAGGGTTAAAAATTGGGGTTATTACATCCTTCCCACCTTATTAAAATTTCGTCCTCGAAATTTCGATATATGCCTCTATGTAAATAACTCTAGGTGGATCCTCTGCATCTCTTTTATTGTCTCCCATGTGGCCCCCCAACTGCGAATGACATTCTCTATGGACTTTGCCTAATGAAATAGTTTGCCCTCAACTCCTTGACTTTCTTATCTAGTATACACGCATGTCTCTCTTCAATTGTCATGTCAGGCAGTAACTCTCTTGGGATCAGCTCAAGTTTGTGAGACATATTTGACATATACTTCCTTTGAACAATTCTAGAGTCATCCTCACATCACAATATATGATAATCGTGACAATAATTCCAAAGTTAACATTAATAAGCGATTCCACGACATGTCATACTTTCTTATCTCAATCCATCATATAAATTGATGCCTATCAATCCTCTCTTGATATAATCAGACACATCATAACCACATATGACCCAATTTGCACAAACCAAAACTCCACATAGAAGTTGATTACTTATGTACCACTTAGTACTAGTTATCTTACTACATTTGCTCGATTCAGAGTATCTCTATTAACATATAGGAAGCCATTTACTAAATCAAAATAGGAGCATATAGTTCAATAATAGGAATAAATATGCTAATTACAATGACAACTTATCAACTCACCAATAGCAACTCTATGCCAATGAGAACTAATCTGCAACATGATCTTACTTGTAAGCACTTAGGAACTTGCCACCTAAAAGCCTACTAGTGTATTTAGCACCTATCCTCATTGGTTACTCACCACCATCGATTTTTAAATTGAATTTTTCTTAATTGTAAGGGAATAATTTCACATAATATTATATATCACTGATATCTTGGTCAAACTCAATTATACAGTGCCCGTAGTTTATAAGATTAAGGAACTGTGAACCTCAGTCACCAATTTGGCTAATCTCAGCCCATCATAGTCTCAATAAACAACTCCTTTGTTATTCTAGTGTTTTGTAAAGGGAATTCACTTCCTCTGACCATAACTCATGCTATAATGTTTGCAATAAATGATGAGCCCTTAGTCATTTTGGATTTATGCACAATGATTCCTTGTGCCCCTCTGTGTTCATGAAGTATTCAACAATACTATCTATTAACCCAATCATGGCTCATCAAAATAACATTTGAAGATTCGACCCATCATATCCATATATTCTATCAGTGTATTTGTTCCATCGATTTGTACCATCCAGAATTAGTAACAATCATGACAAGTTTTAAAAAATCATCATAAAGATTTCATACGTAGAATCCTAGGCTGGGTATAATCACACATCAAATCACTCTCTACGGACACCAGGTACCATGACGAGTTAATTCAATAAATCATCAATATAAGATTTAAATTATTAGTTTTCTACCATGGTATTATCAAACAAACGTAACTCTGTGCATAATAGTAAATATCTAGATCTATTCTCATGAAGAAGACTAATGCACTTCACTAAGACCCACTAGGCTTGTCAAAACTCTCATCAAAAGCTCATATAGTTGGAACTTTGTCAACTCAATTAGGAACATCTCACATGGCCTTCAGAGTAAGTAATGTTATGTCTAATTAACATCAATATCAACCCCCTGTGCCAAATCATGAAATTCCTTAAGCAAAATCATAAACTCTTGCACATCATCTTTGTGCTCATTCCATAGTCGCTCATGGTACCCCATAGTCTTACAATTAACAAATACTTAGTAACCTCTAAAAAGTACTGTACTGCCATTAAGATAGAAATAACACAACTCTTAAAGATGCCTCTTCTTACACAAGTGAGGCCAATAGTTGTCCAGTTATACCAGAAGTAATCTTCTTATCATAGAAATTACTATCTCCATATTAGAGAATCCATTCTAAGGATTATATTGCAATCAATCATATCGAATGGGATGAAATCAACATTCATCCTATTTCTCGTTATCTCCACCACTCATCCCTAGTCATACATACAAGTTTCCATAACCCTTTCACTAGTATTCTTGCATTTGATCATAGATACTGCCATATATTCCCAATATATTGCTCAAAGCTCTAATACATAAAGTCCAAATCCACCTGATCCTACATCAATAAGTATTTGAGCATGTTTACTAGAAATTAAGAAAATAATTTCTATTGCCCAAATCAAGGTCTATACTTGCTTCCAAGTAATGACAGAGATTCATCACCGCTAATGTGGAGCCATTTCTGCCCCCATCTCTAATGTTAGTTAGTTTGACTCACGGTCGTATGAAACAGTCTCTATCAAATACTCTATCTCCCCACAGTCAAAACATTTTAAAGGACTGTAACTGTAATGGCTGTTGTTGCTACTATTACTACTATTGCAATAATCTATTAACTCCAAGACATAGCTGTCTAGGTGCCTATTCTTTTATTAATGTACTTTCTCTTGTTCACATCCCAATCCTGTCTAATCAATGTTACTGGATCAGTGGTCCCTATAATTAGGTCAATGAAAAAAAATCTCTTGCTCTTTCTAGGCTAACTCAAACTACTCATGTCTGAGTTTCTATGCTCAATTCAAGTCCCAAGAGAATATCCTTCGATAACGCAAAGTTCAATTCTATTGCCTTCGTCACCAATGTAGGATGAGCTACCATCCTCTGATTTCTCAATCCAGGTGTCAACATATCATAATCTATTGTAGCCTCCTTACTCAACATAAAAAAAATCAGGGCCTATCAATCAATTATATATTCTAGTTCAATACTGTTGACCCATTTAATTTCTCTGCTCTAAAGTAACAACTTTCACCGTATCACCAAATGCTCATAAGAGAAGGATATTGATCATTGCTAGCCTTTTTAAGAGTCTTTCATATAGAAGTCTCGACAATGGAGGAACGTGATCTCCCAAACAATCATAATTAGAATTCTTGTAATCAAATTTTTGGTGTTCTTACTTTTACTATTTCATTTCCTTTAACAAATCAAATATTCCATGGTCATATTTATCAAATCATTTACAATCGTCAACCTCACATCCAATGTGCTTGATATTTCATAATGACTTTCTTGGCCATTTTAGACCACATTATAATCAATACTTAACAATTATTCTCATAAAACATTTATCACATCCTCTAGGGCTACGCACTTCCCATCATAATTAAAATCCCAATAAAATTCGTAACATTAACTTGTCACCAATGTCTAGTTATCAGTATTTTTATTTTATTTTTATTATTATTATTATTTTGCATAAGGACTTATAAATTTGAACTTATAGATCAAATAATTCATGTATGGAATATCAAATATTGTTCCATCAATTGTCAATGATTTTCATTCATACTATAATTTATTCCTCAGCTAAATCCACTTCAAGTTTAGATGAATACAATACTTCCTTAAAATTCTTCAGTTCTCATTTGTTGTAACTATCACTGATCTTGCTCAATTGCAGTTATAATAGCCTTTATACTCTTTCAAAATTTATAAACATAGTCCAAGTTATAACTTGAATTCTTAAAAGTAATTTATATATACATATCTTCTATTATATAGTAAAATTTTCACCAAGAGAACTGATTCACCATCTTTATTCTGAATCTTTACTCACCATTAACCACTATACTCTCTAAAGCGTCATCCCTACTATTCTCACATTAGATATTATATTCACAGTACATGTTTTCCATTAGCATCATCTATCAACACGAATATTCTCAGCTAGAGACACTAACTCATGCATGCCATGTAGAGTTTCACTATTCTCATAAGAATTTAATTTTCCTTTAGTTGATTGTTTTTGTTTTTCCATAAATATTCATGTCTCCTACTTGAATCATTGTCTATTAATGATATGATTCAACTATATATATGATTTTCACTCTATCCTTCCACTTACTAATTCAACTCCCAGCATCATTAAATGGTATTTATTCTAGTTTCGTAATTTACTAAATGATTTACTCATTTAGCTCCTACCAATCCTAATTCTCACCTTGGACTATCATCTTTCACATGGACTTTTGGGATTGGCTGTGAGTGGATGAACCTGCTCTGATACCAACTGTGACAACCTGAATTTTTTAATACTTTTTAATAAAAAATTTCAAAAGGTGGGGCCCCAATTTCTTTTAAAACCAAAACAACGAAAAATCCTGAGGTCAACCATTGACGCAAAACAAGATTTTTTTAATTTTTTTCAAGTAAACATGTTTAAAATAGATTTACTATTCCAGGATCATCCAGTCATCAGCCACATTCCCATAACAGTATAATCAAGTCCAATAACATACATATACATACACAGTTCATGTGAATTTAAAACATAACTCCAAATGAGACTTCTCAATCACTATTCTTCCAACTCCTCATATGTCCTGTCTTTCTTTAATATCTGAGGCATTGCAATAATAATGCAATGCCTCAGCAAGCAATGCTTGGTAGGTATATAGACATTTAATGTAATTGCAATAAAACAAAATCGAATAAGATTATGGATTGTCATGCCGCAGTGGCAACCCTCCAGGGTCTCAACCACTGCCGCTCCCCATCAACACCATAACGGGAGACTTAACGTCTATCCCCATGGAAAGGCCCGGATTGGTAGTGTGGACTATCTATGTTACCAACTCCTACTAAAAGCCATCTGCGGGCAGGTGTCTATCATATCACAATCACATCACATCACAAATATTTGAGGGTGGGTGGTCGGCCCTCTCCCTCCTAACATGACATCCACCGGGTGAGAGCACCTGTCATAAAACACAAAACACGAAAATCATGTATGTCAAAAAACCAAGAGCACTCGTGGCTCGCAATTCCTAAGGCACGCCCCTCATCACAGGGTTAGCCTCTAAAAGGACCAGCCACTAAGCCTCCACTTTCCTTTCACATGAAAACTCATCAATTTCAGTGATGCAATAAGGAAAAATAATTTTCTAATTGTGCATAAGTAGATAATCTCAATCTCATGAAACCATCGGTCATAATCCATTCAATACATGATTGAAATCAAATAGCGATCATAACATAAAACTCTAAATCTCACAAACTCATCGATTAATAATATGTGCAATTTAAATCACAATCAATCATGATGCCATGATAATATAAGGTTTTAAAATCAAAACGAAACATTAAATGTCGTCACCTACCTCAATGTGAGATCACCCAACTCAAGCATATAATCTTCTTAACTTGTACGTTCAGATGTACTTGTCAGTACCACGATACTATTTCATATTATTTATTATATTATAATAGAATCTATAATGATCCAACTATTGGATCATCCTCTAAGATCTCTAATTATGATTTGGTTCTTAATTTAGTCTCATCTCATGTCCATATGTTTGTTTTTGTGTGTATCTAGCTTTTATACCTTAATCTAACGGTCAGATCATCCTCAAATCAATAATTTCCCAAGATCTGGTTCAGACCAATGGTCTAAATCAATTTCTAGAGTATTCACGCTAATATGCCTCTTAGAACCCTTATTTATTATCATACTTTATCTCATTGTTCAAGTCTTGAGGCCTGATCACCCTTTGATCATTCGGTTCTAAGTTATTAATTAATATTTTATAATTTAACTAATCTAAAAGTAGTCAAATGTAAGTTTTCAAGCTAAGTCTAGGTCCGTGTCATCAATACGATCGCAACGGATATTTTCACTAATGATTTGGACCTCTGTATCTCCCAAAATCAAGTTTTTTGTAAAAAGGCTTCATAAATTAATATATTAATTTATAAGGGTAGTTACGCGTGCACCGACTTACACGGGCGGTGTGGTTTGCACTGGCTTACACCAGTGCACTTCGCGTCCAAGAAGCTCGCTCATTCAGGTCATTCGGGACAACACCCGTGAGCGTCCTGCTCACATGTGCGCTGCGCGTGTGTGCGACAGAGTACCCGTATCGCGCATCCGCGTATGTGTGTCCCGGTGGGCATCTTGGGTGCACTGTCCATCGGGGACGATGAACCCAAGCTATCCACCTTGTTTTGGCTTGATCAAAGCCCCAGAAACTCTGATTTTTTATTTGTTTTCACCGTTCCTAGGGTTTTTGGGTCCAAAGATCATAATGAATGGCTTAGATTTCTCATTTAAGGTGTCTTTAACTTGGGTCTAACCATGCTCCACGGTTTTGATTCCATAGGCCATCCAACGGCCATTTCGATCTGATCTAGTCCTAATTTGTGAGGGGAAAGTTGGAAAATATCATAAATGACGAGTTAAAATGTATAACTTACCTTATTAGAGCCAGAGATGGGAGATCAAAGCCCTCTAGTGCGTGCAACCTTCAACTCGGTTTCGTGGTGTGCATAGAGAAAAATGGCCGTTCTCCTCTAGTTGTGTGGCATGGGAATGAAAGTGGAACTTGTATTTTATAGTCTGAGCCCTAATTTTTCCGAATGGAAGGTAGATCAGTGCCTTCCTCCATTAGAACTCTAATGGAAGTGGAAAAGGGGTGCCGTTATAAAAATGAATCCCTTTAATTAACGTCCCTGGTAATTTATCAATTTACCCTTACACTTAAAATGGTTATATCGTACTCATCCAAACTTCGTTTTTTACGTTCTTTATACCATTCAATTCATATCGACGTGTACTTTCTAGTTTTAGTGATTTTAGAACAAATTCTATGCATGAATTTTTAAATTAATTTATCTTATTTTATTACTAATTTAGGGTTAAAATTTGGGGTTATTACATTTGAACTTGTTTTCTTGCTTCAATTAAGCTATATTGAATTTACAAAGCTTTCTTTGTCACCTCTAATATCTTGCTCTATTAGGAATTCTTCAAAATACTAGAGTTCATCAAGCTCTAATGTAGCTTCTCATAATGAGCATCTCTATGGTGTGATGAAGAAGGGCATAGTTTGGAGGAAAGAAAATAGTGGACATTGAAAGGAGGCTTGAAGCTTTTGGTAATTCATTAGTTCTATTTTAAAAAGATTGTGGAACTGGAATCAAAACAAGGAAGATCAAGGAAGAATAGGGAGGGGAGGGACTTGATTGGGCTTTGTTGTAGGGCATCTTTTACATTTTATGAGATTTTTTCCCCAGGATTTTTTTGTTATCTCATGGATCAAATGGGTTGACTAATAGAGGATTACAACTAGTTTATGTGGAACAAGTGACAAATTGAGAAAATGCTTCCCATTGAGATGCAAGTAATCCATCTCAAAATACGAATCCTCACACACACACATATTGAAGGAAATATAATACCCAAGAAACCATAGCCTTCAATAACATATAAAAGGAGGTTTCCTTTTAGGACTTTTGTCCTATTAGGAACCTCACACATAATTGACAAACACTTTTTGATAATAGCCTTTGATAATTCCCTTTCTACAACAAAGAGGGTTGGAAATAACAGCTCTCACATAGTACATAGAAAGCTAATATCTATGGTTAATATCTCTTTTATAATTTCTATAAATGCGCACAATCATGCATACATAAAAATTGACAACCTTACAAGGGTTTTCTATTGAAAATTAGAGAAGAATTTCTGAAGAATTTTTTCTCTTATTATTTTATTGGATTGTACTTCTTCTTATGGCACTACACTATTAGTTTAAATTAACTACTTTTTGTTTGAAGTTTTGTTTCTTAGTGATGTTTTTGTTGAAATGGTATTTTCTCTTTCATGGTATGAAGGTGTATAATATGATGCATGATGAAATGCTTAAATGGTTGCTTATAATGGATAATTGTGTTATTACATTGATGAAGGGACATGTAGAAATCTTTTAATTCATGCATATGCTACACTTTTGCATTCATGATTACCTATGATCAAAACATAAAGGTTTAGTACCTTGTGGTAGCAAACCATGCAATCCTTTGGGAACAACCTCTATTTATTGTCTACTATTCTTGAGTACATCAAATAGATGTTTTGTTAATCCCATTATTAACCTATAGTAAAGTCATTTAGCTGATGTAGTCTTCCTTACAAAGTTTAGGGGGGAAATGCTTGTTTATCATGAACGCATATATTTATTTACAACTCTAGTGTTTTTTGTACTTAATGTCTTAATGATCTTTCCTTGATTAGTGATCCATTTACCTCAGTATAGGTCATACATTTCATGTATTATTCTTTTGGTTATGTTCCTAAGCAACTAAGTGTCCTTAGCTTATGACCCTAATTCCATTTACTTTGCATTCTTAAAATCCTATAAGAGTACAGCCCTTTTCAATAGTTCTTAGGTCTAAGACATGCTTGGTGCCATGTTATCACAATACCCTAGCTAATACTCTTATAGTGTTGGTCATAAGGTTCACAACATTTAACAATTTTCTTTTAATTAATCCTCTTTTTTGTGTTGTTAATCATACATAAACCAAATTTGGATTCTAGGTATAACCAAGTGTTCAACTTACCGAGTTAGGTTCATGGGAATGTAATTCTAACAAGGTGTATTTCACCCTTGGATAGTTTCATAGGATTTTATTCTCTAGGCATAATAGACCTACTCATGGAAGATTGAGGCATATTAGGTTAAGGCATAAAGGGACCGAGTCTCGAAAGATTAGGGCATAGTTGATTTAGGTTATTGGTGACCTAAGTTATGGGAACTATGTCATAGGAGATTAAGGAAAAGACTAAGTCATGGAAGACCAAAGCTTAAATGATTTAGACATAGGTGAACAAGACCTAAAGGACTAAAACTTAAAAGATTTAAGTTATACATGACTATGTTTCACTATGGCTTGGGTAATCAAGTCATAGGTGGTAAATGCTTAAGTGATTTAAAGTATAAGTGTCTTGAATTGGAGGAGACCATGCCATGGAAAATTAAGGCATACGAATAATTTAATCTCTCTTTCCCACTCAATCCCTCTGCCTTAATTTTATCTGAACTATCTTATAAACATCTTATAATGTCACATAGAATATAAGATGGTTCCTAAAAACCATCTTATTTTTTTATTAGACGATTTCTGACGACCATCTTATAATGTCAGCTATCTTTTTGATAAGACATATTCTTCATGAGGACTCCCTTAGAACTCGAACTAAGAAACTTCCTTTTGCTCCAACCCTATAGGTCTCTTTGTTAATTCCTCAAGTTAGTACATAGAGCAATTGTGTCCTTAAAACCCTTTCAAGTTACCATGCAACCAATCCTAGGCATATTCTCAATTTATCATTTTTATAATTCCTTCTACAAGGCCATTATAGCGTCAATAGATCTTAGCCGTTTACTTTAAGTATATATGGGCCACTTTCACTACGTACTTTGATACATAGTCCCATACATGCCAGTGTAACAATACCGGTGTATAGCTATAGTTCATATAGCTACTAATCCTTAGATGCTCATATTCCTCTGATCATGTATAGGATAGTCTCCTTAGATGACCATACTCTCCTACTCGTATATAATTTACTTCATACTTCTTTGAGATCATATCATTTTATTCCTCATATTTCATTTTGAATAGCATGGGATAGTCTCTTTTTCCTCTTGTCTTCCATCTAGTACTCTATTCCGCATCAACGTCTCTTTCTAATGGTTGGTTGTATGTCATTCGTAAGAGCTCCAAAAAGTTACATTCTTTCTATTATGTCTAACTTTGCTTCTTATCTTCTTTACTTCATGTTTTCCCCCAAGATACTTTAATACCTTATATGGTACCATGTGTCTCCCAATGATAAAAGCCAAATCCTTAATTATCTTTGAATTTCAACTGCCTGTCGCTTTTCTACTATAACTTGGGTCCTCAACCCATATTATATTCAAAATAAAATCATAAAACAATTCAAGTAGCATCCTTCCTTAATAATACGATCTCATATTATGCTTATGATTTCTGAATTGCACATCAAGTTTCATAGAAGCTAAAGTCATCAAATGCTTCTCCCTGAAGAATTTATCCAAACTCATGTCACATGTTAATGGTCGATTCATCATCGTGGTCAAAATGTTCTCGTCCAGAGGCCTCTCTTACTATTCACATCAATTTGTCGTTAGGATTTCCAACAATGTTCCCATTTATGCAAAAAGTCTCTTATTCATAACCGAGTAACCTTACTAGGTCATGGTTGAATCCTTTGTCATTATCCTCTTTGTCCTTTCTTTGCTTAATGGTTTTCTTTGTAATCTTTCAATCCAAAAGTTCTATACTCAATCCAGTAGGGTTAGTCCTTAGGAAATTCCTTCAATTGATTTTTCGTGCTTGGTATATGCACATAACAACTAACTTTTTGTCTAAAGGCAACGTAACATCAAATCTCTCCTTATAATGTGCTGGCCACCTCAACTTTTCTCCTTCCATTCCCTATATAAATATGTTGTTCAATCTTTTATCAAGGCTTTATCATCAACCATACAGTCTGTATTGTCAGGAGGTATCCTCATTAGTAGTGATTTTCAAGTGTTCCCTCATACTTAGCTCATAACAATAATTCTCATTCAATAGCAATTATATCAAATTGTGCTGAAGCTGTTAAATCAACAAGTTTAACAATACTCAAGTAAGCATAAAACATTTTCTTAGACATAGAAAGACTTTATTCAATTACGTGTTGATCTCTTTCGAGATATATCTATGTCATAAACTCAAGGGTCTCTAAAGTGATCGGTACTTATCTACCTTTCTTTTCAATCCAAGTCAACAGTATTTTTCAGACCCAAAGTAATTTCTACACCTTGTCATGGTAGTTATTAAGGTTTGGAAAATATTTCGCATTGGTTTAGATCACTTCTTATTTTTTTGCTCCTATCTCAGCTGCTACTGTACTCATCGTACTCGTAGCTCCTTCATGATGTGGCCTAATCAACTGACCTCATACCCTCAAATGACTTAGTCTAACAAGTACTTCTTTCAGGGAAAACTCATGTCTAAATACTTATAATATTCCTCCTAATTTATAACTTAGACTATTGTCTACTAGATACTAACACATTTGATTCATTAGGGTGGGATACCTTTATTTAGTCAATAGTACTCTAAAGGTAATGACTAAATAATGGTCTTAAGATATTTGGTCTTCCAATCTATGATAGCAAGACCTCAATTTGATCCTTGATAGTACCCTACTTGCTGAAGAAAGATAGATGGACAAGTCACTGTCCTAGCCTAATTCCTTTTTCAATATAACTTTATTTACTCATGTAGTGGCAAGGTAGGATATTATCAACTTTTCCTTTTTCTGGACTACAACCACTAGTGTTTCTCATACGTTAATGGAACAGTTAATATCCATCAAACCACTTGTAGAATTTAATTTCTAGTTGGTCACCATTCTTCTTTGAAAATTTTCGGCAACATAATGTCCTTAAATTTGATACTCTACGCAAAGTCTTAAATCCTATCTGCTTTATCTCTATTACTATAAAATCACCAACTCCACTAGTATTATTCCTTCAAATTTGATTGGTTTGCCTTCCCATCGGATTCAAGATGAAAGATTTGTATGTATCTCCATAAATTCATGATCTTCTTCTTTTGAATATTCAATATTCATCAAATACTTATAGTTACATCTATGCCTCTATCTCTCTTTTCTTCAAAATCCTCATTTT
Organism: Warburgia ugandensis; assembly: GCA_035236585.1. Taxonomy (NCBI): domain Eukaryota; kingdom Viridiplantae; phylum Streptophyta; class Magnoliopsida; order Canellales; family Canellaceae; genus Warburgia; species Warburgia ugandensis. The sequence continues at coordinate 43,046,221 of CP141139.1, forward strand.
TGTCTACCTAGATCAATGTCTTCATGTGCTTTGTTGCATATAATTGATACTACATCTACTCCTTTACTTAACAGATATGATAAACTGAATGCTTCTAAGAAATTCTAAACTGTCTTAAGATCATTGAAATCCTCAATTGCCTGTAGCCTCAATAAAGTTCATACAGTGTCTGAATAATGGCATTGACGTTTTGGTTATGCTATATTTCTCTTATAAGTTCTTGTTAGGATCAATCTATTGTTACAGATCTGTCATCCCTAGTATTATCATCAAAATCTTCTGGTGACTCTGTTGAATACATTTCCCTATCATAGTCGTGTTATATTTCTCTTAATCACCTAGCATGTCAATTGCACAAATCTTCTGATCTGCTCTATTATACTCAGGTTGTCCTTATTAGATAGCACTTCACTCTTCATACGACTTCAATTAAGTTATCAAAAATTGAGCTAAGTCATTACAGATCCATACCTTTGTGAGCTAATATGAGTCACAGGTATCTGTTAGTATCTTGTATTCTCATCCCTATTAGATTATCATCAAAATCTTCTAATGACTCTAATCCATATATGAGTTTCCCTGTTTACAACACACAACAATCCTTAATCCTTAAGTTGTCTTAAACTAGATTTTGGACAAGGTTTACAATATCCAATGCCTAATTATTTGTTAAATCAAGCTGCCTTTCACCTATTTATTGATGGTGCACATCTTTGTGATTTGATATTATTCGTGTTCTAGTCATCTCTACTACTTCTCTACTTCTATTTAGACTACTTCTTCTTATTTATTCTGATTGTCTATGACCCTTGGACATGCTGGACTGGCTTTGAAAGGATAAAACTGGGCTCTAATACCAATTGTGATAACCTGGGTTTTCTCATGCATTTTTAAATGCAATATCAAATTCCTAGGGCGGGATATCCCTATTTGAAAATATTTTATAAAACAGTGCAATGCAGCAAAAAATCTTTTGTTTTAAGCTCAATTTGAAGACTTCGAGTGTCATTTGCTTTCACAACAACCAAAGTAGTTTTTGAAAATTTATGTAGTCATAAATGTCTTCCTAGGTCTATCCAGTCACAGCTCATAGCCCAACTGTAAATAAATACAAATACATGTCCAACAGGTAGAGTGTTTACTTACATTCAGGCTTGTTGTCTCTTCATTTACTTGATCGTAGCACTAACATGTTTTTTGATGCTTTTTCTACTCGTGAGTGGAGCTATCCTAAAAAAATAATATATTTGGGTGAGTATTTCTCATACCCAGTAGGTGATCTAATACTACTATTTTGAAAACACGGTAGACAACATGCTTAATTTCAAAGAGCTTTTCATGTAAAACATCAGTGATTCTTTGTGTGCAAGTATTACATGGTTATGCATCAAACATACGCTTATTGATGCAAATTCCATCATAGAATCCCTTCTCATAATCTAGTATTCAACGATATAAATATGATCAAAAGCATGAAACAGAAATCAATTGGTATCAAGCCAGCGAGTCAAAGATAATATTCATGAAAGTCTTAAAATAGTCATTGTCCAAGCAGATGTTAGTATCATGCACATCAGTCTCTCGGCATTCATGCCATGCCAATTGGTCACGAGTACTCGTATATGACGATCTCGATGCTATATGCATATCAATCACACTAAAATCATAGGGTCACTATGCTCACGAGCAGCACACAACTGACTCGTGTGGCTCTAGTATCTAGAGACCTACCTACCATAGCCTCCACAGCGACTATGGCTGTCCCCGAAAGGGTGCCGTGAACACCTCCAGTGGTCGTCCCTGTTTACCACAGCAGTCAAGGAAGGGACAATGCCTTTTTGGCAGTGATACCGTCCACCTTTTTGGTGGTAGAGGCCGGGAGGCCAACCCCGTACATAACAACCTCTCAGCATAGTGCCCATCGTGGACTGCCTCATCCGACAATCTGCCCACTAAAAAGTATATATATATATAGATAATTCCAAATCTCATATATCATAAATCATGAAATTTAGGCATTTGTTTTCAAAACATGCAAGAAATGCATAAAATCTGGTCATGCCAATAATCGCATTCAAAGCCATAATTCCATGTGCTTGTACAAAAACATCATATCCCAAAAGCATGCTAAACACGGTAATAAGTTCAATTTCTTTAAGTCCATGAATCATGAAGACAAATCCACGCACGGATATAAGAGCATCATATTTCAAAAAGCATGCTAAATACAGTAATTAAAGCCAAGTAAAGCATTCAGCTTTGAAATGTATTTGAAAACTTAGTAGTAACAGACTACCTACCTCGATGTTTCCTGGAGTCGCATCCTTCATTACTCAACCCGACCTTGGGTATCATTTAGAAAATCCTAAATATGAATGGATAATAAGGAGTCCTTATCAATTTTGATCTATTTATAAATTACTATTTAGATCTCTAAATTAATGGCTAGATCTGCCCTTTTAGGGTCCATAGGTCCTTGCCTAATACAACCATAGGATCTACTATTCAATGGTTAGACCCTATAATTTGTCATCTGATCCTAATTTTATAGTTGCAGTAGATACGCGTCGTTCATACAGACGCGATGGTTCTTTCAGATTGTCAATCGGAGTCCTACAACTCCTAAAATTGCATTTTTAGTGTCCCAAAATGACGGACGAGCCAATGTTATCCACGCAGGGCCCGTGCATCGCGGTTCTCAGGACCCGCACCCTCACATTGCACGTGTCTGAGGGCCGCACCAGGGACTACGTTCGCGCACACATGCCACAGCAAGGCGCTATGATGCTCGTCCGGGATGGCGTCGCACAGACTCATCTTTGGCCCAGGTGCGGTGCACCTCAGCTCCCGGGGCGCTCGTGCGTCCCCGTCGAACCTGGGACTACGCCCACACACGATGTACACACGAGAGGACCGCCCTAGGGAGCACGATACACTTGGCGTCCCTGGGTCATCTTCTTCGATGGGTTATCAAACCCATCATGAGTCCGGCATCTTCAGGCCAGAAAAACAACCAGATCTGCCATGGATCCAGCCTGAAGGAAGGAAAAACAAAGAGAGAGGGGGAGAAAACTTGCCTAGGCAGCCACAACACAATGCCCTTCTTTCGGTGGTGCGTTTCCCTCTACGCCTGCCGGAAACCCCTGTTGTCCGGAAATGTAGAAATAGCATGACGCCATAGGGAAGAAGGAGAAAGAGAAGAGGAAGGAAAAGGAGACTGGCTAGCGGGAGGGAAGACCTGGGCTAGTGTCGGAAATTGCAAGGAAGCCTGGAGGAGGGGTTTTCTGATGAAAACATTGTCAGAACCCTAGCTTGAAACAGCAGAAAGAGGAGGAAAGGAGATGATTAGAAGGAGAGGGAGGGGGGCTTTTTATAGAGGGTGAAAGGCAGTGCTGCCAATGGCAGTGCCGCCATTGTTGCCGCCCTTCAGAGGCGGTGGAAGCCTCTGGAATGTCGGCCAGAGGAGGAAGAAGACGAGGGTAGGGGACGACCTGAGGGGGTTGCCGTTAGTAAAATGGCCCCTTGCATTTTTGGGTTGTTCTGTTTTACGTGTATTTTACATAAATGCCCTTTTATCTTCAAACACCCATAACTTTGTCATATGAACTCCATTTTCGATGTTCTTTGAGTCGTTGGATTCCATTTTTTGGGTAGAATCTAAGGGTACTAATTTATCTTATAAATTCCTTCCTTTACTATATTAAATTAAACATTTAACATGGTTAATTTCAAATAGAATGTCCAATTCATTTTTGTAATATATGCAAAAATAGCGTAAAATGCTCAGGGCATTACATTAACTCCACATATGGTTCATGTTTAGTGAGAGCTTGTTCACAATAAAGGAGCTTTCTCTCACTTAAGGAGCTCCCAATAGTTCAAGCTTTTCTAAGAGTCAGTCCCATGCTCAGGGGTTGGGTCCCTTGATAGGAAGTGGAAAGAAGTAAGAGGGGACTAGCTCCTTGTGATGGAGAGATAGGTCCTTTTACATTATTCCAAAAAAAGAGGGGACTGGCTCCTTATGATGTGGAGCGGGATCCTTTTACATTATTCCAAAAAAAGAGCACACATGAGGAAGTTAGCTCCTAGACAGGAGGGATAAATCTCAAGTTTGCAATACATTCAAGTGGGAGTTGGCTCCTAGGTAGGGGCTAGCTCTTACCTTCTTAGGTGTGCTCGAGTGAGAATTTATTCCCAATGCCTTGATGGGCTAGCTCTCATGCACAGGAATCGCCTACTCTTTTGCTTCTATGAGCCCACTCACAGAGAGGGGGCCATTCCCAAAGTCTTGAAATTCTCATATTTGAATTATAAAGTTGTATGATTCAATTTTTCTAAGATTATGTTCCTCAAACTAATCTTTCCATGGAGTTTTTATGCCAATCCTTCTATTCAACAACACTGAAAACAAAATTTTGAAGATAGTTTTTCTTTAAATTCATATTGAAATACTAAAAAACAAGTGAGATGAGCTTCTCAATGGTTGAGTTTTAAGAATTATCTATGAAAACATGCAAAACCATTCATGCATGTTAGTAGCTATAATTTGGTTTTGCTATCATCAACATTAGTCACATGTAGAGAAAGAGAGAGACTCAACAAGTTAAACTACTTTGCGGAATATGGTTAAACTCTCTTCCTAAATTCTAATTGGATGATAGGTATTCTAAGAGCTTCTTAGATCTGAAGTTTTGGAAAAGAATGAAGTGTACTGTATTTAGTTTTACTTCAATTTACTTTAGTTTATTTCATTCTAGTTTACTTTAGTTTAACTAGTTTGTTTTAGGTCAAATTTAAGTAGTTTTATCAATTCTCTTATATCAGTTATATGTGTATATTCTAGGTATTGTGCAATTCTCCTTACAGAGAATTAGCTATATGCTAATGTATCTAGATTTCTAGAATCTATACCCTTTAGATTTCCTCAAACTCTTATTTCAATTTTCAATGCTTGTTCAGTGGCCTTATAATGGACTTAACTGATCCATTGTAGATAAAATTAGACTCTAGAAATTTGGTTATTTATATTTGGCAAGATAGATATTGTATCCTATTCCTCCACAAGTATTGACTCAGATATAAGGTCTTTATGATGCAGAGAAAATGATGTTACATTAAATTTTTGAGGCCATACTTGAAATGCATTCCATTAAGAAAGGTTAATTCACAAGATACCCAATGAAGAAAAATGATATTGCATTTAATGAAATAAAAAAATTTCTTAGAATCCAATTGTGGCGACCTAGGTTTTTATAACACATTTTATAATACATTTTGTAAAGATAGGGCCCTTAGAGTAAAAATTTTTCGCAAACCAAAGCAGCGGAAATTCTTTTCTTTCGAATTTGTTTTGTAAAACCTAAGTCACCACTTCATACATAACATAAGTAGAATTTTGTATAAGATAAAATTCCATTGAAGGAATATACTTTTATTAAACTTCAGGATCCATCCAGTGGTTCACAGTACACAGCCCATTGTATCCTTACAATACTTGTCCAAATATACAATCCAAATTACAAAGTTCAAAATTCAATACATGTTCTAATACAATGTTTGAGGGATATACCACGATTACTTATTCTTCAATTGTTCTTCAAGTCTTGAGCTCCTAAGTCTCCTTCTCAGATCCGAGATATTGTAAACATTCGAACATTTACAATATCTCAAGAAGCTATCTTGGTAGGGGATAAGAATGTAAGTGATTGACAAGATAATCTCAATATTCAAGTATCCCATAATTGCGTTCTATCATAAACACATTCATTAATAACTATTAATTATAAGGACATCTCATTTCCTTGTCATTTGTGTTCACCTTTATACATACATATTGTATAAGGACAAATCCATTAAAAATGTAAAAATAATCAAGCATCATTTCTATACAAAGCTGATCAACTCTTTTCATTATAAGAGATTTGTATTTCAGCTAGTTATACAGAATTTCCCTTCTTGGGAAAAATATTGGTAATATACAATTACCCACATTTCATCATGTCATCCCTTAAGGCATTTCACTATGCCAATTTCATATGCATCATAGTGCAAAATAATCAAGGACTACTATGCTTGCGATCCTGATCCGTGCTTGGGATAATTGTTCAATAATCCACTTATACCATTCTCGGTGGAAATTACAATATCCATGTCCATATGGGAGGACCATGGCTGTCACAAGGGTGGCCTTCCCATAATTGCCCCACCCGACTTTTAGCCTTTCTTAGGCTTGGTATTCAATATCATCAAGTTTCGGAGTGGGTGGCCAAACCCTCTTAACTCTCCTAGCATAGCATCCCCGTGCTTATGCCTCGTTTAAAACAAAACCCCAAGCCTCCAAGCTTGTATGTAAAATAATACTTATACATATCGACTATTTGTTCCGTTTATCTAGGACTGAATATTTTCTACTTTCCTATTCACTTAGGGTTGTTCTCAATTCTCAACTTGACCATTTAATACTTATTTTCCTCATCATTTGGTTGGATCATATTTTAATTTGAGGTATTTACCTTAATATATTGGTATCATACATGTCAATACTTCCAAAACATAAGATCATGTATTAGACATGTATCTTCATGTAAAGGCATTCTTAATAATCCACCTACCTCACTAAGGTATTCTTACTCCTTGAAATCTATAGTCTCGATCAACATATATCTCACAAATCATATATATAATGTCAATTTTCTAATCAAGGGTACATACTACATGGTCTTTTGATCATCCTTATGTAGGATGATCTGAATCTTTCTTCCTTGAATATCCTATATCCATGGGTTTAATATCATCTATACAAATACTATCTATATCATACATAACAATCTAATTTACATAGATGTTTCTTTTTCCTTATTGTTTTTGATCATACAAGATCTCATCTTGTTTGATCATCCTTATCTCACTTACTATTTTTATTAGGGTTAGATAATTTGCTATCTTTTTATGTTCTTATTATTATTCAACCAGTTAGTGTCTTACTTGGTTGAAGATAATTTATTTCTTCCTATCACTGACAACTCCTCCTTATTTCAGAATGACCGGTACTACGGTTAAAGTTCGCTCAAAAAGTGGTTAATACATCCCTCATGTAAGGAGGCGTTTAGACCCTTCTTACGTCAATGGGAGGTGAGGGAAAAGCACTTGGCTCTTGTATACCCCCTATAACCACAATGTTCAGAGTCCACTGCAGTGGTACTAGCTCAACCTTTGACAAGGTTCCTATGAGCTCTTTACCTTAAGTCCCTTCTCTAATTGATTTTAATTAATTTCCATGGATATGCACAATGTCATCCATGGATGTTCATTATTTTCTATTTTGGGCCAAGGAAATGATAAATCATTCCTTATATTGTCCTACTAACTATAGCCCTTACTAAGTCAAAATCATTCATTCATCTTAGTTGTCCATGAATTTCTATATTTCATTAGTTTACATTTTTGGTGATTTATGCTCCTTATATCTTAACAATTACTTAACAATTGAATTAAATATGACAATAAGTAAATCATCAACTTGAAAGCATAAATCAAATATAAATTTAACAACTAAGTACTAACATTCTTCCTCATTTAATATAACTTAAGCTAGTGAAATAAAACTAACATGATCCTAAGTTATGAAACACATCTTCTATCATAATGAAATCATGTTTAAATCCTAATTTACACTAACATGATCCTAAGATAATCAAATCTACTAAAAAATTACTCATTTAGGGCATATCATACTAAAATTTAAAGATTACACTATCATGCTTTCTAACTTAGAACATAAATCACATTTTACACTTCTATATCCAATAAAAGACAATTAAAACTTAAAACATAAATCACATTTAAACTTATATATCCAATAAAGACAATTAAACTAATTTTATTAAGATTATTATAAACCTTTGAAATATGATCCAACCATTAGATCTTAGGTGTTTTCCTTTAGATTAAGGGTTTTAATTAACTTTAGGGCTTTTAATCCATTAAGATCCAAAATCATATCCACATGTTTTTGTCACATTTCATCCATGATCTAACTGGATTCCATCATCATATCACCCCTTTAATCCATCCCAAGGATCTGATCATACTTGATCTCATTGATCAAGTGGGTCCCTTTGTATATTTTTATTTTTATTTTAGGGTTTTTCTACCATAAAGGGTAGATCCCTTATTTTATCCAAGATCTGTCCAAATTAACCCTAGATATTACTTTATTATATTATTATATCATCACTAAAATAAATTTCAAGACTCGATCACCTCAGATCTTGAAGATCTTAGAAATTGGACACTTATTTAGAAAAATACAGAAAAATACAGAAATATTATGACTTCATTAGAAACTAGACATTACAAGCTTTCCATAGCTTCTTTCTGATCTCAATTTGGAGTTCATATGACTCCACAATCTTAAATTGAAGTTTTCAGCCATTCCTAGGGTCTAGATTTGATCTGGGCCCACCAGAATAATCTCTCTCAATTGAGGGTCCAAACCTTGTTAGATTTTCTTGAATATTGTATCCTGGGGTTTTTAACCCTCCTGGATTGATTGGAAAGCTCAGAATTTCAATCAGCCTCTATCACCATAATTTGAAGGGGCTGGTATTTACTTTTTATTTTTACCATTTTTCATTCAAATTAAATTACAGAAAAATAAAAAATTATACTAAAACATAATAAATATGAATGGGAAGTAATTCCACCTACCTGATTGGAGAAAAACAATATAATTGATGCCCAATTTGAGAGAATTACCGGTTGATGATAATATAGCCGACATTATCCACCTTTTTGTGATTTTCTGTTGTTGGAACCGTTGGATCTTGAAATTGATTTGGGGATTTTGTATATACTGTAGTATAGGATGTTATGGGCGGTGGAATTGATGAGATTCTTCCTGGAACGGAGTGCCTAATTGAATTTAGGTCTCTTGTTCCAATTAGAAAGAGGAGAGAGAAATAAGAAAAAGAGAGTTTGGGGAGGGATGAAGGGAAATTTGGGGCTGAAATTCCAGGGAAGGTTTGGAAATTTCGTGGTTAAGGTTGTGAAAATTTTTGGAAATTTTTGGGACATATTTATAGCCAAATTTGAATTTTTTATCATTTCTTTTGATAAGATATTTTATTACTTTAGAATTTTTAATTACTAATGCATTCTCCACTCCCACTACAATCTCCACTACTATCTCCACTACCAGCAATAATGCATTGAGAAATTATTGGTGCTTCTAGAAACTTTGCCCACTTTGTGGGCCCCACTTTTATGTGGAAAAGCCTTTTTGCCCTTTTAACTCTAAAATTGGAGAATAATAGGCAATATTTGTCCAGGAACTCGAGAATCGAGCGTACTTAGTGGCGTTGGAATCGTATTTCTAAGTACTTCATGAATATTGAGGTCTTATTTCTTGGATATGGGATATGGGTAAAATTACCATTTTACCCCCAAATGGAAAAATTAAGGAATATTCATTTTAACTCAGAATTGAACGTACTTAATGTTGTTACGATCAGTTTTCCAAGTACATCCATAATTTCTATTTTTTAATTTATAATATAATCTCTATAAAAAGAGAATTTTCAATAACCTAATATTCCAGCCCAGAATTTCTAAAAATTCAAACTTTATTAATTTTCCTTAATAATTTACAAAAATTCGGGGTCATTACACCAATGACATTTAAGATGCAACATAACACATTTTGTAATATGTTCAATTATGGCTAGGATGTATTGAGGTCCATTTGAGGCCCTCTAATATATCTTACTAATTACATCAATTGCCTAAACTAATTAGGGCCAGGGAGTGGAAATAATGTAAAACTTATCGAGAGGAGTGTAGATTCTATTAGAATGTATTTGGGAAGTTTTATAGTGAAGGACATATTCACTATAATGTTTCTCTATATAACTCTATTAGATTATTTTCTAGCTAGAAATTCCCCATTTATATGCAGCTCTAGTTCTCATAAATGTAAATCTTGAATAATTTGTCACCCTTCTTCCTGTAATACACATCATCCAAAACTCCCATCCCATTTCTTTTTGTACAATAGTGCATCAATGATAAAAGATTGTGAAACTTTATTCCTCAGCTATCTTTTGCTCATTACCAATGTGTCTAGATGGTACTTTTCCATTACTCATGTAATACCATATTTGGTAAAACCACACAATTGTAGGAGGATTCAACGGGGCAACTTCCCCATGACAAATAAATGCTAGCTCATATCACCTTTCCATCTAATTGGTTCAGCTACAACATCATTTGGTGTTCAAGATACAATGGTAGCCATAGCATCAACATATTTCTTAATCTCTCTACATAAGAAATTGAAAGTCATCTCTTCAAACTTGTCTACAACTTTGATGATAAAAGTCCAATGTGTAAATAACTTGTTTTCTTTTGCCTCCCAATCTCTATTTTCTTGAAATTCAACAAGCTCGGAGTCACCATAAACATCTAAAGTTTTGACCCCCCAAGATGAAGCTTCTTCAAGAGGTGCTTGTACTCTTCCCTATTGTTGGTGCTAGGGAATGACAAAAAAATTTCAAGGGAAATATGAACATTGTGTGGAGAAATTAAAAAATACCACCCTTTTATAGAAAAACTTGAAGTAGCATCAAAATAAAGAGACGACTTTCCACTTGTATGTTCTATTGCCATAATATGTTCATCAGGGATTTGGTTATGCAAGTTCATGGGATCTCTACAAAATTATTTGCAAGATGTTCAACAATTGATTGATTTTCAAGCAATAAAGCAAATGTTTTATTCTCACAACATGGTAGCCTACCTCAAGATCTTATCAACTATTTTTGTATTTTGAAAAACATATTTTATGGCTTGATTTTAGATATTAGATGAATCTCATGTGACCACATGTAGCAGAGTAATCTTTTAATGGCCTAAACAATGGGCAACCAAGTCTTATCCATTGGAGAGTAACCTATATCATAGCTTCGTGCTCAATAATTAGATTGCTCTTTCATGCTTTCCTTCATCATGTTGTGCCAATAAACATCCAATATTTTCTTCATTCATAATAAGATAATAAAAAAAAAAAAAGAAAAAAAAAAGTGGTTTCCATAGAACTAGTGGAACTAACACTAGATGTTTGAGCAATTATTCCTTCAAAGTATTAAAGGATTATTGGAATTTCTCTATCCACAATTTGGAAGTGTCCTTACTTAGTGTATGCATAATTGGTTTACACTTTTCAAACAACTGTCAATAAATCAACTTGGGAAACTGCAAATGTCCTATATAACCACTTAATTCTTTTTTAGTTTATAGTAGTATCATATTCTAAATTGCACAATCATTGGAAGGATTGGCTTCAATAGCACTCTGATTGACAAGAAAACCTAGTAATTTACTAGCTATTACTCAAAAGACACACTTTTGTGGGTTCAACCAAAGTTTATACTTCAAGCTCCTCTAGAAGAAATTTTGCAAGTCTTTATAATGTGAGGGCTTATCTTTTATTTGATTATCTTATTATCAACATAGACTTCCATTTCTTCATGTATCATGTCTAATATGTTGCCACTATTAAATTTGGGACTTATAAAGATGGCAAAAATAAGATGGGTTTAACACAACCATCTTGGAAAGAAAAGGAAGACAATTATAAAAAAAAAAAATTGCCTCAGAAAATACATTAAGAAGATGGTATAAAACCATTTTAAAATGTCATTGGCTGGAGTGAAAAAAAAATTAGAGGAGATCTTAAGAACATGGTTCTAAAAAATCATCCTTAAGAAGATGGCTACATAATTGTCTTCAAAAAATCATAATTAAGAAGTGGGTTTTTAGTAATCATCTTTAAAAAAACCTAATAAAGAAAAGGTTTCTTGAAAATCGTCTTTAAAAAGTATGGTTTTAAAGGCAGTTTTGGAAAATCAAATCTAAAAACTTGAGCTTGGTTATAAAACATGATGTTACAACTCTTTCTTTTTTTTGTCTTCCTCGCCAACTATCTTCATCTAGCAAACCCACATAAGGATAGTGTTCTCCTCCACCTCCCCTCTCTCTTTCCTCTCATTCTCTATTATTCAGTTGCCAGATTTTGACCATTGTGGCCAAAAAATATAGTAAGAATGGTAAGCCCCCTTTTCTATCCCATTTTTCTCATAAAATCCATTAGGATTATTGTGCTTAGAAGAGGATTTTGTGAATGAAAACTATTAGGGTTAACAATTGGGTTAGATTGTCAAGATTTTGACAAAAATTGTGTGATTTCAATTAAAAAAAGAGGGGGTTTTAGTCTAAAAAACCTTTTCTATATTGGGGGGTATTTCTTCATCTTCTTCTTCAGACGTGTACTATCTCTACTACCTACTATAAGAAGAAAATCCAAATGTGTTCAGCATATTGAAACACGATGTTTTTCTAATTAATATGTGTAGATATTTTATCAATCTACAAGCCACCACTATTTTGTTATTGATATAATAATTGATTTGTTGTTAATTTGTTATAGTTTTATCTCTATTTAAAACATCTAAAAATCAAATGTTTTACTATTTGATTTGCTACTGATTAAAATGTTTTTCTTGTGCATAAAAAATGGAATATGAAGAAAATTAACAGTATTGAGAACAGTTCAACTCGAGCAGCCCTCATAAGACAAAGGGTAGAGGGTGAGTAGAAATGGAAAAGATTAATAACCAAGATCCATGGAATTAATTTGTATAGTGTCACTTCTCTTCTAAATGAACAAAGTTTAAGGAACTAGAAGTGAGAAGTAGTCTGAGAAGGGAAAATCTGGATTTAAGGTTAGTGTTTGTGGTTCCCATCTGAAATTAGGGTTCAACAACAAAAAATATCTTTTGATGAATTACCAATGAGCCTGTTCTTATCAATTTGAATGAACCTAGAAGTTACAATTATGATGAGATTGATAAAGATAGTAGATTTTCATGTGAGAGTAATTGCATCATCAAGAGAATTAAATTAAGAACAAGGATAGGAAAGGAAGTTTAGACTGATAATGTTAGTTTTAGCAATTCAAAGGAACCACATTGTTTCTTTGGTTGAAAGGTCTTGGTTTATATTTCCTATTTTAATAGGGTCTATTTGATATCCAAGCTTTACCATCAAAGTACATGGCAAGAGTATAGTGTGAGCTGAATACTAAGAGGCTAAATTTTCATGAAATGGTTCTAGGTTCACTCTTTAATCCTAAAGACAAGTGCCTGATAGTATTTCTAGTCTTGTATTTCAAAAACAATGTCATCTATTGATGTAATCAATAAGAAAGAGATGGATTATGAGGATGATAGCACGAGTGAGGAGGGTCCTTGGGTTGAAAACAATTGAAGTGAAGGAGAAAATTAAAAGGTAACATTTGATGTATGTAATTAAAGAATGGTTACTTAGGAGTTATCCTATCTATTTGCCTATGCTCTTATGATGTTTTTATTCATGTGTACATGCAATTGCCTAATAAGAATTTACCATATATGTTCCTACTCTATTTTACTAGAAAATAACTCTAAAATACAAGAAAACCAATATAAACATAGCTCAAGGTTGCGTCTTCTAAAACATCTCTTTTACAAATAGTTAAATCTTTGTCTTTAAAAGTGATGTTTCTAAAGATGGTTGAATTTTGACCATTGGTCAAAAAATGTGAATTCAACCACCAATCACTATTCGCTACACATATACCATAGATCTGACCATCCAAAAAATAGTTCGAGTCATTAATCCATGTTTAAAGTTAGTGGTCCATGAAATAAGTAGGCTATAACTATGCAGAGCAGTGATACTAGATAGAGATGCATTGATCTAAAGTATTGATCAAGAATCAAAGTGCAGATCTAAGTTATCTAGCAACTAGTGAATTGTCTAATTTTCTACCCATAGCTAAAAAATCATACAAGAAATTTGAATGATTGAGATCATTCAATCATATTTTTATGACCTGTGAAAAAAAAATAGATCTGCACTAATATTGGTTCTCATTTGATTTGAGAAATATTTGAACTGTTGATTAAAAGGAAATGTTTCTAAAGATGGTCAGGGTTTTGTCTTGAAAATGATGAGTACCATACATGCCTACTTAAAAAATTTTGGTGTTAAACCCACCTATTCCCCACCTTGAGTTACTGACTTTATATGTTAGATTGAATATTGACCACTGGATGGGAAAAAAAATGTGAATCCGACCATCAACTATTGTTGGCTACACATATATCATAGTTTTGATCATCCAAACATAGACTGGATCATTGATCAATGGTTAGAGTTATTAGTCCATGAAATCAACATCTATAATTACGCAGATTAGGGATATGAGATGTGTGTACATTAATCTGAACTATTGATCAACAATCAATGGTGCGGATCTAAGTTTCCTACTGGCTAGTGAATTGTTTGATTTTCTATCCGTGGTTGGAAAATCAAATTAGCAATCTAAATGGTCGTGATCATGCGATTATATTTAATGATGGATGAGAAAATTAGATCTATGGTTAATATTTGTTGTCATCTGATCTAAGAAAGATTTGAACCATCGATTAAAAAGCAATGTTTCTAAAGACGATTAAGGGTTCTATCTTTAAAAATGATGTTTTTAAAGATGGTTTAGAGTTTCATTTTTAAAGTAATATTTTTAAAGATGGTGCAAGCTTTTGTTTTGAAAACAATGAGTACTATACGTGCCAGCCCTAAAAATAAAATAAAAAAACTTTATATTGGAGCCACATATTCCCTCCCCTTGAGCTATTGTTTTTATATCTTAGATTGAATTTTTGCAATTGGATGGCTGAAAAAATGTGAATACAACCACTAACTACTCTCCACTCCATGTATACCATAGATCCAACCATCCAAAACATGGATCAAGTCACTAATCATTAGTTAAAGTTACATGCCTATAAAATCAATAGTTTATAGTGGATTAGCGATACCAAATGTACGAAAATTGGTGTGAACTATTGATCAACAATCAATGATGATAATTTGAGTTTTTCAGCAATAGGTGAGTTGTATAATTTTCTATCTATGGCTAGAAAATCAGATCCGCAAAATGGTCAAAATTGCATGATTATTTTTAATGATCGATGGTTAATATTAGTTCTCATTTGATATAAGAAAGATTTGTACCATCCATTAGAAGCCATGTTTCTAAAGACAACTCAGGTTTCCATCTTTGAAAGTTGCATTTTTAAAGATAGTTCAAGCTTTAATTTTTAAAAATGATATTTTTAAAGACAATTTAGAACTCTACTTTGAAAACAATGAGTATTGTACTTACCCGCCTATTCTCCTTCCTTGCCATCTTCTCTTCTATTTCCATCGATACCTAGTACCCTAGTAGTCTTGGTCCCTCTCTCATAGCTCCCTCTGGGTTTCTCTCTAGCTCGTGCAAGCTCAAAAGAACCCAACGACATTCATTGGCGACAAAGTAGGTTTCCTCTCTCTCTCTCTCTCTCTCTCTCTCTCTCTCTCTCTCTCTCTCTCTCTCTCTCTCTCTCTCTCTCTCTCTCTCTCTCTCTCTCTCTCTCTATATATATATATATATATATATATGTTTGGGTTGCATGCAATCAGAAAACCTAACTACTTGGTAGCTTATGCACCGTATAATAAAGTGAGAGATTGATGAGTTGGTTCATTAAACTAGCCTAAGGTTGTATGAAAGTGTCAAGGTCATGGGTTGGGTTAGCTAGGTTAGGAAGATTTGAAGTGAAATGTGTGAACACGTATTAAATGGTCACCTAGGTGGTTAATGCATGATAAATAATCACATAGATTGATGATATATGATTATATAGGAGTAAATAATTAAGGAAATGGTATTGGACGATTACCTAGGGATTAATGTGTGATAAGTACCTAGATGAATGGTGCATGCTCCTTTATGAATAAATGGTTGTGTAAGATATAAATCTAATGCATGGACTTATTTATACCTAAGTAAGGAATGAAATAAGTAAATTAAGGGATCAATGGAGTGTAGGCCATGACACTACACGAATGGGGGTGGCCGGTCACAACTACCACCCCACATGAAAGTATAAGTGCATATAATAATATAAGGTATATAATAAAGTATGCATGCAAAAATTGAGACTGAAGTTGAGATGATGGCTAGCTGCTGCATGTATTAAAGACCAGGAAAAAATTTGATGTTCTAGTAAGGAGGAAGCTGGTCTTGTTGCATGCAAGGCAGCTACCACCATGCCTGAAAGGTGGAGTGAAGAAGGAACTTTAGATGGAGTGAAAAGGGATGAGGAATGATGCCCTCTCTGGCCCTTGGAAAACCAAACCAAGAGAGGGGCTGTGGATAAGAGCAAAACTAGTACTAAACTAGAGAATTTGAGGAGGATTTTGTAAAGTAATTGATAAATAAAAGGTCAGAGGAAGTGAGGAGAAGGAGCTCTCTAGTGAAGAAGACACCCAACCAGGTGGAGAGAAAGACCCACTATTGGGACTTATTTCCAATAGAAATTCATCAAATCTTTTGGAAATTATTCACAAAGTATGGAAATCAGGAAAATTTTAATACATCGTATGGTTAGATTTTCAAATATCCCATGTTTTTTAGGAAATAGATCAAACTGATTTCCTATGGTTTTCAACTAGACTATGCGTGAATGCACTTAGAGTTTTACCTTGAAATCTTGATCTTTTTATGTTTGATCTTCATGCATGCCCTACAGATGTATTCTACATGAAATTAGGACTTGATTCATGCTTAAAATTGATTGGATGAATGATGGTTTCTGGGGGGGAAATAACACATTCATGGATTTTGTGAGAAATCCAAGTGCGCTAGAGTGTTGACCTAGTAGTACGATCACCTTGGATTGCCACTATTATGGGGTGGATGTTGGACTGATCGTTACCGTAATTAACATCCTACTGATTAGGTGTAAACTCAACTTAAAATTATAGGAAAAAGATGCATGACTATCATACTAAAGAGAAGGAAAGTGGCCATCGTTTCTGCACGTTTCCTGCAGAAAGCCAATGCCCCATTTCCTCTCTTGATGGACTGATCTAGAAAATTGATTGACATTGGATGCTCCTATTTTGAAAATGGAATCTTACTTGACCAAATTAATTTAAATTCATGGCGGTAAATTCACAAATCAATTGTGGATTAGGGTGGAATTCGCTAGTTGTAGAAGTGCTCACGACATAAATTTGTAGTGGGGCACCTCTTCAAACCTGTGATCTAGCAACCTGTTTCCATGCTGATATTAAAAATTTTGAATCTATTCTAAATTTCTTTAGTTTCCTACATTATCTAGAATTTTTCGTTTTGATTGATGATCAGTGATGGCCCAATTTGATTTGGAAGGTCCACTTCATTTTGATCCATGAATAGCAGCCATGTATGTTGTTTAAATTTTGTTTGGAAATCATGTTATATCCTGCTAGTTGGCTCTTCCATGTAGATTTCTGACTTCAGGACAGTGGAATATATGTGGTGTATGATAGATTTTCGTAGATTGGATGGGCTGGAACTAGTATGAAACATTGCAATTGGACTGCTGTAATCTCCTTGATCCAATACATGGAAATAGCTTTAAAACTTTTTTTTCTTTGTTCATTTTTAGCATGGAAATGATGCTATCTATGGGGTTCTGTTTTCTATGAAACTTTATCACCTTAATAGTCATGAAATGATGGTATGTAACAGTAAATGAAAAGGTGCAAATAACGGAATTCGAACATGCGAATAATCATGGACTTCAAACACTCCTCTAAGCTATGAAATGTACAAGATTGGCACATGGAACATGAATCTTGGAAATTTTACACTAATTAAATACTAGTAAATAAGTGTTTAACTTGATCCAATAGGAATTCATAATGGTAAGATTGAAGCAAGATAAGCTTAACACATAATTGGCCTTATAAGTGGGAAATAGGACCAAACCGAATTTAAAAAGAGATGACCTATGACATATACATTTAAATAATTTAGTTAGCATGCTAATCTCTACTTCCATCCATAATCATTGATTTTCATGTTTCATGGACTTGATTTGAATAATGGATGTACCAATGAGGTGATTGAACGCTTATACGTGCATGCTTAATCTTTTTTTGTTTTGCGGATTCTTGACATGCTACTATGCATTCTATATTTGGAAGAAGGTCAATGTGGGCTATTGATGAATGAAACTATTATTTGCATTCATGTTGGAGGGATTTCCTAGATTGAATGATGCATAAGATATGTTGCAACATGAATAAAGGAATGTTAATTAGCACGATGGAATGATTTTAGTTTCATGCATGATTCAGTGTGGTCATTTTCTTGATTCTTATGGAGCCTTATTTTGGAATTGATTGGAAGGGCAATGAGTAAGTCCCTTGAGAGGCACTATGCTAGGAGGAGCAAGTCTACCTCTGTTCTCTAACTTGGTTATTATCGACTCAATAGGAGTTGCATGATGTGAGCTTATTACAAGATGTTGTTTGATGGGGTTCACTCCAGGGCCTCTCCGTACCCCCATGAGTCCTACTGGAGTAGTTCACATAGGTACGTGTGACAACGTAGTAGTGGTGGTTACCTAGGGGTAATTGGAGGTGCACTACAAGCATAGTTGTCTAGATGCTATGAACATGTTGGTTACTTTGAAGAGTCTAGACCTAGTCCTAGTGGTAGGACTATATGCCACTCGAACTCAAACGATGTACATGAACGTAACTAGAGTTGAACCATTGATTTTTGCATTGTGATTTTAATACTATAGCTTGTTGGAGTTAGAAGTGGGTCCGCCTGGGGGTGATACTACACCAATGATGATTTCATCTAGTATCTTACCACATTTGTCGATACATTTATTGATGATTTTATTGGAGATATCACTTCAAATTGATTTCATTAACCTATGATTTATTTTAGAATTTGAAATAAGATTGGTTTTTACATAATTGAGCCTCCACAATTGTATTTGGTTAAATGTTATAATGAAAATGATGAAGTAACCCTAGAAAACCATGCTTGTACTCATGTTAATGTAAACATTTAGTATAATCATCTATTTACATGTCTTTGTGATTCCAAAATTGTGACATGTCTCAATATTCAGAGATCTAGATGTATTCATGGTAAAATGAAAATGTTGGAATTTAATTTTAATTACTAGTATATCTTATAGTAACTCACATCATAGACACTTTGAAGGTGTATGGTACACTGCAACCATCACTCATCTTGTATATGTTATAAACATGTACTTGGATGTCATGTTTTCACAACAGCCAAGGTCTTATTAGTGTTTTCCTACTCGATTGGTTGTACTCACCCCCCTACACCAACTTTCTCAAGTGATAATTTAGGTAGAATTAGTCCCAAAGCCAAAGGGAAAGCAAAGGAAGTTGATAGCTAATTTTGGAGATGTATGAATTAATTAGACTTCAAGTTAGTTTGAGTTGTGTTATGATGTTGGACACTTATGTATTTCTTTGGGATTCCTTACAAGGATGAATGTATAAGATTATGGAATATAATATTTTGTGGTTTAGACTTTAATGGCTATGGCTACAACCAGTAGGATTTATGCCTTGACAAGCACTTTATCTTATTTACTCCGACTAGTTTACATAATTGTGGAGATCTAAAGAAATGGCTCAGCTTGAAGATATGTTTTGTGAAAAGTAGTTATATAATATAATTTTTAAAAATCTAAGCCTTATAATGAAAGATTTTCCATCATAATTCCATTCTCTTATAGTAGACTTTTCCAAAGATTATTTTTGAAAAAATGGGTTGTGATAGATTTTAATATCAGAGGCTACTTTTTACCGCTCATAGCCATATAGCCATGTAAACTATAAGTGTCAACAAATAGGGGATTGGGTCTATGGTCACTTAGGATCTTCAATTAGGATCTTATTAAGGTTTTTTTATTTATTTCATCTACCTCCAGGAGACATGGTGTAGATATTTCCCTTCCTACAAACACATTGACTGCTACTGTGACTCAAGCTAATGATGGACCCTAGAACAAATTGATAGAGGAGGTAGTTGAGCTCTTGCATCAGTGGATGAACCGACGATTACATGCTCCTAGGAGAGCAAGGGAGCCTTTCGAGTAGGTTGACTCAAATGATGAGGTTCCTAAAGTGGACTATTTTTTAAAGAGGTTTAGGAGGATTGCTCCTAAGTTCACTGGCCAGGAAGGATCAAAGGCAGTTGAGACATGGTTCTACAATGTAGAGAGGATTCTTGTGGTAGTGGGTGTGCCGAAGGATCAATAGGTAGTAGTGGCTACCTTTCCTTTGATTGGTGAGGCTTCACTCTAGTAGCCTACGATTGGGAGGAGCTACTTTGAGTGTGGTGTGATAGCATGGGATGACTTTAAAATAATATTTGTATATAAGTACTTTCCTCTGCATGTTTTGGTGGATATGGAGTTAGAGTTCCTGATTCTTGTGTAGGGATCCAGGACAATACCGTTTGGTCAACTAAGGCTGTTTGCTCCTAACGATGCAGTTCTAAGTAGCAGGCGGCTTAGAAGCTTGTTTGAGGGTTGAATTTTGACTTGAATAGCAAGATTCTAATTGCTCAACCTACCATGGCCTTTAAAGTAGTAGAACTAGCATCCATTCTAGAGAGAGAATTGATGCATCCTTTCAGGGACAAGGGCAAGTTTAGTGGCCCTAAGTTAGCAAGGATTAATAAGAAGAAGTTGGTTATGAGGAAGAGTTTTGCATGGCCTTCCAAGCTAACTTTCAATCATTTTAGGAGTGATGAAGAGTAGGTTAGCATGGCAGCAAATCGTGTTGGGGTGAGGAAGTCTAGAGCTTCTTTTGTAGGTAGAAGGATCATCTTGTGAAGGATTGGCCAAGGAACAAGAGAAACGTCCCTCCTCAACAGGGCATGACCCCTAGGGCATGGGGGATATTTTATACCATGAAGATGGATTAGGCTTATGCCTCCATTGTCATTGTGGTAGGTACACTCTTGATACTCGATAGAATGCAACATATGGATTGATAAAAGTTCTACTCATTCATTTACATCAAGAAATTGTGTATCTAGCACCAATGTTAACACATGTAGATTGGGGCTTAGTCAAGAGGTCAACACTCTGGTAGGGGAGTCAGTGATTGTGTAGGAGTTTCTACAGGTTGTTCCCTTAATTATTGCTAGCAGGAGATTTAGTGATGATATGATCATCTTAAGTATGATTGACTTCAATGTCATCTTGGGCATGGATTGGTTGGTAGAACATAAGGCATTAGTAGGCTATAGGAAGAAGTATGTTATGCCCTATGGCCTAGATAAATAGTCTTCAGTATTCCAGGATGACTTGAGACATGTATCTTTAGGATTACTTTTACTATTTAGGTAGCACACCTGGTATTGCATGGTTGTTAGGAATACTTGGCAAGTGAGGTACTTTTAGGAGGAGTCTGGGCCACAAATTGAGGAGATAGAGATTGTGTGGGAGTTTTAAGATGTGTTTCCTGAGGAGTTGCTTGGTTTGCAACCAAGGTGAGAGATAGAATTTACAATTGAGTTGCTACCTGGAGTAGCTTCTATCTATAAAGCACCATTCCACATGGCTTCTATAGAATTGGAGGAGAAAATTATCTATAGGATTTGTTGGATAAGGGCTTCCTACTCCCAAGTATTTCTCCATGGGGAGTCGAATGGCATAGTCTTCAACATAACCATTCAGTTTTCTTTTCTGGACCAAGTTTTTGCAAGCATGGAGGTCATGAAAAGAAATCCAGGCATTATGTGAGACAAATGGCTTAAAGAAGGAATCAGATAGTGGTGTGAGGTTCCAAGGGTAGCTAATGGTGCTAGCAAGTATAGGATTGAGGCAAGAATTGCTAAAGGCATCACATGATTCTAATTCACCCTTCATCCAGGGGGTACATAGATGTACTAAGATTTGGAAAGGAATTTGTGGTGTTAGGGAATGAAGAATGAAATAGATGAGGGTGTTGAACAGATCATTGGATTCCAAAGGGTGAAAGTGGAGCAACAAAGACCAATGGGTTTACTGTAAACACTAGAGATTCCAAAGTGGAAATGGGATCACGTAATTATGGATTTTGTGGTCCATTTAACTAAGACTTCTAGGGGTCATGATTCGATATGGGTCATCAAGGATCGACTAACCAAATTGACTCATTTCCTACCCATCAGGAAAAAATAAGCATTGAAGAGTTTAGCTAAATTGGACATTAAAGAGATATAAAGATTGGATGGAGTACCACTTACCTTCATTTCATATAGAGACTGCAAGTTGACATCTCATTTCTAATGAAATGTACAGGAAGGATTGGGTACATCTTCACAATTTACTACATTGCATCCATAGATGGATGAACTATCTAAGATGACAATTCGAATGCTATAAGACTTGGGGAGAGCCTGTACACTTGATTAGAAGCATTAGCATGGCCCTTCCAAGGCACTTGATGACAGGTTGTGTCGCACACCTACATATTGGAGTGATGTTAGAGAGAGGAAGTTCATCAAGTTAGAGTTAATTGAGCAATGAGCTAAGAAGCTTACACTAATTCTGAACCAATTGTTGGCTACGCATATAGGCACAAGAGTTACGCTAACTTGAGGAGATGAGACCTAGAGCTTGAGGCTAGTGACCATGTTTTCTTGAAGATATCACCAACCAAGGGAGTCATGAGATTAGGACTAAAGGGGAAGTTAAACCTCAGATACATGGGATCATTCGAGATACTAAAGAGAGTTGGCAGTGTTGCTTATTAATTCTCCCCTCAATTCTCAAAAATGCAGACTGTATTTCATGTATCAATGCTGAGAAAGTATGTGCTGGATTCCATTCATGTCCTTGATCAAGTACCAGCTGAGCTACAGCCAAAGCTCACATTTCAGGAGTGGCCAGTATAGGAAGGATAAGACCCTAAGAACCAAGACGATCCCTCCTGTCAAGGTTCTGTGGCAACATCATTGACATAAGGAAGCCACTAGCTATTTGATATATGATCATATAGAGTAAATGAATAAGGAAAAAGTATTAGATGATTACCTAGGGATTGTGTAAGCATATAATTCTAATGCATGAACTTATTTACACCTAAGTAAAGAATGGAATGAGTGGATTAAGGGATCAATGGATTGTCATCAATGATATTACACACATGGGGGTAGCTGGTCTTGTTGCATGCAAGGCATCTGCCACCATGCATGAATGGTGGAGTGAAGGAGTTAGATGGAGTGAAAAGGGATGAGGAATGATGCCTTCTCCTACCCTTGGATGACCAAACCAAGAGAGGAACTGTGGATGAGAGCAAAATCAATACCAAACCAAAGAATTTGAGGAGGATTTGGTAGAGGAATTGATGAAGGATACCTAAGAGGAATCAAAGGAGAAAAGAGTGCAGTAGGAAGAGAAGGAGCACTCTATTGAAGAAAATGCCCAATCAAGTGGAGGGAAAGACTCATTATTTGGGGCTTATTTTTTAGCAAAAGATTATCAAACTTTTGGGAAATTCATCACCATATAGAGGACTTAAGAATGTTTTAATACATCCCATGACTAGATTTTCAAATAGCTCATGTTTTGTTAGGAAATATATCAAATAGATTTCTTATGTTTTTCAGTTAGACTAGTCATTGATTTACTTGGAGTTTTGCCTTAAAATATTTTTTTATGTCTAATCTTTAGGAATGCCTTATAGATGTTTTATACATGAAATCAAAAGTCTATTCTTGATGATTTCTGGGGGGGGGAGAGGAGAGGAAATGATGCATGTATGGATGGGGTGAGAAATCAAGTGAGCTAGAGTGTTAATCTAGCAGTGAGATCACCTTGGATTGCCACTATTTTGGGGTAGATATTGGAATAATTTCAACCATACTTAATATCCTATTGATTAGGATTAAATTCACCTTAAAATTATAAGAAAAATGTAAGCTTGACATGCTAAAGAGAAGGAATGTGGCCATCATTTCTGTACATTTCCTACAAAAAACTGATTATTCATTTCCTCTCTTGATATACTGATATAGAGGACTAATGGACATGTGATGCTTGTGTTTTGTTGGTAGAATCTTAACTTGACAAAATTAATTTAAATTAATCCAACAAAATTCACAAATTAATAGTGAATTTGAGTGGAATTAATTGGAGTTGTCGAATTGCTCACTACATAAATCAGTGGTGAGGTGCCTCTTCAACCATGTGACCTAGCCACCTTCTCCATTGCTAATCTTCAACATTTTGCATCTATTCTTACATTCACTTATTGATCTATGATATGTTGAAATTTTGATATTGATTGATGATGGGTGTTGGGCCAATTTGAGTTGGAAGTTCCACTTGATTTTGATGCATGAATGGCAACCATGTATGTTGTTTATAAAAATTTCTTTGGAAATCATGTTATATCCTACTAGTTGGCTATTCCATGTTGGTTTTTTATTTTAAGATAATTGAATAGATGGGTTTATGATAAATTGACATGGATTGGATGGGTTGGAACTAGTATGAAACATTGCAATAGGATTGTTGTAATGCCCTTGATCCAACGCATAGAAATTGCTTTAAAACTTGATCATTTTAGCATGGAAATGAAGCTATCCATCCGGTACTATTTTAAATGAAACTTTAATATCTTACAATGGAAGCTTCTAAAATAAAACAAGTTAGAAGACCAGGGTCCACATGAGACTTTTTCCTTCCATTCTCTTTTCTACTCAACCAAAGGAATGGATCACCTAAGGATAGCATAAAATTTTAATGAAAATATGGTAATTCCTACTCAATTTCAAGTGGAATACATGAAGGAATAATGATGATTGGTGGAGAAAACAAAGAGAAGAAGATAAAGACAATTTTCAGTAAATCTATGGTTGAAATTCATCTTACACTTCAAGCACTTAAAGGCCAAGATCTACCATTGGAGATGCATATCCTAAGCAGCCAATGAAGACACATTCAAATAAGGATGGACTAATAAGAAGCTAGATTGCATTGAAGACTAAACTAGAAGCCTATTGGTGGAATGTTTTTTGGTGGCTTGCCCACCTATTTTCAAGGAGATTCTTTCCTACTTTCGACGGAAAAAAAAAAAATCCCACCTAGGTGAATTACTATTGGATGGAGAAAAATATGGTGGGCTGGGAGAAAAAAAGAGTGGATAAGGAAATTCAATGGACTTTAGGACATCCACTCTTAGGCAATCCAATCCAAAGGTGGAGAGTTAAGAACCTTTAGAAGAAGATCTTTTTTGATAAAATTACTCCAACCAAATCTTAGCTACTCAAGATAGGATAACAATGATCTAAAGGCCAAGAATGTAGCATTGAAAAGGTAAAAATCCTAAAACCTTGCCCTCGTCGAAAAGTCAAAATCAAAGTCCTAAAGATCTCCACCATTCCTTATCATCCAATGGTCCAAACTCCTTACAAATTTAGAAACTTCATACACTCCATGTGCTTCCACACCTCACACCTTATCCACTTTCTAAATTCAAAACAAATACCACCAATTCTCATAAATTCTCTCCTAACCTTCCTATTTTCCTTCCCTCCTAGCCAATCACCTTTCCTACCCTGCCAAATCACCATTCCTACCCACCTTATATCCCTCCTTCCTATCTTATCTCTCCCCAATACTTGATTCCATGTCAAGCACACCCCTTACTTGAAGTCCACGCACCCCCCCTCCCCCTCCCCAACTTCTCTTCTTAACTTATCATCTCAAGCAATCTTTTATCTTTCTTCCTTAAATCCTAGCCATACATCCCTAGGGCTTCCACTCCTAAAGCTCTACAAATAAGAGTATAAAGATAAGGAAAACTAATCTTTCGACTTTCCCCAGAGATCAAAGCAACACTTAAATCAACAATGGCAAAGTGGCTAGGATTTTTAATGCTTCATTCCTAACCCTTAGATCATCATTATCATCCTATCTTGAGTGGCTGAGATTTGGTTGGAGTAATCTTATACAAAAAGATCATATTTTAAGGCTTCTTTACTCTCCACCATTGGATTGGAATATCATAGATTGGATAGCATAGATTCCATTGAGATTTCCTTATCCACTCTAGGTTTTCCTCTATTTTTCTCCTTGAAGCCAATAGCAATTCACCTAGGTGGGATGTTCCTTTGCTTGAAAGTAGAAGAGAATCTCCTTAAAAATAGGTGGGCAGCCCGCTAAAAAGCTATCCACCAATAGGCTTTCAATTTGGTCTTAACTGCAATCTAGTTTCTTATTGGTCTATTCATATTGCCTTCATAGGATATGCATCTAAAAGGGTAGATCTTGACTTTTAAGTGCTAGAATTGTAAGATGAATTTTAGCCATAGCATCATTGTTCTTCTCCTTGTTTTTCTCCATCAATCATCATTATGCTTTCACGTATTCCACTTAAAATTGAGTGGGAAGTACCACTTTGTGTGAATTATTTTTTACTAACCTTAGGGGGTCCACTCCTTTGGTCAAGTTGGAGAGAGAATGTGAGAAAAAAGTCTCCCATAGGCCTCATCTTCTAACTTATTTTATTTAAGAAGCTCTCATTGTACATGATTTAGGCTTCCTTCAGAAGCTTCCTAAGGTAGTGAGGGGAAGTTTTGTCCTCTTACTTTTGATGAACACCCTATTTTGAATGGATAAGGCTTTTATGTTCCATTTAGGATTTTCAAATGCTCTAACTTCATATTTTAAATCCAATATTTAGTCTAAACTATCTAACTTTATGATTGGAAATGTGTAGGCCCAAAATGTAGCTTGGAAGTAAATTTTCTCTTTTTGGGGTAAAATTGTTAAAATTTTCATTTTTCATTTATACCGTGGACTTACAAAATTGTAGAACTAATCATAATTTTTTATGATTATGTGATCTTAGGGCTAAAACTTACTAAATATAGAGGTATGTATGTAATATTTCTATATGTATCAAATAGCCCTAGACTTAGATTTTGCTAGTCCTCAAGCAAAACTACAAAAGAAGAAGTCTAAAAAGATAAATCCTAACCACTTTTGCTAGTGTTCTCATCTACATTTAGCATATGCAAAAAGAATTTAAACTCCTAGCTTGCCCCTAATGAAGGAGTTGCTCATGAGGGTTTCTAGAAATGTTACCATAAGCAATTTCAAGACTCTTATGAAAGTCCTTCATGTATCTCAGATAATTTTCTTATATATACCATTCATTAAATTCCTAACTTTACCATGCTTATAGAAATGATCAATAGCTTAAAATAATGCCCTTATGCTAATGAAATTCCATTATTTCATTAAGCCTTGGTGTGAATGTGTGAATATATTGCCAATATCATAATTATTAGTTTTCAAGTAAATTATAACCTAAATTGCAGTCCAAAATTGTGTCTTAACTTCAAATCTCACAGGGTATACTTAACATTAAAAAAGAAGTCACTTAGAAGTGGGTCTTCAATATGTGAGCAAAATAATGTATATCAAGGTCAAATTCTCACATATTTCATACCAAAGAACAATAAGTTAGAAAAAATTTTGGTATGGTCTCATGTAAAGGATACCAACTACTTAGGAATGTTTTACTCTACAATATTCCCTATTCATCCATAACCACTTCTAAGTCTTACTTCTTCTTAGATCAAGTTGCTACTTTTAATAAGATGAAACATGGGCTTGGGAGATGGCTATCAACAGAATGGGTATAAGGGTACACGAAGGTTGATTTGAAAGATATTTAAAGGTCTCCTATAAAGTATTCTCAATTTTCTTTTCTACTCATAAGAGTGAACATTTTTTAATTTAGCTTTTTTCTTCTTTTTTTCAGCCTTTATGTTCATCTCTTGAACTTGTCCATACTTTTCTTTAAGATATTCTTCAACCATCTCTACATATTTTTTAAAAATTTGGTACTAGATATATTATATTGGTTCAATAGGATAATGGTTAAGGGTTTCACAAAGAAAAGGCTTGGTAAAAAGGCTCAAGGGGATTAATTAGTGGTGTAATAATATAGGAAGGCTAAATGCTCTAGTTGTACCAAGGATGGCTTCTATCATTTCATAGGTTTTGTTGACTTGAATTGATCCTAATCTTAAGAGATAAATAATATAGTCTTTTTAGATGATTTCTTAATAGTTAACCAAAGCAAAGATAATGAGACCAACTAGGAAATTATTTCTACTGAAGAAAATTTTGAATTTATATATAACCCTCTCAAAGAAAGATTGGCTCTAAAGCTCACATGTGTTAATAGCCTCTACAAATCTTGTTGAGGATCTCTAAGTTATTTTTCTGTACAACTTAAACTACACACACACACACACACACACACACACACACACACACACACACACACACACATCACTATTTTATGCAATAACCATTTTGAATTTAATTTTCCATGAAAAACTTTAAGAAAAGGATAAAAAGATGAACGAATTGTAGACAATTCTATTAATAAGTTAAAGTTAAATGTATACTAAATATTCAAAAATTTTGAATTTTCATCATGGTAAAGGAACTTTTTATAAGTTTTTATCAAAACTTTTTAAATTTTTTCAAGATTTGTAAATTTTTAAAATTTTTTGAAAAAATAACTAAAAAGATGGTAGACACATCAAATTTGAAAATAACCTACAACTAGACTTAATTTAAACATTGTCCTAATGTTTTAAGATGAAAGCATAGATAATGAAAATCTAAGGAGAAGGATTAGAATGATAGTACCTACACTCCAAAGATGATGCATTGAGCTATGAATGTGGAGTACAAAAATAAAAAAGAAAGATGCAAATGAAAACTCCTACAACTATAATAGTCCTATCCTATGATACAAATGACTTGCTGTGGTATCTAGTCCTGATAAACAAGCTCCTCTAGTTGGAGCTCCTCCACTTCATTAGGGTTTCTTACCTTAAAGTATGGTTTCAATCACTAGCCATTAACATTGGAAATTTCTCCATTTTCTTAATCTCAATAGCCCCATGAGGATAAATAGTTTTAACAATATATAGATTAGTCCATCTAGAGCACAACTTTCTTGGAAAGAAATGTAGACGAAGTTGTAAAGAAAGACCTTCTGACTTGGATCAAATGTTTTACATAGGATGGATTTACCATGAACATCTTCATATGAACCTTTTGGCACTATCATATCATCACTTCTAATTTCTTTCAACTCTTGAAGTTGGAATTTCATGTGGTTCCTAGCTTTGTCAAGATTAAAGTTAAGCTATTTGATTGCCCAATATGCTTTATGTTTAAGCTCAATCGGTGGATGACAAGCTTTACCAAAAACTAATTGGTATGAGAACATTCTAATAGGGGTTTTCTACACTATTCTATAAGCCCATAGTGCATTAGTGAGTCTAAGAGACCAATCATTTCTATCGGAGTTCACCATGGTCTCTAGTATGTGCTTAATTTTCCTATTAGATATCTCAACTTGACCACTAATCTAGGGATGGTAGGGCATTGCAACTCTATGGGTTACTCCATATTTCTTCATGAGGGTCTCAAATACTCAGTTGTAAAAATGTTTTCCTCCATCATTGATAATAGCATGTGGAGTGTCAAAAACTTGACCACGACCTTATGGTTATTTGTCTTAGACACTACTACCTTTACATAAGAGTTAGGGAATGGATCCATGAAGTCGATGCCCCAAACATAAAAATTTTCAATGATCAAGATTGGATTTAGTGGCATCACGTCCCATTTTTTAATGTTCCCTAACTTTAACAGAAATCACATGTTTTATAGTAAATGCAAGAATCAATGAAAATCTTGGGCCAATAAATTTCACACTGTAAAATTTTTGCAATAGTATTTTGTGCATTATAATGACCCCCACCAGTATGGTTATGGTAAAAGGAAATGATTTTATTATGTTCATTATCAGAAACACATATCTTAACGATTTGATCAAGATAGTACTTCAATAAATATGGATCATTCCAAGTACTTAACCTTGGCTTAAAAATTGGATATATCTTGCTTTGACCAATGTGCCAACATTTTTTCTATCACAAGATATTTGACAATGTCAGAATACCAAGGTAATAGGGAAATACTAGAATTTACTCATCTAAAAAGGTTTCCTTGATGAGCATAGGTTTATTAGAAGACTCAATTATTAACCTCGATAGGTGATTTGTTATTACATTATATGAACCTTTCTTGTCCCTTATTTCTATGTCAAACTCTGGTAGAATGAGAATCCAATGGATGAGTCTAGGCTTAGTAGATTATCACTTTAGACAGTAAAAGGTAGGAACTAAATTTGTCCAAGGTAAAAACTATAGCCAATAACTCTTTCTTTGTAGTGGAGTAGTTGAGCTAGGTGTCATTAAGAGTCTCATTGACACAATAAATGACATGGGAAAGTTTAGTAATTCGCAGCCCCAAAATAACTGATCATGTAATCAAAGGCGTCACATGTTATTTCAAATGGTGTGCTCCAATCTGGTAGTCATATGATAGGTGCGAAGGTGTGTTCAGCTTCAAGGCATTCAAAAGCTTTCATTTAGTTTTCATCAAAGTTAAAAGTTGCCACCTTTGCTGGTAGATTTCATAGGGGCCTAGAATTTTTGCTAAAATCTTTAGCAAATCTTCTATAAAATCTAGCATGGCCTAGGAATGAGTGAATCTCCTTTATTGTCCTAGTAGGGGGAAGATTAAAGATGAGGTCCACTTTGGCCTTGTCAACCTCTATGCCATTGTATGATATTATATGCCCCTTTACTGCCCCTTTTCATCATAAAATGGTATTTTTTCCAATTTAGTATTAAATTCTTTTCTTGGCACCTCCCTAACATTAAAGCTAGGTGGATGAAGCACTCATCAAAATTAGACCCAAACACTAAAAAATCATCTATGAACACCTCAAGAAATCTCTCCATAATATTTGAGAAGATGCTCATCATACACCTTTGAAAAGTTGCTGGTGCATTGCATAGCCCAAAAGGCATGCATATGTAGGTGAAGTGTCTGAAGGGACAAGTGAAGGTAGTTTTCCCTTGATCCTTCAGTGCTATAAGAATATGGTTGTACCTAGAATATCCATCAAGGAAATAATAGTACTCATGACTGCCAATCTTTCCAACATTTGGTCTATGAAGGGAAGAGGAAAGTAGTCTTTTGGAGACCTAGTTTATCTTATAGTATTCGATATAGACTCTCCACCTTGTTGTCTTGTAAGTGGGGACTAACTCATTGTCTTAATTTTCTAAGTACTATGATTCTAAATTTCATAGGGACAACTTGTATAGGGCTAACCTAAGCACTATCAGAAATTGGGTAGATGATACCTACATCCAATAGCTTAAGTACCTCTATCCTAACTACCTCCTTCATGTGAGGGTTTAACTGTTATTGCAATTTTTGAGATGTTTTAGCATTCTCTTCTAAATAATGTATTCAATGCATGCAAATGATTGGGCTAATTCCTTTATTGTCTAAGATAGACCACCCTTGTTGTCTTGTGTCTCTAGAGAACATTAAGTAGCTTACCTTCCTATTCTTTATTGAGATTAGCAACGATGATAATATGCAAGGTTTCATAGGGACCTAAAACTGCATATTTTAGACTTTGTAGTAATTATTTTAGGTCTAATGTGGGTCTTTTCTGTGGTGGATCCTAAGCAGGGAAAGGTGGTGTCAAGAACTCTACCTTGGGTTTCCAATTTGGAGTGTCCACTACTGCTGCAGCTTCAAGTAATGGTGGTCAACTTCCTTGATAGGACCAGCTTAATCTAGAAGGGGATTAGAACTTGATGGTGATTGGAAAGTGTCATGAACTAGACTTTCTATAACATTCACAACAAAATAGTTTGTAGAGTCCATCTATTGTGCTACATTAAAAATCTTAACATCTATTTCATGTGGCTGAACGATAGTTTCATTACTCCATAAGTTGATTATGACATTAGATGTGGCCAAATATGGTAGGCCCAAGATGAAAGGAATCTAGTTATTTGGATTGGATACAAGTTTAATGTCTAAGACAAGAAAGTTCATGAGAAAGAGAAATTGATCTACCTGCGTCATGACATCTTCTACTACACTAGGAATTTTGATAGATAGGTCTGCTAGTTGGAGTATGGTAGAAATATGTTTCAACTTGCCTAATCCTGGTTGCTAGTAGACTGAATATGGCAAAAGGTTAACATTGACTCATAAATCTAGAAGTGCTTTATTGAATTTGTGTTTCCAATAAGATATGTATCATATTTTCTGTTATATATTTTGTGATATTTTTTGGTGATGTCTAAAATATGTTTGAGAGATGTTGTATTAATATTTTTTAATAAAGACAATGCATCAATCAATCAGAATGCAATGGCCCTCAAAGTATGGGTAAATTAGAGCTGTTAATGTCGATTGAAAATCACTGAATTCTTATCAACTTCAAATGGACAGCCAGCACAAGATATAAATCTACACTGACCATTCATATCTTTTAGATGGGCTTACACAACTGCTATTAGTTGGGGTTAAAGAGAAGGAGATGGGTTCTGAAGTTAATAGAAATCAAAGATGGGCGGTGATGGGGAAGAAGGGAGTTCTGCAATTGCAGGAGTGGAGAGGGTGGACATGGGTATTGAGAGCAGTGTAGTTTATTGACTAACGATTTTAGGATTAACATGAGGCCCACGATTTGGTGATCGGAGCCATTGAATCTACTAGGTCCTGTCTTGTCTAACCTAGGATACAAAATTGGACATTCCTTATACCTTGACTACCGGATTGTATGATGTTGTTTGCAGTAGTAACTAGGATCATCCGTTGAAGAAGATTTTCAGCATTGCCTATTTAAGGTGGGATTAGCAGATGATTGGTTTGATCACCCAATAGTTGAATCCCAATATCTATCTTGAATCATTGGATGCATAATCATAGAGAAAGCTCTATGATATGAGATACCTAGATGGTTATGATGCCAACCGTTCATCATTGGGCCCGCATTCTAAATAACTGATAACTCCAACCATTGTTCTAAAATCTTGTGAACCATCTATTCTTTCACCCAATAATTGTGGTTAGGATCAACCAATGATAAGATTTCAGTGCATGATCTTTCTAAGATATGGCCCACACACCAAAATCTATCCCTTATGAGACCTTGAAACATGAGAAATGCTTGGCCATAAGTTTCTAGACAATTTGCATGAAAGAGTGAACTTTTAGATTATCTAATCCATTCATTTGATTGTTTCGGCTTCGATTATCTTGGAAAGAAAATATCACGATGATTGATTTATCCTAGCATCTAGTAACCCCGTTTTAAAACTTGAATTTATATGTTCTAACAATCATTTCGTAATCAAATCTACAATGAGATGCTAGAATTATCCAATCTGCACTCTTTTTTAAACTCCTATTCATTCAAAGCCAGAAAAATCATATGAACAAGTCATATCATCCAAAAGTGCATGCATTCATGCAAAACATCGAATGCTAGTATGAGCAGTAGAAATTTACATATGCGTAAGATAATACACCCCAGTTGAAAGTAAGATTTTGTACATATTTAACTGTTATATTCTCTCTCTATTGTAGTGAGCTGCTTTAAAACATGCCATAACATGTCAAAAATACCCATAAAATACAGTTAAATAAACCCCCTGATCCCTCTTGCCGCCGACTTTCTTTACCAAACCAATGAGGCCAGAACGAACGATGAATTATGCAAAGATGAAAGAGCTGATTTGGAGGGTCCCACAAACTGGCCACACCTGCATAATTCAAGCCATCAATCACTGCCAAAGTTGTATCAAACCATTACTGGTCTACCACGCTCCAAATCTTAAGAAGAAATGATGCGACATGTACTGTGGCCACACATGTCTAAACTACATAAAGCGAAACCGGGAATGCATCTTCGAGGGGAGGAAAATGGGGTCGCAAGCTGTCACTTCATCATACTGTCCCTCAATTGATCAAATTACCGCTGCCTTCGCCGGATGATCTTCAGTATGAGCTAACCCATTCTCAGACGCTGGACTCTAGCCGTGGTTGCTCTGGTACGACCCCAGATATCTAGTGGTTTGATAACGTGCATATTAGACAGTCAAAGCATCTGAGAAGAATACACAATTCATCTGGGAGATGTTAGAAACTCCGTAACCTATTAGCCGCCAGCACATTGAGCTAGCAAGTTAGATATCAAACCCAATGAAGAAAAAAATGGGTAGGATGAACAAACAGCTGGGCCCATTGCAGAAAATGTCAAATGCACTATGGTAGTTAATTAATAATTTCAAAAGAATTTATAGAATGATATATTTTTGGATTTCCATGAGGATCTATGGGTTACATATAATATTCTAGAAAAAAGAGATGAAATTATTGAAGCCTAATCTAGGTAAAATACTGTAAATCATGGACTAATGAAATAGTGCTTTTTATAGGGATCGTTCATTCTAATATATGAATTTGTTTCTAATAAATTAATAAGTGACTACAACTAATTTGAGATAACATACATTATAGGCAATCGTATGTCACTAATTTAGCTAGTGATTTGATTAAACAAGACACCACTATAACTAATTCAAAGTAACGTTTAGGAGAAAGGAGGCAATACATTTTTGGACCATCAACTCTCTACTGTATTGTCACGTTCAACTTTCTATTATTTTGCAGTATGGCAGCCCACATGACACTTGAATCCACATCCGACTCTTTCATCTAACTCACCTTCATATAAAGAACAACTTCCCATCTCTCCAAAAAGTATTGTATTCTTTTATGACGATTATATCTAATTTATTAATTATTTTTAGAAATTATCTAATTAAATTACTTTTAACAGTGTTACATACCGTTAATAGGAACTGATGCTGACGAGAAAGGAAAAGTATGCAATCCTTTGGATGTTCTGATTGGTCATCATATTCAACATGCCTTAGATTGGTTATCTATGTAAGTTTATGACCGTTTGATGATTTTAGCAATGCTATTTTTATTTTTAAATTATATATATTTTTACCAAAGATCTAATATCTAAAAGCCTAGCATGAATTTTGTTATATAATCGAAAATCTCTTTTTAGATATCTTTTTTTTTTTCCTTTTTTTTTTTTTTTCTAGATTATCCTTTCTTAAAGAAGAACTTAAAGAACAAGAGACATCGTGGCATGCAAAACTGTTTATCAAGTTAGCATTGTGTTGAGACGGGAATAAAATGATGAATGTAGACGTTCATCTAGACCACATGTCGAAACTGCAACATTCTCTCCGAACTATTAAGGAGTATTTTGCAAATTGTAATAGGATACTTACAGTGCAAAGTATAAGGGGGCGAAGATCAAGTTAATTAGGACCATTCATTTCAGTGTCCTGGATGCTATACGCCCCCAAGCCTCATGATCTATCTACCCGGTTAACCAATTAATTGTAGTCATGGGTTATGTTGGGATGAGATTAATGGATCCTAAATAATTTTATGTTTTAAGCTGCAATAGCAGAGATTTCCGTTATTACCGAAGAACTTAATCATGGATCCTAAATAAAATTTCTTGAAAGCCATCGATCGTACAATTAAGGCCACTCTATTGGTAAAATTTGTAGGCGCTGTAGAACTTACGATGAGGAATGCCAGCTATAAAGCCTTCTTGAATGGCTGGATAAAGAAAACCTTCCACATAAACTCAGTGCATGCATGAATGATCGCTAAGTTCTATAAGCCGTACACCAGGAATCATCCTGATCGCTAAGCATTATAACCCTTGGATACACGGCTCAAAAAGCTTGCAGAAATTAAAAACCAAATAAATCTTTGACTTATGCCCTTAAAGTTGTGTACGTGACCTAGCCATCTTTTTACATAAAATTATTATTATGTATTTTTAGATTAATGATATTAATTTTTGTCTAAAAAAAAGTTTCTAACTACCCTTTTGCTTTAACTTTTTTGTTTTTACTTTTTCTAACTAATCAGATGTCATCTGCTCTTTGTACCTTGTTAAGTGCAGACTCGAATGGCTCAGATCAAATTTAATGGTGTAGATCAACCACAATTGATTAAAGAATTATTTTTATTTAAAAAAGGACAAAATTAAAAGAGAAATAGAAAAATACAAAATTTTAGTGAGTTTTCAAAGGTGAAGAATACTAAACCGTACAGGAACACCATTTGAAGGAAAGTAGGATTGGGTGACAACAAAAGAAAACCAACCCCCTCTCTTCTCCCCCTCTCCCTCTCTCCACCATCTTTGCCTCTCTCTTCTTCTTTTGGCACCCCCATCACCTCTCTCTCTCTCTCTCTCTCTCTCGTACCGCACCTCCCTCTCTACCTTCTCTCTCTCATTCTCCCTCTCTTGCTTGCATCCCCCCAGCCTCTATCTCTATCTCTTCTCTATCACCAGCACCTCTTGCATCCCAATTCCCCTTTTTTTCTTCCTCTCTTGGACTCTTTCCACTGCTCTAACGAAAACCTGACTCCCAGCCAACCACACCATCTCCCTCTCTTCACCGCATCAACGCAACCGATAGGCTCCTCTATTGCCAACCTGCTTCTCCCTTCCCTCTCTCTTTGCTCTCTTCTTCTCTCTATTCACCTGCCGGGACCCCCTCTGCTCCCACCTCCTTTGTCTGCCAGATGCCGGACAGCCCTGTCAACCGACCCTCTCTCCTCCAGCCAGTCCTTTCTCACCTATACCCTCTTCACCGGCCGGCTCCGACGAGCTGCCAAGAGAGACCGACATCTCTCTCATCCCCTCTATTACGCCGGCAAGTCCTATTCTCTCCACCTTTCTCGGTTTCGTTCTCTGCTCTCTTCTCCTCTCTATCTCTAGTTCACCAGCAACCGGCAGGTTCCATGAGTTAAAACAGAGAAAATCCAATCTAGGTTTTCCATGTTTTCCCCTAAAATTCTCCTCTTCCCCTCATCTCATCTCCCCTTAGTATTCATCATCTTCCTAGGGTTTTTCCTTTTTTTTCTTTTTAAATAAGATTTTTTGTGCAAATTCCAATTCTACCCTTTAAACAATAATTTCAATTACAATTTCATCCCTGTCAGCTTATTCCAATTTTCTTTATCTTTGTTTTGTCTATCCAAGAATTGTATAAATATCCAATTTGATTAAGGTTATCCTAATCAACGGTTTAGCCTCAACAAGTAAGATTTCTCTATTTTCTAATCTATTTCTCATTAGATTTTCAATTAATCTTCATATTTTGTTCTTAGGACATCTTTTATCTTATTCTATGTCTGTGATCTTCAATCTAAAATTCAAAAATTAATTTAAGTAATTCAAAATCATTATTTACCCTAGAGCTTTAAAATTTTAGGGAATTTGAACAATCTAGTCATTGGATCTTTAATCAAGGACATGTTGGAGAGATTGATGAAGGCCGATCGAATTTTATGATATTAAATTTGAAGAAATTGGCGGTGATCAAGCTAGGGAAGTATATTTTTATGTGTTTTTTAGTTAATTTTTTGTTTTTTAATTTAAAATTCTATAATTTTCATCAATTAAATAGATCTAAAAATTTATTTTATTTTTATTTAATCTTTGTTATTTTCTTTAATTTTTAGATAATTAAATTTTAGTTAAACTCTATCTTTTTAAGTTTAGTTCTGGAGTATCAATCCATACTTGCATAAGTTACACTACAATAGTTTGTGCACTTGTGGTAAAACATTCAACACGCCTTACTAAGTAGACTTTATATTAAAATAAAATTTTAATAAATAATCTAACTCTATTATTCAGTTCAAGAAATAAAATAAAATATTATTTAAGAATAAATATTATTAATATCTTGCTTGACATCGCCATACTCCTTACTAATTAATAAACTAAAGCTATAAGCTTTAGTCCAAACTCTAGAAAGAACATGCCCCGTGTTAGTACCTAGGCTTGTCTAACACGAAAAACCAAAGCCTGGATCACCATTAAACAGCTTAGCGGTAAAAAGCAGTCTCCACTTAATTGCAGCGCATCACCAAATGATCAAAATACCCAATTGGATCAGGCAAAGTTTAAGACAAATGATCAAAATACCCAATCTTCTCAAGCAAAGCAACAAGCGTTGCAGCCCAACCAGATCGTAATTTTCCGTGAGGCGCCCTACTTTTGCATGAAGGTGGGCCACCTTTTGCTGGTTTGAATATCTAGGAGTACAAAAATGATGTTAATTGGACGATTGTAGCTTCTAATAATCGACCTTTGATTCAGTCTAAATCGGAAATTTTTGTAGTTCTAACAATACAATTATTAGATATCCGTTATATCCGAAGTGAGGATAAATCAACGGATGCGATCAACCAAACATCGGACCGCAAGGGAGAAAGTGGATGTCACGCAACAACTTGCCATGTGCTGCTCTCCGGAGACGTTCCAGGCCAAACATTTTCATCAAACTCTGTCGAGCTCCCGTTGGTTACTTGTGCAACGTGTCAGTCACTGTTGGTGCTCGGATCACCGCTAATACCCCCGGGAAGAAGGTCCATCGGAAACGTGGCGAAGGTAGGTGCTTCGGAATCTTAAAGGACACGTAATGATAATGACGTGGCGGAGAGATTATCCATGAAGGTCCCTCTCTCTCTTTCACTCTCGCTCTGACTGATAGCCGGTGATGTCATTAGTTCCCGCGACAAATCTCGACAAGTAGCAGTCAGCAACTTGTACCACTTGCTGAGCTGGATTACCAGAATGCTATCGACACGTGCCCACCTTAACTGCCCTAGACACGCGTCCTCGGATGCGGAGATAGTACGTGCAGGGGAAAGAGCAACTTGGCCAGCAGGGACCCAGTTTGGATCATAGACTGTAATGGAGGATCACGTGATTTTCC
Source organism: Warburgia ugandensis (assembly GCA_035236585.1). Lineage (NCBI taxonomy): Eukaryota > Viridiplantae > Streptophyta > Magnoliopsida > Canellales > Canellaceae > Warburgia > Warburgia ugandensis. The sequence goes on from CP141139.1 coordinate 43,084,943, forward strand.
TCTGCGAGTTTTTGCTTCTGCTCCCGCGGACGACCAACTCCAGTAATTAGTTGACCAAAGTCAAATCCGCATCTATTACTCCTCCCCATCTTCGTAGGTGGTGATGTTTGCACAAAATGCATTCTGGGAGTTGAAGATCTTCCCCCTTCTGATGATGGGCACCATGCACGACCAGCTAAAAGCAGCACATTGATGGCAGCAGATTATGTTTCCATCATCAAGTAACTATCCAACGACGATACCTGTAACTGGTTGGCATAGAGCATATATCTAGGCTTAAAAAGCTCAAGAACCCTAATAAAATCTTCTCCAGACAACAGCTTTTATATGATTGATAGATGTATTAAGAACTTTGGGGCATTACCGATCTTGGATCTGATTGCAGCAGATAAATGAATGGCATTATATACAAGTTGAGTTACTCAAGATTAAAAGGTACATGCACTAGAATGATGTTAATCTTCTAATCAGCTACGTTTTTCTATTGTTTTTACTTGAATTTCTTAAGCCATGCATTTCTATGAAATAATACTAGCTATTGAGGATAATTCAATGAATGTGGTTGGCAATTGCATCACACGAGATGCAATGCGTTAGACGGGCATTTTGCTGGATAAATTTGGCTAGAAACATCATATCGGCACCATTTACGTATGTTTTTCCATGCAATAACTTTATATGTCTGCAAATCAGCCTGTACATACGTTTCTCAGTGGAAATAAAAGTACATGTGGATCTACGAATTTTTGGCCTACAAATTTCAATCTTTTGGAAACTATCGTCTCTTTAAAGATGCTACGATAACAAGCAGTGCCACTATAGTTCCTTGTGATTGATCTATGTTGGTTTATCACTCAACCTAAAAACTTAAGTTGATATGAAGTGGGCTGATAATATTTATAACTCTAACAATCTAGGGCCATTGATATGACTTATCTCACATTTCAGCATATCTAAAAGCTCAGTAACACATTAGTTAGACATTTTTAGCTACTGCATTCATGCATTTCTGGCACACAAGTGATGCTCCAAGAGTAGGGCCATTGATATGACTTATCTCACATTTCAGCATATCTAAAAGTTCAGTAACACATTAGTTAGACATTTTTAGCTACTGCATTCATGCATTTCTGGCACACAAGTGATGCTCCAAGAGTGTGACAGTACTACAGTAGAATTATCTTTGGTTGATCCGAAGTGTTCTTCTAGTATCTCAAAAATAATTCTAGTTGGATGAATCCAGTAACCGAATAGATGTTGTTCATCAGACGTGATGATTAAGAACTTCCTTAAGCAACAGCCGATAAGACCAAGCAAAAACACATCATTTTCTGGAAACTTTAAGAGCCAATTGACTCCCACCCACAACCTTTTGCTCGGGAATAAAACAACTCACGACTAGGCTAGGTGTTCATGCCCTTTTTATTTCTTGTATGAATAATGGATTCAATAAGAAAGAAACTTACACAAGGATGACTCAGGAGTTTAAACACTGTGATTCTCGTGTTGCACGATGATGGGCCTATGGTCAACCCCAACCACAAGAGAACATGGACTAGGGAGGCTCACCTATTCCCAGCTAAGAGAAGGAAAACAACTAGAGGAACACCTTAAAAGAGTGAAAAAGCAATAGATAGAAAGCCACACTTTCTATTGGGGTGGATCGGCATGTAGTTTATACCCATGCGAAGAAATAATATGCACACATATACTTGTAAGAGTAAGTGAGAGACATTGAGATGTGGAGAAGTAGAGGAGGGTTGAAGGATATATATATATATATATAGACACACACATGTACTTGTAAGAGTAAGAGAGAGAGATTGAGATGTGGAGAAGTAGAGGAGAGTTGGAGGGAATGTTATCTCCCCAATCAAAAGAATTCAACAAACCAAGATTCCAGACTCTATTTTTCCATTGATAGGGATCGAAAATTGTTGCTTGATTGGAAGGTCAAGGGTCGTGCCGCCGACAAGGGGAAGGGCAAGTTCACCGCTAAGAATGTTGCTACCACTCCATCCCTCCAAGAGATCGATTGAAAGGGGGTAAGATATGGTGCAAGCCCTATCTTTGATATTCCCAATAATGGACAAAATTATTCATTTGAATGAAAAGCATGGCCATGGAAGAAACCCCCCTGGCCTTGGTATTTCCTCAACCAAAGAGCTAGATATTCTGTGTTTATGGTAGTGTTTCCATAGCCTCACAAAAGAATACACCTGATTGTAGAGTTGATGTGGTAGTTGGTGCACTTGGGCATATTATTGATATGCTCAAGAGGGGTACGCAAAATTTGTCAAAGGTTTAACTTGTGGTACTAGATGAAGCTGATCAGATGCTTGTAGTAGGATTTTGATGAAGATGACGACGAAATGGATGATGAAATGCCTCCCTTGCATGAAATTGTGGTGAGATTGCTTATGATGACTTTCTCATATTAAGGGATGAGATTGGTAAAAAAGTCGCCGTGTGGGTGGATGATGACCCCTATGCGACATACATTTGCTAAGGAGGCTCTAGAAATTTTGTTCAGATGATAGCTTCCTTATCAAAGCAACACAGTGTGGAATAGCAAAAAGAATGTGAAGATAAAAAAGGAGGACCGATTGATAGGGCAATTTCACTCGTAGAAGATCGAAGCAGGCCTGTAGAAGAAGAGACAGAGAAGGAGTTGCATGTCATCACGGCTGTACATGAAGGAGTGACACTAATAGAAGGGAGGTGATGCACAGCTAGTGCTCCTTTCCAACCTGGGGTTACTGGCAATAGGTGGCTTTTTAGTGGAAGTCACTGTTTTTGGTGGAGCAAAGACGGGGACACCAAGAAAGGAAAGATAAGAGAATGAGGGAAGAAGGAAAGCTGAATAAGGAAGGGGGGGAGAGAGAGATAGAGGAGTGGAGATATCAGATAGAGCCATGGATTGCACGATGAGAGAGAGAGAGAGAGAGAGAGAGAGAGAGAGAGAGAGAGAGAGAGAGAGAGAGAGAGAGAGAGAGAGAGAGAGAGAGAGAGAGAGAGAGAGAGAGAGAGAGAGAGAGAGAGTTTACCCTTGAGTGTTAAAAATTTGTACCTACAAAGTTTGATAAGAACACCCCCTGGAACAAAAGCAGTACCCTCAAAATGATAATGCACCACCTATTTAGAAAAGCCAATATTGGCGAGTGGACTCAATGATAGTTGGGAGTGAATTCGGTGATAACTAGGAGAAGACTCAGTGACAGTTGCAAGTGGATGACTCGATGACAACTATGATTAGACTTTGAGATAGTTGTGAGTAGACTCAATGATAGCTAGTGAGTGGACTGGGTAAATATTACAAAAAGTGGCATAGTGCCTATTATGAGTGGACTGAGCAACCACCGTGAGTGGGAAGACTCGAGAATAATAGTAAAATGACTTGAGCATAAAAGTAAGATGACTTAGTGAATAATGGTGGAATGAGAAATTTTAAAATATCACTGTTCCATCAAACCTCTAGCCATGCTTGCAGATGGGCAGAAGAGACGCCTTTGTTCTGACATGGGCTCTATTAATTTCAAAGTTCAAGGCCTAAATTGAGATTAAAAGAGCAGATTTTTCATTTATCAAACTTGAAGTTCCCAAACTTGTCAATCTCTCCATAAATCCCAATAGAATCACATCATAGAAAATTTCATATGATGAATTCGAGTTTAGTACGTAGGTCCAACATGTGGTTGATGAAACCCATACATCTGATTTCTCTAACCCCCAATGTCTTATATAATAAACATGACAAAGTTTGGATGATTTTAAGTGCCAAAGAATGTGCTTTCAACTCATTCATTTTTAAACTGATAGCCCATATTTCTACACTGCAAGTGTGCCTTTTTCAGTTTTCATACTCATTCAATCAATGTTGTTTAAGGAATAGTAATCAACCAAAACCATAGAAATCAGATGAATGTATCCGACAAACCATGTATGGAGTCCACGTGGTATTTTGGGGGCACAACAACCTTAATGGTTTGCTGTGTTCAAGACTTAAGCATTCTTCTCTGATAAATATAATGACAATCTCATCCCATTCACAGTAATTTTAAGGATTTTTGTAAAAATTCTATTACATTTTGGCATTGTTGCAAATTTGCCATTAAATTTTTAGGAACTTTGTAAATTTGCCCCCTATTAAGTTTTCATCCTCTTTTCACGTTAAATTCTACAAAAATTTAATATTACCCTTATTTCTTCTGACAGCATTTTTCAGCCGGGAGTGTCCCTCCGGCGTTACTTGATCGACAGCGCCCATGTGTTACCCCAACCCAAGATCTTTCTTCCCATGCTACCCATATCGCCCCCTGGCGTGCTACGCAAATCTCAACCCCCCACCCTACCACCGCCGCGCTACACAGATCGCAATCTACTAGTCAAAATAGGTGAGTTTTGACGGTGGAAACAAACGACCCCTAATGTCGCGTGGCATTCTTCCGGTGTAATTTCACAGCGTTGGTTCCCGTAGGCAACTTCCTCGCGACGTCGCTCTTCTCCTCGGATGTGCATACAAGAACACGCACAGGAGAAAAGAAAAGACTCAAAAAGGAGGCTGTTCTCCACGTGTCGAACTCTTTGGCAGTGACTGCCCGTGGTTCTGGAGAACAGCTAAGAGGAGAGAGAAACAGAGATGTCGCCGCTTTACGAGGCCGACCGCCGATGTCATTGACAAGTGTCCCTTTCATCCTTTTGGATTCTTACACGCGTCTTCAGGTAAACGAGAGCCACGTCATAAGCTAAACATAGAGGTGGAGCCGCTTGTTTGGCGACGTCCTTTAAAGTATGGTTTAATTGCACGTGTCACTATAGGGCTCCTCTAGCTAGAAACGTGGCAATTCGTAGCGCGTTCCTTTCGTTTGGTCGAGGATATTTTGGGAATTCTGGTTTGTCTCAGGGATTGGCGAGGCCCAGAAACTAAAAACTCATCCTCTTTTTCTCTTGCTCTTTTTCCTGCTTTCATTTGTCTTTCCTTTCTTTTCCCGTGGCGCTCTTTGGTTCCTTCTTCACTTTCTCTGTAGAAGTTTGCCGGTTTTTCGTCCTGTAATCCAAATTCCGGCATCTAGATTCTACCATCTTGTTCTTATGACTCAGAAACTTCAACCAAATTGTTCTTTCAGTTCTTGGGTCGGTTATTTTTCGGGGTTCTTCATGTCTTTTCTGTTAGTTTCCTTGTAGTTCCGGGCGTTTTCCCTCCGGAGCATCTCCGGCTAATCTCATCTGCAACTGGGTTTCTCGAATCCGAACGAAACCATAACGCAGAACGCTTTAGAAAACGCCAAGGACGTTTAGTTTTCAATGGGGGAAGCGACAGGAGGAGGAAATAGCGAATTGGAGCAACTCTCGTCACATGTCAGAGGCTACCCGCGAGATCTATTACGTAGATTCACATCGGAAAATCCGCACCGTCGAGATGATTCGCCACCAGACCATTCCGATGAGATCGAACTGAATCTCGGCCTCTCATTAGGAGGTCGTTTTGGCATAGACCCAAAAGATAAAAGGCTCTCCCGGTCGTCGTCAATAGGAGGGCTAGCGATGTTTCCGAGAGATGACGATCCGACGGCTGTGTTTCCATCTCCAGCTCTCACAAGAACATGTTCACTTCCTACGGTAACAGAAGAAGAAATAAGGAAAAGGAAAGAGATTCAATCGCTTAGGAGAATGGAAGCGAAAAGAAAAAGATCGGAAAAGCAGAAGAATTGCAGAGCTAGTTTGGAGAGGAGTTATGAGGATGATAAGCGTGGGGAAGAGGAGGATTTGTGGAAAGGAAAAGGGCTTTCTGGAAATTCAGTCGTTGCAAATGGCTTCCCTTGGAGGTCGATGAATGGAAAGAAGGGAAACATTGGGCGTGGTTCGGGAATTAGAGGATTTGCTCCATCTTCACAGGGTTCGGTTGGATCACAGGGTAGTAGTTCTTCCGGTTTTTCAGATTTTGAGAGTCGATCTATTCAAGGTATCTTGTGTTTTGATTTAGTTTTAGTTTGTGCTTGCTTTTCTTTTCTTTTTTTTTCTGTTAACTTTGGTAGGAGATTCCATCAGATTCGTCTCTTTGTTTTGTTTTAGTGGGATGCCCTGTTCTATTACTGAGATTATGGTTACATCAATATAGGGGTTTGAAGACAGGATTGGTGTGAAACTATGTATTTCCTGATTATTTGTTTAGGGTGTTGATCATGGCAGAAATTGTCTCTCTCTCTCTCTCTCTCTCTCTCTCTCTCTCTCTCTCTCTCTCTCTCTCTCTCTCTCTCTCTCTCTCTCTTTTCCTTTAAAATTTTTAAGTAAATTTTTATACGAATCTCTAGTGATAATTGCACTACTTTTTTTCAAAAAAGTTTCCTCATTATATTTATAATAGGTCCTTCTCTTTATGTTTAGGAAGTGCCGTGTTTCTCTTATTTTATATTTGAGTATTTTAGGCTCCACATGGAATTGTTTTTCATTCTCTCATCTCTGTGTTTACAATATTTATTACATATTTTTCTGATCTCGAGTTGGGAATCTTTATTTTGTAAGACTCAGAGGTGATAGATGTAGTAATTGATGCGCTTTAATCGATATGTTAGTATCATATCGTTTAGTTTCTTGCCCTTGTTAAGTTTCTTGCCATATAATAACAGAACTCATAGTTTTCTCTTTAGACAAAGGTTATCAAGAAAATCAAGCTAATCTTGAACCAACGGTTTGGTTTAATGCTGATACAAATGTGATCCATATACGGGAATGTTAGGCCCGATAGATTGAATTTGCTTCTGTTTTTTACTCGGGTGTGGATCTTGGACTGCGTCTCTTAAAGTTTTGAGCCCATGACTCGTTACCACTCGACTAGCTCGATAAAGACTCCAGATATCTTTGAACACTGAGAATTGTTTAGCGAAAAGTTAGAATTGGGTGTCTATAGCCTGGTATTGGTTGGAGGCCCTGCATCATGGTGTTCCTGTGCAGTGCTGATACAGTATGATGCATAACAGGGAGTAGTTTCTGGCTCTCTACATTGTGTTATCTTTGGTGTGCTGAGAATGTTCTCTAAAGTTCATTCTTGTTTGTTCCTAAATGATTTGTTTGTAGGCCAAAGCAGCTTATTTTATCCATTCACATTAGAACCTAGATGACTCAGCAATATTCAAAATCGGGTGACTTTGGACATTCTTTAGCCTTATCAGTAGCTTAACCAGTCTCAGGTCATACACTAAGTTCTATGATTCCCAAACGGGATTTGCAGACCAATTCAAATCTGTAAACCTAGTTTCAGCAAATTTAAGTCAAGGATCTGAGAATTACATAATGATTCTTTATCCACAAGATCTGAATCAGTGCACCGTGTTCCTGTGAACCTGCGAGTTTTCAACGAAATTGAGACATCCACCACCCACAACTTTTAGTACTTTCATATGATCACTTTGAGATTAGGATTTTCTGAACAATTCTTAAGCCGAGTTAGCGCACACTTCCAGACAGTGTTGGTGCGTGTTATTTACAAATTTGTCATTGCCTTTGCGAATGCAGTCTGATAATAGATCTTTGAATTCTAGCCTTAGAGTGAATTTTGATTGGATACAGTTTGTTCGGTGGCTGAACTTCTTTCTGACTAATAGGATAGTTGTAAACCAGCTCAAATTAAGGTGACTCATAGGAACTTCGTAATATAATTGAAGAAGTGTCCTAGTTTTGGCTTAAATCTTAGTGAAGACATGCTACCTGGTATATTTTTCTAGGTCTCATACCTAGACACTGATGCAGCTCAGGACAGTGCTCACTCGAATTGCTCTGCTAGTGTTTTTTTTTTTCTGGTGAATATAAGAACTTTTTCATTGCTGAACGTCCAGTTTTGTGCTTAACACCAACAATGTCTAATCCTTTGTTATCTGGCATTACGTCAGGATTGAGCAGCTGCAAGGAAACAAGAAGCCCGGCCCTTGTCCAATCAATAGCAGAACAAATTGACCAGAAGCCTATTATTGTTGCGCCCTCAACCCCAACAGCCGAGAAACCCAGTAAGGCAGTGAGAGAAGAGGCGGAGAACCATCAAGCCAACAAGGCCAAGATAGTGAATGGTATCAAGAATGAAATGGGAAGAAATGTGATGGAAGAAATGCCTTGTGTATCAACTAGGGGAGATGGACCCAATGGAAGGAAGGTTGAAGGATTCCTTTACAGATACAAAAACGGAGAGGAAGTGAGAATTGTGTGTGTTTGCCACGGTAGCTTTCTGTCACCAGCTGAGTTTGTGAGACATGCTGGGGGTGTTGATGTTGCTCACCCGTTGAAGCATATAGTGGTCACCCCGTCTCCGTCTTCCTTTTCGTAATGTCTCTCTTCTCTCTCTCTCTCTCTCTCTCTCTAGGTCCCTTTTCAAGCCCTTTTTCTTGAAAAGAATCAAGAAAAAGGAAAAAAAGAAAAAGAAAAAACAGAGTGATGGGGTTTTATCCAATTGCTCTTTTCGGTCTTTTAAGCTTTAATAGAGAGGGTTTTTCGGTTATGTAATATCAAATGAAAGCAAATGGAAAGCGAAAGAAGAGCTTTACATTTCTCTGTCGCACTCACATGCATGGGTGTGTTAAGTGTTTTATGTGATATTTGATTGACTGAAAAAAATCTGAAAAAAATGTAAAAAATAGAAAAGTTAGAAAAAATGGTAGTTAAATTTTTTTTAGTCAATCAAATGTTATTTACACATTATATTTTCAACTTGCATATATTTTGTGATATTTGATTAGTTAAAAAAAAGTAAATAATAGAAAAGTTAAAAGAAATGATGGTTAGAAATTTTTTTTTAGCCAATCAAATATTATCCTCTTAACTGAAATATTTGGATCTCTCTTTATCTATAAATATTTGGATCTCTCTTTATCTATAAGTCCTTAATCATCCCCTTTTTCTTGAAAAAATGAAAGCAAATGGAAAATGAAGAAGAGCTCTACATGGGGGTGTTATTTTTGAGTGTTTCATGTGACATTTGATTAGCTTAAAACAAAATGTGGAAAATAAAAAAGTTAGAAGAAATAGTAAGAAATATTTTTTTAGTTAATTAAACGTTACTTACATTTTACACTTACAACTTGTAGCTAAAATTATTAGAAAAAAAGTAGAAAATAAAAAGTCAAGGAAATGAACGTCATGAAATTATTGCTCTTGTGTGTATTAATTTTAGGTGAAATTATTGCTCGTGTGTATTAATTTTAGCTATTTTTTCCCATTTTAGGAGTAGGTGACATTTGATTTTGATTGGTTAAAAATAGTAGAAAACAAAAAAAGTTAAATGTTAGTTAGAAATTATTTTTGCCAAGTCACTTGCATTTTATATTTACAACTCTTTGTTAAAATTTTTGCTTTTACACACCCATATGTGCATTAATTTTGGTTATTTTATGTAGGGATAAGAAACAAATAATATTTGATTGGTTGAAAAAAATAAAAACTATTAGAAAAAATGATAGTGAGAAACTTTTCTTGGTCACTCAAACATTATTTGCCCTTAACACTAGCAATTTCTACACTTTACATCTTCAATTCTTTGTTAAAATTATTGTTTCTCATATTATATATATTAAATAAATTTGCTAAAATTATAGTTTATATACGTATGTAAGGTGGTATTAATTTCAATTATTTTATGCAATGTGATATTTGATTGGTTAAAAAAACTAAAAAATAATTTTTTTTAAAAAAGAAATGGCAGGTAGAAAATTTTCTCTAGTCAATTAAACATCACCTCATCACCTCCACTTTATACCTGCAACTCTTGTCCTTTACACGCCCACCTCCTGCAGCTCCCCTAGTGAAAGCTTTCACTATGGTCTATTATCAGTGAAATGTAAGATACGTGTTTGACTAGTTGATTCCAGCATATTATTTGCATAACGTGGTTGTCTCTGATCAGGTCTTTCATTTGGATACCTTTTGTGCGGCTTATGAACGTTTGGTTGTCTAAAGGTAGTACGGGCAATGATCACGTTCTCTTGATAGAAAGGCGGTGAGAGTAAGAAAGGTTGGTTTTTGTATTTCAAGATTAACTTTAATTCGCCAAGTTATTTATCGGGTTATTAAAAAAAAAAAACTTTTGTCATCTTTAAATGTCAAAATTATTATAAGGAATTCAATCGCCGAAGTTGAAGATAGAAATTACTACTAAGTTTGCAAGAAAAGGGTAAAACGCACTAGAAATGATTGGTTGAATCGTTATCTGATGCCATAAATAAAATTCTCCTCTCTTTTTTAAAAAGGGTCTTTTGTAAAGATGCTATTATATTTTGGTATTTTTGTAAGAAAAGTCTAATCTTTTTTGAATTTTGTAAATTTATCATTAAATTTTTGTGATCTTTATTTTTGTGTTTCCATTATCCTTGTTAGTTTTTCTCAAATACATTCTAATAGATTGCTATTACGCAAGAAAAATAGGAAAAGAGGATGAAAAATTAAAAGAATGATAGTTTTACTGTAAATTTAATAGTAAATTTATAAAACTCAAAAAATATTAGACTATTTTGCATGTTAGAAGTCTATTATTCAGACAACGAAGTGTCTTTCCTTATTATACTTGTGTCATTTCAAGTAGAGTTAAAAAAATAAGATGATAAGTTAGTAGATAGTGTGTTTGGAAATTTTTTGTTGTACCAACCCACCCCGAAAAAAGCAGCAGAGAGGGAGAGAGAACCATGGCAACATGCTAGTACAGTCGTGCTGCATATTCCACTCATTCCTTTTGTCCCGCCCCCCTCGAGATGATTTCCTATCGCAGCAAAGATGAATGGAATGCAAATATCTGTAAGAAAAGACAACAGGGGTGAAACTTTCAATTTATTTATTCCCATATGACTTCAGTTGTCCCTGGGTTAGTCACCAATCATGACTATAATGACACTGAACAACTGGCTCTAGCCATCCAACTTGTTACAGAAAAAATAAACGGCATAATTGATCAAGAAAAAGGTCTAATTGGTGATATTGTTAGGCCCATCCCATACGAAAAGCACTGATTTCTTATCAACACCAATAAAACATAAATAGGGCCCACCAAGTGGCCAACTACGGAGATTGTTAGATCAAATGTCACCTGAAAATCAAAGTAAGGGCCCACCAAGTGGGCAATTTGGATCATTTAAAGGCCAGCCTGCCAATGCAAGTCAAACACGCCACATTATATTATGACGAAGACGCATCTGAAAAAAGATTATTTGCGTGCAGAAATATAAAAGGAAGAACAAACATGGACAAGTGGCGCATAAATAATATAAAAAATCAGAGAGAAATAATATAGTAGCTTTGTTTGTCTTTAATCCTTATAGTCATGTCTCCTTGATAGGCAAGGTGTGGCAATTAGGATGTATTTATCACCATTTACAAAACGAGGAATGCTAAACCGAAGCACCTACCAAGTTGCTGTTACGGAAGCGCCTCACTTAGGCATATGATACAGCCCTGGGCCCTTATCTGATTCCTCCAGTTTTGGATGTGTAGCAGTCCACAAGGCATGCTGGTTCAATTATTTCTAGCATCTGTTCAATTGGACATTTTGATCACATGATGCGGACGGGTTAGATACTTTCTACCACAACAATGGCGTAAACTCAACTTCCTGAAACACGCTAGAATGATCCAATCATTCCTGTTGTTTGTTTGTTTGTTTGTTTGTATAAAGAACTAAGGCAGTCTGATGAATAGATTAGATCATCTAAAGGTGCGTGTTTTCACCATCCATCTTTTAAACCACAAGAGGATGACTTAGAGGTCACAATAGATGAGAGTTTTTGTACCATCCCATCTTAGGAGTTAGCAAATCGATTGAACAGTCTAGATCACTCAAAAATAGGGGAAAGAGGGCTCCTACGCATAAGAGAGATAGTACCTACTTGTAACAAAATAAATTCTACAAAGAAAGGAGAATTTTTTCCATGCAAACTTTTGTACCGTATGTATTGTTTAAGATATTTTGACTATCATCAGTTTTATTGCTCTTCATTTTAGAACTAAATATAGCTCATGAAAAAAATACCACAAAACCCCTAATGATGGTGTGGCATTAGTCACAAAGGGTTGTGGGAATACACACACACACTTGCTTTTTTTGTAGATCTAAGCTGTTCACACCATGTTAGGAATAGCTTATGGTCTAGGTACTATTTTTCATGCTTGTAATATAGTTTATCTAATGCATTTTTATATAAAAAAAATTACAACTGCAGTTTATTCTATATCTCTTAAGTTAAAAAATTATAGCCAAAATGACATAGGATAAAATATCTAATAGGTGTGAAATATGGTGGCTAGACCATCTAAGTCATTCCCAACATGGTGAAACCATTAAGCCATTCTCAACATGGTGAACAACTTGGATCTAAAAGAAAAAAAGTAAGTTTGAGGTAGGCAAAGTGACACTTGGATTATTCCAAGTCTAAGGTGTGCTTAGATTTTTCTACCTTTCTTCAATAAATAAATAAAAGAAAAAGAAAAAGAAAAAGAAGAAGAAACACTTGAATTTATCATTCCTCTTCTATGAATGTTTAGAAATGATATTCCTTTTAGTTGCTTGTGTAAATCCTAAATTAGAGAGCTTTAGGGTTGCTGGAATTTTCTTCACTTGATCAACCCACCCAATTAAGTTGGTATTTGGATCTTCCAGAAAGTAAAATCCCTTGGCCTGTTTTAACTGTCATCATAGGGTTTAGTGCTTTGATAGAGAGCCTTGATTTGGCTAAGCTTAGAGATGCAAATTATATGTTTTCTATGTTTCATCTTAGAATGGTTATGTTGAGTGCTCAATAATGTATCCCATAACCCAAATTTTGTATTGTTTTAGTGCATTAGATTGATTATTTTTACACTCGTATGATGCATTTGCTCTAAATTGATCAATTTTCATCTAATCATAGTTTGGTGTATTTTCAAGGTTAGAACTCCATCCAAATGCAAAAATGTTTAAAACCATAAGTAAAATAATACTAATTAAAATTTTCTATTTTTTGTAGGTTGTATGTTAAGATCCAAGTGGAGAGATCAAGCTAATCAATGATTTATGTCAAAGATCAAGATTAAATATAAATGGATAGCTTAGATCTATAAAATTTTAATGAACTAGATCAATTGAAGAAGCAGAAGCCCAAGACTTTGATGATCATTTCATGTATTTTACCACCAAACTAAAGCCTAAATCACTCATGCTATAGTGTGAAAGTGGAAGATCATATATGGGTTCCATTGACTCTTTCATTCTTACACACATAAAGAGCCCACAAGGTTGATAATGTATAAAATGAAAAAGTATAATATATGGATAATAAGGGAGTGTATGAATATCATGTGATGATGTAGGATTCGCTTAATGATTTCCTAAAGTGAAGATCAAGTAAAAAACAAGTAATTAAAACTAGACGGAGGGATAAAGGATGGTAGCTCTATATTGCAGCCATGTGTCACAAGGAGTTAGAAGCAAGCTGTGTTTGACATCTTGCAAAAAATAGGGAACTGCTAATGCTGTAGAGACAGCACTTGGATAATCATTCTACGTAATTGGGAGACAGTCAATGGTAGGTGAGTGGGGGCCTTTAGGAGATAGGGAGTAGTTCCTAACATTAGCTACTCCTCAACTCTTTATAAGAGAAAGAGGGTTGGACATCTAAAGGTGTGTGTAGAGAGTGGAGTAAGAAGAGAGAAAAAAAAGAGGAGAGCAAGGTGTGAATTAGTTGAAGTGAGGAGTAAACTCTAACCCCCTAATTCGATCCATAGGTAACGTATATTGTTCTTACTAATTCTTATAGTTTTGTATGATTTTCTCTTTATAATTGCTTAGAGTTAAGTAAATATAATTATTCTTTGAAAGTTTCTCTCTCTGTTATCTTATTTTGAAACTTCATTCATAATAGATTGTAACACTTATTGGTTCATCTCTTTCATGTGCTATTATTGTTGTCGTAACCTTTGAATGCTATGAATGATAGTAATTAAGAGGTTAAATACACAAATATGGCAGAGGGAAAGCTAGAAACAAGTTTTCTTGTCTTCTCCTGAATGATTTATACTAGGGGAGAGCAAGAAATAGGGTGAAATCAAGTTTTCCATCCCTGCTCGACTACTTACTACTATAGCCAGTGTTTTTTAAGACGGTAAAAAATGTATATACAAGACAGTTCAAAAATCATCTTATAAAATGAAAACAAATATAAGATGGTTTTTAAAACCGTCTTATAATACTAGTAATAGAAGATGGTTGTTGAAGCTGTCTTATATTAATATCAGAAACCGTCTTATATTAAAAGTATTATAAGATGGTTTTTTTAAAAATTGTCTTATAAAACTATCAAATATAAGATGGTTTTTGAAACCGTCTTATAAAACTGTCAAATATAAGACAATTTTTGAAAAAAAGTCTTATAAAACTGTGAAAAACAATCTTATATTTGACAGTTTTATAAGAGGGTTTTTCAAAAATAGTCTTATAAAACTACATAAATATGACTTTAGGCTCTATGTTGGATACCTTTTTTAAAGAAAATTGAAAATATAATACTTAAGCCTTTTTGTTCTCAATGTTCTCTATCTAGCATAATAAATTTTTATAGATTTTCATTAATTAAGGAAGCAAGAAATCATGTGCAAAGTGCTCTTGCATATAAGCAAAATATTGATGCTATTCATGCGAACAACAAGTACCAGACTTTTAAGCTCTACGTTTGATGCCTTTTTGAATGAGAATTAAAAATCTAAGTCTTGGGTCTTCTTACTCTCAATGTTCTCTTCTAGCACAATCAAATTTTTAAATTTTTATTGATTACCGAAGCTAGAATCATGCTTAAAGTTCTTTTGAACATAAGCAAAACACGCTTACTGTTCACATGAATAACAACAAGAAGTTGGATATCTTTTTGAATGAAAATTGAAAATTTAAGACTTGGGTCTTCTTGTTCTCAATGTTCTTTATCTGTGTAATCAATTTTACATATTTTCATTGATTAGTGAAATAAGAAATCATGTACTAAAGTTCTCTTGACCATAAGCAAAATACTGTTACTATTCATGCGAACAACGATATGTATGACTTTAGGCTCTACGTTGGATGCCTTTTTGAATGAAAATTGAAAATCTAATACTTGGGTCTTCTTATTCTCAATGTACTTTATATAGTACGATCAATTTTAGAGATTTTCATTAACTAATGAAACAAAAAATCATGCACAAAGTGCTCTTGAACATAATCAAAATATTGTTTCTATTCACGCAAACAACAACAAGTAGTAAACTTTAAGCTATTAGTTGGATGTATTTTTGAATGAAAATTGAAAGTCTAAGACTTCTTCTTCTTATTCTCAATATCCTCTATCTAGCATGATCAATTTTAGAGATCTCCATTGATTGATGAAGTGAGATGCATAGTGCTTTAGAAAAGTAGAAGCATGCAAATAAGAAAATCGAGAGATGAGCAAGGTGGGGGTGCTTGTGCATTCTCTTTCTTTCTCTCTCTCTTTCCTATTCTTCTTCTTTTTCTCTTATATCTCTCTCTTGTTGCATTGGGTAAGTGGGGCATGCACGCTCTCTCTCTCTCTCTCTCTCTCTCTCTCTCTCTCTCTCTCTCTCTCTCTCTCTCTCTCTCTCTCTCTCTCTCTCGGGTTATGATCTAGTGACGGAGGTTTTCTTTTTTTAATTTTTTTGAGTGGGGGAGGGTGGGGCCTTGTGACACCCCAGGTTTATTTATTTATTTATTTAATGATAATATAATAACAATTTACTAAAAAAAAAAAAAAACGCAGTCGGGATCCCTGTTTTAAAACTTTGATTTTTAAAATGAACAAAACAGAACTTAAACGGAAACATTTCTTTCAAAAATTTGGGGAGTCATACAACCACAAAACTACAGATTTAATGGTGAAATGAAATACCATTTCTACAGAAAATCTAATAGAGTTTCCTTTGTACTTTGGACCATTGCACATGACCAGTGCAATACAAAACCACTTGATAACAATATATAAGACATATCATATGGGAGACTCAGTCTCCACACCCATCCACAACCAAATGCTATTTTCAATAAAATATACTCTAACAATGGATAAGAAAATATAGTCACAACAAAACACTCAAGGTCCCTCCATACAGCCATCGCTTCCAACATGAATTCATATTCTTACATCTAGGTCACCTTACAATTCTAATTAAAGTACAATTCATACCCAAAACCCAAAGTGAGGTCTTCAACAAACCTTGTTATCTCTGAACATCCTCAATGCTCCACTAGAAAACTGCCATCACTTTTACATGCTCTATCAATGCGTTAACTTGTAGTCACTTTTTGTGTTTGAGGCATTGTAAACAAAGCAATACTTCAGCAAGCTATGCTTGTGTAGGTGATTTACATTCAATTTACCAAAAATGATATAAAATCACATGTTGCAAGATATTAAGATTATGGAAATTCCTGTAAGAAGAACATATATGCACAAGACATCATAATTCACAAAGAACATTACACAAAGTGCATGATATAAACAAATGGTATCAAACCTGGGCATAAAGACATGCATAACATGAGAACATACATAAATACATGTATGTCAAAACAATGAAAATCGGTATCCATAGAACATTATGAATGCATGTTAAAACTAACAAAATATCGAATACGGTCTAGCCCTATGAGTGTCTCGAATACACTCACGGCAACGTGGGGCCAACTCTCAATACTTTTCGCTTTCACCTTTTCACGCACAACGAGGCACTCAGGCACTCACAGAAAGACGCGTTCCAATTCCACTTTCAGCCTTTCACCCTTACGGGTGTTAGGCACTCACGGAAAGAGGCATTCCAATTTTGCTCTCACCCTTTCACCCTTACGGGCACTTAGGCACTCATGAAAAGGTGCGTTCCAATTCTGCTTTCACCCTCACAAGCACTCAGGCACTCATGAAAAGGTGCGTTCTAATTCTGCTTTCACCCTTTCACCCTTATAAGCACTCAGGCACTCACGAAAAGATGCGTTCCAATCCCACTTTCACCCTTTCAACCCCATGGGGCACTTAAGCACTTACAGGAGGGGATGCATCCCATCACAAGCTCAATAGTCCTAATCAACAAGGCATAGAAACTCCCACGTCTCAAAAATTGAAATAGTCAAGTCGATGTATCTAAAATATGCTAAAAATGGTGCATAAATCACGCATAAGAAAAGTATCAAGCATATCGACAATACATGCTAAAAATAATCTCATGCAACATGGTAGGGCATAAAACCTATGCCTCAAAGTTTCAAATACTATATTATGATTTAAGAATGTAATCACCTACCTCGATAAATGTGGTACTCCAATCAGATGCATAAGCTATATCAAGTCATACACCCTAACGTACCTATCACATCATAAGTCATCATTGATTGTTAATCCTACTCATTTTCATCCCAACCCATAAAATTTCTATTTCGTTTAGTGATTCACATGTATCTTTATGACCATGTAAAATCAAGAATGTAATCACCTACCTCAATAAATGTGGTACTCCAATCAGATGCATAAGCTATATCAAGTCATACACCCTAACGTACCTATCACATCATAAGTCATCATTGATTGTTAATCCTACTCATTTTCATCCCAACCCATAAAATTTCTATTTCGTTTAGTGATTCACATGTATCTTTATGATCATGTGTCTATCTGACGGTCAGATCACTCTCTGATCAACACATCCTAAGGTGCTTGCTTAGATCGACTGTCAAGATCATTTTTTTTCTTTGCAATTCAATAAGATCTGCCCTTCTAATCTCTTAGATCATTTCATGTTTGATGTATAACAACCTAGGTCTAAGGCCTGATTATACATTGATTGGATTTATCTAAGTCATCTAATAGTATTTAATGGTCTACCTATTGAAATCCAAACTAGGCTTTTATCTTAAATCTAAGTCCGTGTCATCGAGATGATCACAATGTCTCTTTCATATTGTGATTTGGACCTCTGTAACTCCTAGAATCACATTTTTTGTGAATGGACGGTCAGAAAACACAAAATCAAGAAAAAGAACCCGCCGCATGTGCCTTGCATGCACGCACGTGCACTAGCGCATATAGCCTGCATGCGCTCACATGTGCGCTACATGCGTGTTGCATGACGTCGCACCGCGCATCTCGTGTGCACGTTGCATCGCGTGCATGTCACGCTCAGTCGTGCCTCGCGTCACGCCTAGTTGCGCTGCCTGTTGACACGTGGCGCTGTTGTTGTGTCGCATGTGCGCTTGCCGCCTCGATGTTTCTTGTCGAGCTGTCGTCGATCACCTTTGTCGGGGACAATGACAAAACTGGTTCGCCATCGCTGGAGACGACCGCCAGAATCAGGTCGCCGATGACCCTCAAGTGTCTAAATCTTGTGATTTTTACACCATTTCGTTCAGTTTTTCACATACATTTCATTTTCAAACTCCATTTCAACAAATTCCTTCATTATCTGCCATTTTTAAACAGTTTTTACCGTGTTCTTAAAAATCCTCATCTTACTGTTTTCTTAGTTTTTTTTATGTCCCTAGCCGTCCAGTCACCATGAAAATTCATGCTTTTGTTCATTGTATCATCATGCACAAGATAAAAGGTTCAGATCATCATCTGACACCATTTCATCAGATTATTTCAAAATGATCAGTAACTCTTAAAACTTACAAAAAAATGGCAAATCCACACCGTTTTCCAATGTTAAAAGAAGACTAACTTCCAAAAAAAAAATGTTGGAAAGGAGAGGGGAAAAGAAGGAACGATCCTACCTTAGTTCGACTAGTCGAAGGGGGGAAGAGATCCCTAACGTGCGTGTTGCATTGTAGTCGCCGGTGATAGCTGTCGCAAAATGGCAAGTCGCAGGAAACGAGACAAGGGAGGTGCATTTATGATCATCACCCTGCCTCTTAAATGCATGTCCCATCATGACTATCTCACATGCCCCACTTGTGAAATGACTGTTCTGCCCCTCCAGATAATTTTAATTAAATACAAAAATTAAAATAATTGGCAATTTTTACTCTGATATTTGATTTTAGCATTCTTAGTGGCGTTGGATTCCATTTTCTGAGTACATTCCAATTATTGAGGTTTTAACTCGTGATTAAATCTCTAAAATTCTCAATTTTACAATTACCTCAATTTTTGCAAAATTCCAAAATTTATGCATTTTTAGAATTTAAAAGAAAAATAGTGGATATTACATCCTACCCACCTTATAGAAAATTTCGTCATCGAAATTCTTTTCATGTCATTCCTTAATAATTCTAGAAACATCCCCATATGGCATCCTCTTAGGGTATGATAACTCTCCTATGGGTAGTTATCTCCTCATTTCAGAGTCAAATGTCAATAAACAATTTCATATCATGCTATCTCCTCATATAATAGTTCATACATATAAACCAATGTATGTTTCAAACCGTCCTAAATTCGACACTTATATTGTGGTTAGAACACATCCTAATCACATAAAATGCAATTTACATAATTTACTCTCATCTAAGAGTTAATCATTTGTTTACATCTTTAGCATAAGTAATTTACCATGTCAACAAAATTGAAGTGCCACATCTCACATATAGGCAATTCTACGTTAAAACCATTCCGATGCATATTACCTCATCATTAGGAAGTGTATATTCATCAATCCATATCAAATAAACTCCTGAACAGACAATACATGCCAGTCAAAATCAGTGCATATCTGCTCATCAACCGGAAATCATTTGCTAATCGAAATCAGTGCATACTAGCTCAATAACAAGCAATCATGTGCCAATCAAAATCAGAGCATGCTAGCTCAGTAATAGGCAATCACATGCCAATCAAAATCAAAGCATGCCAGCTCAGTAACAGGAAATCATGTGCCAATCGAAATCAAAGCATGCTAGCTCAGTAACAACAATCATGTGCTAATCGAAATCAGAGCATGCTAGCTCAGTAACAGGCAATCACATGCCAATCAAAATCAGAGCATGCTAGCTCAGTAATAGGCAATCACATGCCAATCAAAATCAGAGCATACCAGCTTAGTAACAGGCAATCACATGCCAATCAAAAATCCAGTCCACAGCACAATCATACTGTAAGTACTTAGAAGCCTGCCACCTAGAAGCTCGCCTCCTAGAAGCCTGCTGGTGCATCGTGCACCTACCCTCATCTACCGCCCTCATCGGCTACTCACAAGTATAATCCAAAATATTGAGCTGATTACACATAAGGAATTGCTGTCATACTAAATATACATTACTGTCGCACCTTTAACCTGCATGAGAAATCAGGCTCATATGCGTAATATAAAATAGTATCCATGTCCTTGCTATCATGGAGAATGTAATCATCCAACAATAACTGTTCACTAGACTAAGGAGACTATCAACCTTAATCATTAGTTTAACTAGTCCCAATTTATCACAGTCCCTATAAACTGTATCCCTATCAATAAAGGTATCGCGGTCAAGAAAATTCATCTTCTTTGACCATAATTCCTACTCACGTACATTTATAGCAAAATATGAGTCATTTAGATACTTAGAATAATACACAAGAACTCCTTGTGCTCTGCAAAGTCATGATATATACAAAACATCATTCACAAATAAATCATAACTCATCTCAGCAACCTTTAGAAATTCAGTCCATCATATCCACACATACTATCTGTGTACTGATTTCATCAATTTATATGATCCAGAGCATGTAGCAATCATAATAAGTTCTAATAATTGTCTTAAAGACATTTTAGTCACAATCCTTAGTTGGTGATAACCAGACATTTCAG
Organism: Warburgia ugandensis; assembly: GCA_035236585.1. Taxonomy (NCBI): domain Eukaryota; kingdom Viridiplantae; phylum Streptophyta; class Magnoliopsida; order Canellales; family Canellaceae; genus Warburgia; species Warburgia ugandensis. The sequence goes on from CP141139.1 coordinate 43,105,703, forward strand.
TCACCAATACTATGCACCATCCAAGGTTGATCATACAGATAATCAATATATGATAAAAATATCAATTCTCCACTGTGGAGCTATTAGGCAATCAGCAATCCGTGCTTAGTATGAAGATTCTATCTTTCTTCTCACCAAGAGGATTAATGCATCTCATGAAGGCCTACTAGGTCTGATAATCTCTTATCAAATAACTACCATAGTTGGAACCCTTCTAGCTCAGCTGGGACCATCCTATATGGTACTTTAGAAAATGACACTATATCCATGTCAAATCAGTATAAAAAATCAATCTCTCATGACAAAAAATCCTAAAACCTCCTCAAAAAGATCATGAATCTTCACACACCCTCTAGGTGCTCAATTTATAGCCGTTCTTTGTTATCCATAATCGCAAAATCAAGAGAACTCGGTACATCAAATGAGTATTATATTGCCTTCAAGGCAAGGTTAACGCACATCTCAGTGATGCCCTTTTCTTACTTAGAAGTGAGATCAATAGTTATTTGGTATATCAAAAGTACGTTTCTTCTCACTACAATCAATTATCCTCCAACAATGGAATTTATCCCAAGGATGATATCATAATCCCTCAAATTGAGGACAATAAAGTCAGTATCTATCCTCTCACCCATCATCATTTTCACCAATACTCGTTAGAGGTACTTACAAGTTTCAATAACTTTTCAATGAATGTCATAACCTCCAACCCAAGGATCTTTAAATACATATAAAGGCACATTCATCAGGGTGTCAGTACTTTACAACAAGGGTAACTGGATCCTAAGTCAAGGAGGATCTTCGTATGTCAATCAATAATCAATAAGGTGCCTTCCATAACTTAAGTTGAGGTTTTATACTTTCATCCAATAATGGCAATACTCATTATTACTAATGTGGGGCCATTTCTTCCCTGGCTCCAGTGTCAGTCAATCTGACTCACTGTCCACTGGAGCAATCTCTAATGGAATATCTTAACTCTCCACAGTCAAACATTTAAAGGGTTGCCACCTCGATGGCAGTTACTGATGCCATTACCACTGCTGCAGTGGTCCACTAACTCTAGGACATAGTTGTCCAGGTGTCTGTCCTTACCACGAGTACACATTATGTCTCTCTTTCGTATCCCATCACTGCCTTATCAAATGTTGCTAGCTGAATGGCCTTTGCAGTCATGTCAACGAAAGGTCTCTTGCCCTTACTAGGCTGACTCGAACTACCCATGTCCGAGTTTCTACAATCAGTCTTGACTTAAAAGAATCCCTCTTACATAGAGGTTATGTCTGCAACCTCGTAATCAGTGTAGAATGTGACACAATCATCTGATTCCTCAATGCAGTTGTCAACGTATGGCAATCTATCCATGGTCTTCTTCTTCATGGTGAAGGAGTTAGGGTAAGTCTTCAACTAAGTATACTGGTTCAATACCGTTGAACCGTCTAATTCTTCTCTTCAAGTGGCAAACTCCCTTAATTTTCAAAAATACTAATTATCATAGGCCTTCCCAAAGGTCTTCTAGATAAATGTCTTAGTGGTAGAGGAACACATCTTCTCAAATAACTATCCTTAAAATCCTCGTAATTATATTTTCGATGTCCCCACTTCCGCTATTTCACTTTCTTGAACTAATGAATTATTTCCTGGTCATATCAAACAAAATCATTTACAAGATTTATTTCACACCCAAAGAAATTTACCTTTATAATACTTCCTTAATAATCAAAAACCATACTATCATCCCTATCAGTGTTGGATGTAAATCAATCATAATTAATTTTGTCTCGCCACATTCACTTCGTATGTTTTTTCTTTCTAGTTGCTTTATTACAAAATCATTTCTATTCAAGAATTATTCTCACAATTTAGTCATCATGTCCTCCAGGTAATATGCACTTCAAATCATAATAAAAACCTCAAAGCAATTTGTAAGTATTCATTCCCCACTAATGTCTGATATCAATATTTTTGTAAGTGTAAGAACTCATTAGTTTTTTTTATCTCACCTTATTCTCACAGCAATATTCATTCTCCACATCAACTTCAATAAATATCTCTCCTCACTTGACTCACATCATTACTACTAATGATTATCATAAAAGGGTTGTCATCTCCTTCAAGTGATATGTGTCTCCAATCGTAATTGAAAACCCTTAGAACGATTTATAGGCATCTACTTTTCATTAATGATTAGCTTTCGACACCTCTTTATATACTAAACTCACCAGTTTTCATCTCAAAATAAGATATTTCATCCATAGGGCACTAGGATCTTATTTAATCAATTTTCAATGATTTTCCCATATTACAATTTATTCGTCAAATAAATCTGCTTCAAGTTTAAACCTATACCATACTCCTCTCAACTCTCTCAAGTTCTCAATAGTTGTAACCATTTTTTATCCTTCATCATTTTCATCATACTATTGTCATTACAAAATTTGTTAGGCCTTTTCCTAACAGTTTACTCACACTGTTCAAGTTAGAACTTGAATTCTCAAAAGCAATTATATAAATATATCTGCTATTATATAATAAAGTTCTAACTGAGAGAAACTAATTTATAATCTTTATTTAGATTCATGATTCTAAGAATCATGCACTTCCCATAAAAGTGTACCTCCGTGTGCTCATACAATGACTTAAAGTCGCAAATTCTCTAAGAAAGTCTACCAATCTCCATGGCATTATCTATTTCACAATCATCAACATCCCTTACACGAATTATCTCTGTAACTCATATTTAGGGAACCACCTCTCTTCATGGACTATATGTAACCTTTGAATTTGTTGGAATTGCTGTGATGGAGTAGACCTGGGCTCTGATACCAAACTGTGACACCCTGGTTTTTTTTTTTTTTAACTACAATATAATAACAATTTACCCAAAAAAAAAAAAAAAACATAGTCAGGATCCCTGTTTTAAAACTTTGATTTTTAAAATGAACAAAACAGAACTTAAACGGAAGCATTTCTTTCAAAAATTCAGGGAGTCATACAACCACAAAACTACGGATTTAACGGTGAAATGAAATACCATTTCTACCAAAAATCTAATAGAGTTTTCTCTGTATTTTGGACCATTGCACATGATCAGTGCAATACAAAACCACCTGATAACAATATATAAGACATATCATATGGGAGACTCAATCTCCACACCCATCCACAACCAAATGCTATTTTCAATAAAATATACTCCAACAATGGATAAGAAAATATAGTCACGATAAAAAACCCAGGGTCCCTCCATACAGCCATCACATCCAACATGAATTCATATTCTTACATCGAGGTCACCTTACAATTCTAATTAAAGTACAATCCATACTCAAAACCAAAGTGAGGTCTTGAACAAACCTTGTTATCTTTGAACATCCTCAATGCTCCACTAAAAAACTGCCATCACTTTTACTTGCTCTATTAGCGTATTAACCTGTAGTCACTTTCCGCATATGAGGCATTGCAAACAAAGCAATGCCTCAGCAAGTTATGCTTGTGTAGGTGATTTACATTTAATTTACTAAAAACAATATAAAATCACATGTCGCAAGATATCAAGATCATGAACATTCCTGTAAGAAGAACATATATGCATGAAACATCATAATTCACAAAGAACAGGACACAAAGTCCATGATATAAACAAAGGGTATCAAACCTGGGCATCAAGACATGCATAACATGAGAACATACGTAAATACATGTATGTCAAAACAATGAAAATCGGTATCCATAGAACATTATGAATGCATGTCAAAACCAACAAAATATCGAATACGGCCTAGTCCTATGAGTGTCTCGAATACACTCACGGCAACCTGGGGCCAACTCTCAGTACTTTTCACATTCACCCACAACGGGGCACTCAAGCACTCACAGAAAGAGGCATTCCAATTCTGCTTTCACCCTTATGGGCTGTTGATTGTTTAACCGCAAGTGCACGGGCTATTATAGTGTAGCTTATTCAAGTACGGATCGATTCCACAAGGACTTGATTTAAAATGATGGAGTTTTCAATAAAATTCAATTAATAAAAGAATAAAAACAAAGACTATACTAAAAATAAACTAAGAATAAACTAAAATCCAAATTTATTCAATTTCTGCAGTGTACACAATTATTTATTCAAAAGACAACAAAAAATAAAACTAAAAGGCATCCTGGATAAGCTTGTCCTTGGATTGCACTATCCCTGAATAGTCAAAATGTGAATAAAACAAAACTGGGACATAGATGTAGTTAAAGTGAGGACACAGTTGGAATTAGTCTGGGGACATAGATGGAATTTCAAAAAAAGACAGATTTGTAATTTCTGAGATCTACCAAGGGCAGATCTATAATTTTTTGGGGTTTTGGTTTTAAACGAAAAACTAGGAAAATGTGGAGTTTGAGGAGGAAGAGGAGAGAAGAAGAGAAGAGGAAGAAGAGAAGGAAGAAAGGAGAACCGCTGGGAATGGAAACCCAGTTTGGGTTTCCGGTCCTAGACCGTCCGACGAAGGAGATGGAGGAGAAGCTAACCGGAGAAGAAGAGGAGAGGGAAAGAGATGGGAGAAAAGAGGAAAGGAGGGGGAGAAGGAGAATGGGAACGTGGGAGGAAACCCGTTCTGGGTTTTCTGTCTATGGTCGTTCGATGAAGAGAAGTGAGAGGGTAGGAGGAGGGAGAGAGAGAGAGGAATGGGGAGAGGAAACCCTATGGCTGGCTGGATTGGAGAAAAATGATGAAAGGAGGGCGCGGGAGGAGAAGACAACGAGAAATTTTGGGAAAAGAGGAGAAGAGTGTTGATGCCAGGCCTGCTAGGTGTGTCACACACCTATGGCCGGCCAAGAGAAGAGGGATGAGACTTGAGGAAGAGAAGATAGTGGGTGCGTGAGAAAGATAACAAAGAGATGGAGATCCAGGGAGAAGGGCTGATTGATAGTGGAGGAAGGTGGGAGATGTGCTGGCCTGGATTGTAGCAATGTGGATAGAGAAGGGGCTAGAAGAGATGAAGAAGAACGTGGAGAGAGAGAGAGAGAGAGAGAGAGAGAGAGAGAGAGAGAGAGAGAGAGAGAGAGAGAGAGAGAGAGAGAGAGAGAGAGAGAGAGAGAGAGAGAGAGAGGAGAGGAACGTTCAAAGAGGGGTTTGTGCGTGAGAGAGAGTGGAGAATAGAAAGTTGTGAGAGTGGAGAGGAGAATGTGCCGGCCAACCTAGCCTCCCAAAAGGTAAAACCCGTTCTTTGGGGAGTGGAGAAGGGGAATATAAGAAGAGGGAGAGAGAGACACGTTAAAGAGTGGGAGATGGAGGGAGACGTGTGAGATAGAGAGTGAAGAGAGATAGAGAGAAAAGAGATAGTAGAAAGAAAAGAGAGGAAAGTGATAAGAGAAAAGAGAGATAAGAAAGAGGGAAAAGAGAGATAAGAGAGAAAGTGGGGACAACTAGAATTCTAGACTTGTTAGAACTCTAGTTTCAACTTTGTCCTATCCTAGGACTCTTCAAATTCCATCTGATTTCCTTGAAACTTCATCCTCTTCATCTGAGATCTTTGATTCGATCTGGAGCGTCCACGCCTGAGTCGATTAATCTGCAATGCACAGGACCCAATTAGAATCATCTGAACCATTCATTATTCATCTAATTAGCTTTAATTATTATCTGACTGTTAATTTTGCAATTTAGCGGTTAGATGGTCAATTAAAGCTAAAATAAAATATTTTATGTAAAATCTTGAAATTAATGACTTAGATGATCCAATTGAACACTAAATTAGGGGTATTTTGACCAAAATTGAACACTTAACACGGGCACTCATGGAAAGATGCGTTCCAATTTTGTTCTCACCCTTTCACCCTTACGAGCACTAAGGTACTCACAGAAAGACGCGTTCCAATTTTGCTTTCACCCTTTCACCCTTATGGGCACTTGGCACTCACGGAAAGATGCGTTCCAATCCCGCTTTCACCCTTTCACCTTTCACCCCCACGGGGCACTCAGGCACTTACAGGAGGGGATGCATCCTATCACAAGCTCGATAGTCCCAATCAACACGGCATAGAAACTCCCACGTGTCAAAAATCTCAATAGTTAAGTCAATGTATCCTCATCTTATTGTTTTCTTAGTTTTTTGGCGTCCTTAGCAGTCAGATCACCATGAAAATTCATGGGTTTGTTTGTTGTATCATCATGCACAAGATAAACGGTTTAGATAATTATTTGACACTATTTCATCGGATTATTTAAAAAAGATCAGTAACTCTTAAAACTTATCGAAAAACAGCAAATCCACGCCATTTTCCAGTGTTAAAAGAAGACTAACTTCCAAAAAAAAAATGTTGGAAAGGAGAGGGGAAAAGAGGGAATGGTCCTACCTCAGTCCGGCTAGTCGGAGGGGGGAAGAGATCTATCGCGTGCATGCGGCATTGTAGTTGCTGGTAATAGCTGTCGTCGACGGTACGCAAAATGACAGATCGCAAGAAATGAGATAGGGGAGATGCATTTATGATCATCACCCTGCCTCTTAAATGCATGTCCCATCGTGAATATCTCATGGGCCCCACTTGTGAAATGACCGTTCTATCCCTCTAGATAATTTCAATTAAATACAGAAATTAAAATAATTATTTGTTTTTACTTCGATCTCCGATTTTAGCTTTCTTAGTGGCATTAGATTCCATTTTCTAGTACATTCCAATTATTGAAGTTTTAACTCATGGTTAAATCTCTAAAATTCTCAATTTCACAATTACCTCAAAATTTGCAAAATTCCACAATTTATGCATTTTTAGAATTAAAAAGAGAGAGAGGATATTACAAGTCTTGTATGCAGTAATTGAATATAGAATGGTTCATTGAAAGCCATCCTATATTTTCTGTAAATTTTTCCTGCTCAACCTCTTTACTTTAATTTTATTTAAATAATATAAGACGATTTCTGAAAACTATCTTATAATGTCACAAAGAGTATAAGGCTATTATAAGATGATTTATAATGTCATAAAGAATATAAGATGCTATTCAAGAATTGTCTTATAAACATTTTTTATAAGGCAATTTTATTAAAATAATCTTATAATGTTTCATTTTATAAGACGGTTTTCAAAATCATCTTTTTATTTTTTTATTTTTAATAAATTAGTTGCATTTAAATAGTCGTTTCTGTCGTCTTATAAAACTCAACTTTAATAACGATTGCTATCCAGATAGGTGTTCAACAATAGAGCCTCGAATTTCTCCCTCACATGACTTTGATTCAGTGTTGATCGAAGATCTAAACTTGTTAATTATGCTCCCATCTCTCTAATGAAAAAGTTGAGTTAAGTCTTCCTGAGTAGAAGCAATTGTAGAGCAAGAAAACCTCAACTTTGTCTCCTCTTTCTATTGTTACTGAAGGAGAAAACAGAATGGTGGATTTCCCTTCTTTTAGTCATGACTTTTGTTTTTTGTTTTTCTAATGATCTAAACTATTATGAATGTTCTCATGAGTTTAGAAATAAGTTCATATGATTTTCTAGCAATTTTGTGGAGTATTGGGTGAGATTTCTTGAAGAAAACAACAATAGGTACTGTTTACTATCCATGATGAACCCACCATATTCTATATCAAATATATCCATCCATATTAGTTTTCTATAAAATCTAACTCTACGGATGGATTCCTTGATATCCAATTAGGCCCGATAAGAACTTTTTCTTAAAAATTCAATATGAAAGTTGGAGAAATTAACGGCCAAAATGACAAACTTCTCATGCACTCACTAGTGTACACTATAACATGGATTGGTACTATGTGTGATGAATCTATCATCTTTTTTATTGGATATCTCCATATCTACTGGTTTTCCAAAGATCTAACCATAAAATTGTATTCCTTGATGTTCAATTAGTCTAGATATGAAATTTTACTAAAAAACTCAATTTCTAAGGTGGTGAAATCATTGGGCGAATTACCCCTATTCATCACACAATCATTTGTTCATTGGGTGTATATAGGAAATTTCCTACAACACCCAATCACTAGTGACAATTGTGTGTGATCTTTGTATCTTTATATATCATTCAATTCTTATCAGATTTTAGTTTTTTAGTAGCTCCTATTGATGGTAATTAGGCAAGAAATTATATGGCATGTGAATTCATAGAAGATTGCTCTATTATTTCAAAAGTTTACTTTTACAAGACTAGGGACACTCTAGGAAGTTATAGTGGCACCAGCTGCAAGCGCAAGTTTCTCTTTGATTTCTAACTGGATTTGATTGAAATTTGAGATGAAGGTTCTTGGATACATTTGACATATGCTAAACTAAGGAAATATTAAAAAAGCTTCTCAGAACTTAGAAATATTTAGTATTATTTCTTTATTTTATCTTTATTATTCTTTTCTTTTATAAATTTTCTCTTTCTCAATCATTGTAACAATCAAGTAAGTAAAAAAACTAGTGGAAAGTAGATACTATTTAGCATAGTTTTTAGAGTGGTTCTTTCCTTTAGTTATATATTAGTTTAATTTATTTATTACTTTAATATAGATTTAATTAATTTATGTAAATTATGAATTATGTTAGGCTACTTTATTTTTTCTTAGGATTACAATGATCATATCATAACATTAGGAGACACCACTCATTAATATCTAATATTTATGTCTTACAAATTTAATTTGAAATTTATCTCAATTTGGAAATGATAGAATTGCCCTTGGTATAATTCTTTGATTTAACATCATAAACTTTCATAATGAATACTTAGAATTAATTCTTGATTCATTATAATTAAGTTTTACATTGAATACTTAAGATTTGGTAATCTATCTAGTTTTTAATGATAAATTTTAAATTAAATTTTCAAAGAAAGCACATTTTAAGAAAATGATCATAGTTTTGATTTACTTCTTGAGTTATAAAGAGGAATAACTTGTGGTAGACCCTAATACTAGTCTAGGTGATCTCTAATCCTAATTTTCAATCATAGTTAATTTACTTAAATCCATATAATCCATTTGATCATCTTATTACCTTATCTTGTAATCTTTCTAGTGTAAATTCCTTAGGATCATGAGAATAAAATAATTTGGTGCTTTAAATTCCTTAAGATCCTCCATATGAATTTGACTCTATAACACTACAATTGATTAACCGTGTACTTGCACGAAAACTCTCAACAAGCCATGTCGATGAAATTTTGCTTAAGATGATCCTAAAAATTATCTACCAATGTGTAGAAAATTGATTTCTCCAAAGATTTCAAAATTTTAGATCCAAACATAACCTTACTAAGTTAGGTAGGATAATCAAACTATTATGTCTCTAATTTTCTAAATGATAGTTATGTCACTAATTGGTTGGGGCAAAGTTATTATTTTGGAAACGTGATTTTGTTTGGTCAACTAATTTTTTACTGTCTCTCTCGCTCTCTCATTTTTTCTTGTTTTCTTGAGAAAATTTGCAAAATGAGTATCCAAATGCAAAACATAGACATATCAACACCATATATGCTATTATTATTTGTGCATCAATTCATTTATCAGTCTTTATCATATACTAAAATAAACAAAGCCATTGTTCTACTCTTTTGGAAACATGAATTAAAATAATTAGATCAAATTATTTTGATTATTGTAAAAAAGGAATAGGCAAAGCAAAGATGAAAACACACCTTAAGGTAGTGACAATGTGTAATCCTCCTATTGTAAATTCCCAAATATCTAATAGGTAAGTGGGTCGTTACATCTGTTTGTTTTTCAATTTAATCATAGAGTTAGGATATTGTTCTTCTAAAAGAGTTCTACACAAAATACTATTGAAATGCCCATCTAGGAATACTCTTTAATGACTTCATTTGTACTAGGAAGAAAAAACATAGACCTCAACGCCAAACAAAAAAAAAATATAAATTTAACTAATCCCTAAAGATCCAGCTCAAACCATGATGGCATCAAATTTTGCATTGCATGAGATGATAGTAAATAATTACACAAAGGAAATATAAGAACAATTTTTGTTATGAGAAAGTGGTTTATATTTATATTTCACTATATCAAATGATGTGATTACATTCCTTTAGCATTAGTTGATGTTCATTATATTTCCTTCTATACAAATTAATATAAAATAAAAGACTATAGATTCTAAGTTGCATGCACATTAGTCCAAACATGAGTCTTTAGTTTCCATATTCTTTGTACGCCATAGTTTTGACCTTGGATTAGAATCTATAGGACTTAGTTTTAAGAAATAAGATATGATAGTCCAGAATCAATCTGGACCATTAAAATTGACGGAAACTTGAAAATTCAATTCCAAACTCAATTTAAATCCAAATCTAGATCAGAAAGAAGATATATATTCCTTGTATTGTGTAGAATATAATTAAATAATGATATTGAGGTTTTTAATTTGATTTATATGAAATAAATTTTAAAGTTAGTTCCAACAGTAGTGGATCATGATCAAATTGATATTAAAATGAAAATTTGATCAGATGGATGGATCCAGGACATGTCAAAAATTTAAAATGAATGATCATAGTAGAATTTCAAAGCCTTTAGATTAGTTAAATTTATCAAAATGTTACAAATTAAGATCAACCGTTGAAAATGGCTAAAAACTTAAAAATGAAATTCCTCATTCATTTTAAGTTTGATTTTTTTATCAAAAAGATTCTATGAATAGATATTGATGAGGGGAACCTACTAAACCCATAAAAATAATATTTTAATCATTAAACCTTTCTATTATTTAAAAATACACCAACTAACACCCTTGATCAAGTAGATCTGGGGTGATCAGAAGTGAGGGTTTGGATCCATTAAGTATTTAATGATGATAAATCAACACGGGGATGGTTGGATTGGACTGACATGAACTGAATTAAAGTTTAGACCATTGAAAGTAAAAATGATCATGGAAAATCCCAATGGATCCTCTTGATCTGGTAGATCAAGAATGATCAGACCAGATGGACCTATAAAAGTGAAATCTAAGGCCAATATGATGTTATTAGAGATGTTGAATCAATTAAAAAATAAAAGATCAGGGGTTGTACTCTTAATGGAATATTAAACCTAGATTTAAAAGATGGACAAATCAAACAGTTGGATTATAAGGATAAATTTATCATATGCTTAGTTAATGGTCTTTAGTAGTAGATTTGATTTAATTATGATCCATGTCAAGTTTCCAATTTTAGTATAATTTTCTTTAATTTCTTAGATTAAAATGTTGTTAATATTCTATTTAATTATTTTATTAACAAATTTAATTCATGTCAATTTTTCAATTTCAACATGATTGTCTTTAAATTTCTTAGATTTAGATTTATTAGTGTAATTTATTTTAATTTCCTTTACATTAGTAGAGTTATGAAAAATACCTTAAAAGGGGTAATTAATGAAATATAATTGGACTTCACAAAATATACATGTACATCATGAGAAATATTCATAGTAAGGACAATAGTTAGTAGGACAATATAAGGGGTGAATTTTCCATTTCCTTGACCCAATTTAGGAGTATAATAAACCTCCATGAATGACATAGTAATGTTCATGGAATTAATTAAAATCAATTAGAAATAAACTTAGGGTTATGAGCTCATAGGACCTTATTGAAGGATGAGCTAAGGCTATCCCATTTCATGTTATTCATCATGGTTAAGGGGGTTTCTAATGAGCCTCGTTGTCCCTCCACCTCTGTTGACATTAGTTGAGGTCTAAATGCCTCCTTACATGAGGATTGAATTAACCACATTGGGAATGGCACGTATTGGTAAACATTGGCCAATTGAAAATAAGAGCTGTCTAGATTTAGAGATAAATAAATTATCCTCAACCAATAAAATAGTAACTGGTTGAGAAATAATAATAAGAGCATAAAAGGTTAGCAAATTATCTAACAATAAAAATTGTAAATAAGATAAGGAAGATTAAACAAGATTCAAGAGAGATCTTGAATAATTACAAACAAAAAGAAAAGAAATATAATATAGAGTATAGTATTGTTCTATGATTTTACTTATAGTGTAGATTGTGAACTTGGAAGGTTTGAAACCTTGATCATATATGATTCAAGGAAAATTAGGGCATCCTTCATAGGATAACCCAAATACATGTAGAAAGAATACTTATATAAAGGAAAAACTTTATACGTATGGTTTGACAGATGTATGAATCAAGACCATGATGGACAATATGGAGTGAATACCACTTTGAGGTAGGTGGATGTACAAGAATGTATTAAAGATTCATGTGTATATATGTACATGATCTTCTGTCTAGAATTATAGACCTTCATTATATAAGTATACCTGGTACCTTAGAACAATAATGATCCAAGCAAATGATCCAACCCCATGATCCATCCAACTAATCCAATCTAATAATCCAATCAAATGATGAGAAATTAGTAAGATGCATGGACTAAGGAAACCCTAAGAATAAGGAATAGAAAATATTTCAACCTTAGTTAAATAGATACATCATCTGATATGTACAATGTATTTTACATACAAGCATGGTGGCTTGTGATTTTGTTTTACACAGGCTTAGGCCTGGGATGCTATGCTAGGGAATTTATGGGGGTTTGGCCACCCGCTTCTTGAAATGTATGATATGATGGCTACCATGCCCAAAAAGAGGTTAAAAGTCAGGTGGGAAAATCATGGGAAGGCCGCCATTGTGATAGCCATGGTCCTCGCCCATGCGAACATGAATTTTGTTATTTCCACAATTGGTATTAGTGGATTATTATGCAGTTATCTGGGTGCGCTGTATGTATTTAGACTGTGATATAGTAATCCTTGAGTATTTTGCATTATGATGCACATATGATGGGCATAGTGAAATGCCATGGCATGATGAGATGCCAAGTGTGATGACATACATGAGTTCTTGAAGAGAAAATCCCCATATGAGATTTGGCTGAATATTGATCTCTTAAGTAGGAGTGTAGCTAGGGAAAGGAACAAATTTTGAGTATTTTCACTATTTTAATGGGTTTACCCTATACTATATAAATGATGAATATTTATCAAAAGCGGATGCCATTGGAATCCTAAGAAAGAAACATTCAAGTGAATTAATTGATCCATGTGTTGGTGAACCTCTCTCAAGTGGTCGTGTATCAACCATTAATAATAAGGAACGGGACTAGGCACACCTTTATGTCTTGCAAAATATTAATGTTAATGGAGTTCAGCCATACATTGAGTATGTAACTTATGTTCTCTCTTTGGTTTCTTTCATATTAATTTAAACATTAATGTTGATAAAGTTTAACCATATAGATGTTAAAAGGTATGTAATGTATTATTAATGTAGGCATGTTATATATAATTTTCATCTCTAATCATTGTATAGTATGCAGATGGACTTCATAAAAGAGAGGTATCCAAGAGATGCAAAGAAAGAAAAGTGACTGCAAGATGAACATTTTCGTTCCTTCACTAGTTGGTTTTGTCAGAAGGTATTTAATTACAATGAATAATGCTTCATTCAATTAATTGAACTATAGTAGCATATGCACATATACATTAATCATATCAAAATATTATATACAGGTTTTAGATCAATGAGATGTTTTAGGTCATACTATTTCTAAATGCTTGGGTTGGATGGTAATAGGACCTCAACAAGAGGTAATAAAGTATGCTAGATACGCCATCAATGGTTATCACTTTCACACAAAAGACCTTGATAAGTTAAGAGCATAACTAGATGATGATGTTAGCTTAGTTGCTAAAGCTACTTTCTTTGCCAATTCAAAGGACAACAACCCAATTGTAGCTAACAATGCTTATTATAGGGTTATACGAGGGATATGGGAGCTGGATTATACTTGTAGGACTGTGGTTGTGTTTAAGTGAGATTGGGTGGAACACAACAAAGATAGTATCAGAACCAAGGCCCTTGGTTGACCTCGATAAGGTTGGTTATCAAAATGACTAGTTTATTTTGACATGTCAAGCAAAACAGACATTTTATGTACAAGATAGATATGATATGAGATGATCAACTATTTTATCAGCCTCCTCAAGGGATTTCTATGATGAAGATGACGTAGGTGACATGGCAAGGACCCTTCAATCACTACAACAATACCATCAATCGATCTAATCGAGGAGAATGAGATGGATTATGTGCATGATGCTGGTGAGGAGGGTGCTTGGGTTGAATTATATTGTATATGAGGGGACAAATTATAGTGTTTGTAACATTTAATGTGTAGAAAATGAATTAATTGATCAATTAAGTCTACACATCATGTGTCATGCTAAACACTAGTTACACATCAAGGAAATAAGGGATGGGGTAACCTCTGTACTTCATAAGTTTTTAAGATTTTTCATATCCGAAGAACAGGGGAAACTACTTTAATACATATAAGACAATTATTCATAAATTGTCTTATGTTATTCAAATAAAATTAATGTGCAAGCATGAATTGGTAGGAAAGACAACCATATAATATAAGACAATTTTTTGAAAACAATCTTCTATTTTAATAATATAGGACAAGCTTTTAAAAACCATCTTATATTATGTGAATTTCATAGTTTAAAATATAGGATGGTTTTTTCAAAATCGTCTTATATTTTATTGAATATATGATGGTTTTAAAAAAAAATCTTTTATACATAGAATATAGGATCCTATATTCAATTGGATATTGGATGAGTTTTACAAATCGTCCTATATTAAATTCCACTTAAAACCCCATGCGCACAAAACCACCCCCACCCCAAAGTAGCTCCCCAAGAAATTTTCAAAAACCCTCTCCCTCACCAAGAGCAAACCTTTTGAGAAGGAGAACTCCTCTCTCTCTCTCTCTCTCTCTCTCTCTCTCTCTCTCTCTCTCTCTCTCTCTCTCTCTCTCTCTCTCTCTCTCTCTCTCTCTCTCTCTCTCTCTCTCTCTCTCTCTGTTGTTGATTTTCTTATTTTGTGCTGCTGGTTTTCAAGATCTACTTCTTGTAGTTGTCCATGTTAATAGTAATAGTATATTTGCTTACCTTCTAGTTAAATTTGTGCATGATTTTCTACTTCGTTAATGTATGAAAATCTTTGAAATTGATCATTCTAGATAGAGGACATTGAGAATAAGAAGTCCCATGTCCTAGATTTTCAAGTTTCAATAAAAAATACATGCAACTACTAGCTTGAAATATGATTATTGTAGTTGTTCGCATGAATAGTTACAATATATTTGCTTACCTTCTAGTTAAATTTGTGCTTGATTTTCTACTTCGTTAATGTATGGAAATATTTGAAATTAATAATTCTAGATAGAGGACATTGAGAATAAAAAGACATCATGTGTTAGGTTTTCAAATTTTCTTCAAAAAGACATCCAACTACTATCTTGAAGTATGCTTCTTGTAGTTGTCTGCGTGAATAATAATAGTATATTTGATTACCTTCTAGTTAAATTTGTGTGTGATTTTTTGCTTCGTTAATGTATGAAAATCTTTGAAATTGATCATTATAAATAAAGGACATTGAGAATAAGAAGACCCATGTCTTAGATTTTTAATTTTCCCTTAAAAAGACATCCAACTACTAGCTTGAAATATGCTTTTGGTAGTTGTCTGTGAGAATAGTAAAAGTATATTTGCTAACCTTCTAGATAAATTTGTGTGATTTTCTACTTTATTAATGTATGAAATTATTTGAAATTGATCATTCTAGATGGAGGACATTGAGAATAAGGAGACTTATGTTTTATATTTTTAATTTTCATTCAAAAAGACCGCCGACTACTAGCTTGGAGTATGCTTCTTGTAGTTGTCCATATGAATAGTAAAAGTATATTACTTACCTTCTAGATAAATTTATGTGAGATTTTTCACTTTGTTAATGTATGAAAATCATTGAAATTGATCATTCTTGTAGAGGACATTGAGAATAAGAAGACCCATGTTTTAGATTTTCAATTTTCATTCAAAAAGGCATCTAACTTCCACCTTGAAGTATGCTACTTGTTGCTATTCCATTGTGAACAATAACGGTATTTTTCTTAAGTTCAAGATGGTTGAATTTTTCTTTAATCTGTTGTGTTTTTTATTGATCTAAAGCATTGATTATGTTATGATTTGTGTAGGAATAGTTTTATATAAGTATTTACTTTGTTTTTGCTATGATACATTATGAGGGTCTAACGAGACTGACTCTTTGAATATATTCTACTATTTAAATAAACAACTTATTAGCTGCATTGCACTGCATGCTTTAAATGCGTAAGTCCAAAAAATAGGGGGACTGTCCAATATTTATTAGGAAAGATGACACATGGGTTTGTTGAAATACATGACAATTTGAAGAGTAGTCTTAATTAGAGCATGTATAAGCTCCAAATTCAAGAGTAGTCTTAATTAGGACCTTCTTTTGCATAGTTAATCAATAGTTAATATCTTATTCTAGTTCTACTTTCCTAAGACTTAATTGTTTTAATATTTCCCTATTTTTGTACACCAACTATACTTAGATGGTGGTTTTTTCGTATCCTCTATATGTTTTTGTTTTCTAAATGTATGTTTTCACTTGTGTAGGAAACATTGAACATAAAGAAACTGACCATCATGAAGAAGAATCCAGCACAGGGGGACCTATTAAGAGAAGGGACAGAGGGCCAACCAAAATGGAGCATATCATTAAAAGATAGTTAATGGGAATAAAGGACACAATACGGCTTAACAATAAAGGGCAGGTGATAGGTGGCAGTGCACATTCTTACACTAGTTTCATTTGCTACAATATTAGAAGCATAGTGCCAGTCTTAATTACTAATTGGATACATGTGTCACCATCAATCAAAGATGCAATATGGGAGATGGTGAAGGTTTGTAAATGCTTGCTACATACAACATACTATGTACCTTTTCTTATTTAATTTTAGATAGACTAATGTTAGTGTTTACTTTGTAGTTTGCCTTTGACGTCTCTTATGAGTATAAGAAATATGCTCTACATGGGGCCAATGAACAATGGAGGAAATGGAAGAGTGTGCTTGCAAGAAAGTATAACTGCTAGACTACACCACACTGTCTCTGAGTTGTATTCTAGCTTCATTGCCAAGATGCATGGAAATAATTGTATAGACCTGCCTGTCTTCTAATTTTGAGGTAATTACAGCTAGCCCAAAGCTTGATTCCTCTAATTATAGAAGCCGATTGTGCTTAATTACATGTTCCTTTGATGTGTAGGCAAAGCATATGGAAGGACAAATGGTGCATGCGACTGATCATATGTGACAGTTTAGTTTCGTCTAAATATGCCTGACTTTTGTTTCATTAACTCTAAATTAATGTCTTTGTTGATAGCAAAAGAAGGCTAGGACCACAGAGCCCATCGACCATACCCTTCTCTAAAAAATAGCACATTCAGAGGGGTATAACTCCAAAACCTTCACTGACGAAAATGCTACCTTGGTTGCTTCAAGAATTGTAAGTAGTTTTACGTGTCTTTATATCTCTTGAATTATAATATATATATATATATATATATATAAATGATTGTGCTCTACTAATTATATGTGCATGAGGAGTTTACACAAGAATGTGCCACTATAAGGACTTTGAGTAGCACTGCGGTAAAGGGGGACATCCTGTATAGAGCTATAGGAAACAAGGACGACCACCTTGGTCGAGTAAGGGTACTAGGCTACGATGTGGTTAGTTTCAAATTCTTCCACAAATCAAAGAATCTTCCAACAAAGGACATGGAAGCATGAAAGGAGAATATGATTAATGAGTTATATGTGAAGGCAAAGAATACTTTCTATAAGGACCTTTGGAGCTTCAAAGCTCCAAGTCAAGATGTTGACCCTCGACCCCCATCTCACAATAGCTGCAATCTTCTATCTAAAGAAGAGATGGAGGAGCAACTCTTTGAAGAAGATGTCCTAATCAAGGAGGTATGTATTAATATGTTTACCTTTTCAATGTCCTATGTCCTAGTCATCTTCATTCATTCTTATGTATAAGTGATTTCTGATTTACAGGTGGGTGAGTGAATGCTACAATTATATACAGTTGAGAACTACGTCGCTGTGGCTACATTGTATGAGTTTTTTTGTTCATGCTACACTGTAGGTTGATGCATCCACATACTAAGCATGTCTACATTACTACTGCCTTCCAAATAGATGCCCTCCTACCATTTCCTATAGAAGTAGACGATATTTATACTGTTAGGAATGTAATTGGATATCACGTAGCTTGGCCAGAGAAGTATATCAAAGCAATAATTTCCTAGGTATGTATATGGTTTCACATCATCATTTTCAATAACGACATTAAAGCTTGAGCTAAATTTTTAAATACTATTTGCATCTAATGTTAATTAGAAGAAGCACAAGGCACCATTGAGGGTGAAACCCTCCTTGGCAACAAATTAAAGCATACCGATTGCACCATCATAAGTATGTATCTCTACTTTTATGATAAAATTGAATCTCTTTGACTCTTCTTATATACATTCATTACTAATTTCTTGAAAATTACATCCACAATGTAAGCATCAAATGCAGGCTTCACTTAACATGCCCCCATTCCTGAGAGGACTGTTTAGACTAATCAATGAAGATAAGGAAATTAGCCCTATAATGATAGAGACCGGTGTGCTTGCCCACGACGTAGTTGAGTTTCCAATCATTTAAGAGGACCTCTTAGCCATATGTAATATGGCTCAATTGGAATACACGCACATCATCGTTTATATTAGGTATGTCGTGTAACTACTCTATTAAGAATCAAATTGACATTACTTATTAATAGGACATGATAAGTATTTGACATTAAGTTTCTACAGGTCTTTGAGTGATAAATTGTAAAGATTAGAAGTCAAGGACGTTTACAAATTCCTTGACCCTACTATCGTCTCTGGACCAAATGAGCATTTACCTAAGGAGAAACAAATAGAAGATATCATACCTAGGTTCTTGTGTTTTGACAAGGGGCCAGCCTTACTGATTCCCTATAATAGTGGGGAAGTTATTACGTCTTGATAAATTATGTAACTCCATAAACATGAATATGTATATAAGGTAAGTTTTTCAAATTTCAATTAATTGATTATGTATATAGGTCCCATTAGATGCTGCTAGCTTTGGATATGCATGGTGGCATGCAATTTTTCTTATTCTTGTAGAGCACACAGTCGAGGTCCGCTGATAGAAATCATCATTAAGTATGCCTTTTATTTCATTCATTATAGTCATTGGATAACTGATAACTATCCTCTTTATTTATATGTAATGCTGTTACTCATATATGTCCAGTGCATGGTATAAATGGGTTGAAATGGAAAATACTAACCATTTAGCAAAATTGACTTAGAAAAAGGTCAAGGTAAGGTTTATAGTTATTTATTATAACCCTATAACAGAAACTTATAATTACACATGATATTTGAACCTTATCTATTAACATTATTATGTAATGCCCTAGAAAACAATCTAATTGGGAGTGTGGGTATTACATTCTTAGATATATGAGAACTCTCATTCACGAAGGATTTATAATCTCCCGATTGAGAAATGTTCAATTAATTGATTGATCATCAGTCTAATAGTTTTCTACATCTCATAAATGATTCCAACAATGTCTCAAATTGATTTAATATTTGTTGTCTTATAAGCTAATTTGGGTAACAAGAGTTACTCCTAATTAGATCTAGATGACATCAAAATGGAATGGATTGAATATCTTTTGACTTTTAATTTGTAGACCACTGATGTTATTGAACATAAAACATTTGAAATCTGTTTGTGCTTTCTTTATTTTATTGATAAGTGTGTATGGAGAAGTTCAATGTGGAATGTTGGAAGTGTTGAATGTATATGAATGTATTTTGCAGAATAATTGTAGCCTATAAAAATGAAGTGTTGAATGTAATTTTAAATATAGAAACAGCAAGAACAATGCATAAATAGAAACCAACAAATGAATACTCATTGTCCTAGAAAATGTATGCAATATAGGACAGTTTGCAAAAATCAACTTATAAAATAGCCAAACAAACATGATGGTTTTTTAAAGACCGTCCTATATAAACATCTTTATAAGATGGTTTTTCAAAAACCATCCTATAATATCCATGCCGTCCTATATAGAAAGCTTTATAAGATGGTTTTTCAAAAACTATCCTATAATATCCATAGTTTATAAGATGGAGTTTGAAAAATCATCCTATATTACATAGCTTTATAAGATGAATTTTCAAAAATTATTCTGTAATATTCATGTTTTATAAGATGACTTTTCAAAACTTGTCCTGTATTTCATGGTTTATAAGATGGTTTTTGTGAAATCATCCTATATTAAACATCTTTATAAGACAGTTTTTCAAGAATCGTCTTATATAAATTAAATTTTATAAGACAATTTTTGAAAACTATCTTAAAGATTTTACATATAAGATGATTGAAGAACCGTCTTATATTTATTCTCATTTTATAAGACGGCTTAGTATAAGACGGTTTTCTAACCGTCTTTTATAGTAATTTTTAACCATCTTCTAAATAGTTCTCCATACTAGTGGTGCTTGTTCACCAATCTATAGTTAGATCAAGGTGCAGGGCTATATCTAGTTACACATCAGATGAAATATACATCAAGATCTAATTGTGAGCTTATATTGATCACAAATCTGGGTACTAAATGGTTGATCAACTATTAAATCATCTCAACAAGGTGGATCGGTCATAGATATGATGTTTCGCAATTGATTTACAGTTAGATCATAATGAACTAATTAGATTGGTCACAGATATAGATTCTGGTGATAGATCAATAGTTGGGGTTTGCTAGTTCAATCTTAGATCTATGATTTTGGGACAGATTAACGATATGGTCATGATGGATGGTTGGATCACTTATAGATATGCCACATTAGAGACAGATTAATGGTTATATCATGATCGACATTGAGATCGGTCACAGTTCTCGTGATCTGGTGTGTGATCGACGATTCAATCATGATCTACAGTAGAATCAGTGAGAGTTTGCACAAATTGGACACGAAAAGGTCACCATCGTATCGTATGGTGCACTGTCGGGGGGTGGGGGGCCTTGTGGTGTTTACAAACCAGTCGTGCCAGTGTCGTTTGCTAGTCAGCCACCAGTGATGTGAGAGAGGGAAGGAAGAGAGAGATGGGTCTTCCGGTGTGAGCTCTGTAGGACGTAGAGAGAGAGAGAGAGAGAGAGAGAGAGAGAGAGAGAGAGAGAGAGAGAGAGAGAATGGGTTTCGGGGGTGCAGCCTCGGTTCAGTCACCGTGTCGATGAAAATCAAAACCGAGCGCAGAGGGAGGAAGGAGAAATAGATGCCTGCGATGAGTTTTCTCATTTCAGTTCCACCGCCTTTGTTGGGATTTCAGTCAATGTTGCCAGTGAGAACATGAAGGGCTTCGGGTGCGGTTCGGCTTAGGCAAATCTCTCTTGTCATCGCTCAGAAACAAAAAGGGAAAAGGGGAGTTTATCAGTCTCAGTCGGCCCCAAGGATGGAGGTTGGGAAGGGGGGTTTTGCACTGGTGCCGAAGAGAAACGGTTTCTGGGTTTTCTTGTGCTAGCAAATAGGGATGGTCACTACGACGGTGAGAGTTCCAAACAGGGGAGCTTGCTGTTGGGGATTGTAGGGGCTTAGGCCATCAAGGAAGTAGACGAGAGAAGGAGGGTAGCTGGATTTACTCCCTTCGTCCCCTTGTCTTGTTTTTTTTTTTTTGTCTGGGTCGCCACCTGACACGAGGGACATTTGAAAGATGCGGGTCAACCAGCTCAACTCCACGCGTCGCAGGCCAGTCTTTCGCATCACATTTGATGGGGGGGATGATATCAATTTCTACACCCACAAAATAATATAAATTTGGGATTTTTCTACCCAACCTCCATTTCATGTAAAATTAGTATTGTTGAAATTGTCTCCACTCTTTCCTTCCAAATATTGAGAGTTTAAGGGTTAACTAATGGGCTTTCAAAAGGTCAATTGCATGGAATTGAAAAAGTGGGATTCAAAATGAAATTGAAAAAACACATAAAATGGAATTTTAAAATTTGGGTTGTTATATTTTTTCTCTCTTATAGAAATTTTGTCCTCGAAATTTCTTCCACATTATTCCTTAGGCAATATTCTAGATACATTCTATTGCTCAAATTTCTTTATACCATTCATCAAACAACTCTAAATAGATATTCTTGTCGTATATTTATAAATCCCAATTTTAAGTCATGATTTAGGTTGAAATGACTTTATGATTTAGTTTAACCAAAGAATTTTCTTATTTCTCAATTTTCCTTTTTGTTCTAAATCTTGTAATCTCCAAATCTAATATAATCCTCAAAATGTGATTTTAACTTCATACTCTTGGTCTTAAATTGCTTTCGATAAACTCTGAGAATTTTGATGCTCATCCACAATTTGTTAATGAGTCAATTTTATGCTATAAATTCTTCCCAACTAGACATTGTCTAAATCTTTTAAAACAAACATCACACCATCCATATACTATTATAAGTGAGATTACTAACCTCAAAACTTTTTGATAATGAAGTAGTTTACATAATCACCTTGTCTTGCACTAATTCACATTCCAAGTATCTTTCGAATACATTTACTAAAAAAATGACCGAAAAGCTCCACTTTTGAAGTTAATACAAGTAATGGCAATTTCTACCTTTCCTGTGTACAATACAGCATTGTCTTTGAAATAAAGTAGCCTAGAAATTGACTTTCTCAATCCATATTCATCATTGTTGCTTTTAAGTTAAAATTTTGTGCTCTAACATATTCCTTATAATAATGAGATATATTTCTCTTTTAATGTAGTAATCCAAGTAGATCTTTAATAATGTATATGGAATTGCTTAGACTACTAATGTCTAATACAGATTGGGTTACTACTATCTTAAATTTGAACTATACCTATTTCTCACCACCTTATTGGAACCATAATTCTCTTAATTCGCTTCTTCTCTCTGTTTTTTTTCTTTTTATGTTTCCCTTCAATCCTCTAATAGTATCACTCAAAACTTCTTATGGTTATGCAATAATTATAATTTTAAAATAACTTTGTATAACTTCATCACAACCATTTAATTCTACATAATCATCACAATTGCTAAGATTTATTTCTATTAAAATTGCCATTTAATTTCTAGACCATATTTCATCAAATGGGGAGATTCTCTTTCCCAATTCTGAAAAAGATCATTCACTCTTAGTTAATCTATCTCTTGGTTATGAAGACTTTATGATTCTTTCTTCCAACTTCCAGTCATAAGTGCAAGTATGAGTTTAACATACTAAACTTTCTTATACCTTGAGACCAATCATCAAATCATTCTCAAGGTATCAGTTTACAAGTATGACATCTTCCAGCAAGTTGCTTAGGTCTCCCTATAATTCAAAACCTTCTAAGCTAGACTACATTCTTTACTTTGTTACTGGTGTACTCATTAGCATTCCTTACTATTTGGACATTCCAAATATTATAGTATCAAGTTTACAAGCTCTTATGTGTTAGTAGCATGTCTAATGTCAAACCATGTTCCAATGTCCACCAGATGTAAGTGTATGTTTCAACCAACATGTGCAGTCCTATTACGCCTTTGTCCTAATATTATAATTAGGATAGACCTAGCATTTTAAGCTCATTTCACATCTATAGATAGTCCAAAAGTAAATAATGTTTCTAAGTATCTCAACATCAACTAGATGTAAATATTGTAATAATTAAGATAAACCAAGCATTTTAAGTTTATTTCACATTTGTAGCTAGTCCAAACGTAAATCATGTTTCTAAGTATTTCAACATCAATTAGATGTACATATAAAATGTTTCAATCAAAGAGTGTAGTCTCTACTCTTTTGTTTGGGTGTTACAACTAGGAAACATTTGCATTTTCAATTTTAATTCAGCCATGCCATTTTTTATTCGATAAAGTGAAATGTGTCACGATATAACCACTAAGTTTTTCAAATGCTTCCATAATTTTAGTAATTAATAATAGTACTCATGTAAATCATCATATTCATTAATTTATGCTTATTAAGACATGACAATTATTAAACTTTCCAAGATAGCAATCTTAAACACACCTGGGTCGTGGAGCATTTTTCCTTAGTTCACTTGTGTACCTCCTTAGGCTTGATTTGTTGATTAACTAATCTGTAGATTTGGGTGTTAACTAATAAGTGGACAGCTTAGATTGAGTGTCTTTGCCACTAATTGGTGTACTAAGAATCAAAGATATGCTAATATGTTGCTTCAACCATTGAACCACTACAAATCAAGAGAGATGACTAGGTTGTTCTCATAGATCTGGTGTTAGATGGTCTATCATTGGTCAGATCCTAGGAAAGGGCTAAATATGTTGTTGTTCTAAGGGTTTGGTGAAATATCTATAGTCAGATCAAGATAAATACTTTAATATATTATGAATCTAGATACTTATTCACTAATCTATATTTAGATCGAGGTGAGGGGGGACAAATTTGATCACATATTAGATTATCTGGTGTGATATCTGCATCAAGATCTAATTAAGAGCTCATATTGATAGCAGATTTAGGTACTGACTGGCTTATCAACTATGAGATCATCTCAATGATGTGGATCAGTCATAGATCTAATGTTTAGTGAGCATTCTATGGTTAGATCATGATGAACATATTAGATCAATCACAAATCTAGTTTTGGGTGATAGACTAATGGCCAAAGCATGTGGGTGTTTGTGGGTTTAGTTAGAAATCTGACATTTGGGGACAGATCAATGCCTTGATGTAATGGATGGCCAGATCAGTTATAGATCTACCATACTGGAGATAGATCAACTATAGGATCATGATGGATGGTGTAGATCGATCATAGATCTGGTGAACTAGTGTTCATCAATGGACCGTGATCAATGGTCGGATCTTTGAAAGTTTGCATGAATTGGACATGGAAAGAGGGTCACCGACGTATGGTGGCCATCACAGAGGAGAAACCAAGCATGCTGGCATCATTTCCTTGTCAGGTAAGAGTGGTGTGAGAGAGGAAGGAAGAGAGATGGATCTTTTGACAGGAGGACTGGTGGGCTTCATAGGTGGAGTGAGGATGGAATGAAATGAGGAGATGGGCTAGTGAATCGACTAGTGTGCCAATGAGAGAGAGAGAGAGAGAGAGAGAGAGAGAGAGAGAGAGAGAGAGAGAGAGAGAGAGAGAGAGAGAGAGAGAGAGAGAGAGAGAGAGAGAGAGAGAGAGAGAGAGAGAGAGAGAGAGAGAGAATGGGTTCCAATGGTCTAGCCTCAGTTCAATCACTATGCTGATAGAAATCTAAATGGAGCAAAGAGGGAGAAAGGAGAAATAAATACCAGTGATGGGTTTTCCCATGCCTGTTCCACTATCTTTGTTGTGGTTTCAGTCAATGCCGCTGGAGAGGACAAGGAGGGTTTTGGGTCTAGTTTTGCTTAGGTGAATTGCGCCTGTCGTCGCAGGGAAACGAAAAGGGAAAGGGGGTTTTTCAGGTCTTATGTGACCTTGAGGTCACCGGTTCAAGGCATGTAATCAGCCTCTTGCAAAATGCAAGGTAAGGCTACCTACTATAGGCCTTTGTGGTTCGCCCCGCCCCAGGACCCCACATAAGCGGGAGCTATGTCCATTGAGGCTGCCCTTTTTTTTATCAGCACTAAGGA
This sequence comes from Warburgia ugandensis, assembly GCA_035236585.1. Lineage (NCBI taxonomy): Eukaryota > Viridiplantae > Streptophyta > Magnoliopsida > Canellales > Canellaceae > Warburgia > Warburgia ugandensis. The sequence continues at coordinate 43,131,337 of CP141139.1, forward strand.
TTGAGGTCAGGAAAGCGGGTTTTGCTTTGATGCCAGAGAGAAAGGATTTCTAAATGAGAGTTCCAAACGGAGGGGAGCTTGCCATTGGGGATTGGAGTATAGGGGGATCAGGTCATCAGGGAAGGAGATGATGGAAGGGGGATTGCTGGATTTTCTACCTTCCTTTAGCACCCCATCTTTTCTCTATTTTTTGGCTCACCGCCTAACATGAGGGATAGCCAAACAATGCATGTGGGTCGACCCATCATGTGTCTAGCTCAACTCCACACATCACAGGTCAGTATGCCACGTCATGTTTGACTAGGGATGTCATTGTTAATTTCCCCCCTCAAATTAGTAAAAATTTGGAGTTTTTCAACCCTAATCTCTGTTTCATGTAAAATGAGTGTCACTGAAATTATCTCACTTATACATTCCAAATATTGAGGTTTCGAGGATCAACCAAGCATCTTTCAAAAGGTCAATTGCACAGAATATAACACAAGATTCCAAATTCACATTTCATTAAAAATAAGTTTGAAAAATCACATGAAATAGAATTTAGAAATTGGGGCCATTACAAAAATGTTTTAGATTCACATTTCTTTTGTCTGATCAAATCATCAAAGGTTCATAAGATCCATATGTCACTAGGCTCAAACTCACCATAGAGTGGTCTAGGCTCCTAAGTCAATTTCCACCTAATTTGGGTGAGATATTCATACATTATCAAGGATCCCTCTTAACATTCTTCTTATTGATGTTATCATTAGTTAATTTATACATTTACTATGAAAGTGCACCCTCTAATTGATACCATGGCAGTGAACTATACAGATACATACTTGGTGGTTTTGTAGCTCACTTCCATAGTACTTTTGGTTGCACCTTTCTTTTAGTACCCTAGGCAAGGCCTTATGGTTCAACATCCCATTCTATATCCTTAATGTTTAATCATTATTCAAATTATAATTTCAATCAGTAACTTTGACAGCCTAAGTGGCATTTCAAATGGTTCTTTCAAAGTTTTCCCTTAGGTTCCACCTTAACAAAGTTATCATTTAGGGGTTTTAATTTAGGAATCTTAATCCTCCATTGCTGGACTTTGTTAGAATCATGAGTGTGCATAAGTTTAGTCAAATTTCCAAGTCTCAAACACCTTTAACTACTGCCCAAAATAATGGACTTACTAGTATCATTTTTTGTAGTGAATGCAAAAAATTGTCCAATAAAAGTGGGCTCAAAACCTAATGATTCCCTACTGTTTACATCACCCAACCCATAGGATCTTTAGTTAACTAGACAATAGTAATTTTTATTTAGAAATCCCCCAAACTATGATTTTTAATTCACTAATAATTGCATGGATCTGGTCCATTTTCCTTAAGTTAAAGCTTGCCTAAGGTTCAAACTTCTAAAATTTTCATTAGAGTGAGTTTAATGTATGTTATTAAAAGAAATTTTCAATAAATTTTGGTAACATCCTTAATTTCATAAATCTAATGACAATTTTCCCTTCAAAGTCATACCAGGTAGTGTGTTACTCGATCCGGTTTCTATTACACTTCCATGGCACACTTTGGTATGCAAACTCTTCAACCATTTATACCTTATATGATTTTCATTCTTCTCACTAGTTCTTGTACATAATTAGTCCCAAATGTATTCTTATATTATGATCTGCTCACTAGTTCTTGTACATAATTAGTCCCATATGTATTCTTATATTGTGATTTCCAGTCATAATGCAACTTTTAGTCAAGTCATGTAGTGCCTTAGGCAATTTTAGTCATTCATGATGCTATTGTTTCACCTATTACTATTATACTTCAAAAGTCTAGAAACAAAACAAGTTCTAGGTGGCAATTTGAATGTGGGGGTATTACTGATTTATGAAATTTAATCAAGGTGTGAAATCCTAATTTATCTTCACCATATTTGTTTTCATTTTAAGTCCTCATTTCTATAATTCTTCTACTACTATTTTCTATGTGGTATGCAGAGAATAGCTTTCCTTCATGGCTATATTTCAAGACTAATCAACAAAGCATGATCTGGCCTAATTTCCTACACCCCAAACCAAGCTTAGCATGCAAAAACCAATTTTTGTTTAGGGCTACAATTCATGATAGAATCACATAGATTTTCATCATCTAATCCATGCAATTTCAATCTAAATCATTAAGGATTCAAAATATACAAAATTTTCTTGGAAACTCATTCATTTGATTGTCTCATTCAAAGCATGATCTGGCACAATTTCCTACACCCAAAAACAGGCCTAAGAACTATACCTCTTTATGCCTATTTCAGTTGGTTTTATCTTTTTACTTATTTCCATTAACCATCAACTACGTATTAGTAAAATAATACATTAGTAGAACAAATAAAATACAAATACAATCCTAAATCTAGTCATTGACTTCCCAAACTTATGAAAGCAAAACAATCCAACAAGGTTTTAGAACTAGCCATACATGCATTCAGTTTCTATAGCTTACTCCAACTAAAATATATTATCTTGTTAATCCAATCCAAAGGTCATTTATGCCTAATGAAATCATGCCATAACATGCTAACATTTTTAACTAGAATCTTAATTCAAAATTTGTAAAAGAAGGAAGTAGTTTTTATCCGTTCATGCATGACTCATCTACATGTGTCAACAGTGCATGGAAAACATGTTCTTTGAATCCTTTTTTATACAAAGTAAAGCATGGTCTAGTTAATGAAGGTCCAAGTGTCCCCTATCTCTTAGAGATTCCTCTAGTTTCCCATCTTTTGATGGTTGTTCTCCTACTCTAAGTGTTGAAGTTCCCGCAGGGTGTTTGAAATTTCCATCAGTGGGTGTTGAGATATAATCCACCCCAAACCAACCTCCTTCTCTCGTCAACTTCTCCTCTTCTCCTCTACTCCTTCCAGAATCTTCCCACCTTTGACACGTCTCTTCCCCCTCATTTTTCCCTAAGTTTTTCTTTGATTTTTAGTGGAGTATCTTCTCTAGGTTTGTACTAGAGGCATGAAACTAGGAAATGGCATTATTGCCTCTCCATTTTGTATCCTATTTCCTTAGCTTTTCTTGAACAACTGCTTGTCATCATGCAACTAGTAGCTAAGTCCACTATCCCACATTTTTGGCTAGTCTTGCATGCATGCACAAGCCAACCATCCAATTTCTCCCCTCATTATATTAATTTGACCATATGCTTTCTCATATATAATTTTATACCATGTCTAGTTGTTTAGAATGCTTGGGGACCAGTTCTCATTCTTAGATTCATGTGGTGCTTGGTCTCCCATGCATCACATGACCAGCTACCACCTTGTTATGGTGTTAAATGGAGAACTGCCCCTATGCTAAAGTTGTAATTAGACTTCTACTCATTAGCCACCTTGATATTTTCCAATATTTAGACTAAAGTATCTTCCTCAATATATTAATTCTTTATGTTACCATACGCACTTAGGATATATTAACACACCTAACCCACTTAGGATATATGTTCCCCTCTAAGTTAGTGTACTAGCTCATCATGTTACTACACTCACTTTACATGTGTTTCATTTTTTACTTAGTATCTAAATGGGAACTTAGTATCCTAATGGAATTTAACATTCCACTAGCTAAGAAATACCTCCTCAATGCATTACTCATGCAAGCACCATTCCAACTCTTTCTCTGTATTGATTATATAATTCCTAACCTATTGCATTTCCACATTAAACCCCTTTTCTTACCTTTATTTTCAATTACACCTTGGTTCTATTTTCACCATTTAGAATTCTACACCTTGGTTAATTCACACCATTAGTCTTCACTCTAATTAGTTACTTAGGTCTTTTACTTTAGTCTAATTACACATCTATGGTTGTGATCTACTTCTTACTATGTTTATTCTCAATTCTACCCTACCCCTCAAGCTTCCTATACCTAGGATTTCCTCTATGTAACACCTATGCCTATGCCTTCCCTCTCCCAACATGTTGTAACATTCTCACTCACTCTCTCATTATGTTTTCACTTTACTCAATACTAATACGTGGGCTATGCTATGGTTGTACTATATGCTAATCACCTAGGTTTCACCTTAGCCACTTACACCATGTTGTTGTTTTTATAGCTCTACACCTTACTTTTACTGGCCTTACAAACATAGGTGTATCACCTTCTCCTCTTTGTGTAGGTACCTAAGTGTCCATGTACAATGCTGTGGGCCTTACACTATATGCTAGTTTATTATCTTACTTATACATAGATGTATATATACTTAGGTAAACTCTACCAATGTTGGTCTGAAGCCCGGATGAAAAAAGAGGAGGGTCTTACTTCAAGTGCCAGCTAGCAAGGAAGAAGTAAAAGGTGATTTTGATTTTGTTATTTTTTCCTACTTGCAAATGAATATGCATTTGTATATTAGATTGTAAGTAAGAAGAGAAGATAATGAAAATCATCTCCAGCTTCTGTAAAGTATGGAAACCCTAACATGACATGAATAGAAAATTGACATTCCTTAGAGCTAGGGCATTCCCCATAAGTGACGCGTTGCATCGAATCTCGAGTGTAGTGAAAAATGGGTCAGGGTTGCTACTACATTTCCCCAAAAGCAAAGCATTACATCGAATCTTGGGCATAATGGAAAATGGACAAGGGCTACTGGAGCATCCCCTTAGAAGTGACGCACTGCATCAGAACTCAGGTGTAGTGAAAATTGGGCATGGGTTCATGTCATGGAGGTCAAGAAGTGCACGGGAAAATAGGCTATCTAAAGAGCATAAGATTCATATCGCCACATGGAATATAAGGACATTAATAGGTAAGAATCTGGAGTTAGTAGATATGATGAAACGTAGGAGAGTCAACATCGCTTGTATCTAAGAAACTAAGAGGAAATGGCTAGAACTAGAGAAATTGATGGGCACAAACTTTAGTACGTAGGAAAGGATAGTAATAGAAATGGCTTAGAAATAATAGTGGATAAATAATTAAAGGTTAAACTTGTGGCCGTTAAAAAAATCGGTGATAGAATTATAATAATAAAACTTATTCTAGGAGAGCAAATCATAAATGTTATAAGTGCATACACAACATAAGTAGGTTTAGAAGATATAATTAAGAGACAGTTTTTGGTAGATATGAAGGGAGTCATGCAAAAAATTTCCAATACTGAGGGGATAGTTATAAGAGCATATTTAAATGGCCATGTAGGAAAAGAAAAGGAAGGATATGGTAGGATACATGAAGGGTATGGTATAGGAGAAGAAATGAGATGGGGAAAACTATCCTCGATTTTCCTTTAGCATATAACCTCACCATTGCAAATACATTCTTTAAGAAGAGGGATGAACACTTAATAACCTTTAAAAGTGGATTCCCTAAATAGACTTTTTTTCTACTTACAAGTACCAAAAGATTAATGTGTAAGGATTGTAAGGTGATATTTGGCGGAGTTTAACCTCATAGCATAGGTTAATGGTTATGGATATCTATATTAAAAGATGGAAGAAAGAAAATGAACTTAATAGGTATTCAAAAACTAAGTGGTGGAACTTAAAAGGAGAGAAAATAACCTCATTCACAAATAAGTTAGTGGTAGAAGGAAACTAGAACTATAAAACAGAAGTAAACACTATGTGGACTAATATGGCTGAGTCCATTAAAAAAGTGACAAAAGATGTCTTAGGAGTATCTAAAATTAAAAGATAATTAGTAAAGGAAACATATTGGTAGAGTGAAATAGTGCAAAATTTTATTAAAGGAAAATAGGTTTGTTGTAAAGTTAGGCAGAAGATTAGAAATAATGAAAACTATGAACAGTATAAGAATGCTAAAAAGGTTGCTAAGAGAATTGCAAGTGAGGCTAAACTTAAGGCATATGATGACCTCTATAGTAGACTAGGATCAAGATAAGGTGAGAAAGATGTGTTTAAAGTTGCAAAAATAAGAGAACAGAAGGGTAAGGACTTAGACCATGTTAGGTGCATTAGAAGTGATGATCGAAGGATACTAGTCAAAGATAATGAGATCAAACAAAGGTGGAAAACTTACTTTCAAAAATTGTTAAATAACAATGGTTTCGAGAATATAAGAATTGAAAATAATGTAAACCTACATAACATTGGACATTAAGATATGAACGTAGGATTAGAATACCTAAAGTGAAAGAGGCCTTGAAAAAGGTGTAATAAGGAAAGGCCATGGGGCCCAATGGTATACTAGTAAAGGTTTGGAAGAATATGGGAAATATTGGTGCAGTTTAGTTGATCAAGTTGTTTAACAAGGTTATAAAATTAAAAAAAATGTCTGATGAATGGAGGAAAAGCTCTATTTTATAAATTTATAAGAATAAAGGAGACATACAAAGCTGCATTAATTATCGGGGGATCAAACTTATGAGCCACACTATGAAACTTTTTGAAAGAGTGACTGAGAAGAAGCTACGGCATGAGACAAGCATATCAGAGAACTAGTTTGGTTTCATGCCTGGGAGGTCTACCATGGAAGCTATTTTTTTACTAAGACAATTGATAGAGAAATATAGAGAGAGGAGGAAAGACCTACACATGGTCTTTATTGACTTAGAGAAAGCTTATGATAGAGTCCCTATGGAGTTAATATGGAGGATGTTGGGAGAGAAAGGGGTTTCGCAGGGGTATATAGACATAATCAAAGATATGTCTGAGGGAGCGGTAACAAATGTTAAGACCACTAGTGGTGAGACCAGTGATTTTCCTATTACTATAAGATTGCACCAAGGATCGGCATTGAGCCCATACCTTTTTACTTTGGTTATGGATGAGTTAACAAAACATCTGCATGAGGAGATTCCATGGTACATGCTATTTAGTAATGATATAATCTTGATTGATGAGACAAGGAAGGGCATAAACATGAAGCTAGATTTATAGAGGGAAGCATTAGAATCTAAAGGATTTGATATCAGTGGGACTAAGATAGAAAATATTTAATGTAATTTTAGCAAGGAGAGTAGGATCAATGATTCATGAGAGTGGAGAGATTCAAAGGGAGTTTACCCAAAGAATCCAAGCAAGTTGAAACAAATGGAGATGTGCATCTGGAGTTTTGTGTGATCATCAAATGCCACTCAAAGTAAAAGAAAAATTCTATAGGATGGCTATAAGGCCGACCATGCATTATGGATTAGATTGTTGAGCAATTAAGGAACATCATGTTCATAGAATGAGCATCATGAAAATGAGGATGTTGAGATGGATGACTGGCAAGACAAGAAATGATAGAATTAGGAATGAAAACATTAGACAAAACATAGGAATAGCACCTATAGGTAACAAGATGAGGGAGATTAGACTTAGATGGTTTGGACATGTCCAAAGAAGACCAAAAAAGGCACTAGTTATAAGGAGTGAGGCAATGCAGGTAGAAGGTTCTAAAAGGGCAAGGGAAAGGCCCAAAAGAACGTAGATAGAAGTGGTGAGAAAAGATTCAAAAACTTTTGGACTAAATGAAGCCATGATACTTAATATAGGGGAATAGAGGAACAAGATTCATGTAGCCGACCCCTAATTGGGATAAGGTCTCGATGATGATATACTTAGGTATTCACTTTAGCCCTTCCATTTCATACATCCTCATTATCATTAGGTCCATTTCATCTTAGGCCTAGCTGAGGAGTTTGACTATCCAATCATGTGTCCTATTTAACCTTACTCTATACATCATATTGAATAACTTCCCATCCTTACTAAGTTTGTCATGCTATTTAATCTTTATCTTTACTTCATACTCAAATCATTTATATCCTATGTGTCCTCCTAGCTTTTCCAAGCTAGCTTAATTGAATCGAGTTATTGGTCTTCCACTTGATGTTATGATGGATAATTTATAATTTGAGCTCAATTGGCCTTATAAAAGGTATTGAAGATAAAGAAAGAAGAAAAATTATGCCATTTTTTTAGGTAATATAATTGGATTACTAAATTAACTATATTCTAAGTGGACTGTGAAATGTGATTGAAAGAAATCCTAGTGTAATAGATTGTCTTTAAATTACTTTTATTGAAAATGTTGTCTCTTTTAATTGTCTCAAGTCTTTAAATGTCTTAGTGTGGAGGCAAAGTCTCCAACTATATATTTCAATGGCTGTTTATGTGATTATCAAGTTTGTTGCATCACAAGTATTAAATGCAGATGTCCATAAAACAAAAGAGACTTTTCCATATTTTTAATAGAAGTGGGATGCCCACTCACTATGAGATCCAAATTTTGGTGTAATATATGACACCTGGAGTTGGGAAAGTGTTTTCAAAAGAAAAATGTTTCCATTGTTTGTTTTTCAAAAAGAAAATTTCAAATCAGGGATCCTGACTTTATAATATGACTTTAAAATGCATCCAAAACCTAGGGCATCAGAGAAGGAGAATGTATCTCTTACTTTTCCCTAGAATCTAAAGCTAAACTTTGGAGAATAGAGGAAGGGAGATCACTCTCACCATCTCCCTTAGAGCTACATATCCAACTCTTGGAGAAGAGGTAAGAATCTAACCATCATTTTCCATTCTTGATTGAAGAGAAGAACATGAGCTAGAGATTGAGATTATGGTGCACTCACCTTCGTGGTGGCAACCACTTTGTATCCCTTGTAGGAAGCATTGATCTCAAGTAGTCCTTCTCTTATCTAAGGTGGAACATACACCATTTTCCTTCTCCCATCTTTTCTTTTTTTTTTTCTATTTAGGACCTCCCTTTTTCCCTCACTTTTGCATGCACCAACTTCCATTATCCCACATGCCTTCCATCTCTCTTCCGCACCTTTCCCCATCTCACACCTACACGTCTTTTCCCTTTTGCATTTGCAAGTACCCTAGCTCTTGCATGCATTAGCCATACTTGCACGCGTTAGATCTACTCTCATTTACATGCATCTCCTCTACTTACACTTAAACTCAGCCCTCTTCCTTGCTTAGATTTGCATTCACATACACCCATCTCTTCTTTCACTTCCACTCCTTTTTCACTCTCACCTACATGCCTACTCCCCTCTTTCCTTACAACTACATGCACCCATCCTCTAGTCTTCTATGTTTTTTTTCTTTGGGACTTTGGGAACATTTGGAAAGGAAGAAAATCTTGTGCAACTTTCTATGGTAGCGAAGGTCTCTCCTTCCTAAAAGTGGTATGGGTTTGGTTTGATTTTATTTTAGGCTTATGGCATGTTGAGAGACTTCCCTTTTTGCTTGTCGGCTACGAATGATGTGCCTCAACAAGTATAAGGAGTCACATTGGTGATGCTTGATTGGTTGTAATCGAATGTATTTTGGGTTGAAAAGATGTGTACAAGCCCTTGTTGAGTGACAGGGCAAAGGAGCTGTAAAGCAGAAGTTTAAGCCCAGAACAACGTGTCATTTACTTTGCATTGTTTCTCACTTGTACCCTTTTCTGGTGTCATCAATCTCAATTAATGAAAGCAATTTTTATTCAAGTCCTTAGTTAGTTTGCTTTAATTTTATTCTCTTGTTTTATTTCCTTTCTTAAATTTGGTTGCTTTAGTTTAGTGCTTAAAATTTAATTTCTTACCTTAATCATTGGCTAGGTTAAAGTAGGATGATTTATGTCTAATTGAACCCTGTTTATCAAAGTCTTTGTGGATCGACCCATATTTTCCTGTCTATTCTATAATAGACATGTGCACTTATGGTATAATTAAAATCACATCAAGTTTTTGGTGCCGTTGTTGGGGACACACAATGGAAGTTCAATTTGATGTAGGTTAAAATACTTTAGCATTAGTCTAGTTCTTAGGATTACATACATTGTAGTTCCATTAATTTGCATATTTTCCTTATGCTTAAAGACTTTCTATGCTCGCTTTTCTTTTTATTTGTGCAAGAATCCAGAAAGGACTTGGAGGAAGACTTAGAATAGTTACACATTTTTTTATTTTGAATGGATTGTAGTGAGAGCGTACTTGTAATTTTTATAGCAATTTAGTTAAATTAAAAAGGGATGTAATAATATAGGTCAAGGGTGGGCCATCTTAACCTGGAAGAGGATGTGTATGTACACGGGCCCACCTTTGTATGAGAAGACTATTTCCAAGGCCCCAATGAGAGCTATTCTAATCTCTTTCCAATTCCTAAATTAGGGTTGCATTAATTTAGTTTGATTGTGGATGGCAGTGTAAAACACATAGAAAACATTATATTATCCATTGCATTCTAGGGTTTTGAGTCAGATTTATTACTTTCCTTACATTATAGGGCACATTTAATGCTTTGAGATAAATATATGTTGACCAAACTATCATGGGAATGCTTAATTGATTAGCAAGGGTACTCACCCCTAAAGGATCAAGGGTGGATTTCATCCCCATCCCTTGCCCAGCTAGGTTAATCATCACCTTACATATAACCCTAGCCGTTACTAATTAATTAAAATCAATTAGAAGAGACCTATAATGACCCACGAGCTCATAAGACCCTCTTGGAAAGAGGCAACTTATTATCACTCTAGTGGCCCCTATCTAATCAACAACACTTATCCTTAATTGACTAGCTCTGCCAACACATGCAATGACTCAGATCGCTTATGGCTAATTGAGCAGGGTGTAAAGTAGTTGATCAAGGTAGGATCTAACTGGTAAGTAATAAGACAAGTTTGAAAGAGATGAGAAGCTAATTAGGTTATAAATAATCCAAAAGCCTCTCCCAAATAGAAATTTAAGAAAAATAAACCTTTTAGATTGTTTTCCATAGGGTTAAGATTGTTATATGTCCCTTGTTGTCATCACTTGAAAATATAGGTTGCATTATCTAGTTTAGGATCACATAGACGAGCCAGAAAAATGAAGTACTTTTTTATTGTATATAATGATTTCTTTTCGTTATATATAAAGTTGAGTACACTGCACCAACTTCTAGTGTAGGCACAGTCGTTGATCTACAAATCAAGATCTAGCATTATTAGACTCCTAAGATCTGACGAACCATAAGGCACAGGTTACTTAATTAAGTAGATCCAATTAGCCCTTCCAAAAATATGGCCAATGAAGTAGGGGATAAAAATCCACTTTATTACTATTTTAGTCTACAACCACTTCATTATGAAGATATTTATGTGATAGGGGATACTCTTAATCTGTCCTATGTGATAGATAGATTGGCAGTAGGATAGATAGAGTAGATAGTGAATTCTATAAATTGGATGCTTTAATTATGGCTATTGAGTAATCCAGGCAACATTAGTATGGGGATTGTTTTACGTATTTTAGTCCAACACATTTTATTACCTCATGCCCATCAAGATCTGTATAGCCTAAATATTTTTCAAAGTTAGTGAATGCAACAAAGGCTTTCACATACCTTAAAAAATTATTCATAAGATCAACTATCTTGGATGGACTGAGCATCCCAATCAAACATGGTCTTAGGATTATTATGACAACCATCCTAGTTTCACCCTACTCAACCATTTCATAATACCTCATTTCCACAGCAATATGAGTCATATTATTTGTTTCCCCCACAATAGAGAACAATTAATATAAGAGACCCTTTAATTGCATATCCTAGATATACTAGAATTCTAAGAAGCAACTAAACAATTTAGTGCACAACTAAAGTTGCAAAAGGGTCAAGAATCTACTGAAATTCTAAAAAGTGAAGAGGAAATAGAGCAAGTTGAGGACTATGAGAGGCATATCAACAACTATACAAGGAAGAAAATATCATCAGATGATTTTTATGAGATAAAGAGTCTTGTGTTGTCCCTATCATCCTCCAGCAATGATCCTCTTGAGGAATGTCTTGATCATTCTAATTTTGATTTTGATATAAACACCTTCATGTATGAAGATACTAACATTTCTCAATGGAGAGCCTTGGTAGGATCGTTTCCACTGCCTAAGATGCAATTTGAACTATATAGTGAAGAAGCACCTCACTGGGACCTATAACCTTTACTAGATAGTTCACCACATGAGATTTTGGAAATAATACAAAATCTCATCTATTATTATATAGAAAAGATAAATTTGATACAAAATAGTTGAAACATAATTGTATATGTATGCACTAGCAAGTTTCCCACACGTTGTGAGAGCTAACTACTATGTTTTTGTTTAAATGAAGCTAGTAAGAAATAATAATAATAATTAAAATTGGTATAATTTTTGTACAAAATGAAAATTTTAGCCTAAAAGGCATGCCAAGCCTATCATTTAGCAATTTACAAAGTCCATGCTTGATTTCTTTATTCATAAGGCTAGTGTAGATTAAATTCTTGTAGAATAGGTGTGTTCAAAACTAGTTTTGATCATCTTAAATATAAAATTTTGGGGACTAGGTATATCTAAGAAATGGTTTGAATAATATTATTCCAAAAAAAGGTTTAAATAAGTAAACATGTAATTATAATTTACTTTCACTACATCATGTTATAAAAGGAAATGACAAAAAAAATTTCTAGAACTAAACAAAGAATCATGAAGATGAAAAATGTGTCCTACTAAAATATAATGAATTCAGCATACAATAGACAAATAGAAATAGACACACACACACACACACACACACACACACACACACACACACACACACACACACACACACACACACACACACACACACACACACACACACACACACACACACACACATATATCAAGCAAGAGAGAGAGAGAGAGAGAGAGAGAGAGAGAGAGAGAGAGAGAGAGAGAGAGAGAGAGAGAGAGAGAGAGAGAGAGAGACCATTAATTTCTAAAGCTTGGTTCTCTTTCTCTAATTAAAATTATATAACATGATCTTTGTCAAAGGTAAAGTTTCAGCTGACACAATTCAAATTCTTTAGTGCAACTTAAAAAAATAGACTATAAAGAATTATGAATTTTTAGAAATATAAAGAATAATATGTAGTTTAAATTTGTATCAAATCCAAAGCTAACTTGATCATCAACTATTTACAGGATGTTCATCATGTAACAATAAATATATAAAATGCACTTTTGAGTTCAAATTATATCTTTAATCATGTTCCAAAGGCTTCATTTAAGATGGCCACTCGCATGTGGAGGAACTGATTATTTTTCTTTATTGGGCTAAATTTGAATGGTTAAATTTCTTTTAGTGCACTACTCTATATGGTGTGTTGACTTTAATCTTACTTTTCAATTTGCAAAGTATAGTGAGCAACCTTAAGGTACCCAATCCGGTATTGTACAAACAAAGCATGGTTAACAAAGACAAAAAATTTAATTGAACTAGAATTGTCCACTTATGCAGAGAGTCAAATAATAAAATTTTGATATTGATCAATTTACTAATTGAATGCAAGAGCAGGGATTTAGTTAGAGAAGTGTGTTTAGATTAACCTTGTCAAACATACTGAGGATGTAGAAGAACAATAAACGGAAAGAATTTGTTTAATTGATCAAGTACATCATTCTAGCTGATTGTTTAGAAGTATCGATAGTGAATCATGGAGTTCATTGATAGTGTTTAGAAAAATAAAAATACTTTCAAGAAGTGCACTTGCCTTCTTGAGTAAGAAGTACAAATCAATTAGTGTCATGTAGCACTTGTTCTTAGAACTTTTGATTTTTCTCTTATACTTTCTTAGAACTAGTTAAAGCAAAGAATAGCAAGAGAAAGTGTCACTTGATAGTCATTGGTTTGTACTTCTTGGGCATGTAAGTACACATGCCTTGCATGGTAGTTGCGATATGCTTAAAGAGAGAATTATGAAGAGATAGAGAGATTTACAAGATCTTTAAATAGCCTTATATCCTGGTTAACTAGGTAAGAGACCCTGTGAACCACTGTGCTTAGAAGACTTTCATGTAAAAATTTGAGAAGATTTTAGGAAAGGCATACTTAATAAAGAGGGATGTAAGGATCTACAAAGTATAATTTAAGAGGATGTTTATGAGAAAACTTGTGAAAAAGCTCTAAGATTAAAATAGACACATTAAATGACTTTAAAATCGTATAATGAAAGGAATAAAAATATGGAAAATGTGACATGTGTAGTGGAAAAATATCTAAATCTCCTAATTTGTATGTTAAAAAAAGAAAAATCTAGGATATGCGAGATGTATTCTAATATATTTTTTGTGATATCTAGGATATACGATATGAATTCTATGATATTTTTTGTGATATTTTTGGTGGTATTTAAGATATAATTTTTTGATATTTTTAATAGAAAATAATGCATCAACCAATCAGAATGAAATATTGATGTTCCTTCACTTGTTAGAAACAAGTCTTTACTTGCCACATTAATATAAATCCTTTTACCTAAAATAGGCCATTGTCTCAAATGATCATAGCCATTGAATTGTTAAGCCCATACTCCTTCCGTGAAAATTAGTGGAACCAAAACCATTTGTGGAAGGCTCTTGATCACCCATAGGATCAACCTATTTAGAGTTTTAAGAGGTTTTATATATTGAAGTATTTGTAGGACCCACACTTTTGGTGATCCCAACCGTTCATTGCACACCATAGTCACTTAGTAATTAGAAGATAAAAGGTTGGATCACCCAAATCTAGTCCCCTCATATACTTTTAGCTCCCAGAGTTGAACTTGAACATTTTACCATATAAAATCTCCATTGATCAAAGAGCCTACAGATATGATCTTCCACTTAATGTTCTTTGTTTATTGATCTCCCCACCTTCACCGTTATTTTATGTGAATTTTCACAGCAAAGATTAGAGTTACAAGAACAAAATCATGGGACTAGATTATAATTAGACTAGTAGATGGAGATCATAAGGATGGAAATGGGTTACGTGCATGCATGACTAAAGCATGTAGGGATGCATGCACATTGAATGAAAGTCATGGTTTGAAAGACACTCATTTCTTCTCCCTAAAAACATGGTTTGAAGTTGATTTTTCTCTCTCTAAAAACAATCAAAATTTACACTATAAAGAGGGGTTGGCATATTTCTAATAACAACAAATATATCAACTATGATAATGTTAAATAAATCTAATATCTCAAATATGCCCAAGATATCGCCATTAAATAAACCTGATATCTCACATATGCCTATGATATTACAATTAAATAAACCTGATATCTCACATGTGCCCAAAATATTGCAGTTAAATAAACTTAATATTTCACATACGCCCAAGATATTGTTGTTAAATAAGCTGCACATTTGAGACATGACATGATATCTCAAAAACACCCAAGAAACATGGTTAAATAAACACCCTCAAATGCCCTGGATGTTGGGTTTTTTTAGTCTCTAAACTTATTTGATTGAAAAGACTCTGATTCCTAAATTGTCAATTCTTAAATCCCATTCCACTTTCCTCTTGCTTTCTTTTCCTTTTCCTTCTCCCTCAATATTCTCATCTCCTCACCCTTGCCCATCATCTCATACTACAAAATTCCTGACCCTAGTCAAGTGCTTTCTCCCTCTCTCTAGATCTGCCTTTTCATTCATTTTCCAAGGGCTACATCAACACATAAACATGTCAAAGAGGCACGAAGCTGACTAGAGAAAACATCTTAACATGTCTTCTCCGATTGTGTTTTTCATTTTCAATAAAAAAAATTGTAAAAGAAAAATCTCCATTGGTGAACATATCAAAACTAAAAAAATAGATAATTATCTAACTTTAATCTAGTAGAAAATCCCATTGTCTGATTCACAATAAAAAGCCTCTAGACAATAAAACATTTGCTTTGACTTGGGGAAGGTACTGAATAGAAATTTGTTTGATTCATCCCAAACAAATGGACTGGAGATTTTCTCATTTTCAATAACTTCTGTGGCTTTGTAAATGATCATCTTGGAGTAGCCATCAATGAATTTTTAGGGCATTATAATTATGTTCCTTGCAAACAAAAGCCTAAAACCAGTTATTTGTTGGGTTTGGTTTTTGCTAAGAATCTGGCAAGCAAAGAGAACATTTGTAAATCTACAGTTTCATTGATTCTAGAAGTAACCAAACCTGCTTTACATTCATAAGTAACCAAACCCGCATTTCATTGATTCCCAAGAACTATACCACAGAGCTACAGGCCCAAAAGATATATGTGATTTAAAGTTAGGATGTCGTAATCAGCACGGTCGCATCAAAACTGAAAGAATGATTATTCGAACTGGATATCAATGATAGTGTTAAGTGTGTAATTTTGGCCAAAAGACCCCTAGTTTAGCATTTAATTATACCATCTAACTCAACAATTTGATGATTTTTAGATAATATATAGAAATTAGCTCAAATTGTCCATCTAAGTGTAAATTATCAAAATTAACAATCAAATGATCATTCGAGCTAATCAGATGTTTAATGTATAGTTAGATTACTCTGATCTAGTCTAATATCTTGCAAATCAACTAAAGGAGGCTTGGATTGCTCAGATCAAATTTCAACAGTGTAGATCATTTTGAAGATCAATAAAGAAAGATGGGATGACTTCCTAAAAGAAGATGAGTTATAATTATAAGAAAGGAAATCATGGATGAGATTTCCTATAAGGGAGATAACTTTGGAATGAAGAAGTTTCCAAGAGGAAACAAACTCTTTCCCATAAGGAAAGGCATAAAGCTTTAAAAGGAGGAGTTATCCACCAGGGAGGGGAGGACTGTTTTACTTTCTTTTTACTTTCCATTCTGATTTTACTTGTTCCTTTGCGTTCATTATTTTCCCATTCCCACTTAATTCTATTCATTACTTCCCTCTCACGCACTAGCTCACTCTCTTTCACCACTGTACTGTCTACACTTCTAGCCCAGCCTAGCACCAGTCAGCCCCTCCTTTGTTCACCACCCAGTTTTTTGTTTTCTGGGTTTCCAATAGGAAACTGTGCCAAATCGCCCCCTCCCTCTCTTCTATCATCATCTCCATCCCAGTTCTCTGCCTAGTCTAGTCAACTGCACTAGCAACCCCCACACCGGCAACCCCTCTATTCTTCCCTTCTCCAATTCTCCCTCTACCTCCTTCACTCACACCATCTCCTCTGGTTCCCTCTGCTCCATGGAGTCATTTTCACCGACCAGTCAATGACGCCCAACTCATCCTCCATCGCATGGCCAGTTGACGATGCCCAGATTCCCTTGTTTGCCGTGATCCTCTACCCATAGTCTTCATCTGTCTGCCTAAAGCAGACAGACCGACATGCACTTGCCCAAGCCGAGGAACGCCACGCTCCCTGCATCTTCACTCCAGCCCCAGCATCTTTGGTTCCCTATCCACCCAAACCCATCACTAGTCCAAGCACACCGCTTGAACTAGAGGAACCAACTACGAATCCAGGCCCCCCCCCCCAAACACCGGTGTCACCCCACCGTATCTGCCCCTGTGTTTTTCTCCTTGCAGGTTGGAGAAGAAGAAGATAATTTTCTAAGAAAATTCCATCAATGCCCTTAGTAAAAAAAATTAAAATCTCATTTGAATTCGTATTTTGTCTTTTAGTCTATTTTTTCTTTTTATTTATCCAAGTTTTGCATTATTCATGTTCTACTTGTTCTTAGATAATTCCAGAAATCAGATTTGGTTGATTAAAGCATAATCTAATCAATGGTTTAGCTTAAACCAATAGGGGAACGTTGATTTCTCATTTGTTTCACATTCAAATATCAATCAAATTTCATATTTTGGTTATAGGTCAATTTAAAGCACTTTTACTATTCCTAATCTGAGAATATGAGAATCTAAAATTAGATCTGAGCCGTCATTGCTAGGGACTCGCAACAATTTGTTTATAAAATTTAATTAAAAATCTAAAAGTCCAAAAAAATAAATTGTTTTAGGAATTGCATACTTTTAGCATTTTAGGCATTTTTAGGTACATTTTTCAATATTTTTTAGTGCATATTCACCTTGTTTCTTGAATTTAACACTTATTTCTAATTTTCTTTTTTAGGAAAATAAGAAAGCAGAGGAAATTGGCAAGTGGATCTTCATTAAAATAGAAATTTCCATGCTTTCCTAGATTAGAATTTTTTCCTTTTCTTTTAAGTGAATCTTATAGTGAGGCCCCTTTGTAATTTGCAATTTTTATTTCATTTTTAAAAGGGTTGTATAATACCGGGCAAGTGTAGAATAAGATGACCCGCACTTGATCTTCATCAGAAACTCCATTGTAAGTTTCCCTCCCTCTTTTTAATTCTTAGACTAGGGTTTTCATTTGCATTGTTTGGTAGTATAAGTGCATATAGAAAGCATCTTTGATAGCTGTTGCATTTTTTAGGGTTTTGCATTAGTTTACTATTTAAATTGCATTCTTAGGGTGCATTTAATGCTTTAAGGTGATATATATGCTGATTGAATTGACTTGGTATATGAAAATTAATTAGTAAGGACACCCTATCCCACAAAATTAAGGGTGAAGTTCATCACCACTCCTTGGCCCACCTAGGATAATCACCTCAAGCGTGTAACCTTACCCTTCAAATCAATCTAAAATCAGTTAGAAAAGACCTATAGGGCCATCACATGCTCATAGGACCTTCTTACTAAGACACAATCTATTATCATTCTAGTGGCTTTTGAGCACTGTGGTTATGGTGGGAGTTTTAAAATCCAAGTGGTTTTTCCACACCTTCTGTTGATGTTTGTGAGGTCTAAGTGTCTCCTTACATGAGGATTGTATTAACCACCTTGTGCAGAACCTAACTGGTAAAACAATATTCAAATCTAAAGGAGAGCAGGAGCACTAAATTAGGCTAATTTAAAAGATTGTCTCCACACAAATTCAAGAAAATCAAAATATTGCTTATTCGCCTAAGAATTGTTTGACTGTGCCTTTTGCTTGTATCACATAGAGTTAGAGCCAGTATTTAGATTAGGACATTTTAGATTAGGCTAGTTCATGCAAGGGTGTCGATCTCAGAACCTAAAGCTACTACCTTTAGACCTAGAGATTCAACGCATCCAACACCAAGGGAAAAGAAACCTAGTTCCTATTCTCATGGATGAACCACCAGCAAAGATTGAGCGCAAAACAATTAGAGATTTTTATGCGCCACTCAAACTCAATACCCCATCTTGCATAGCTTTATCTCCCATAAATGTAGACTACTTCTAGTTAAAGCTGGGAGTCATTCAAGTACTTCCTACCTTTTATGGTCGAGACCGCGAAGACACCTACCTACTTATCAAGGAGTTCTTTAATATTTGTGCCACATTTATGTTTCAAAAAATTTCAGATGATTCGATTAGGCTTAGGCTATTCCCATTCTCACTTAAGGACAAAGCCAAGTCATGGCTTAATTCCTTAGAGGTAGGTTCCATACATATGTGGGACCAATTGTCTAAGAAGATTTTGAACAAGTTCTTCCTTGTTCACAAAACCAATGCGCTACATCATGAAATTATAAATTTCCAACAAAGAGATGATGAACAATATTATGAATGTTGGGAATTGTGGATTGAACTACTACAAAAATGTCCTCATAATGGATTTGAGAAATGGCAGCAAGTTCAATGCTTCTATGAGGCATTGATGCCTCAAAATAGACAGATGATAGATGTAGCAAGTGGAGGGACCCTCATGTTAGAATATGAAAGTGAGGCATGGGAATTCTTTCAAACAATGGCCGATAATTCTCAGCAATGGGATTATTCAAATAGGATAGAAAGAACTAACCATCCCACTAAGAAAGGAGGTCTCTATGAGATAGGAGTGCATATTGATCTATCCCATAAGCTCGACTCTATTGCTAAAAAATTAGGTGGAAGAATGGACAAGCTTGAAAGTATATTTCAATCATTCATGGACGCTACATTATCCCATAAACCTCTACAAGAGGTATGTGCTACTTATTCTAGTCCAGCCCATATCACCTTGTCTTCTCCATCAAATAGAGCGCTGAATGACTATCTTGACCAAGTGAATGCATTGAATGCATATCGCCAACCTAGTAACGAGCCATATTCTGAGACCTACAACCCTAGATGGGCTAGGCATCCCAATTTGTCATAGTCAAAGAATAACCACCAAGGGGGACCATCTGTAAATTCCCCTATCCAAAACATTCCTCTTAGAACTACAGTTCCCCAACAGCCACCTAGCTTTCAACATCCTCAACAACAAAAGAAACTATCTTCAGAGGAAAACATTGATACCATGCTTGAAAACATTACAAAAGATAATAATTACATTAAGAAGGCCTTACACCAATTGCAAAATGAGAGTAAATAGTCAGCCAATGTCAACTCTTAATCCATAGCCAAACTAGATATGTAAGCAAGCCAATTGTTAGCTGAACTACATAATAGAGGAAAAGGTCAATTTCCTAGTCAACCCATCCCTAACCCTAAGGGTCAATTTGAGATATGGTCTAGTTCTCAAAACCTTAACCCTCATAAGCATACCAAGTCCATAACCACCCTTAAGAGCAGTCGTCAGATCGATAATGAAGAAGGGCAGGCTAAGGAAATTGCAAAGGAGAAAGAATCAACTAAAACACAAGAAAAAGAGAAAATATAGAAAAACCCTGTAGAACCTATAGTGGAGGTACCCTATGTGCCTAAAGCCCCTTTTCCCCAATTACTCAACAAGGCTAAGAAAGGAACAAATTTTAATGAGATAATGGAAGTGTTTAAACATGTACAAATTAATATTCCATTTCTCAATGCTATCAAGAATATTCCTTCTTATGCCAAATTTCTTAAAGAGCTCTGCACTACAAAGCAAAAGCTTAATGTGCAAAAGAAAGCCTTCCTCATCGAGTAGGTGAGCTCTTTAATTCAACATAAGACCCCACCAAAATTTAGAGATCAAGGATGTTCTACAATTTCTTGCATCATAAGAAATCATGTCACAGATAGGGCATTACTTGACTTAGGGGCTAGTGTTAATCTATTGCCATATTTTGTCTATGAACAACTAGGGCTTGGTGATCTTAAGCCAACCACTACCATGCTGCAATTAGCTAATAGATCTGTCAAGATACCTTATGGTATGGTTGAGGATGTATTAATATAGGTGGATAGTTTTATTTTCCTAACGATTTCATTGTCTTGGATACCCAGCATGTAGCAGACCCTGGTAATCAGATCCCAATGATTCTTGAATGTCCTTTCTTAATGACATCCATTGCAATCATAAATTGTAGAAATGGTGTATTACAATTATCCTTTGGCAATATGAAAGTTGAGCTCAATGTCTTCAAAGCCAACCATCACCAATTAGATCTTGATGACTCTTGCAATATGATCGAAGATTTAATTCCAGAAGTTCTTCCACCATTGTCTAACTTTGATCCACTAGGGGTGTGTCTTACACATTGTCAAATTAATTGTTAATGTTTGGCTGAAGACATTAAACTTAGCACTTATTGGGAGACAACCCAAGGTTTTTGAGTCCACATCACTCCATTATCATATAAGATCTTATGTTTTCCAAACATTGAGGACAATGTTTCATTCAAGTTGGGGGGTGTAGATGAATATAGGAATTTTGAATTTTCTTAATTCTTTTGAAAAAAATTTAAAAAAAAAGTTTTTAAGGTAGAGTTCCCTTACTGTGATGAGAACTGGATGTTCAGAATTTAGTAATTCCACTGTTTTCACCTCTTAATAGGAACACATATGATTAGTTTGCATATCATGCATGTGTTGAAGAATTTATAAAAGTTAATTATCGAAACTATTTGCACACAGCATATAGTCTAGACTATTAGAGAGGTATGACTTAGAGACCCTGAGCGAAATCAATGGAGAACTATAACTTAGCGAGATTTAGAGACTATCTTCTTTCATAGTGTTTTAAGTAATTCCACAATTTCTTCAGTGTACATAACTTAGTGTGATCATGTTATCCTTGTTTTGGTTAAACATCAAGAATATATAGGAGTAATATCTTTAATTCCAGAAAATTTATTGAATCTAATAGGCTTTTGGAAACCTAGGAAATGATATAGGCTATCCTTGCTCAGCCCAGAGAGATAAAGCCTACCCAGTATATCATACCACTAGTTAGCCCCTTTGAGCCTATTATTAAGCCTTTTTTTTCTTAACCCCACTCATCTTAACCTAAAACAAGCTAGTAAAATAAATAACCATTACCCATTTTCAAAATGAGTAGAGTTAGTATAGAAATTCAAAAGGAAAAGGGACAAAAATCCAAGGAAGTGAGAAAATTAACTGTCTTTCTTCCAAAGAAGCCAAAGAAAAAGAAGTGAAAAAAAAAAATTAACAGAAAGACAAAAATATGAAGGAGATATTCATTCCAAGTACAACCCAAAAGAAAAGAAAAAAAGATGTCCTAACAGATATTCAATGAAGACCTCCATTCAATTTTGAACCTTTGAAATCCTTATACCCTTCTTTTCTGAACCTATCCTAAGCCTACATTTTGTTTGAGTTAAAGACCTATTTATCTTAGGTGGAACATAGCCTTAAAGAGGAGATAAAAAGAAGGAATTAAGGTAAAAGATCTCTAATATTCTTGATAATGACATCTACTCGTAGGGATCACTTTTCATTGTCTCATGAGCATTCAAAAGATTTATGTAAACCATTAGCTTGATGGATTCGATCACATAATGAGAGAAATATGATTAACGTCATTTTCTAAGAGTTTCATTTTTGAGCGTATACCTATGAGGATTTGAGGTTAAGACATATTTTCAATGGAATTTATGTATATCTAGTTAGCCACATGAATCTTATTCCTCCATTCCTCTCTATTAAGTACCATGGCCTCACTTAGTCCCAAAGTTTTTAAATCTTTCCTCACCACTTCTATCCACGTTCTTTCCCCTTGCCCTTTTAGAACCTTCTACTTGTATTAGCTCACTTCTTCTAACCAGTGTCATTGTTGGTCTCCTTTGAACATGACCAAACCATTTAAATCTAATCGCCCTCATCTTGTTACCTATTGGTGCTACCCCCAAATTTCCTCTAATATTTTCATTTATAATTCTATCCTTTCTTGTCTTACCACTCATCCATCTCAGCATCCTCATTTTGGCAACACTCATCCTATGAGCATGATGCTTCTTAACTATCCAACATTTTGATCTATAAAGAATGGCCGGCCTTATGGTCATCCTATAAAAATTTTCTTGTAGTTTGTGTGGCACCCACCAATCACACAAAACTCCATATGCACATCTCCATTTGTTCCAACCTGCTTGGATTCTCTAGGTAACTTCCCTCTCAATCCCTCCACTCTCATGAATCATTGATCCTAAGTACCGAAAGTAGTCTTTTATGCTAAGTTCTTGGTTATCAATCTTGACTGGTGTTCCACTCCTACTCCTCTCCTTGCTAAAATTCCATTCCATATATTCTGTCTTAGTTAGGCTAATTTTAAATCCTTTAAATTCTAATGCTTCTCTCCATAACTCTAGCTTTATGTTTATACCATCCCTTGTCTCATCAAGTAAGACTATATCATCTGCAAATAGCATGCACTAGGGAATCTCCTCATGTAGATGTTTAGTTAAGTCATCCACAACCAATGTGAAAAGGTGTGGGCTCAATGCCGATCCTTGGTGCAATCCTATAGTGACAGGAAAATCACTAGTCTCGCCACTGTGGTCTTAACATTTATTACTGCTCCCTCATACATATCTTTAATTATGTCTATCTACCCCTGCGAAACCCCTTTAGTGCCCAACCCTGTGCATATTAACTCTCTATGGACTCTATCATAAGCTTTCTCTAAGTCAATAAAGACCATGTGGAGGTCTTTCCTCCCCTCCCTATATTTCTTTACTAATTGTCTTTGTAAGAAAATAGCTTCCATGGTAGACCTCCCAAGCATGAAACCAAACTGATTCTCTGATATACTTGTTACATGTCGTAGCCTCTTCTCAATCACTCTTTTCAAAAGTTTCACAGTGTGGATCATAAGTTTGATCCCTCAATAATTAGTGCAACTGTATATGTCTCCTTTATTCTTATAAATTAGTATAATAGAGCTTTTCCTCCACTCATCAGGCATTTTCTTTAATTTTATAATCTTGTTAAACAACTTGGTCAACCCAACTACCCCAATATCTCCCATATGCTTCCAAACCTCTATTGGTATACCATCGGGCCCCATGGCCTTTCTTGATTTCATCGTTTTCAAGGCCTCTTTCACTTTAGGTATTCTAATCCTAGGTTCATATCTATAATATCCAATGTTATTTAGATTTATAGTATTTTCAATCCCTATATTCTCAGAGCCATTGTCATTTAACACCTTTGTTTGATCTCATCGTCTTTGACTAATACCTTTTGACCATCGCTTCTAATGCACCTAACATGATATATGTCCTTATCCTTTTGTTCTCTTACTTTAGCAAGTTTAAACACATCTTTCTCACCTTCTCTTATTCCTATTCTATTATAGACTTCATCATATGCTTTAAGTTTAACCTCACTATTCTCTTAGCAACCTTTTTAGCATTCTTATATTGTTCATAGTTTTCATTATTTCTAGTCTTCGCCCATGCTTTAAAACACATGCGTTTTTCTTTAATAACTTTTTGCACTATTTCACTCCACCAACATGTTTTCTTTACTAATTGCGTTTTACCTTTAGATGCTCCTAGGACATCTTTTGCCACTTTCTTAATGGACTCAGCAATATTAATCCACATGGTATTTACTTATGTTTCATAGTTCCAATTTCCTTCTACCATGAACTTATTTGTGAATTAGGTTATTTTCTCTCTTTGTAAGTTCCGCCACTTAATTTTTGGATACCTATTAAGTTCACTTCTTTTCTTTCATCTTTTGATATGGATATCCATAAACATTAACCTATGTTGTGAGGTTAAACGCTCATCGAGTATCACCTTACAATCCTTACACATAGATCATTCATTATTCCTAAGTAGAAAAAAATCTATTTGGCTTTTATGAAGTCAACTTTTAAAGGTTATTAAGTGTTCATCCCTCTTCTTAAAAAGTGTATTTGAAATGACCAGGTTATATGACTAGGAAAAATTGAGGATATTCTCCCCCATCTCATTTCGTTGACTTATACCATACCCTCCATGCATTCTATCATATCCTTCCTTTTCTTTTCCTACATGGCCATTTAAGTATGCTCCTATAAATATCCCCTCAGTGTTAGGAATTTCTTGCATGACTCCCTCCATATCTTCCCAAAACTGTCTCTTGATTATGTCTTGTAACCCTACTTGTGGTGTGTATGCACTTACAACATTTATAATTTACTCTCCTAGAACAGGTTATATTATTATAATTTTATCACTGATTCTTTTAATGTCCACAACTATATCCTTTAATTCATTATCCACTATTATTCCTATGCCATAAATACCATAATTTATACCCATCTATTTCTCTAGCTTTAGCCCCTTTCCACTTGGTTTCTTGGATATAAGTGATGTGAACTCTCTTTCGTCTCATCGCTTCTATTAACTCCAAACTCTTACCTGTTAATGTCCCTATATTCCATGTGGGGATATGTATCTTATGATTTGGAGATATCCTATTTACTATCGCCTTTCTCGACCTCCATGACATGAACCCATGTCCACTTTTCACTGCACCTGGGTTATGATGCAGCGCGTCGCTTCCAAGGCGATGCTCTAGCAGCCCTTGCCCATTTTTCACTATATCCAGGATTTAATGTAGCGCGTCGCTTTTAGGAGAACTCCCTAACAACCCTTGCCTATTTTTTAGCATACTTGGGATCCGATGCATCGTGTCGCTTATGGGGAATGCCCTAACTTGAGGGAATGTTAGTTATTAATTCATGCCATGTTAGGGTTGCCATAGTTTTAAGAAGCTAAAGATGATTTTCATTTCTTCCTTACAAACTAATATACAAATACATATTCATTAAGTTGTGAAAAACTAGTAGATTACTAATGAATAAGGATTCTCTTAGATAAAATAGGGGGCTCGGCCTTATTGAATTTTGTGGGTATATTCACTACAAACCGTCACGAGGCATAACTCGTCTACTAAGGGTAACCTAGGAGATGAAGGGCTTGTTGCATGTGCTAAGTGCAATCATGAGTACCTACAAAAATGGCACCTTGTACCAGTTTTTGTAAAATAGTTTTATGCATGTTTTGCTCAAGACTAATAAAATACTGGTTGGGGGTGTGTTAAGTATGTAATTTTGGCCAAAAGACCCCTAGTTCCGCCTTTAATTAGACCATCTAACTCATCAATTTGATGATTTTTTGATAAAATATGGAAATTAGCTCAATTTAAATCACTTTTACTATTCCTAATCTGAGAATCTGAAATTAGATCTACGTCGTCAAATCTCAAATTTCTTATTTAGCCCAGATCTCTCAGAATTTTTAGAATCTACCTAATCCCTCTAATGCATCATTAATCAAGAGTTCTAGAAACATATTGATGAAGGATGATCATGATTTAGGAGACCATATCTATAGAATTTGACGATAAACAATCTAGGGAAGTGGAATTTTCTTATTTTTCTAGTTAAATTTCTATTTTCTTTGGATTAGGCCTCTATAATTTCATTGATTAAACACATCTAAAGTCTGATTTCTCTTTTTGATAATTTCTTTCATTTAATTTAAAATTTTAAATAATTAAATTTATTAAAACTCTAAATTCTTAAAGCGTGCCCCTGTGGGATTGACCGTACTTGCATTACTTATACCACAATAGCCCGTGCACTTGCAAAAAACATAAACAAGTTTTTGGCACCGTTTCCAGGGACCCACAATAGAGTTTATATAGAATTTAATTAAAAATCCATAAATATAAAAATATAAAAAAATTAGGATTTGCATTCTTTTAGCATTTTTAGGTGCATTTTTTTATTTTTTTTAGTGCATATTCACCTTGTTTCCTGAATTTGGCACTTATTTCTATTTTTTTTTTTAGGGAAATAAGAAAGTGAGGAAATAGGCAATTGAATCTTCATCAAAATAGAAATTTTCCTACTTTCCTAGATTATAATTTTCCTTTTTCTTTTGAGTGAATCTTGTAATGAGGCCCCTTTGTAATTTGCAATTTCCATTTCAATTTTAAAAGGGTTGTAAAATACAAGGCAAGTGTGGGATCAGATGGCCGACACTTGATCTTCATTCGAAACTCAACTGTAAGTTTTCCTCACTCTTTTTAATTCTTAGACTAGGGTTTGCATTTGCATTGTTTGGTAGTATAAGGGCATATAGAAAGCATCTTTGATAACTATTGCATTTTTTAGGGTTTTACACTAGTTTACTATTTTAATTGCATTCTTAGGGCACATTTCATGCTTTAAGAGCACCCTACCCCACAAGATCAAGAGTGGATTTCATCACCACTCCTTGGCCCACCTAGGATAAGCACCTCAAGTCCATAACCCTACTTTCAAATCAATCTAAATTCAATTAGAAGAGACCTATAGGGCCATCACATGCTCATAGGACCCTCTTACTAAGATGCGATCTATTGTCACTCTAGTGGCTTTTAAGCATTGTGGTTATAGTGGGTGTTTTAAAATCCAAGTGATTTTTTCACGCCTTTTGTTGACGTTTGTGAGGTATAAACACCTCCTTACATAAGGATTGCATTAACCACCTTGTGCAGAACTTAATTGGTAAGCAATAGTTAGATTGAAGGCTTATCAAATGACTTTAATGAGATTGATCTCTTGATAAGGATATCAAATGACACAATTTCCTTTTGAGTTGTTATCCCTCCACATCAGCAATTGGTTTAGGAAATTGGGGAGCTTAGACGATCAGAGTGTTAAGAGACTACCGAGTCCAAGATAAAATAGCTTGGACAAATTGTCAATCAAGGATCAGGGAGAAGTTCTAAATTGCAAACGATGATCGTTTGGGGTGCAAGAAGATGATGACAATTCAATGTGCAACAGATGAGGATGGCAATGAGAAATCCGAAGAGAGATGGCAAAGTCTCCATGAAGGAGGAATCGAAGAATAGCCCTCTATGATCAGTGAGCAAAAGATGAAACGAGAAGCACCAATAATGAATGCTTTATTGCCACATGAACAGCAACAGAAATGAAGGCTATGATACCAGTAGCATTCTAGGACCTTAGAGGAAATGCATAGTGAGAATGTGCACAAGACGCACTGCTTTTAGGCCAAGAACAATGGAGCTCTTAGGTGAAAGCCTATAAACCATAAAGAAGGACGATATGATAGAGGTAATGATAGAGATATGTGGTCTTTAAACCATGAGGTCAATTGTGGAAAATCTTAGATCATCCTGTTATAGGAAAGAATAGCTTATAACTGATGTAGAGGGTTTTTTTTGTTTTACTCCTCTATGATGGTGAGTTTAAGCCATGATGTCTACATCCAATTGGGATGTGGCGATGCTTTCCTTGATTTGGTGAAGAGGATGCTCATAGGTGGCCATCTCAACCATGGTTGCTCTAGCAAGAGAACCGATCATTGATCAGTTGAAGAAAATGGCAATTGCTCAAATCTAAAGAGGGATAATTTTTTATGAAAAGTTCTTCACTGCCATCGCTGTAGCTAGAACGGAGATGGTGGAAGTTATCTCTACAAGAGTCATAGCTAAGCTTTGTATCATAGCATGATAGCATAAACCCGACATGCCCATGCTCTCAGTTATTGTGATAACTCAGGCTTTCACATGCATTTTTAAATGCAAAACTAATTCCTAAGGCGGGATCGATCTTTATTTGATAACACTTTTAGAAAAACTATGCAATGCAGCAAAAAAATCTTTTATTTTAAATTCATTTTGAAAACCCCAAGTGTCATTTGCCTTCAAGATGAATATGGAAATTTTGAAAAATGAAGAAAATCAAAAATATTTTCCAGGTCTATCTAGTCACAGTGCACAGTCCAATTGTAGTAATTATAGACACATGCCCAAAAGGGTAGATCATATACTTACATTTATGCTTGTCTTCTCTTCATGCACTTGATCATAGCACTAGCATTTTCTGATGCTTCTACTAATCTTGTGTGGAGCTAATCTGTAAAAATGATATATTTGAGTGAGTATTCCTCACACTCAATAGGTGATCTGATACTACTAATTTAAAAAAACACGGCAAACAACATGCATAATTCAAGGAGCTTTTTATACAAAACATCAGTGATTCCTTTTTGTGTAAACATGCATGTTTATGCATAAAACATAAGCTCATTAATGCAAATTCAACGATGGAATCCTTTACCGAAATCTAGTATTCAACGATATAAATTTGACTAAAATCATAAAGTAGAAATCAATAGATTCATGTAAGAAGATCTTGGCAAACGCATCAAACCAACGAGTCAAATACAATAATCATGAAATGTCATCATTCAAAGCAGATGTTAGTATCACTATAAGTATCATGCACATGGTCTTTTGGCGAAACACACCAAGCTGACTGGTCACAAGTACTTGTATACAACCATCTTAATGCTATATGCATATCGATAACACTGAAATCATAGGGCTGACTATGCTCGCGATCAACACACAGTTAGAATCGTGTGTCTCTGGTATCTAGAGACCACCCACCATAGCCCTCCACGATGACTATGGATATGTTCCCGAAAGGGTACCGTGAACACCTCCAGTGGCCGTCCCTATTTACCATAGCAATCAGGGAAGGGACAATGCCATTTTGGTAGCGATACCATCCACTTTTTGTCGTAGAGGCTGGGAGGCCAACCTCGTACATAACAACCTCTCAGCATAGTGCCCATCAGGCTCAATAGCCCAAAAAGCATATATAGATAAATCCAAATCTCAATCATCAAAATCATGCAATTTATACATTTATTTTCAAACATGCGAGCAATGCATAAAATCTGCTCATGCCAGAAATCGTGTTCAAGGCCATAAATCATGAAGGAAATTATGCATGCTCATATAAGAACATCATATCTCAAAAGCATACTAAATACGGTGATAGATTCAAGTGCTTCAAGGCCATAAAATCATGAAGACAAGTCTGCGTACTCGTATAAGAACATCATATCTCAAAAGCATATGAAATACGGTAATAACGACAAGTAAATCACTTAGAGTTTGGGATGCATTTAAAAACTTAGTAGTATCAGATTACCTACCTCGATCGTGGTCACTTAGCCCACATTTCTGTAACAGCCCGAGAGCCCACACCCTGCAACGATATTGTCCGTGCCGGAGTGCCCATACACCCCGCACAGTTTTGTTCTTCCCCAGTTGCCCAGGGAAAAGGCCTCGTTGCAAGGGAAGTCCTCATCACTCTTATCAAGAGCCCAGTAACTTTCCCCCTAGCGATGTGGGACTAACTCTCAGTCTTTCACCTTGCCTAGAAGCCTGCCAGCCCTCTTGGCCCGCCCTCATTGGCCAAGGCTTCACAACCTCTCCCCCTTAGGGGACACACGTCCCCGCGTGTCTTGCCACACGCGAGCGCCCACGTGTGGCTAGCCACCCACACCAGGTCGGGGTCTGGCTCTAATACCACTTGTAACAGCCTGAGGGCCCACACCCTGCAACGATATTGTCCGTGCCGGAGTGCCCATACACCCCGCACAGTTTTGTTCTTCCCCAGTTGCCCAGGGAAAAGGCCTCGTTGCAAGGGAAGTCCTCATCACTCTTATCAAGAGCCCAGTAACTTTCCCCCTAGCGATGTGGGACTAACTCTCAGTCTTTCACCTTGCCTAGAAGCCTGCCAGCCCTCTTGGCCCGCCCTCATTGGCCAAGGCTTCACAACCTCTCCCCCTTAGGGGACACACGTCCCCGCGTGTCTTGCCACACGCGAGCGCCCACGTGTGGCTAGCCACCCACACCAGGTCGGGGTCTGGCTCTAATACCACTTGTAACAGCCTGAGGGCCCACACCCTGCAATGATATTGTCCGTGCCGGAGTGCCCATACACCCCGCACAGTTTTGTTCTTCCCCAGTTGCCCAGGGAAAAGGCCTCGTTGCAAGGGAAGTCCTCATCACTCTTATCAAGAGCCCAGTAACTTTCCCCCTAGCGATGTGGGACTAACTCTCAGTCTTTCACCTTGCCTAAAAGCCTGCCAGCCCTCTTGGTCCGCCCTCATCGGCCAAGGCTTCACAGTTTCTCCTCAATTTAAGTCCAAGAGTAACCTTTGTGGGGTCCTGGGTATTATTTGGAAATAAAAATCCAAATATTATTTCCTATTTTATAGATCAACGCCTTGATCTATACTATAGGTTATAGATCTCTGATTTGTGGGTTTCTAATGGTTGATTCATGTAATTTAGGTTTGATCTAGGTATATTGATCTCCTACTATATCAAATGGATCAATCTAGGAGATTTGATCATCATTGATCTGGCCGATATATGAGATTTCTATGGTTTTTAGGTCATAGTCATGTAAAATAGTCCTCTAATCCTAATTTTCATTGTATAATTAGGTCCACGTTGTAATTATGAACACAACGGTTCTTTTGGATCGTAAATTGGAGTTATATAGCCTCCTTAATTGCGTTTTTAGTGTCATGAATCAACAGATGAACCAGATTTGTTCTCATAGGGCCCGCGCATCACGGTTCCCATGACGTGTGCGCGTCCCGGTTGAACTGCAATTGCGTTCACACCCTTGCGCAGGCCCGAACGATGTGCTAGGGTGCATGTCCTGGATGGCGTCGTGCTGATGCATCTTCGGCGCCGGTGCGGGCGTGTCATGGCTCCCGGGGTGCTCGTGAGTCCCGATCGAACTGGGACCGCGCCCGTACGCGGTGCGCTCCTGAAGTTTGTCCTAGGGGCATGTTCTAGGAGTGCATTACGTGCTACATCCCTGGGATGCCCTAGTTCGAGGGTTCTGGAACGAACCTTTTTTCCTCGACGCGTTCTCCAGCCGGGAAACACTAGATCTGGCATGGATCTAGGTTGGAAAAGAGGGAAAAAACCAGAGAGGGGGATGGGTTTCTTACCTAGCCAGCCTAGGATGGCTCCCCCTTTTAGCCAGCATACGATTTCTCTGTGCCTGCCAAAACCCTAGCTTGCAGCCAGAATAGATGAGGAAGATTATCGAGGGAAGAGGGCTTTTTAAAGAGGGTGAAGGCGGTGCCGCCATTCTTTGCGATGCCATACAGGTATGGCAGTGCTGTGCACCTCTTGGCCTGAGGAAGAAGATGACGCATGAGGGGTTTCGTTATCAAAATGACCCCCTGAATTTTTTGACCCTTGGTCATTTTAAAGGTAAATCCCAAAAATGCCCTTGATCTTTAAACGTTCATAACTTGGTCATATGAGCTCCATTTTCAGCGTTCTTTGAGGTGTTGGATTCCATTTAGAATCTAATGATGTAGATATTTCTCATAATTGCCTTTGTTTCATAGGTAAATTAAAATAAAACATCCAACTACCTATTAATATGATTAAATATCTATTAATCTCCAAAAAATTTCCAAAATAAACATGTTATAACTATTTAGCACCTGGAAACCATCATGATTGATCGTGGTTATGAAAGTGATATAATAATATTCAAAATTTTGAGTCATTACATCATTACCCCTTTCAAAGAATTTCGTCCTCGAAATTCCGCAAATTATTATCTTCAAGTAATATGTCTCTTAGACAACCTCTTGATGAATGCATTCTCCCTTAGGACTCTGACTAAGAAAATTTCTTTGCTTCATCCCATATATTTCTCATCCACTACCTCAAATGAGTCAATAAGTAAAGAAATTTCGTTCTTGAAATTCTCTTCATGTTACCTTGCAAACAAATCTAGGCACATCCTCAATTTTATCATCCTCATAATTCCTTCTTCATAATGCCTTCCATAAAGGCCTTAAATATAACTGCAATTCAGCTTGCTTTATGTACTCAAGAGCCACTTCCATTGCATACTCTGACACTTAGTCCCTTAATTGCTAAGTTATCAATACTAGTTTATACTTGCAGTGCATATAATTTCTATTGAGTTTATCTAATTAATATTGACAAATCCTTAGATGACCATATTCCTCTAATCATGTAGAAATTTCTCTACACTACTTTGATACTATGTCATCTTATTTATTATCTTTCATTTTGAATAGTAGAGGATAGTCTCCTATGCCTCTTGTCTTCCATCAAATGACTTATTATTAAAGTCTCCGCCTTAACTGTAGACTGTACCTTGCTAGTAAGAGTCCCAAAAGGTTATACTCTTTCTATTATGTCTCACTTTGTTTCATATTTTGTTCACAAAACTTCTATAATTGATACAAAATCAATTCTCATTTCTTAATCTCAATGTTAAGAGCTTCCTTTATACCAAATCCTTTAATTGGAAAGTGTTTAACTACTAGTCTCCAACTTTGAGTTCCAACTGTTTTTCACCTTTCACATGTGATGTGCTTCTTCAACCAATGTTTACATTCAGCATAGAACCATCAAACAAATCAGGTAGCATCTTCCCTTATTGATACTAGTACATACTGTAAATAAGACCTTCTAACTATTATTGAATTCCATCAAAGATATTCCTCCTCAAAGAATTGATTCAAAATCATGTCAACTATTTATAGTGAATCCATCCTCATAGATCGAATGTTCTTGTTTTAGAGACTGATCTCATTATTCACATAAAATTTTCATGAAGATTTCTAGCAATATTCATACTCATGTCAAAAGTCTCTTACTATTCATACCCCTGCCAAAAGTCTCTTATTTCTGAGAGAGTCCACTTACTATGTTTCATGGTTTCCTTGCTTGATGATTTTCTTTGTGTCCTCCTAGACCAAATGTCCTATACTCTTCAGTTGG
This sequence comes from Warburgia ugandensis, assembly GCA_035236585.1. Taxonomy (NCBI): domain Eukaryota; kingdom Viridiplantae; phylum Streptophyta; class Magnoliopsida; order Canellales; family Canellaceae; genus Warburgia; species Warburgia ugandensis. Next base: position 43,164,917 of record CP141139.1, read on the forward strand.
TCTTTGTACTTGACTTGTACATATAACAAATACCCTTTTGTATAAAGGCAATTAAACATCAGATGTTACTATATCATGTGATGACTATCTTAACTCTTCTTCTTCCATTTCCTTATATCAATATATTGTTCAACCACTCGTCAAGACTTTGTCATCATTCATTAAGTCTTAATTGTCAGGAGATATCATCATAAGTAGCGATTCTCTCAATTCCTCAAATTTTATCTTTTCACGTACCACCTCATCTTATACTAATAAGAATCATCCAATAGTTATCACATCAATTGGTGCTGAAGCTTTTCGGAGTGACAATTTTTAAGAAATACATCGGTAAGTATAGAGCATCTTCGTAGGCATAGACAAAGCGTCTATTTGTATATCTTCTCCACATTTACAGGCTACTAGCTCAAAGGTCTTTAAAGTGATCAGTGCTTAACTGATTTTCTTTTCAATCCAAATCAGCGGCATCTTTCAAACCCAAAGTGACCTCAATCGCTTGCCATAGCATCTATTAAGGTCTAAGAATATCATCAATTGTTTTAAATCATTTCCCATTTCACTTCTATCTCGGTAGTTACCACGTCTAGATCCTCAAACAACTTAGTCTAATCAATTGACTTCCTTTAGGAAAAACTCATGCCTAAGTACCCATAATCTTCCTCATAACTTAGGCTACTATCTACTAGATAGTTAATTAGATATGATTTGAATACCTCAGTTCAATCAACATTGCTTTATAGGTAATGACACTTACATCTGGGGCTAAATAATGTTGTCAAGATACTTTAATGATATCGGAACCTCAAGTTGATCTTTGATAATATTCTTGACAATGAAGATCAATTGGACAAGCCACTGTCCTTGCCCTTTACTTCTCACTATAACTTCATTCAATCATATAATGGCAATGTTGGGTCTTATCAACTTCTTCTTGTTATGGACTACAACCACTAGTGTTTCCTCATAAAATTCTAATCCCATCAATTGACATAAGTATCAAACTAATTGTAGAATTTAATTTCTAGTTGATCACAATTCTTCTTTGGAAATTTCTTACAACACACTGTCCTCAAATTCGATACCTTACTCAAAGTCTGCTTTTTTATCTACTTTATCTCTATTATCTTCTTCCACAATAAAACCACCAACTCGACTATTATTAGTCCTTCAAATTTGATTGATTCATCTTTCAATTTGGCGATACGACTCAGGATGAAAGATCTTTGATTCTATACTTTATATGCTTTTTCTTTTCTATCCTCAACAATCATGATCTTCTTATTTTGACTATTCAATGTCTCTATTTGATTTGTTGCATATAATCCATACTACATCCCCACTTTTGTTCAACAGAGATGATGAACTAAATACTTCTAAGAAATGTTAAAATTTTCTAATATCATCGAAATCCTTTATCGTCTATATTCTCAATAAAATCATACAGTGTCTTAACAAGTTCATTAACATCTTGTTCATACCATGCTTCCCTCCTAAGTTCATGTCATAATCAATCGATTATCACAAATCTGTCATCCCCATTAGATTATCATCGAAATCTTTTAATAAGTTTGTTATACTTCAAATTCCTTGTCATTCTTCTCAACTTCCATCTTTTACTCATGTTATATTTCTCTTGATCATATATCCATTATTGGACTCATATTTTGATCTTCTCTATTCTTCTTGGAAGATAGCCATTTACTTTTCATAAAGTTCTAATTAAGTCATCTAAGTTCCTTAGAATTCTCACCTTTGATTAATCTAGTACAAGTAGTATCATCTTGCATTCTCATTCATCATTCATCATTCTCGTCATAGTCTCATTCTAGTTTCCTTGTTTGCACAATTGCATGACAATCCTTAACCCCTAAGTATGTTAGACTGGAGTTTTGGATAGGATTTGAACCTTCCAATACTTAAGTATTTGCTAGATCTCTCTCCTTTTGCACCTATTTATTTATGGTGTATTTCTTTGTGATCTAATATTATTTCTTATTCTAGTCATCTCTACTTACCTATATTTAGACTACTTTTTCTTGATTATTCTAGTCATATATGACTTTTGGACATGCAGAATTTGTTTGTGAAAGGATAAAAGCGGACTCGATACCAAGCTATGACGACACAGGTTTTCACATGCATTTTTAAATGCAAAACTAATTCTTAATGCGGGATCGATTCCTATTTTAAAACACTTTTAGAAAAACTATGCAATGTAGTGGAAAAATCTTTTATTTTAAATTCATTTTGAAAACCTCGAGTGTCACTTGCGTTTAAGATGAATAAGAAAATTTTGAAAAATAAAGAAAATCATAAATATTTCCCAGGTCTATCCAGTCACAACGCACAGTCCAACTGTGGTAATTACAAACACATCCCCAAAAGGGTAGATCATATACTTACATTTATGCTTGTCTTCTCTTCATGAACTTGATCATAGCACTAACATTTACTGATGCTTCTTCTAATCCTGTGTGGAGCTAATCTGTAAAAATGATATATTTGGGTGAGTATTCCTTATACTTAGTAGGTGATCTGATACTACTAATTTTAAAAAATATAACAAGCAACATGCATAATTCAAGGAGCTTTTTATGTAAAATATCTGTGATTCCTTTTTGTGTAAACATGCATGTTTATGCATAAAACATAAGCTCATTGATGCAAATTCAACTATGGAATCCTTTACCGAAATATAGTATTCAACGATATAAATTTGACTAAAATCATAAAGTAGAAATCAATACATTCATGTAAGAAGATCTTGGCAAACACATCAAACCAACGAGTCAAATATAATAATCATGAAACCCTTAAAATAGTCATCATTCAAAGCAGATGCTGGTATCACTATAAGTATCATGCACATGGTCTTTTGGCAAAACACACTAAGCCGACTGGTCACAAGTACTCATATACGACCATCTTAATGCTATATGCATATCAATAACACTGAAATCATAGGGCCAATTATGCTCACGATCAGCACATAGCTGGAATCATATGTCTCCTGTATCTAGAGACCACCCACGATAGCCCTCCACGACGAATATGGATATGTCCCCGAAAGGGTTCCGTGAACACCTCCAGTGGTTGTCCCTATTTACCACAGCAGTCAAGGAAGGGACAATGTCATTTTGGCACCGATACCATCCACGTTTTGTGGTAGAGGTCGGAAGGCCAACCCCATACATAACAACCTCTCAGCATAGTACCCACTAGGCTCAATAGCCCAAAAAGTATATATAGATAAATCCAAATCTCAATCATTGAAATCATGCAATTTATGTATTAATTTTCAAACATGCGAGCAATGCATAAAATCTGCTCATGCCAAAAATAGTGTTCAAGGCCATAAATCATGAAGGTAATTCTGCATGCTCGTATAAGAACATCATATCCCAAAAGCATACTAAATACGGTGATAGATTCAAGTGCTTCAAGGCCATAAAATCATGAAGACAAGTCTATATACTCGCATAAGAACATCATATCTCAAAAGCATACGAAATATGGTAATAATGACAAGTAAATCACTTAGAGCTTGGGATGCATTTAAAAACTTAGTAGTATCAGATTACCTACCTCGAGCGTGGTCACTTAGGCCACGTTTCTCCTCAATTCGAGTCCTAGAGTACCCTTTGTGAGGTCCTAGGTATTATTTGGAAATAAAAATCCAAATATTATTTCCTATTTTATAGATCAACGGGTAGATCTATCCTATAGGTTATAGATCTCTGATTTGTGGGTTTCTAATGGTTGATTCATGTAATTTAGGGTTGATCTAGGTATATTGATCTCCTACTATATCAAATGGATCAATCTAGGAGATTTGATCATCTTTGATCTTGCCAATATATGAGATTTCTATGGTTTTTGGGTTATAGTCATGTTAAATAGTCCTCTAATCTTAATGTTTATTTTATAATTAGGTCTGTATCGTAATTATGAATGCAACGGTTCTTTCAGATCGTCAGATCACACACTTGCGCACAACTGAACAACATGCCAGGGTGCGCGTCCTGGACGGCATTGCGCTAATGCGTCTTCGGTGCGGGTGCGAAAGCGTCATGGCTCCCAGGGTGCTTGTGCGTCCCGGTCGAACCGGGACCACACTCGTATGCGGTGCGCGCTTGAAGTCCATCCCTAGGGTACCTTTTGGGGGCACATTACACACTGTGCCCCTGGGACACCCTGGTTCGAGGGTTCTGGAAAGAACCTATCTTCCTCGACGCGTTCTCTAGCTCAGAAACACTAGATCCAACATGGATCTGGGTCAGAAAAGAGGGAAAAAAGTAGAGAGGGGGATGGGTTTCTTACCTGGCCAGCCTGAGATGGCTCCCCCTTTTCGTCAGCATACGATTTCTCCATGCTTGCCGGAACCTAGCTTGCAGCCGGAAGAGATGAGGAATAAAACGTCCAAATACCTATTAATATGATTAAATATCTATTAATCTCCAAAATTTTCCCAAAATAAACATGTTATAACTAATTAGCACCTGGAAGCCATCATGATTGATTGTGGTTATAAAAGTGATATAATAATATTGAAAATTTTGAGTCATTACAGTTATAGACCTATGCATGGAACCAAAACTTGCCATTCTCAAGAGACTAGTACCAAGACATCACTGAATCAGTAGGGAATGAACTTTTGGGCTTGCTACAGCCATGGATCTTAGATCTAAGCCACGACAGGGGCCACATACAAGATAGAGAACCCAACAAGCCCTTCGACTTGCTACCATCCAAGGCACTGGAATCATTACTTGACGCTATAAACCATTGTCATTCTATATAAGTAGCTTGGCCTATCACCTTACCGCACCCTATTTCTCCTTCATTTGTCTCGTCCATAGATGATTACTATGACACCTATCCCCAAAGAGCTACAAACCAAGCCATTTTACCTAAGTTGTCCGGGGAAAGCATCCATAGAATGCATTCCAATGCCAATTCAGGCAAATGCAGTATAGATGACACCTTTGCCTCCTCCACATTCTCTATTTTTGAAACACCTCTCCTCTTGACAAAGTGGATGGAATTATGAAGCGACTAACTCGAAGCCTACTATATTTGAAGAAGTGAACTATCAAAGAAGCCAATTCTTCCCAAAACCCAATTAACAGCAATCTCATCTCATTCACCCATGAGGAGAGATGTTGAAGAGAGAGGGACTTGGAAAGGAGGAAGTAGGAGATGCAAGATATTAGTAAGAAAAGCATCAGATAAGGGAGATTCTCAGATGGGTCGACTTGTGTTTGGCATAAAGTTTAGAGACGATATCAAGGACTAGATTGTCAAAAAGCAATTGGGAAAACAATCATGCAAGGAAAAGCAAAATCCCTAAGGCTACTTACGTAACGAAGCCCACCAAGACTACCTGTGGGACTCGCCACTGCTCTAATTGAAGGAGGATGACCTTGGTTATATCCACTGGTAAGGAAAACTAGACGGTTGCAGTTCCAGCTGAATTGCCACTCGAAGAAATTGGCAAAGATCAGAAGAAGCAAAAGTCAGATCGGGGACAACAGATCTAAGGAAGGATGATAGATACTCACCCCATGGCTTTGATACCATGTCAGAATCTACATTGTTACTAAATTAGTTGATCCAAAGAATAATACAGATAGACTTATGTAGAATTTACATATAGATAAGCACCAAAGATAATGTAGATCTATTTAGTTATAGCACTTATATGATAACACCAATCTTATATGATAACAACAATAAGAAAAATTCCTTGGTAGGTGGACTTCCTTGAGATTTATTACTTGACCCGTTTATGAGTCAACACCCAAATAGCGATAAGTTATAGCCCGTTATGGCAGGGAGTACCATGAGTGACTAATCGGAATCATTGATGGTCTAGTAAATGGAGATAGTAATAAGGTCTTTGATTGCTCAATATATCATTGATTGTTATGTAAACAAAGATTGGAAAGAAATTTTTAATCTTTATAAACAAAATTCTACTCTCTTGACTAAGATAGGAGACCACAAGTTTAACTATCATGCTCACTTTAATCTTTATAAACCAAAGATTTACTCCTTTAGACTAAAACATAATACTATAAACATTAGTTTTAACTCTCATGAAAAATGTTATCTTTTAGAGATGAAAGAAAAAAAAAAAAAAAAATAGTAATCTGGTATAATATCCTACCAATGTTGAATCACTTAACAAGTGGACTATTATTGATGTTATGCCTAAACAAATCTTCCATGTTGGAACTTTTGATTTTAGTTCCAATCACGTAATTAAGAAAATGAGCAATCAATAGGTCTCAATCAACAAGAAGAGCTAATAGTGCTCATTTAAGAAAAAGACTTAGAACGATATATTGACGATGATAAATATAATTGGTTACATGTAGGACTAGACCAAATAGGATTCAAATCTTGGACCCTTCTAGGTCATAAGGCCTCAATAATAATAATCCTTAGAGATGGGAGAGAATTAAATTGGAGTACCTTACAAAAATTGGAGCGGTAGAGACTAGTTTTTTCCACGGTCTATTTGCATGAATGTGTATCTAGATTTGAGTATTTTCTTTATTATCCTAATATACTTAAAACTTAAAACTTAAATTTTAAAACTCATGTTTATAATTTCTTACCATGATTAGAAATAGTTGTTATAATTTATAGAATTCATTTGTAAGTTCTTCCAACTTTAATTCCTAAGTCAGAATAGAAGGACTTAAGACAAACTCTTATGATTGAAACAAATCTTTTACCCTCTAATATAGTGGTCGATAGGGAAATAAAATGGAATCCCGTTAACGTTTTGGGGTCTTGAAAATCAATGCAAGAAGTTCCCTCCAAACCAGTTGTTAATGGAATAAATGAAAATATAATTGAAACTCCATAAGGAGATGTCTAGTTAAATTTTCTATAAGATATGTTACACTATCTAGGAGTACTTCAGTTCACAATCCTAGGATATCAACTAGTTCTTTAAATAATTAAGAAGAATCTATTGAAGCAATCAAAATTTAAAAAAATAATATTGCTCATCTAATTTACCATTGGGGTAATCTGACCCAATCAAAAATGGATTTTCAAATATAAGTTTTTATTGCTTAAGTTCAGGAAGTCTTCTTAGACAAGCTCTTAATAAAGAATTTCAGTCTGATGAACATAAAATGTTTAGAGAATGTTATTCCTAAAAATTTGGAAATAAGTTTCATTATAAGAAAGAATAATTACTGTAATACCAAGGACTAAGTAAACTCTTTCATTTTTCTTTTCTTTTTCACCTTAGCTCCTCAAGGGTTCAACACATTAATCTAACTTAACTTCCAGCACAATGTAGTTAGAAGAACATTAACTTTCCATTTGAGTGGAGAAATGTAAATAAAAACTTTGCTCTATGGGTGTAATGGAACAAACTATAGGAAAATAAGATGTGGAGGTAAATGACTATAACATAGAGCATAAAGGGTTGAAGGGGGGGAAATCACATGGGCTAGTTTTCACGCATGCAAAAAGCCCCATTTCGTGTGGGACACAAGGTGGGGGCTAGTTTGGCACGCTTGCATCCCATGTGCCACCCTAAGTTAGGAACAACACGTAGAAACCAAACAAAGAGCTCCTTCTTTTTTCTTCATAAGTACGAACCATTTTGGCTGAAAGGTTGATTAAAATTAGAAACATAACAAGCTTGGGGATGAAAGAGATTTCCATCCTAAGGATGAAGGTGAGTTGGAGATGGAAAACCACAAAACCCCTAATCTTGAAGACTCTTGATTGATGGTAATAGGAGCTCGGATAAATCAGTAATAAGGAAAAGGGAAAAGTATGGTTTTTTATAAGAAGGAATGGCTGCTCATGGGATTCATGGAAAGCAAGCAGTAGATAGTCCAGATGTTGAAAACCTGTTGTCTCTTCCCTTAAAGTTGGGCTATTTTGGGTGCTCAAAGGTTAGGGAAAGTGATGAAGGCTTGAGGGAAGGTTTAACATCAACAAGGAAGGTGATGCAGCCCTACTGGAAGAGAACGCACCCTGTAGGGGAGCTCAATTTCAGCAGCAAAATCCAATTTATTTTGTGCTGGCAAGAAGTCCAATTAGGGGAAAAATCATTAGAGGTTCTTGATCATTAAGAGATAGGGGTTTTAAGTTCTTGTTTATGCTACTTGGTAAAGGCTTCAAATTCATAAGCATGCTGTGTGTGTATGCAGAAATTTCTGTTCTAACTTTATTGTGAATCTCAGTTTCTCAAGCCTTGTATGCTATGCTTGAATTTTGTTGAAATCCCACTTGGGTTATCACTATTTTCCTATTTTGCGTTCTTTGTTGAAAGATCAAGGCCATCAATGCATTAGATATATTATTTTGCTCTAGAAATCATGATTTTAGGTTCATCGATGAATCTTAGCTTCTCAAGCTCTATGTGCTATGCTTGGATCTTGTTTGAAATTTCACTTGGATTACCTCTATTTACCTATCATGTGTTTATTGTTGAATGATTCAGGCGACAAAATAGTATGCATGTGGTTATACTCTAGTAAATCCTAGTTTTGGATTATCGATGAATCTTAGCTATTATTTGTGAATCTTAGTTTTTCATGTTATACATGTTATACTAGGTTTTTATTGGAATTTCACTTCAGTTACCTCTAATTATATGCCATTTATTAATTTTGAATGATTCAAGCTATTAAGTAATGTCCATGTTGTGCATGCTTTGGAAATCCAAGTTTTAGATAACCAGTGAAACTCACCTTCTCAAGTTCTACATGCCATGCTGGTAATCCTAAGCTTTCGCCTTGAAATCATTCAAGGAATTTGATCTTCGACCTATGTGAATCAATGAACATGAAAGGAAGATGTATGATGTTAATTTGGAAGGTTTCTGAAGGAAGTCCTTAAAGGCATTGGCCTTGAAATTAGATGTTTCTTTCCTAGCCTATTTGGATAGGAATGAGATGTCTAGTTCCAAGTGTTGTGCTGGGTTTTGCTTAAGTAAAGCCCAAGAAATTGGAAGGTGATGCTCCTATGTTGATTGCCATTGACTGTAAATGGATGTGGGAGTGTTCTTATACATAAATTGATTGTATGATAGGACTTTTCTAAGGAACAAGAAAAAAAAAATTCTGACACAACCTATAAAGAAATTGAAGTCCAAAGTTTTCTTGAGAAGCATGTCTTTCTTTTCCCTTTTGTTGTTAAATGATTAGGGATTTTATGGTGGATGTGTGCTTGTTTATTAAAACTAAGGGTAGCTAAATTTCTAAGAGAGAAAAGTGAATAAATCAACTCAACTTCTTGCACATTTTTGTAGGAAATTAATGTCCCATAGAGACATAAAAAAGCAGAGGTTAAATGATTTTTATTTAAACTTGGATATGGTGACATGAATGCTAAAGTGATTAGGCATGAAGTGAAAACCGGGTAAGCTAATTTCTCCAAGGAAATCTTATGCAAAAGACTTAAACCTTAGGGATGTCAAGGAGTACAATTTCATGTAATTAGAGTAAGAAATTGATGCCTAGAACATTTCTCCACTTGAATATTGAAATGCCATTAGAAAAAGTTGAAAATCAAAAACTAATACATAGAATTATAAGCAAACTCAAATCATAAGGAGGAATAACATAGAGATAGGTTGGTAAGGAAAACCAACTAATGTCATTAGACGTTCGGCTAAACATCTTACAAGTTAAAGAAACACTCTAGGAGCAACTACACAAAATGCAAGCCCAAGGTGAAGACATGAAAACAATTAGCCTAGGGAAGACTATGGACCTTCTTCAAACCACCTTAAACTCTAAACTAATTAATGCATATCCTTAGTAACAAGCTCAACATTTTGATAAGAAGAATTTCTAATGCGCTCTTAAAAAATGGCATGAACATGGCATGCTAGTGCATGCATGTAAACTAACTAGGAAGTACTTTATGATTCATACTAAGGTTACTTGAATTATGGTGGTTTCACTAATAATTCCTAATTATTTTTACTTATATTGTTCATGGAAGTGAATGTAACTTGTAACATTTAGGATTCATGCTTATCTTTTTAGTTTTGCTTATGATAATAAGTAAGCAAGAAGGACATGTGAATATGGTAACAAGTCTACTACTTGTAAGACTTTGATTTTAAAATGATGATGGAACTTGAATGATGGCACTATGTATGAAAAGTCCACACTTAACAAATCATTTGAGATTTATCACTCATGTGTGAGATGGTGTAAAACCTGAGTAGCCTAGAGGGCGGTCTTGGTGGGTGGTCCCAAAAGGGGGATGTCGAGTACATGATGGTAAGTTTTGGGTGATCCTAAGAGTTTAGTCCCACATTGCCTGGGGAGAAGCAGTTTAGGCTGGCTATAATGGTTCGGGTATCTCCAATGGTAGCAACACATTTTTCCTACAAGGGAGAGCAAAACCATGAGGCTTCGAGCAAAGTGGACAATATTATAATGGCCAGTAATAATATTGTCTACTTTGGCCAAAGCCTTATAGTTTTGATCTCTCCTATAGGAAAAATGCGATGTTACCATTAGAGATACATGGACCCCAAACTTCTTCTCCCCAGGCAATATGGGACTAAACTCTCAAGATCACTCAAAGACTACCATTAGGTAGCTCAACATCCCCCTTCAAATCATCCATCAAGACCGCCCTCTAGGCTCCTCCTATATTTCAAGTTACAATTGATTTAGAAAGTGATTTACCTATTTGCTTGAAGTTTTAAGGCAAGCAATCGTGGAGTAGCTGTAAGGCTTGTGAGATATTTGATTTGATATTTGGGAAGAACCACTTGATGATGGCTCAAGTAGGTAGACCCTAAGGCAAGCACTCACCAAGAAGCTGTAAGATCTAGTGATTTGATCAATTTTTGGGGAGGGACCATGAGGCATACATATTGAGTGGGTGGGCACCCTAGTGGCATGCTTACTTCGTTAACTATGAGGCATGAGATTCCATGCTAGGAGGTTCCTACCCTCTAATTGTGACTGATACTAGATCAATAATGGGCTTTAGCTCGAGATGAGCTTTTGGATGGGTAGTTAGCATGGGGACTACTCTAGGTGTAGCCGATTAACTACCCATGGGGATTAATTCACACTACCACGTGGTATCTGTGGGAAACATATTTCAGCAATAGTTACCTGGAGGCAATGGTACCACATACAAGCATATGAGTCTGTGATTGATGGTCCAAGAGTGTTGGACCTATCTAGGAGCATTAGAAAATGTGTGATGTGTTTGTGACAACTACGGAGGTCTCTATTGGTAGGACAGGTGTACTAGTGTCCTTGTGACAAGACTAAATTGTCAACCCATATGTCATGTACGAAACTTACATGATTTTGACGAGCATATTTATGAAACCCTTATTATTTTTCCTCATCAGAGCATCTTATTGTACATTTTATAATTGAGGATTCGATAACTGAGGTTTTATTCGAGAGCTTGTAATTTGAGCAGTTTTCTGGACATTTCCAAATAACATGTTAAATGTGATAGAATTGAAGTTATTGTTCAATTTAATCATGCCTGTGATTATACAAGTTCTAATTTTATTTATACATGCTTCAATTAAATCAAAATGAATTATGTTGACATATCATTGCCTCTTTCACTAATTTGTTTGTACATACCTTAGTATTGTTTATTGCGTATCTACTTATGCATCTATACTATTTAAGTGTTTAGTACTTATGGAAGGACTAGTAGCATTAGCTTTATTCCAAGGTGAGTGTTTTTGCTCACCCCCTACAAACATTCTAAGAGAGACATTGATGAGGCATAGAGTAGAAGAGGAGGCACCTCCATAGATGACTAGTTCACATAGCACTTTGATATATGTGAGCAAAGAAGCATTTGCTTATGAAAGAAGTTGAATTTTGTAATAGACTATAATTAGTAGCTTGTTCTGTGAGTTTAAGGTTGATACTTGATACATTGTAAATATCATTGTCTATCAATGAAAGTGTGTTTTTAACAAGAACTTATGTTGTGACTAGCAGATCTTGTGGCAAAGGAAATTGATTTAGTGCCCTTTCCCTATTTTAATCTATGTGAGAAGGTTTCACTATGACATTCTGGTCTAAAGATGGATGTTTTTAAAACATATAGATATTATGTCTTTTCTAACTCGCTTCCAAAACAAAATACTAATGTGGCACAAGTAAAAGTGGGGTTTCAAAAGGCCAAAGAAAAATCCTATTGTCATAATATGTATTATATTCGAACTTAGAGGAATGAGTGAGAACATACTAAAAGCTATCATATGGTACCTCACTTTTCATTGGATAATGAAAGTGTATGTCATCTTTTCAAGATCAAAGAATCAACAACAATGGAACCAAAATCTTCTTTTGGGCCTCACCTTTGATTGATCACCAAAGTGTAAATGAACTTTTTTAGAACAAAAGAATCAATAAAAATAGAACCACAAACCTAATGTATATTTTCTTTTGAAAGTAACACACATAATTGAATCTTGGTCTCCCAGGTGAGAAACTCCTTGCACCACTATAATGGAAGGCTTTGGTGCAAGAAAGCTAAAAATGTTAGGGTATGGTTCTTCAATGAAAAATGATAGTTCTTTGTTGGCTCCTATTTCAAAGAATAGAATCATATTGGTTTGGTTCTAGTTTCAGGCCAAAAGAAATGTAAATTGTAGAGAATTGAACTAAAATTTTTATTATACTAAAATGCTCTTATAAGTTTATTTGAGGATAAATTAGTATTATATATTAAATCAAAGTTTTTACAGAACAAAGAGCTTATTTTTCTCCCAATTAAATTTTATTTTATTTTTAGCACCTATTTTTTGGTTATTTATATATCACCCTTCATGATTCATCTATAAATACATCAATTTTTCAATGATAACAAAGTAAAAAGGGAAAATGTATACTTTTCTCAAATTCTCTCTCTCTCTCTCTCTCAAAACCAAATCCTAGGCCTCCTTATATTCTGTCCATCCTACTTAAATTGATCCCTGTAGTGAAGCCATCAATTTTTTGTAGCAAATTTAATCAATTAAACACATATTTCCAATTGAACCTACTTAGTCAAATAGTCCTTTTTTCTATCTCTCAAGTAGCCCAAAAATAAGACTTTAAAGCTCATTTACATACCCTTGTGGTTTAATCTTGATTCTTTCAACAAAATCATCAAATTTTCAATAAATATTGCTGGTAAAATAGATAAAATTCATAATTAAATGGTATGCAAACACACAAAACCTATGCCTAACCTAACCTTTCATCATTTAATGTTTTTTGTCTTCTTTTTTCCATTCTTTCTTTCTCATTTATTATAACCAAGAGACGAACCAAATTTTAAGAATAGGCTTTGACACTAGAGGCTAAGAACCAAAACTTAAAAAGAATGGTTCCAAATCAGCTAAAATATATTGGTTTGATATATTTGATCCTAATTCAATTATTTGCACCCTTTGTGTTATTCACACGATGCCAATCTTGGCGACTACTTTCATATCTTAATTACAAATATGGGTCCCAAGAGAGTTAGTTGGACCCCTTAGATATAAGTGTTAAGCTTGACCCACTATCCTTTAGAGTTTAACCCCATAGGATTGGGTATATTACTACATGTGTAAGCAGTCAGTTCGGCCCATAACCGCATGTCCATGGATTGACCTATATGAGTCGAGTCAACTTGCTTTATATAAAAAGACTTTGCTTACAAGAAGACTTAAAATTAAGACCTCTAGAAAAATATTACAATAGCTTAACCAACTACAAGTTTAACTTGTGCAGAGTGAAAATTTTATATATGAGTCTCAATAAGTTCATACTCAAGAGGAGAGGGAGTATACACACTATTTTTAAAAAAAAATTAAAATAATATTGCTCATCTAATTTACCATTAGGATAATCCAACCCAATCTAAAATGGATTTTCAAATATAAGTTTTCATGGATTAAGTTTAGGAAGTCTTCTTTGACAAGCTTTTAATAAAGAATTTTAGTCTGAAAAATGTAAAATGTTTAGAGAATGGTATTCCAAAAATTTTGAAAATAAGTTTCAATATCACAAAGAACAATTACACACACAAATAGAGACTATAAGAAGAGATGGTAGCAAGATGTATTCAATTAGAATTTGAAGGATTGAGAGAGGAATTTTATGCACCCAAAAAAGAGAGGATATTTAAAGTTCTTTCAAGCTCATTCATTCAACTAATGACATATGATAAAAATAAAGTAATTAAAAAATTTTAAATACTAATGTGGCTCAAGGAAAAATAAAGTACAAGGAAAAATATCATGTGGCACAATAAAAGTAGGGTTTCAAAAGGCTAAAGAAAAATCCTATTATCATAATATGTATTAGATTCAAACTTAGAGGAATGAGTGAGAATGTACTAAAAGTTGTCATATGGCACCTCACTTTTGCTAAATGAGCCTCACTTTCGGTTGGATTAGGAAAGTGTAAGTCATCTTTTAAAAATCAAAGAATCAACAACAAAGGAACCAAAATCTTCTTCTGGGCCTCACCTTTGATGTCCACCAAAGTGTAAACAATCTTTTTCAAAACGAAAGAATCAATAAAAATTGAACCACAAACCTAATGTATATTTTCTTTTGAAAGTAACATGCACACACACCCCATTCACAATGTTGAACGTTGGTCTCCCAATTGGGAGACTCTCTTGTGCCACTAGAATGGAAGGTTTTGGTGAAAGAGAGCTGAAACATTAAGGTAAGGTTCTTCAATGAAAAAATAATAGTTCCTTGTTAGCTCCCCTTTCAAAGAATAGAATCGTATTCGTTTGGTTCTAATTTCCTGCCAAAAGAAATGTAAATTGTAGAGAATTGAAACAAAAATTTTATTAGACTAAAATGCTCTTATATGTTTATATTAAATTTCAGTTTATTTTGAGGATACATTAGTATTATACACTAAATCAAAGTTTTTACTAAACATATTGTTTATTTTCTCCCATTTAATTTTATTTTATTTTTAGCACCTACTTTTTGGTTATTTATATATGGCCCTTCATGATTCATCTATTAATACCTCAAATTTTCAATGACAAGAAATTAAAAAGGAAAATGTATACTTTTCTCAAATTATCTCTGTCTCTCCAAACGAAATCCTAGACCTCCCTTATACTCTGGTTGTCGTACTTAACTTGATCCCAGTAGTGAAATCATCAAATTTTTATAAAATATTTATTCAGTTAAACACACATT
The DNA here is from genome assembly GCA_035236585.1 of Warburgia ugandensis. NCBI lineage: Eukaryota > Viridiplantae > Streptophyta > Magnoliopsida > Canellales > Canellaceae > Warburgia > Warburgia ugandensis. The sequence goes on from CP141139.1 coordinate 43,180,104, forward strand.
TTCAGTTGAACCTACTTATTTCTTTGAAAGATAGTAAAGGGATTAAACATTCCTTTTTTCTCTCTCAAGCAACCCAAAAATGAGACTTTAAAGCTCACTTACATTCCCTTGTGGTTTAAATGGTATATGAACACATAACTTATGCCAAACCTAGCCTTTCTCCATTTGATGATTTTTATCTTCCTTTTACATTCTTTCTTTCTCATGTATTAGAACTTATAGGTACCAAGAGACTAACCAAAATTTTAGAATAGGCTTTGACACTCAAGGCTAAGAAACAAAACTAAAAAACAATTATTCCAAATTAGCTAAAATATAATGGTTTGATATATCTGATCCTACTCAACTATTTGCACCCTTTTATGTTATTCACATGGTGCTAATATTGGCGACTACTTTCATATCTTAATTACAAATATGGGTCGTAGAGAGTTAATAGGGCTTCTTAGATATAGGTGTTAAGCTTTACCCATTGCCCCTTAGAGTTTAACCTAGTAGGATTGGGTATATTACTACCCATGTAAGTGGTCAAGTCAACCTATAGCCACGGGTCCATGGATTGACTTATATGAGTCCAGTCAACTTGTTTCATATAAAAAAACTTTTTTAGTAAGAAGACTCAAAATTAATACCTCTAGAAAAAGAATCACAATAGCTTAACCAATTACACCAAGTTTGACTTATGCATAGAGAAAATTCTATATAAGAGTCTAAATAAGTGCACACTCAAGAGGAGAGGGAGGTATCACATTGAATTTATATAAAAGGTAGAGCTTTTTTGGCAGATCTAATTTGTTCTTCATGTTTAGAATTCCAAAAATAGTAACTCATGAGAAGTCAATGCATTTGATGATCCAAACCACTTGTTTTGAGCCTTTGAAAAATTAATTAATAAAGATGATCATAATCTTTATTTTTATTGGAAAAACGTAGGCTACAACCATTCATTGGACTAGCCTATCTATGTTATTTCTAATATTTTGAATGGCTTAGATCTGCAAAAGAAGTTTTGCTTTGTATGACAGAATGTGCATATACACCTCCCTCTCCTCTTAAGCATGTATGCTCACTTGGACTCTTTAAATATTCCAATTCGCCTCACTTTTTAATCAAGTCTAGTTTTCTAGTTTTTAAACTATTGCAATTATTGATTGAGTCCAAAGCCATTATTATATGCCTAATATAGAATTTTAAAACTTGGTAAATTGAGAAAGAACAACGAGTACACCAAGATGCTCAGATGATCAATTCAAAAGATTTTAACAAATATTCCCTACATTCTTTACCTTTAAAAGGCAAACCCCATGCTTAGCAATTAGTAAAGAGATTTTGTTTAATGGATTGTGCATATTTTTATAAGTGCTACGAAGATGGTATCTTTTCAGCACCTATAAAAATAGAGGAGATCATTCAGGGATTGTAGTGAGAGAGGGAGAGTAAATGCAGGCGAGAATATTGATGATGCTCCGGCACATCTCTTACCTTTTCTCTCTTTGTTTTTTCTTTTTATCTGGAGTACCTTCTTTTTTTTTTTAACTAAAATTCTACTATGATAGTGATGAAATATTTTGCAGTCCTTGTAGCACTACCCATCAATTCATAGGCACGTTTGCCATAAGTTGCTCCTTGTAAAATTTGCCTTCGTCATTGTTAAAAAGAAAAAATGTCTTCAATGTAACTGGTATTTTTTATTTTTTTTTATAAATAGTATGGATTCTATACAGGAACACATTTGATTGATCTGATCCATCAATCTGGCAGCCGTTATTAAGTGTAACAGTCTATTTTATTGCTCTTAAATATCTAGACTAAGGTAACATCAAAGTAAAGAGGTATGAATACTACGAATAGAGGAGCATGGTGTGTGCAGAGTAGAATGACCCTTTTCATTTTTTTCCAGAAAATCTAAACAGCTCATCATGTTCAGCCTATACTAATTAGTAAGCAAACGAGAAATCAATGTATTTTAATGATACAACCACTTGTTTTTGGTTCTTAAAAATAATATTAAAAAAAGAAGTCCAGTAAGCATGTACACTTCTTGAGAGGGAAAAGAAGTCCACGCCCTTCCTTTTCATGTACAATAAACTTCTTTTGTAAGTCTAAAATGTTGATTACATTCTTTGTATCAAAAGTAGGCAACCCATTAAAAATCAATATATTTAGATGATACCTAAATACTAGTTTTGAGTCTTTGAAAAATCTAATAAAAATGGATGGCCATTATTTTTTTTATCACGAAAACATAAGCTAATGAAAAAAATGGCGGGGACGATATCTGAAAAGCATGTACACGTACTGTGACGTAAAAAATAGAGGACCAGAATTTTTAAGTCAAAGGGAACATAGGCTAAAAAGGTTCTACAGATATAATATAAGCCGATTTAAGTCATTTAGACTACGTGCACATTGAGAGAGAGAGAGAGAGAGAGAGAGAGAGAGAGAGAGAGAGAGAGTTGGAGGTTGGAGTAAATTATGAGAGAGAGAAATTTGGTAAAGTAAATGTTGGGAATAATATCGATGATGCTCTAGACATCTCTCACATTTTTCCCTCTTGTTTCCCTTCACTTGAAATCATATGGAAAATTTTTGGAAAAGGTTCCAACTCTTTTATGCCCAAAGTTTTCCCGAACAGGTCAAAAGTTCTTGTGGTTCTTAAATTCAAAGCAAATTCTAAGAAATCAACATAGATTTACCTTATAAAACTCAAATTTCATAAATAGTTTGCTACATTATCAAATACTACTAGTAAATATAGTGAAATTTTAAAACTAAAAACTTAAACTCACATTTGTAAAATAAATTTTCACTAATTTTTCCAAAAATTTCTCGAATGACTACTCTTTTTTTTTTAATATTTGTCTTTACCCATTTTTTCTCATCTGAATTTTGTGACCATGCTTGAAAAGCACTTTTTTTAGTTTACATAAAATAACATTCTTACGTTAGTGATGACATATTCTCGGATGTTCTCGAACCACCCCTAAACAATAGACACTTGCCAGAATCAACTCCCGCATAAAATTTCGTTCTGCTTTTCTTAGCCCTAAAAATAAATTAACACCATCAGTGGTCTAAAGGCGCCTCTGCTCCTTCCCCAGACGCACCATGGCTGCCTACGCCAGAGTTGCTTATAGTTCGGAATAATCATGGGCACTGACACATTCAGCCTTCTTTCCCAAGCCACCCAAATTCTAGAGAGTGGGAAGAGAAAACCGGGGAGTACATCAGCGCCCAAATCCATGTGAAACAATAGAGGTTCCTACTAGAGACAAATAATCTGAACCATTCCATTGCATGGATGGTGAAGCCACCTATGTAAACCATGCATGCATTAGATTTTATCCAGCTGCTCGTAAAACCTCTCACCAGTAAACAAAAAACCAAAAAAATCTTAGCCCTGCAATGTAAAATTAGCAGCTATCATCTGAACCTGCAAATGGCAACTGAAAACAGACAAGCTTTTCTTCTTGGCTTCTTAAGTTTTCCTTAAGTTTAAATCGGCAGATAGCTACTGAAGATCATTTGCTAATAAAGGTTTCGAGTCACAGACAAGACAAGGGGGGCATAAAAATAGAAATGACCCCTTGTATGCATTCATGAAGTGGAATCATTCTTTTCATAAACTCGTCAGAACCGTCTTATAAACAAAATCTCTTCAAAAGATATACGCGGCAATATTATTCACTCATTAAGCCACCCAGATGAACCATGGTGTGAAAATGGCCGTTGAGGGCCGTGTGCAAAGCCCTGCATGTCAGTAGGGAAACCAGGAGATCGACCCTGCTGTGGACCCAGAGGATTGTAAACAGTACTACTCATAACGGGCAACCCTGATACAAAAGTATTTGACCTAGCATAGTTTACTTCATCAAAGCGGAGAGAATATTTCTGCGTCACAGATGAACTCAATCCTGATGGATCAACAGCTGAAACTGAGAGCCCAAAAGGAGAAGATGAAAGTGGCCCTCGATTGCTCAATCCAGAATCTTGACCCAAAGAATGTGGCCTTCGAGCCAAATCATTCTCTTGCTGAGAATACAACCGGAACTGCCCCCGGACATCAGCCTCGCGCATCCCATACCCTAGTGGAAGCTCATCAAGATGAGCCTTTTGACCAAAACTGTCAACATTGCTATCATTTACATACCCTGAAAATTGTTCTTCGCGCAAAAATCTGTAGTCAGTACCAAAACTGCTGCTACCAGACCATCCATGGGTGCCACTTGAAAATGGCTCTTCCTTGTTCAAACTGTACCTCCTTGTAATGTCATCTAAATCTTTATCATGCAAACTTGCTACCGGCCTATCATATGCGGCTCCAAACCCTGAATAACTTCGAGCATTTCCAGTTTGCCATTGATTCAAACTCAAACTATTGTCTCTTTCTGGAGGAACCACAGCTGTTTCTGATGGCCCACCTGATAACATTTTAGGAACTGTTTTATTATGTGGGGAACTGGTCCTTGAAAGTATTTCTTTATCCTCGACCCTAACTCTGTTCAGGTTGCCCTTAGGTATGCCACTTGAGTGCCTTGATTGCTTCCATTCACGTACTCTTTGCTTCTTAGATTTACGTGTCTTACCTTCTCTATTACCATCCTTTTTCCCAGTGTTCCTTCCAACTTGGCTATCTTGTTTGGGTGAAGAAACTTTATTCTTTTGCTCAGAGACAGCAGTCCTCTCTTCTTCAAATCCTTTGGCATGATCATTTTGCTCACACATATCAGGTAATGTCGCCAAAGTATCACCCTTCGAAGCATTATCCTCCCAATTATCTGAAACCTGTTTTTCCTTTCTTCCATTAAGAGATAATGACTTCTGCACATTGGATTTGTCCAGCTGTGAATTGGACAAATGCCCCATCTTGGCAGCTATGGCCTTGTGCCTTGAAGTCCAGTCACGACGACTCCAAAGATAGAGCAGCGGCGGCACCATGTTCCATTGTTCTATTTGCTTGTCATCCACATCAACAGAACCGGGCAAGTAAAACGACTGAAAATAAAGAGATGACTGTGGATGTTAGTCAGACCATAAATATTTGTCAAATCAGTGAGGACGAAGCAAAAAATTATAACTCGCGTACCATACCTTTCCTGAGAGTTTACTATCGTCCTCCCAAATAAGATCATATGCTGCTTCTTTCTGATCTAGTCTGGTTAGAAGGCCACACAAATGAAGAATGGATTGAGAAAGAGGAAATGCAAATAAATGAATGCAAGACGAGAAAGAAGCGGTTAAAAGGAAAACCTCTCTGTTTCCTTTGGAACAATAAGAATAAGAAGCTTGGGCTTGAACTGGAGGGCCTTGTTGATAAATTGGTTGGCAAGAGATGCTTTGACCCCAAAAGGAGGATTGAGCCCCATGATCTATTTGAAAGTGACACGAGTATTGGGTCATAATTAGCCTTCAGAAATAACAACATACACAGGCAAACTGTGCAAAAGAATGTCCTTCATTCTTACCAACTGAGACCCAGTAGGTAATTCTGTTGGGCGCACCTCCATCCAATCCCTCTTCTCAAAATTAAAATCATTCTGCAGAAAAGCATTCGTAATTATTCCATGAAGTTGATGCATAACTGAGGATCCAGAATATCAGAAAACTAGAAAAGGCTAAACTGACTCTCATATATTGAACAGTTACTACCATTAAAGAGTACGCATAAAATGCTTCAATACTTATTCATTCACCGTGATGCAAGAAAAGGTGATCATCTACAATGCCCAAAATTAATATTCCTAACCATCACAGACTACCTTTAGAACCAAGAGAAATGATTTTCCTTTTAAGGTTAAATAGATGTAATAAGGAAGCACGCAATCATACTGGGAGAAGAGAGCATGTCAGCAGAAGTACTTAGCTATAGAGTACCTCCTAGCAAGCAACATCTACGACATGATTAGCACATAAAGCAATACGTAAGAAAAAGAGGTCCTCTCCACCACATTAATCAACGAACTGCCAATAATGTGCACCAACCTCCAGGAGGCAGACCAAAATTGTCTGTGCACCAATCTTCATGGCTAAAGGACAGAGATATTTCCGAAATAAAATACAGCTGCCAATTAGAAAAACCATAACTCTTATGAGAGATCCTCTCTACAGTAAATTGACAACCTTAGTGTTGGCATACAAAGCCATCATAAAGACAAACTGACAGGCATTGCTAGCTCATAGGCACAGATCATCAAATTAGTTGTAATATATAATGTGTGGTCTTATAGCATAAAACAGTTGTTGTAGAAGTGCTTCAATAATATGTTTAAATTTTTTTCTGCTTCAAATGCTTCATGAGAAGATCCAGTCAGTTCACTGGCTCAGTCTGCAGGTTCATCTTTCTGCGGTAGCAACATATATAATCCATATTCCTGGTATGAAACAAGATACAGCACTCCAGTAATTTATTTAACCCACTTCAAGTTCTTCCGAGTTATCTTTTAAACCAGTTTCCTCTTAAATTGTTTCATTAGAAGATCCAAGTAGCATGGGAATGCTATCTGCTGGTTCTTTATCATTGTGCACAAGGACACAGCCTCAACTGTAGCAGTTGCTAGCAGGTTGCTCAAACTTACAAAACTCGATCTGAAAGCTTAAAAATCATCATAACCTGTTTGCAGTCAAACCAATTGATTGAAATGCCACACCTTCATCAAATTGAGAATCATTAAAGTTACCGCTAGCAGCAGTTCACGCATTGTTTCTGCACAGTATCTGTTCAAGATAATTTTGTATCATAGCCATAATTTTCTAGAGTTCATTGCTCTAGCATAAACAGCCTAGTTGATCCATTTTAAGCTTCTCCAAGATACTACATTCTGCATCTTTCAGTCAGTTTACAAGAACTAAAGGACAGAGTTCTGCTGCAGATGGACCACGATGTTCATCCACTGTTATCGCAAGACAAAACCGTAAGTATTCCATAGTGTGGCAGGACATAACATGCTACATTAACACATCTATATAACATAATAACATAACCAAAAACATAAAGAAACCCGAAAAATTATCATTCTCAATAAGGAATCAATTGACATGATCATTTTTTTGGGGAAAAAGTGGAGATTTAATTTACACAAACTGAGAGAGTTGAAAAGAAATACAGATGAAGAGTGCAAGAAAGCAAATAAAACCAGTCAATAGAGGGAGTTCCAGCAAGAAAGAAATTTCAAGCTGGAAAACACTGAAAGGAAATGATAAGGATCATTAAAGTGACTCCAGTGCAACTGCAAATGATTAAATTACAGCCGAGTATCAGCTTATTCAAACTCTCATTGGATATATAGGAATCCAAATCTGCCGAATCACTCATTTTATGATCTTATACATCCTAGGTCTCTCCATTCCATCACTGGATTTCCTTTCCAAAAGAGGAATGTAGTACCATCCATCAGTTTTGTTTAAACCTCATTTCATCCTTTCAGTTGAGATAAACCCTCAATTGCAGTAGAAAAAGCAACAGCAGCTCCTAAGTCAGTCCTACTCAAGCCACTTAATTCAGCAAATTTGACAGACCATCTGTCCTTGCACCTAAACTGGATTGCTGCATTCTGAAGCGGCCTCATCAGATATGTTCAATCCCATAGCAGCAGCTAATCCACCTTCGAACTGAAATGATAAATTCAGAGAGGATAGGTACAATGATTTGTTTTTCAATTATCATCTGAAAGTCTTCAACACCAAACCTTCAGTCTATTCCTTGTTGGGAGGAGTAGAGCCTAGTAGATCAGTGGGATGAAGAGATTGGTTACCTACCACATTTGCTATTCAACTCATTTTGAGTACCCACAACATAGAAATACTAATTTGCCATAACTTAGCAGTATACTGAGTAGAGATAGAAATTATATGTGGAAACACATACATGAAGAAAAAACAAGGAATGCTAGCGGATGATTTTCTCAACGCGCTGCAGTATCCACAGCATGTTTATAATATGAAAAGGTCTTGACACCCACACATTAGGTAGCAAATTTTGAATAGTACATCAAACTATCATATATTATTTGCAAAATCTCAAGAAAAACCAGAATTTTCTGAAGGTTTGGAATTTAATACATCTTTTAAATGCTAACTCTCCTTAACTAAAATGATTTTATGTGCATAATATGCTTTTTGTGAATTGAAAGATGTGCATCTTTCTCCAAATATTTCCAGCACTCTTCCATACACAATCTTCTGAGCACATTTGTCTCATCAATTAATCCTACCATAAACCTTTGTAAATTATCTTATTATCCTCTTGCAAAGCACAACCAGCTTCTCCAGGTGAAGGTAATGGTCCTGAGGTAGTCTCACAGTAAAATGGCCCAAGGAAAGGCTGTACATAGTTATAGTAAAGAAACTAAAGAGTTTCCTTTTATTCTCCTCTGATTAATCTTCAAAAGCAGACAGAGAAAAGTTAGAGGAAGAAATTCAGCGGAAGATAAGTTTTAAAGTGCCAGAGATTTTAAGAATTTTCGGACCAACTTATTCTACAAAATCAATGAAGAAAATGCTTAGAAAGGGGCCTTGGCACAACAGTAGATTTGTTGTCATATGACCTTGAGGTCACAGATTCAAGGCGTAGAAACAGCTTCTTGCTAAGATTTAAGGTAAGGCTGCATAATATAGACTCTAGTGGTCTGCCCCTTCCCTGGACCCCACATGCAAGGGAGCATTGAGCTAGGGGTTGTACTTTTCTACCGGAGAAAATGCTTATGCCCAAAATGCCAAATTGACACCTCATCCAACAATTTGTCAAAAACTGGCCTACAACAACAATGTCAGAACCATACTTTAGATACTTCTCCTTATGCCTTGTCAACCAACAGAAGAAAGCTTAGCTGGAAGTAGAGTTCAGGAATTCGGACTGGAATTTAGAATTCAGGCGGTAGGGTTTGAGAATTTAATAGAATTATCATTGAAATTCATCACTCGGATGGTAGAGTTTATAATTGAATTTTTGGATTATCATTGGAAATCATCACTCGGATGGTAGAGATTTATAATTGCATTTTCAGAATTTAGATGTGGAATTCAAGCAAGTTCAAAGGCCCCACAATCCTGAATTCCACTGTCCAAAGAGGAACTCTCTCTCTCTACACTTTCTAACATCGAATATCACTCAGATGGTAGAGATTTATAATTGCATTTTCAGCAAGTGAGTTCAAATCTCTCTCTCTCTCTAACATCGAATACCCACGATGTTTTGATCCCACAAAGAAAAGTAATTTTCCATTTCCCCACTCATTTTTGCATAACTCTCACCAAATTAAATTCTCTCTCTCTCTCTAACATCGAATACCCACGATGTTTTGATCCCACCAAGAAAAGTAATTTTCCATTTCCCCACTCATTTTTGCATAACTCTCACCAAATTAAATTATTGTGTTCATCCTTACCAATCAACATCTATTGTTTCATTCACTCTCATGGCAAAAAGTCCAAAATCCAACCAAAGCCAATGCTTGTATTTCCTTGTAATAAGAAGTTTCCACTCAATTTTTATGTTTTGTGAAAACCAACTCTTAGCAATGAAAGAAGAAATGAAGATTATAGCCATTTGTTTAAATATCCTTCTCAACATTGTATGGTAAGGTATGGACAGGGCGATTATAAAATATGCATATATATTTAAATATTTCTATATTGATAGAACCTTGGCACAATGGTTGAGTTGTTGCTGTGTGACCTAGAGGTCATGAATTCAAGGCGTGGAAATAACCTCTTGCAAAAATACAAGGTAAGGCTGCGTACTATAGACTCTTTGTAGTCGACCCCTTCCCAGGGCCCTGCATTCACGGGAGCTTTGTGCACTGGGCTGCCCTTATTTATTTTTATTTCAATAGAATATGGATAGTAGATAAAGGGTTCAGAAAAACAATGGCAATTTATAGAAGGGCTTATCTATGCTAAGGAAATAAACATGAATGGTTTAGATTAGACCCCTTGGGCCTAATAGGCATGGAATAAGTCCTAAAGGGCACACCAGAAATTCACTTCCATGTGTGCACACACACACGCACGCACACACACGCACGCATATATAATCATCGTCACCACCACCAAGTCTTTAGCCTAATTAAGGGTCAGCTACACGAATCTTATTCCTTCATTCCCCTCTATCAAGTATCATGGCTTCATTTAATCCAAAAGTTTTTAAATCTCTTTTGACCACTTCTATCCACATCCTTTTGGACATTCCCCTTGCCCTTTTAAAGCCTTTGACTTGGATTAACTCACTCCTAACTGGTGTCATTTTCGGTCTCCGTTGGACATATCCAAACAATCTATGCCTACCCTCTCTCATCTTATTACCTATTGGTACTACTCCCAAGTTTCCTCTAATGTTTTCATCTCTAATTCTATCCTTTCCTGTCTTCCAACTCATCCATCTCTACATTCTCATTCTGGCTACACTCATCCTATGTACATGTTGTTCCTTAATGGTCCAACATTGATCCATAAAGCATGGCTAGTGTTATAGCCATTTTATAAAAGTTTCCTTTCAATTTCAGTGGCATCCATCGATAGCACAAAACTCCAAGGGCACATCTCCATTTATTTCAACCCACTTGGTAACATCCCTCTCAAACCCTCTGATCTCATAAATTATCAATCCAAAGTATTGAAAAAGGTTTTTTTGGCGACTTTTTGGTTATCAATCTTTAACTGTGTTTCACTCCCACTCCTCTCCTAGCTAAAATTGCATTCCATATACTCTGTCTTAGTTCGGCTAATTTTAAATCATTTAAACTCTATAACATCTTTCTACAACTCTTAACTTTGTATTTAGCCCTCCCTTGTCTTATCAATCAAAACTATATCATCTGTAAATAAAATACACCATTGCATCGTACAAATGTTTTGTTGACTCATCCATAACCAGCATGAAAAGGTACAGGCTCAACACCTATCCTTGGTGCAATCCTATTGTGATAGGGAAATCATCAATCTGTTCGTTGGTGGTCCCAGCATTTGTTACTATTCCCTCATACATATACTTAATTGTCTATACCCCCCCAATAAAACCCCTTCCTCGCTCAACATCCACCATATTAACTCTCTAGGAACCCTATCGTAAGCTTTTTCTTCTTCAAAGACCTTGTGAAGGTCCTTCTTCCTCTCCCCATATTTCTCTATCAGTTATCTAAGTGGGAAAATAGCTTCCATGGTAGACCTCCCAAGCATGAAATGAAATTGTAGTTCCAGTCCACTCATCTCATGTCATAGTTTCTTCTCAATCACTCATTCACAAACTTTCACGGTATCGCTCATTAGTTTAATCCCATGATAATTAATGCAACTGTGTAAAAAAAAAGGGCAGCCCCGGTGCACGAAGCTCTCGCCTATGCGGGATCCGGGAAAGGGACGAACCACAAGGGCCTATAGTAGGCAACCTTACCTTGCATTTTGCAAGAGGCTGATTCCACGCCTTGAGCTCGTGACCTCAAGGTCACATGACGGCAACTTTTACCATTGCGCCAAGGCTCCCCTTCATTAATGCAACTATGTAAGTCTCCTTTATTCTTATAAATTAGTACAACAGAGCATTTCGTCTATTCATTTGGAATCTTCTTCGATTTTATAATCTTATTAAACAACTTTGTCAACTAAACTACTCTAGTATCTCCCATATATATATCCAAACCTCTAGTGGTACATCATTGCACCTCGAGGCCTTTCCTAATTTCATCTTTTTCAAGGCCTCTTTCACTTCAAGCATCCTAATCCTACGATTGTATCTATCTAGTACAATGTTATGTGGGTTTATGGTTATTTCAATCTCTATATTCTTAGGGAAATTGTCATTTAGCAACTTTTGAATATAACTTTCTCACCTTTAATTGATCTCGTCATCTTTAACTACTACCCTTTGGTACCTATTGCTCTGACTGCTACTGCTTTGGATGTTTGGTATTTCATAAAGCATGATGATCAGATCATTCCAAGATCTAAAAAGCTTTATTTTACAAGCAAATGGACAACTAATAACATTGATCAGTCACATGATTCCACTTTGTCGATTCCTACCAAATTCTAAATGCTCAAATTCTGTCCAAATTAAGTTCAACCAAATTATAAATTCTAAAACACTACACCCACCTTAGATGACCCAACAAATACAGGCAAGAGCAAAACCCTATCATAATCGAGTGTGCAGTAGGAGGTAGAAATGGGCTAAAGTGAAAACAATTACAAGAAGAAAATGGGCTGACATTGGCTTCCTAGGGCATCTGTGGTCTTCTAGAAATCAAAGAAACTTCACCATTTCAAAAAAGATTCAGGAGAATCAGGGTTTCCTTAAGCAAGCATAGATAATGGCATACAGAAAGAATGATTTACTGTTTCTCTAATCAGCATTGCTCTAGTAATTTCCAAATCATTTGTTCTTCAGCTTGCCATTCATAAACCCTGCTCCATGCAGAAAATCCGTGCATTATCACCTAGTTAACTACTGGACACATTTTCATGATCAACACTTAAGAGAGTGACAAGGACATAACTCTTTTAGATGAAAGCATGTTGCTGAAAACAAAATAGTAAATTCCTGACTAATTAGGTGGCATTCTATGATTGAACACCCAAATCTTTCTGTAACTCAATAGCCAAATCCTATCAAGTTTCTTGGCAAAGGTACATTGCCATATCTCCACCAATGATGTTGCCTAGCATCATTGTCAACTTCCAACTTCAGCTGAACCTTGTTACATCACCCGAAATATCCATTAACTGTATTCATACAACAAGTACAGACATTTTGTTGTATAGAAATAAAAGGGATGTTGAGCAACAGAATCATGTGTGTGAGTGTGATATATTTTGTGAGAAAATATACTTCTTTTTTACCACCCATACACTAACACGCTGTGGAACACAAACACTGCAACTTGAAATTTATTTTTTCAATTTTTTTGGAAGCAAGAATTTGTTTTTCTTGTTCCCATTTAGCCTCCACATAACTGCCTTGCATTGACCTAAAGACAGTTTCACATGATTTCACATTGCTACCCACATAATAAAAGAACTTTAAATGTGAGTTCAACCTTTAGCTTATCACTGTACATTTCATGCATTAATAGACCAAATGTTTGTCTCTGAAGGTGATGCCAGGACTCAAGGCCTAGATCCTACCAGGCAGAATATTCCAACATGCATATTTCTGATCTTAACAATTACACCCATTCAATGTAACAGAATACCAATACTAAAGAACTTAATCAATCAGCCACTGCAAGTTCAAAGTCAAGATAAAGATTACCTTCGGTTGAATAAGATCATAGTTTTTGAAAGAACACTTCTTTCCAGCTTCTTCAAGCTTCTCTCTCATTAAGCGACTGAAATCATTGGCTCCACAGCAGAAATCAACTATCTAAACAAGGCAACATGTGGCTGTCAGATACAGCAGACAAACAAATAATTCGGTGGGTAACCAAAGATAAAAGTTGATGAGATTACTTCAGTTAATTAAATTCTCAGTTAGATAAAACTCTACGAGCACACCCATTTCATTTTCCCAAATAACCTTGTCATAAATAAAACAGGGACCATGATAGTTCAAAATATAGTTGAACCAACGTAGATAGAAAGAGGTCCAACCAAAGAATACGTTGCTTAACAGCACTAATGGTTGATCCAGATAGAAATTAAATACAAAGCAAAGTTTTGAATGCAGGTTTGGGGGAAAAGTAACAAGTAATTAGTCCTTACCATGTCACCGTTTAGTACATACCAATGAAGCTTGTCAACAATCTGCAAAGTATAACTAATTAGCATCCTGAAAGTCACTTCATATATTTAAAAAGGAAAAAACCATAAGCACAGATAACTAGTCAACAATAGCCCACAGAGAAGTCGGCATACATAAAGACTTGAAGAAGGAAAATACAGCAAAAAATGGCCAAATATCTTAAGCAAACAAGATGGAGACAATGTGGCAATGTTGGTCGTTTCAATAAACTGTCAAAACCCATAAAAGCTACTGGTACCAAAACAGAGCCAATATTGTGCAAAATGCAAATACCATGAATGCAAGAAACACTAGCCAGTTTTGTTGATCCCAGAATCAAAGTAAAAACATATAACATACAACTAAGATAGTAATTACAAAAAACTATAGTCGCCAAAAGCTCCTGGGAAACTGGGGAAGCTCACTTTTGAAGCCCGCTTCCACAAAATGAAGCAACTCTGGAGGCACAAAAAATTTGGGAAAAAACTGCACCTAGCAAGACAGCCACTTGCAACCTCAAATAGCACACTCTGTTCAGTTTATTTCTTGATATGTCTCCACTTTTTCTTCTACTTTTGTAATTTTCAATAACTTTCTTTTTTGCATTCTACACTTCCATCTTCCCATCCTCAAAAAAAACTGCTCACTTCCTGCTTCCAGCCTCCCACTCTCAAAAAATTTGCTCGTATCCTGCTCCCACTTCCGCTTCCCACTGTGTCAGCTAGGCAATGGACAAAACAGGTTTTCCCCTGACTACTAAGTCATCAAACATGTCTAAAAGTAAGCCGTAAGATATGTCTCACAAGATTACCTTGTCACGGTTCAAGAACCACATTAGTCATGGGCTATCCATTAGTAATTGTTATATAACAGAATAAAGAAGTTGGTATTCCAAAGACACCGCAAAACAACCTGAGGCCCTATACATCCTTTTCCAGCCTGATAATGTAACACCTATTGACGAAAGGCCCCAACCATATGCCATAGAAAGGCGGGTGAAAATGCTTAAAACTGTACTGAACTTTCATAAAAATGGAAAGCCAAAATTCACGTGATGAAGCAAGAACCAAGATCAAGTTTTTGAGCCCAAAGTTCAGAGTCTGGTTTACTATATCCGCTTTTCCCATTAACTTTTACTAAAGCTTGCTCATTCATAACAGTTATAAAAAAAAATCCATTAAAAAAACCAACCTAATGCTCTGTTGCATCGCATCCTCATAAAAACAACTTATGAACTTCTAGATGAAATGGACAAGTAGAACTTGTTAACTTTTATTTTATTTCCCACAATCAAACTTTATAGACAGGGACTCATTTGGATATAAATTACCAATGCATCTTTTTTCCTTCAATTTCTCACCTGGAAGGACTGTTTTAATTAGTATAAGGGAGTTCAATTACTCCCCATATGATTAGGTTTCAAGTGATTCTAAAGTGCACCATCACTGGAGTCCAACATTAAGAATTCAATTTCATTAGTTGGTTGGTGTCCTCCAAGTGCAGATATCCGTTTTTGGCAGGTATTGGAGATGTGTCCAGAACTTATGTGGAAATGACCGTAAAATCTTTTACTGATTCGATTAGGCTGGATGCTAATGGAGCAGGGAACCGTGCTTTGATCAGGCAATTGAACATTTTCATGTCCGACAGGATCCTCTTTTGGTGGTGGCCTAAAATTTGCAACTGAAATTGCTTTGATGAAGGCTGATGCTATTGGCTCTTGGAAAGTCTCTACCAATTTAAAGACTTTCTTCTTCCAATTGTGTTTCCTTTGTTTATACAGCAGAGAAGCACCAAGAATGAGGCAGATTCCCTTGCAAGAAGGAGAGCAAGATGTCCTAATTACAGCAGAGGAATCTCTAGGCCACTACAAATTTTCAGTTGTTGGATTCCCTAGCGAAATGAAGGCACTAATGAAAAACCAGCATGCCAACAGACAACAAAATATGTTAAAAAGTAATAGAGCACTCGCATGTATATCAAAAAAATGGATGAGTTAATTGTTGAAGAGAAACTCAAAAATACCTCCTTAAGTTTGTCCACTTTCGTAAAATGGCGACCAAATGAAGTATAGCGCATACCATGAAGGAAGGGGGCAAGATAAACTTTAAGCTTGTTCTGCAGCATCAGAAACCAAAACATCAAACACAGTATTTGAGATAAGGTTATTTTATTCATTCTATTGCAACATACTTCACACGATTACATAATGGAAGTTAATCACATAACAACTGAACTTTCAGTAGGATCTACAACATCTTATAATGTTCTCTAAAATTAATCCTACTTCTCAGCATGATGTATGCAACTAGTCACGTAAATAAAATAATTCCAACAGACACTACTCACCACGAGTTCCGTGAATTTGGGTGGTTGGCTAAAATATGAACTGTTCTTCAAATCTCAACTAAGTAAAACTATAGATTCTTCTGCTAAGTATCCTAAAGAACCAAGAACAGCACTTTTCTAATTGTTTATGTTTTGAGATTGAGAACTGTACCTAGTGTTGCTCAAATGAAACTTGCAGCATATCTAAGGCAGCATTTTTCTGCTGAAAATGGGAATTTTCATCAACCAGCAGCCACTGTCAGTCGTTATTGTGTTCAAAATGCAACCATTATCACAAAGCAAGGCTACAAAAGAGTCAGTCCTGCCTCCATTCCTCGAAACAACTGAAACACCACATAGACAGCACTAAGCTCATAGACTCAGAAAGATTACAGCTGTGAAACTTCTCTGCAGGACTTGCAAGTTGATCTTATTGTAGCATACAGAGGATAGTGGAGCGGCAGAGGTAGTAGAGGAGAAATGACGGCTCCTAAAAAACATCCAAAATGAAGCATCAAGTCCTCTAGAAGTTCCAACAGATCATATGCACCAACAATTTGAAGTATGGCATCACAATGGCCTCTGTTTACAGGGGACTAACCCATTACACTCCATCTATCACTCTAACTCCCATTTTAGACATTTAATTCAGAAGTCATATTAAAGAGCTACAATGTCATCCATAAGAACCTCAAACTACCCATCTAAAACCACTAAAACTCATACTTCAACCTAAATAAATAGGTCACAGTCGCAGTAAAGACACTGATACAACCTCAATATCCAACTGTTTCTTAAATAATCCAAGTTTCCAGTTTACAATCCTAGTAACAGTTTTCTTGAAATTATCCCTACCATCCAGTTTAAACACTTCAAAAATATCTCAAAAATACTTGATAATTATCTCAATAAAGAAACAACATACAAGCTGGAGTCCCCCCTTTGTCAATTGAGTGCACGCTGCTGATATAAGCACGTGGCTTGATGACATGACTGTGGCCCATAAACAGTTTGGATAAACAATCCACCTGGAATCAACATGTACTTACACTGCATGACGATCAACTCATATACTCAGCACAGACACAACATAGGATTCGTTATAACAATGTTGGGGGCTATAGACCAGTATCATGGGATCAATCCTAACGGCAATTCTTTTGCCTAGCATGGAGGCATATAATCTAGAATATCATGTTGATTTTTTTGATGCAACTCATATAAACCTAGGTCTAGGCTGAGTGGATATCCCATCCATAAGATTGATGTCCATTTTTTCAAAGTGAACCTTCAAACTAAGCTTGCCAGATATAGGTGCTGGAATCCAATCAAGGTGGGATTAATGAGACATAGGAGCATAACTTTAAATAATGTTATAAGGACTAAAACCAATCAATTGTAAAGCTAGACTGAGGGACGTGGCAAGTACTATGACTAGTTATGCAACAGGAAAAAGTCAGTCACACCTTCCAGCCAGAAACAAACTTAGTCACCACCAGTTCGTGGCTCCTGATCTCCTACACCCAGAAATGTTAAGAGTTGAAACTTATCTGTAGGACTTGCAAAGTCATATCCATGATAGCTTATAAAGGATGGTTACGAAGCAGCAAGTTCCCTGAAATTTCCGGCAGTATGCACTAACACTTTCACCTGAGCTTGCTGAAGCTCTCTGTTTACAGGTACAAACTAACCCATATACTCCTATCATGCTCAGACTATCAATTAGTAATACCATTTTAGACAACCATTTTGGAAAGTGATATAATATAAGTACAGAGTTCACTCATAAGAACCATCCAAAACTAATGAACTCATACCTGAACTTAGATACTCTGTGTTACAGTATCAGTCACACCTTGATATGACCTCAAGCTCCAACCATTACACAATTAATCTAAGTTTCTCTAACATTTATTGTAACCGCCCTTGCAACAGCCAGAAAATTATTCTACTATCCAGTTTAAACTCTTCAATATATTCCAAAAATAATCCATAGTTATCTCAACAAAGAAATATTATACAAGCCAGACTTTCACCCTTTGCAACTTGGGTGGAACACACGGCTGATATAAGCATGTGCAAGGATGATTGAACCTGCACATATAACAAATGTTTGGATCATCAATCCATTCAGCAGCTTGCTTGCTTTAAGATGAAAGACTTGGGTGACCACACTACTTTCTAGGCCTTCAGATATCTTCCAATCATCAAGGTATTCAAATCACTCAGATCAAGTACACACAGCACCTCCTTACATTGGCTCACCTAACTGGTGATAAGACAATCAATACTCTTCAGCTGAATGGCAACTAAACTACAGTTGTTGTTGACAAGAAGCTTACTGATCCTACGGCTTATCATCAATAAGTGGGCAGGCTGGTGTAAGTGACTCAGACATTTCTCATGCAGTTAATTTTAGCCTGATGATTCATGATAACTCCACAGGTCGCAAGCCATCATGCTGGGAACGCATCGTTAAAATTGCTTCCCTATCAACTTTTACCTGGTTGATCCTGCCAGTAGCCATATGCTTGTCTCAATGATTAAGCCATGAATGTGTAAGTGTGAATAAATTCAAACTGTGAATTGCAAATGGTACATTAAATCAGTTATAGTTTGTTTGATGATATCCACAGCATGGATAACTATAGTAACTTCAAAGCTAATGCGAGCAATAACCGCTGACTTCTGGAAGGGATGCAATTATTAGATAAAAGGTCAATGCAGACTTTGCCCATCCGTCTAATATCAGGACAACAAAGAGAGTAGAGAAATTTGTGTAACCCAATAGAATCATTCAACCCATCCCCATCCATTCACTGATATTTATGTGGCCAGCCAAAATTAGAGAACTACCCCCTCCATGTACAGTTAAGCAATGGGGCAATTTGGTCGAATTAAAGGAATCTTAAGAATACATGATTGACTACAACTACAATAACCACATCCTTTCTCACGTGAAGACATTGCATGGATCAACTAAACATCACAAAAGACCGTGAATAACAATGTTGGGGCTAGATGGATTGTAGACAGTACATGACAATCAATTCTAACAACTATTTTTACATGCATGGATAGTGGAGACATGTAATCTAGACTATAAATCTCATAGAATCTCAGGAGGCAAATCCATGTCACCTGGTTCTGTGCTCAGTGGTAACCCAGTCCTAAGTTGACACCTAGTTCTTCCAAGTGGAACAAACTTAGCTTTATGGATGAAGGCACAAGGAATCTAATCAAAGAGGGGTTGACAGGGAAGGATTCATACACTGGCAACTTGAATCTACAGTTTCAATCAAATTTGTACTGCACATTGGACCAAAATATTGAGAAAAAGCCTCATAGTTGCAATGTTACCTATGGAAATGGGCCGCAATTCATCTTACACTCATAGAAACGATGCCAGGACTAAGTAGGAATTCTCTCTTCCTATTTTTCACATAAATTTCTTCGTAAGAGAAAAGGAAGAATCCATAAGTCCAAGAGCCCCTTGAAGTTGGAGAGAGCAAAGATCGTGTCCCATTCAATTCACAATGATGAGTTCTGCGGCAGCATTTATACACTCAAGCTTCCACAAAATTTCAGGAATTTACAGGTAATAGCTCTCAGATATTTGTGTATGCTCAAGATGTATTAATACAGGACCCAATAGATGTATCAAATCAACTTCAGTATGATAGATAACGTCCAGAAAGCCACAAGAGCATCACTTCGATTTAGACATACAGAGTCCAAAGTGCGACCAATTCCAAATGATATTGAAAAATGGTACTTCATACAGGTCTAAGCAATAAGATCAAAATGGTAGTCCAAGTTATGGGATTACGCTGGATCTGAAATCTGGAAATGAAATCAGCCAAAAAGATTTCTGTAGACACCTTTCACTTAATTATTGGGTTGAAAATCCTAGGCTCACAAACAGCTTTAGCATCCTTGACGCTGTAGGAAGAATCCATAAATCCAAGAGGCCT
This sequence comes from Warburgia ugandensis, assembly GCA_035236585.1. Classification (NCBI taxonomy): domain Eukaryota; kingdom Viridiplantae; phylum Streptophyta; class Magnoliopsida; order Canellales; family Canellaceae; genus Warburgia; species Warburgia ugandensis. Next base: position 43,200,117 of record CP141139.1, read on the forward strand.
TTGGAGTTGGAGAGACAAAGATTGTGTCCCATTCAATTCACAATGATGAGGTCAGCGGCATTATTTATAAACTCAAGCTTCCAAAAAATTTCAGGAATATACAGGTAATAGCTCTCAGATATTTGGGTATGCTCAAGATGCATTAGTACAGGACCCAACGGATGTATCAAATCAACTTCAGTATGATAGATCAGGTCCAGAAAGCCACAAGAGCATCACTTCGATTTAGACATACAGTGTCTAACGTGTGACCAATTCCAAAGCTACATGATGTTGAAAAATGGTACTTCATACAGCTATAAGCAATAAGATCAAAATGGTAGTTCAAGTTATGGTATTACGCTAGGATCTGAAATCTGGAAATGAAATTAGTCAAAAAGAATTCTGTAGACACCTTCCACTTAATTATTTGGTTGAGAAACCTAGGTTCACAAACAGCTTTAGCATCATCGATGCAGTAGGAAGAATACATAAATCCAAGAGAACCTTGGAGTTGGAGAGAGCAAAGTTTGTGTCCCATTCAATTCACAATGATGAGGTCTGTGGCATTATTTATGCACTCAAGCTTCCACAAAATGTCAGGAATTTACAGGTAATAGCTCCCAGATATTTGTGTATGCTCAAGATGTATTACTACAGGACCCAACAGATGTATCAAATCAACTTCAGTATTTGGTTAAGAATCCTAGGTTCACAAACAGCTTTTGATGCTGTAGGAAGAATCCATAAATACAAAAGCCGCTTGGACTTAGAGAGAGCAAAGATTGTGTCCATTCAATTCACAATGATGAGGTCAGTGGTATTATTTATACACTCGAAGCTTCCACCTAATTTCAGGAATTTACAGGCAATAGCTCCCAGATATTTGTGTTTGCTCAAGATGTATTAACACAGGACCTAACAGATGTATTACATCAACTTCAGTATGATGGATCACGTCCCGAAAGCCACAAGAGCATCACTTAGATTTAAACATACAATGTTTAAAGTTGACCAGTTCCAAAGCTACATGATGTTGAAAAATGGTACTTCGTACAGCTATAAGCAATAAGATCAAAATGGTAGTCCCAGTTATGGGATTACGCTGGGATCTGAAATCTGGAAACGAAATTAGCCAAAAGGAATTCTGTAGACACCTTCCACTTAATTATTTGGTTGAGAATCCTAGGTTCACAAACAGCTTTAGCATCCTCAATGCTGTAGCCTTCTTCTAACTTCTGCAAAGCTGCCCGAATAGCCTGCAGATACATATCTATTAGATAAAAAAAAAATCTAACTGATTTTTCAACCAAAAAATAAGGATTAGTCAACTTGCATTAGATGGTGTACCTCCACAGATCCCTCCACCTTTCCCTCTGTAATTGCTTTGTCCATGTTTCTTGTGTATGAATATGTGCTCGGGGTTCGCTGCTTATTTATGACATCTTCCAATGTTAACGAAGATGACACTGTCCTCATTAAATCCATTATCCTGCAGTGAAAGAGATACGAATTATAGCAAATGACCAGTTCCAAGCCCAAGTACATGGCATTAAAATTTCAAAGACTAATCATATTTTTTCTAAAAAATAAATAACACATAGAATCAATTCTATTAAACCATCCAAGATTGTCCAAGGACGAAACAAGTCAGGATGGTGCCATACTTCTTTTCTGCTGCAGTGTCTAGTACAGGTACTGAACTACTTGATTTCTTCAAAGCAGATGCCGGTGAGAATATCTTTCCAGGTTTACTGCTCAGTCCCTTAACGTTAGTGGTCCCATACCCTTTGAGTCGAACTGAACTTGGCGACCTCTCCTCGGTCACAAATGCACTGTCTTCCCCTACATCAAATGACTTGTCTGCTTTTGATAAGACAGGCTTGACACACTCCTTCAAAGATTTAAAGGAACCAGGTGCTTTCAACTTCTTAGATGGCTCAATTTCTTGTGCACAACATGATTTTTCAGTTTTCTTCTTAAAAACACTTCCTTCCACAGCTGAAGCCGCAATTCTTACATTGCTTAACATCTTTGTCGCATTCTTTCCTTTAGAAGAACCTTCAGAAATGACATTTTTTGTCTTTACCACAGCCTTCCCTTGTCTTGTTTGAGAATCCAAAGGATGCAGCTTCTTCCTTTTTGCAATTTCAGGGAATTTTATATGGTTTCTTATTGGTGTCTTAAGCTCTGCATCGATCTTATGCCTCCTGCTCAAAAGTAAATTTGCTTGTAACTACCATCACTATAATAGACAATACATCAATAAGAGAAATGAACGCTTACAGGCAGTATATCAAGATACGGTTAGGAATTAGTCTCTCCCAAGCCCTAGTTACGATATCTTCATCCTCTGAATCTTCAAAAGCAATTTCACTAATTAAACAAACCCAAAATATTAGCAACCCAAGAAAGAACAGAACACATTAAATCATCAGTCATGTAAATAACAAAGTACCTGGGCAAGCATTTCCTATGGTATGCCTTTGGGCAACGCCTGCATATTGCAAACTGCAACTCCTCAATTTCTTTATTTTCTCCTTGGTTACAGACATTGCACTTGTGAACGGAGCATGTAAAAGATTCCCCAGATGCAATCTTTTTCTGTTGCTCTTCTGCTTTAGCTTCATTTCCAGGATGCAGCAATTTAGTAACACACTCTGGGTGATAGAAATGACCACAGGTTGCACAAACACAAGGGAAGACCTGAAAGTCAATTCTTAAAACAAATTAAAATTTTCTTCAGAAACCTGGCCAACAAAGTATCAACAGAATGTTTGCGCTACATACAGACACATTTATCAATTCTTCAATGCAAAATCTGGTTGAAATCTAGAATCAGATGCAGGAGCATAAAAGAGGATAAGATGACAATACATATGACCTCCATAAAAGTTTCATAAATAAAGCTTTATCTACAACCAAGAGAGAAAGAAAAAGAAGCTTTACTGTAAGCATCTGAGCAAACTGGCAGTTTTTAACCACACATTTTTGTTTCTTTCTGTTTTAGAGGAGGGTCTTGCATTAGGTGCCAACTGGCACGGGAGAAGTTGAAGATGATTTTGTTATTTCTTTCTTACAAATGAATATACATTTGTATATTAGTTTGCGAAGAAGAAATGAAAATCATCTCTAGCTTCTTAAAATATGGCAACCTTTGCGTCAAGTAGCCAGCCAGCAAGGGTAAAGCTGAAGATGGTTTTGTTATTTCTTCTCTACTTGCAAATAAATATGCATTTGTATATTAGTTTGTAAGGAAGAAATGAAAATCATTTTCAGCTTTCTAAAACTACGGCAACCCAAACTATGACATGAATAGAATATAGACATTCCCTCAAGCTAGGGCGTTCCCATAAGCGGCGCGTTGCATCGGATCCCAAGTGTGATGAAAAATAGGCAAGGGTTGCTAGGGCGTTCTACCAGAAGCGACGTGCTACATCGGATCCCGGGTGTAGTGAAAAATGGGCAAGGGCTGCTAGAGCGTCTCCTTAGAAGCGACGCGCTGCATCAAAACCCAGGTGCAGTGAAAAGTGGACATGGGTTCATACCATGGAGGTCGAGAAAGGCAATAGTAAATAGGGTATCTCCAAAACATAAGATTCGTATCGCCACATGGAATATAGGAACACTGACAGGTAAGAGTTTGGAGTTAGTAGATGCGATGAAACATAGGAGAGTCAACATAGCTTGTATCCAAGAAACTAAGTAGAAAGGGACTAAAGCTAGAGAAATAGATGGGTATAAATTATGGTACGTAGGAAAGGAAAATAACAGAAATGGCGTAGGAATAATAGTGGATAAGGAATTAAAGGATAAAGTTGTAGATGTTAAAAGAATTAGTGATAGAATTATAATAATAAAACTTGTTCTAAGAGAGCAAATTATTAATGTCATAAGTGCATACGCACCACAAGTAGGGTTACAAGATATAATCAAGAGACAGTTTTGGGAAGATATGGAGGGAGTCATGCAAGAAATTCCCAACATTGAGGGGATATTTATAGGAGCAGACTTAAATGGCCATGTAGGAAAAGATAAGGAATGATATGATAGAATACACGGAAGGTTTAGTATAGGAGAACGAAATGAGATGGGGGAGAATATCCTCGATTTTGCTTTGCTATATAACATGTCCATTGCAAATACACTCTTTAAGAGGAGAGATGAACACTTAATAACCTTTAAAAATGGACTTCATAAAAGCCAAATAGACTTTTTTTTACTTAAGAATAATGAACGATCTATATGTAAGGATTGTAAGGTGATACCCAGTGAGAGTTTAACTTCACAACATAGGTTAATGGTTATGGATATCCATATCAAAAGATGGAGAAAAAGAACTGAACTTAATACACATCCAAAAACCAAGTGGTAGAACTTAAAAAGAGAGAAAATAACCTCATTCAAAAATAAGTTGATGGTAGAAGGAAATTGGAATTATGAAACAGAAGTAAATACCATGTGGACTAATATGGCTGAGTCCATTAAGAAAGTGGCAAAAGATGTCTTAGGAGTATCTAAAGGTAAAAAGCTATTAGCAAAGGAAACATGGTGGTAGAGTAAAACAGTGCAAAAAATTATTAAAGAAAAACGGATGTGTTTTAAAGCATGGCAGAAGATTAGAAATAATAAAAACTATGAACAATATAAAAATGCTAAAAAGGTTGCTAAGAGAATAGTATGTAAGGCCAAACTTAAAGCATATGATGGGCTCTACAATAGACTAGGAAAAAGAGAAGGTGAGACAGATGTATTTAAACTTACAAAAGTAAGAGAACAAAAGGGTAAGGACTTAGATCATGCTAGGTGTGTTAGAAGCGATGATCAAAGTGTATTAGTCAAAGATGATGCGACCAAACAAGGGTGGGAAACATACTTTCAAAAATTGTTAAATGACAATGGATCTGAGAATATAAGGATTGAAAATACTATAAATCTAAATAACATTGGATATTATAGATATGAGCGTAGGATTAGAATACCTGAAGTAAAAGAGGCCTTAAAAAAGATGAAATCAAGAAAGGCCATGGGACCTGATGGTATACCAATAAAGGTTTGGAAGCATATGCGAGATATTGGGGTAGTTTGGTTAACTAGGTTGTTTAACAAGATTATAAAATCCAAGAAAATGCCGGATGAGTGGAGGAAAAGCTCTATTATACCAATCTATAAGAATAAAGGAGACATACAAAGTTGCACTAATTATAGAGGGATCAAACTTATAAGCCACACTATGAAACATTTTGAAAGAGTGATTGAAATGAGGCTACAACATGAAACAAGTGTATCAGAGAATCAGTTTGGTTTCATACCTGGGAGGTCTACCATGGAAGCTATTTTCTTACTAAAACAATTAGTAGAGAAATATAGGGAGAGGAGGAAAGACCTCCACATGGTCTTTATCGACTTAGAGAAAGCTTATAGTAGAGTCCCTAGAGAGTTAATATGGAGGGTGTTTGGTGGTAAAGGGGTTTCTCAGAGATATATAGACATAATTAAATATATGTATGAGGGAGCGGTAACAAATGTTAAGACCACTAGTGACATGACTGGTGATTTTCCTGTCACTATAGGATTGCACCAAGGATCAGCATTGAGTCCATAGCTTTTCACATTGGTTATGGATGAGTTAACAAAACATCTGCACGAGGAGATCCCCTGGTGCATGCTATTTGCAGATGATATAGTCATACTTGATGAGATAAGGGAGGGTGTAAACATAAAGCTAGAGTTATGGAGAGAAACATTAGAATCTGAAGGATTTAAAATCAGTTGAACTAAGACAAAATATGTGGAATGTAATTTTAGCAAAGAGAGTAGGAGTAGAACACCAGTCAAGATTGATAACCAAGAAGTCCCCGTTAAAGACCACTTTCGGTACTTAGGATCAATGATTCATGAGAGTGGAGAGATTGAGACAGAGGTTACCCAAAGAATCCAAGCGGGTTGGAACAAATGAAGATGTGCATCTGGAGTTTTGTGTGATTGACGAGTGCTACTCAAACTAAAAGGAAAATTCTATAAGATGGCAATAAGGTCAGCCATGCTCTATGGATAAGAGTGTTGGGCAGTTAAGGAATATCATACTCATAGGATGAGCGTCGTAGAAATGAGGATGTTAAGATGGATGAGTGGTAAGACAAGAAATGATAGAATTAGAAATGAAAATATTAGAGGAAATTTAGGGATAGCACCAATAGGTAACAAGATGAGAGAGACTAAACTTAGATGGTTTGGACATGTTCAAAGGAGACCAACAACGGCACCGGTTAGAAGAAGTGAGGCAATACAAGTATAAGGTTATAAAAGGGCAAGAGGAAGGCCCAAAAGAACGTGGATAGAGGTGGTGAGGAAAGATTTAAAAACGTTGGGACTAAATGAAGCCATGATATTTAATAGAGTAGAATGGAGGAATAAGATTCATGTGGCCAACCCCTAATTGAGATAAGGTCTTGAGGATGATGATCTATTTTAGCATCAATCCTAATTAAAGGATGTGGAATCAAGAGAAACAATCAAACTCCCCCACCATTTGTCCGGCCAACAGAAGATAATTTTCCCTTTACCAACATCCAACATGATGTTAGATTTCAATATATAATTTTCTAGCTTGCACACATTCTGCCTGGGAGAGCAATCTGTAGTCCATCCTCCTCAATGAAAGACTTTCACTGTCCCTGTGATACTCAGGCAAAAAACTTTGACCAACAATTCGTGTTTGATGTGCAATTTCCACCATCATTAGCTACTCAGAGCAAAATTCAAGATATTTCATTTAATTTCCTAGAATATATAGCCCATAGACTCTGATTCCAGTTTATCAGGCTTCCCTAACAATCAGCATATGTCTGTTTGCTCAGGTTTATCTGCCACCAAATACAATCCTACATATGATGGAAAATATGTCAACATTAGCAAACAAGGCCCTAGTAAGGGCAATTCTTTCATCAAGAAACAAGCATTTAACCATCCAAGGCACTACTCAAGACTGAATTCCTTACGCAATGGCATTGATCAACATAAGTGAATTTGAGGGGAGAGAAGCACTTTTGCCAGCCATTTCATGTAAGCCCATATAACAAGCTTTAGCAGAAAGATAACAGCCATTTCACATCAATGATCATACCAAGGGAACACAACTAAAGGGTATGACCTCTCCTCTAAATGCATTGTTCAATTGTTCAAGTTCAAAAAATTATTCAATTAATCGAACAATGATGACATTCCCATTCCAAAGATGACTACAAGATCATGAAAGTATCAGATCACAAGCTGTGGTGGAAAAACCACTTGCCTGTATCCTGTCCTATTCAGAAGAATAGTAACCAAGCATGAGACAATCTGCAGTTCTTCAGAAACAAGAATGAAACTTGTACATTGCTCATTTGTTCAAGTTCAAAAAATGATTTAATCAATCAAACAATGAGGACATTCCCATTCCAAAAATGATGAGAAGATCATGAAAGTATCACAAGGCATAGTAGTAAAACCACTTCCATGGATCTTGTCCTATTCAGAAGAACAATAACCAAGCGAGGAATATCTGCAGTTCTTAGAAAGCAAGAATGACTTTTGGGATAATTTTAAATACCCAGCTATGCTTTGAGCTAGCTGTAAATATCCAGTCATTTTTGTCTTTTGTAATAATACGCCATTTCACATGATACTTGTAAACACATGGTTGCCGTCAAATTGTTAATGGTATTTCAGATGGGAAGTAATAGAAACAGAAAGAAGTACAAAAATACCCTTTTATGTGATGGATAGCTAAAACTACAATGCTCAGAAATGATATCAACAGCAACACTGAGTCGTAACAGAACTTTCCCAGGCATGACTCTTTTGGTCTCCCACAATTTCCATATCTTTTTCAGGTAATTGCAGGAGTAATGAAAAGTCATTTCTACTTCAATCAAGAATTTCTTCTGCATCATAAAATTGAACTACATGCTTTCCTAGAGAGCAATTTAGCAAAACTCGCCATCTACTTCCTCCATACCCCTTCACCTCCATGTTTCTATCAGATACATGTCATTTTTCAGTTGCAGGTAGATTTAAGTCTGCCGACCCCTAATCGGGACAAGGTATGATGATGATGATGATTTTAGTCTCCCCAATTCTGAGATATAATATTTAGGGTTATAGTTTTTGTTTGTGTCTTTCTATTCAGTTCTTGGCTTATATACACCTTTTACACATTTCCAGCAACTGGAAGAATATGGTTTTGTTGGATGTTGAAGTTTCTATCTCCTGAATCAATTAAACTCTATTCTTTGCAGCAGTTCCTCTGTTCAGGAGAACAAGAAATAATGGAAACATGCCCAATTTCCATCTTACTCCTCTAGCGGAAGGAAAGGACAATAAAAGAGAGAATGAGGAAGAGGAAACTAAGGACAGAGCATGGTCGCGATTTGAAGAAAGAAGGGAGTGCACATATCTCTCTATCCATTATTTTGGGTTAATCATAACATGAGGGTATTTTTGTCTTTCTATCATTTTCTGACTGCCGTTGTAAATTCATTTCCATCTTCAAGCTTATCTTTACATAAAACCGAGAAAGTACGGGCATATCATTACAAAAGTTATCATCATCAAAGCCTTATCCCGGTTAGGGGTTGGTGACACACGAACCTTGTTCCTCTACCACCATCTCTCTAAGTGTCATGACTGAATTTAGTCCTACAGTTTTTAAATCTTTTCTCAACAATTCTATCCACGTCCTTTTGGGCCTTACCCTTGCCATTTTAGAGCCTTCAACTTGGTTCGGCTCTCTCCTAACCAATGCCCTTTTGGTCTCTATTGAACATATCCAAACCATTTAAGTGTAATATCCTCAAATTTAATTTAAAATTAGTTATAAAATAAATAAATTGAATAAAAAAACTTATGCATAGAATTTAGTTATGAAAACTTGAAAACTAAGAAGTACACATCGATAGAATTCCAACGACATAAAAACGCAGAAAACAGAGCTCAAACAAAGAAGTTATGGGCTGTTGAACTTATAAGGGCAGCTTGATAATTTGGAAGGGCCTGAAATACAGGGGACAGTTTTGATAACAGCACCCCCTTTCCATCTTCCCTTATCAGATTCGACGATTTCGAAAGAAAAATCGTCGGAGGGAGGGAAGGCGTATAAGGGAAGAGTTTCCCTTCATCCCAGGCACGATCTCTCACCCCTAGTCTACTCCTCTCATCATCTTCTCCATCTTCTCCATCGCCCTTTCCTTAAACCCTAACCTCTGCAAAAATTGTGTTTTTCCAGCAACTAAGGATCCGACAGCGTCAACAACTGCCCAGCTGATCGAGGTAAGCCCCAACCCTCTAATCCCCTTTTGCATGTGTAGTGTATACAGCAATGACGTGCATGAAAGTCGGGAAAAACGACTAGGGTTTGTCGTTTTTCCTGGAAATCTGTATACGCTACTGTTAGAACGCAAATAGGTTGATAAAGCATCATTAAACAAAGATCGGACCGTCCATCTAGTACATAAGGAACCCAAGAACAAGCCCTTTAAGTTTGAGGGAAATCCGACGATGAACGAAGCAGGAAATCACAAAGAACAGTACGTAGGAAAATTTTAGGAACATGAGAAAAATCGAATAAAAACCTTAGTTTTTGGCAAACTTAAGCCAAAGGACTGCTGAAAATGGAAAATACATGAAATTCTGAGCAAAAGGGTTCAAAAATCAATAAATTTGGGCACTTGTGGGGTCATCAGCCACGACCAGACTCCAGTCGTCTTCCTCGGTGCCTGTTCCCGAGTCACGCCAGTGTAAACTGGTGCAAACGCTCCGCCCAACCCCCTATAAATTAATAATATTAATTTATGAAGTATTTTCACAAAAAACTTGATTTTGAGAGTTACAAAAGTCCAAATCACAATCAGAAACATCCGTTGCGATCGTCTTGACGACGCGGACCTAGATTTAACTTATAAACTTACCATTGACCACTTTTAATTTAGAAAAATTATAAAATAGTATCCAATAACTTAGATCCGGCTAATCAAAGGGCAATTAAGTCCTAGAACTTGAACAAATAGAAAATATATGATACTAAAGAAGGGCAAGAGAAGTAAATTAGATGTAATTACTCTATAAATTAATCTAGACCATAGATCTACCCAAGATCTTGGGAAATTGTTGATCTGAGGATGATCTGACCTTCAAATTTAGGAATAAACGTTAGATACACACAAAAAGGAATAGACGAAGATGACATGGGACTAAAGTTAAGAATCATCATCATCATCATCAAGACCTTATCCCAATTAGGGGTCGGCCACATGAATCTTATTCCTCCATTCCACTCTATTAAATACCATGGCTTCATTTAGTCCCAAAGTTTTTAAATCTTTCCTCACCACTTCTATCCACGTTCTTTTGGGCCTTCCCCTTGCCCTTTTAGAACCTTCAACTTGTATTGCCTCACTCCTTCTAACTGGTGCCGTTGTTGGCCTCCTTTGAACATGTCCAAACCATCTAAGTCTAATCTCCCTCATCTTGTTACCTATTGGTGCTATCCCTAAATTTCTTCTAATATTTTCATTTCTAATTCTATCCTTTCTTGTCTTACCACTCATCCATCTCAACATCCTCATTTCTCGCAACACTCAAATTTCTATGAGTATGATGTTCCTTAACCGCCCAACACTCGATCCATAGAGCATGGCCGGCCTTATAGCCATCCTATAGAATTTTCCCTTTAGTTTGAGTGGCACCCGCCGATCACATAAAACCCCCGATGCACATCTCCATTTGTTCCAACCCGCTTGGATTCTCCTCGCACCTCCCTCTCAATCTCTCCACTCTCATGGATCAATGATCCTAAGTATCGGAAGTGGTCTCTCATGGGGACCTCTTGGTTATCAATCTTGGACTGGTGCTCCACTCCTACTCTCCTTGCTAAAATTACATTCCATATATTCCCTGCCTTAGTTCTACTAATTTTAAATCCTTTCGATTCTACCGCTTCTCTCCATGGCTCTAGCTTTATGTTGACACCCTCCCTTGTCTCATCAAGTAGGACTATATCGTCTCGCAAATAGCATGCACTGTGTGGAATCTCCTCATGCAGATGTTTTGTTAACTCATCCATAACTAATGTGAAAAGGTATGGACTTAATGCCGATCCTTGGTGCAATCCGACGTGACGGAAAATCACACGCCACTAGTGGTCTTAACATTTGTTCTTCGCTCCCTCATACATATCTTTAATTATGTCTATATACCCCCGAGAAACCCCTTTAACACCTAACACCCTCCATATTAACTCTCTAGGCACTCTATCATAAGCCTTCTCTAAGTCAATAAAGACCATGTGGAGGTCTGTTCTCCTCTCCCTATATTTCTCTACTAATTGTCTTAGTAAGAAAATAGCTTCCATGGTAGATCTCCTGTGCATGAAAACCAAACTGATTCTCCGATACACTTGTTTCATGTCGTAGCCTCTTCTCAATGACTCTTTCAAAAAGTTTCATGGTGTGGCTCATAAGTTTGATCCTCGATAATTAGTGCAGCCTACGAATGTCTCCTTTATTCTTATAGATTGGTACAATAGAGCTTTTCCTCCACTCATCGGGCATTTTCTTTGATTTTATAATCTTGTTAACCTCCTTGGTCAACCAAACTAGCCCAATATCTCCCATATGCCTCCAAACCTCTATTGGTATTCCATCAGGTCCCATGGCCTTTCCCCGATTTCATCTTTCTCAAGGCCTCTTTTACTTCAAGCATTTTAATCCTACGTTCATATCTATAATATCCAAGGTTATTTAGATTTATAGTATTTTCAATTCCTCTATTCTCGTGGCCATTGTCATTTAGCAATTTTTGGAAGTAGATTTCCCACCTTTGTTTGATCTCAAATTGCCTTTGACTAATACCCTTTGATCATCGCTTCTAATGCACCTAACATGCTCTAAGTCCTTACTCTTCGTTTCTCTTACCTTTGCAAGTTTAAACACATCTTTCTCACCTTCTCTTTGTTCCTAGTCTATTATAGAGCTCATCATATGCTTTAAGTTTAGCCTCACTTACTATTCTCTTAGCAACGTTTTTAGCATTCTTATATTGTTCATAGTTTTCATTATTTCTAATCTTCACGCCATGCTTTAAAATGCATTCGCTTCTTTAATAGCTTTTGCAGCTGTTTCATTCCACCACCATGTTTCCTTTGTTAATAGCCTTTTACCTTTAGATACTCCTAAGACATCTTTTGCCACTTTCTTAATGGACTCACCATATTAGTCCACATGGTATTTACTGCTTTCATAATTCCAATTTCCTTCTACCATCAACTTATTTTTGAATGAGGTTATTTTCTCTCCTTTTTAAGTTCCACCACTTAGTTTTTGGATGTGTATTAAGTTCAGTTCTTTTACTCCATCTTTTGATATAAATATCCATAACCATTAACCTATGCTGTGAGGTTAAACTCTCACCGGATATCACCTTACAATCCTTACATATAGATCGCTCATTATTCCTAAGTAGAAAAAAGTCTATTTGGCTTTTATGAAGTCCACTTTTACAGGTTATTAAGTGTTCATCCCTCTTCTTAAAGAGTGTATTTGCAATGGATAGGTTATATGACAAAGCAAAATCGAGGATATTCTCCCCCATCACGTTTCGTTCACCTATACCATACCCTCCGTATTCTATCATATCCTTCCTTATCTTTTCCTACATGGCCATTTAAGTCTCCGCTCCTATAAATATTCCCCTCAATGTTGGGAATTTCTTGCTTGACTCCCTCCATATCTTCCCAAAACTGTCTCTTAATTATATCTTGTATCTCTACTTGTGGTGCATATGAACTTATAATATTTATAATCTGCTCTCCCTAGAATCATTTTTATTATTATTATTCTATCACCGATTCTTTAACGTCCACAACTTTATCCTTTAATTCCTTATCCACTATTATTCCTACGCCATTTCTATTATTTTCCTTTCCTACGTACTCATAATTTATACCCATCTATTTCTCTAAAGCTTTAGCCCCTTTCCACTTGGTTTCTCGATACAAGCGATGTTGACTCTCCTACGTTTTATCGTGTCTACTAACTCCAAACTCTTACCTCAATGTCCCTATATTCCATGTAGCGATGCGAATCTTATGATTTGGAGATTCCCTATTTACTATCGCTTTCTCGACCTCCATGGTATGAACCCATGTCCACTTTTCACCGCACTGGTTCTCGATGCAGCCGCGTCGCTTCCGAGGGACGCCTAAGCAAGCCCTTGCCCATTTTTCACTACACCCGGATCCGATGTAGCGCGTCGCTCGGGAGAACGCCCTAGCAACCCTTGCCTATTTTTCACCGCATCCGGATCCGATGCGTAACGCGTCGCTTATGGGGAACGCCTACTTGAGCGAATTTCAGATTTGATTCATGTCATGTTGGGGTTGCCATAGTTTTAAAGGGGTCAAGATGATTTTCATTAAAATCATGAAAATCATTACAATTATTAAAATCATCTTCGCCTTCACCCTTACCTACCTGGCTACCCGACGCAAGGGTGGCCATATTTTTTAGAAGTCAAGATGATTTTCATTTCTCCCTCACAAACTAATATACAAATGTATATTTATTTGTAAGAAAGAAATAATAGAATCATCTTCACTTCCTCTCAAGGTAGCTACACATACAAGGGTTGCCATCTTTTAAGAAGCTGGAGATGATTCTCATTTCTTCCTCACAAACTAATATACAAATGCATATTCATTTGTAAGAAAGAAATAATAGAATCATCTTCACCTTCCCCCTTGCCGGCTGGCACCTGACGCAAGACCCTCCTCCTTTTTTATCCGGGCTTGGGACCAAATCATAATTAAAGATCTTAGAGGATGATCCAACGGTTGGATCACCATAGATTCCCTCCTGATGAAATAAATAATATCAAATAGTATTGTGGTATTGACAGGTACATTGGAACGTACAATATAAGGGGATTATACATTCGAGTTGAGTGATCTTATATCAAGGTAGGTGACAACATTTAATGTTTTGTTTTGATTTTAAAACCTTGCATCATCATAGCATCATGATTGACTGTGATTTAAATTGCATTGTTTAAATTAGTCAAAAAAATTGTAAAACTCAGAATTTTATATATTATGATTGATATTTGATTTGGACAATATATTAAATGGATTATGATTGATGATTTTATGAGATCGATATTACATATTTATGCATAATTAGAAATTTTCTTTCCTTATTGTATTATTGAAACTGATAGGTTTTCATGAGAAAGGAAAGTGGAGGCTTGGTGGCTGGTCATTTTAGAGGCTAACCCCGGGATGAAGAGCGTGCCTTAAGGATTGCGAACCACGAGTGCTCCTGGTTTTCGAGATACATGTTTTTCGTATTTTGGGTTTTATGAAAGGTGCTTTCACCCGATGGATGTCATGCTAGGAGGGAGTAGGGCTAGCCACTCGCCCTCTGAAATTTATAATGTGATTGTGATATGATAGACACCTGCCCACAGATGGCTTTCGGTAGGGGTTTGGTAACATAGATAGTCCACACTACCAGTCCAGGCCTTAAAATGGGGAGGGACATTGTCTCCCGTTATGGTGTCGACAGGGAGCAGCTGTGGTTGAGACCCTGGAGGGTTGCCACTGCGGCATGACGATCCATACTCTTATTCTATATGCTTGCATGATGAGCATGGAAATATTGTTGAATACCTCGGTGAGCGACACTCAGAAGAGTGATATAAGTACTCATGATCTGTTTATACGAGTGTATGGGACACTCATGGGACTCATGTACCTTAGAGTGCCCTGTTATTATTGTATGCTCATTTACATTAGCTCATATAATGTTTTAAATCAATGAGATGCATGTTTTATCATACATAATGTTTTGGGATTATGTTGGTAATGACTATAATGATTTTATTTTCATAGATGATAGATCTTCTTATTATATTAGCATGGTTATTCGAATTGTTCCATCTTTATTACATTAAATGTCTATGTACCTACACAAGCAATAGCTTGCTGAGGCATTGTTTTGTTTTGCAATGCTTTAGATCTCGAGCGCGGCAGCAGGAAGGGCAAGACCGTTGAGAGACCGTGATAGCAGTGCGAGATTTCTTTACTTTGACTAATAGACAGTGACGTGAGTCAATAAACGGAGTACCATGTGACTTTCTTTATAGACTATATACTTTTATTTTATTGATTTGATTATGATAGTTATACATATGATGAACATTTAGGTGGGATGTTATCATGGATAGACCCTGGGCCATATTATTATTGCATTTTGGATATTTATTGTTTTGTAAATAAAGCGCCGATGATTTTGACATTGGTTTAACATGTGTATTGTTTCAATTGTGTCATCGCAAAAATTTAATTGTTTTAAACAATAATTGTGATGTTTTGAAAAAGAAAATAACACTCGGAGGTTTCAATAAATGTTTTAATAAAATAATTAATAGAATCTTTTTAACATGGGATCTGGACTACGACTATTATTATTATATTATAATAAAAAATTTTGTTATAAAAATCCGGGGTGTCACAATTGGAATCAGAGCCCAGTCTATTCTATCATAATCTTTACAAATATCCATTTATATGAAGGTAACAGTCCACAAATTGTAGTTAAAGAGGAACTAGGAGAAAGGAACTTACACTTAGTGGTATTTAAATCTTTGACAGATGGCTCCAAGAAGAAGGATAGAGTCTACCCCCGCTACGCCAGTTGCCCCACCTGCTGAGTCCTCTGATCAAGGGGATCAAGATGCTGAGTTGATGAACAAGGTAATGTTATGGCTGATACCACTCATACAGCAGTAGGTTAGGACTACGATTCAGGTTGTGAACCCTAACCCTGTCACTCCTCCAGTGGCACCCGTGGATTTGTATGTTCATTCCAACCACCCAGTACAAGACCCACCACCACCTAAGACCATAGAGGGTGATGTTACAAGTGATCCTAAAAAGACAGATAAACTATTAGAAAAATTCCAAAAGATAGTGTCACCCTTCTATGGCGATGGTGATACTGAGGAGGCTGAGCAATGGCTATTCGAGGCAGAGAAGACATTTGACGCGATGAAAATTGCACCAGAGGATCAAGTCCAGGTAGCTGCCTACCTACTGAAGAGTGAAGCAGGTTTATGGTGGCAGACTTTTACACTTACATGACCAGATCCTACAAAGACGATGACATCAGTGGCCTTTAAATAGGCTTTCGATACTCAGTACTTTCCACCCTATACATTATAATCATTGAAGAAAGAGTTTGCCACATTGGAGCAAAGAGACATGACAGTTCAGCAGTACCTAACCTAATTTACCTGACTGAGGAGGTTTGCCCCTACTGCACTTGCCTCAGACATGGAGGCAATGAACAGATTCGTGGATGGACTGACACCCTGGCTGAGAGATCAGGTGATTACTTCCCGACCTACTATTGTGAGAGATGCAGCGGACATGGCCTCCATGCTAGAAAAGAACTCTCTCAAGACTAGAGGGAGCGCATACTAGCCCATTAAGGGCAAGAAGCCCTTTAGTGCTATGCACGCACATAGAACACTAGGTTACCAGCTGCAGACCAAGCCTAAGAGAAACACAAAGAAGAAGAGATGCAATAGGTGCAAGGGTTGGCACCCTAGGCGAGGGTGCAATAGATTTGATAGACCACGGCATCAAAGGCAGCCCCATATAGGTGTTTCAACTGTGGAGATGTAGGTCATTTCATTAAAGACTGTCCTAAGGGGCAGAGAGAGGCAAATTGAGATGGGTGCAAATACTACTACCGCGCCACGTAGTTAGGGCTGAGTATTTGCCATCACATCCGGACAGGCACAGGCCTCACACCAGGTCATTGAAGGTACTCTTCTAGTCTTAGACCGACATGCCAGGGCCCTCTTTGACACGGTCCACTCATTCTTTTATATCATGCATTTTTGCATCTTGCCTTAATGTATGTGTGCATAAATTAGCATTTGGGCTAGATATTATGATACTTGTGGGAAAGAGTTGAGACTAACTGAGTATCTTCGAGAGATATCCATAGAGATATCAGGCGTGAGGATGGACTCCGACTTCGTTTTATTAGACATGGTCGACTATAATGTTATATTTGGGATGGATTGGTTAGCTAACTATTGGGCTACCGTAAATTGCCAAAAGAAGCGGGTCATTTTTCATATACATGGGTAACTAGAGATTATTTCAGGGCAGAAAGGATCAGGCGAGTACATGCATCATCTCTGCTATGAAGGCAGCACGATTCTATTCACGAGGGTGCAGAGCATTCCTCGCATATGTGACTATTGAGGACAAGAGGCAGTCATAGCTTGATGATATTGATGTTGTCCGTGAGTTTGCAGATATTTTCCCTGAGTTACCAAGATTGCCGCCGAGAAGTGAGATTGACTTTACCATTGACTTGGTGCTGGGTACATCAACTATCTTTAAGGCACCATACCGTATGATCCCAGCAGAATTGAGAGCTTAAAGTATAGTTGTAAGAGTTATTAGATAAGGGCTTCATTAGGCCGAGTGGATCACCATGGGGAGCACCAATCCTTTTTGTGAAGAAAAAGGTCGGATCACTAAGACTATGCATTGACTATCAATTGTTGAATAGTGTTACTGTAAAGAACCGATACCCCTTGCCACGCATAGATGATTTATTTGATCAGCTCCAGTCAGCATGTGTGTTCTCCAAGATAGACCTGAGGTCAGGATATCATCAACTGAAGATTAGAGAAGAGGACATCTCGAAGACTGCTTTTAGGAGTCGCTATGGCCACTGTGAGTTTTTAGTGATGCCGTTTAGATTGACAAACGCACCTGCAGTGTTCATGGACCTGATGAACCATGTCTTCCGAGCTTATTTGGATAAGTTCGTGATTGTCTTCGTTGATGACATCTTGATTTATTTGCTTAGTCATGAGGTACACAGGGAGCATCTCGATCTCCACGAGTATCTCCTGCAGATACGCAATCTCTACTGTCTCTCCTACAAGTGTCATAATATATAACCCAAATGCTAATTTATGCACGCATACATCAAGGCAAGATGCAAAAATGCATGATATAAAAGAATGAGTGGACCCTGTGTCAAAGAAGGCCCTGGCATGTCAGTCTGAGACTAGAAGGATACCTTCAATGACTTGGTGTGATGCCTGCGCTTGTCAAAATGTGATGGCAAATACTCGTCCCTAACTACGTAGCACGGTAGCAGTATCTGCACCCATCTCGGTTTGCCTCTCTCTGCCCCTTAGGACAGTCTTTAATGAAATGACCAACATCGCAATTGAAACACCTATATGGGTGTCTCTGGAAAGGTGCCTGATGCTGTCACTGAGGTTGGAGCTGCCTCTGATGCTATGGTCTGTCGAATCTATTGCACCCTAGCCCAGGGTGCCAACCCTTGCACCTGTTGCATCTCTTCTTCTTTGTCTCTCTTAGGCTTGGTCTACGGCTGGTAACCTGGTGCTCTATGTGCGTGCATAGCACTAAAAGGCCTCTTACCCTTAATGGGCTGGTATGCACTCTCTCTAGTCCTGAGAGAGTTCTTCTCCAACATGGAGGTCATGTCCATTGCATCTCTCACAGTAGCAGGTCGGGAAGTAATCACCCGATCTCTCAACCAAGGTGTCAGTCCATCCACGAATCTATCTATTGCCTCCTTGTCTGAGGCAAGTGCAGTAGGGGCAAACCTCCTCAGTCAGGTAAATCGGGTCAGGTACTGCTGAACTGTCATGTCTCTTTGCTCCAATGTGGCAAACTCTTTCTTCAATGATTATAATGTATGGGGTGGAAAGTACTGAGTATCGAGAGCCTGGTTAAAGGCCGCCAATGTCATCGTCTTTGTAGGATCTGGTCGTGTAAGTGTAAAGGTCTGCCACCATAAGCCTGCTTCACCCTTCAGTAGGTAGGCAGCTACCCGGACTTGATTCTCTGGTGCAATCTTCATAGCCTCACATGTCCTCTCTGCCTCGAATAGCCATTGCTCAGCCTCCTCAGTATCACCATCGCCATAGAAAGGTGGCACCATCTTTTGGAATCTTTCTAATAGTTTATCTTTCTTAGGATCACTTGTAGCATCACCCTCCATGGTCTTAGGTGTTGGTGGGTCCTGTACTGAGTGGGTGGAATGAACATATGAATCCACGGGTGCCACTGGAGGTGTGACAGGGTTAGGGTTCACGACCTGAATCGCAATCCTAACCTACTGCTGTATAAGTGGTATCAGCCCTAACATTACCCTGTTCACCAACTCAGCATCTCGATCCCCTTGATCAGAGGACTCAACAAGTGAGGCAACTGGCGTAGCAGGGGTAGACCTTGTCCTTCTTCGAAGAGCCATTTGTCAAAGATTTAAATACCACTAAGTGTAAGTTCCTCTCTCCTAATTCCTCCTTAACTACAATTTATGGACTGTTACCCTCATATAAATGGACATTTGTAAAGATTATGATGGAATAGACTGGGCTCTGATTCCAACTGTGACACCCCAGATTTTTATAACAATTTTTTTATAATATAATAATAATAGTCGTAGTTTACATCGGGTTACACCGACGGCCTCGAGTTACACCGGGTTAGTCCAGCACCCCAGTTTACATCGGCGGCCCCGGTTTGCATGAGCGAGGCGCGAGAGTCGGCGCCAGCGAAGACGAACAGTGTCCTATCATCGCCAGTGACCCCACAAGTGCCCAATTTTAGTAATTTTTTCACCTTTTTGCTCAGAATTTCATGTATTTTTCATTTTCAACACTCCTTTGGCTTAATTTTGCCAAAAACTAAGGTTTTTACTCAAGTTTTCTCATATTCCTAAAATTTTCCTACATACTGTTCTTTGTGACTTCCGACTTCATCCACCATCAGATTTCCCTCAAACTTAAAGGGCTTGTTCTTGGGTTCCTTATGCACTAGATGGACGGTCTAATCTCTATTTTAATGATGTTTTATCAACCTATTTACGTTCCAATAGTAACGTACACAAATTTCTAGGAAAAACGACGAACCCTCGTCATTTTTTCAAACTTTCATGCACGGCACTGCTATATACACTACACATGCAAAAGGGGGTTAGAGGGTTGGAGCTTATCTCGATCAACTGGGAGGTTGTTGACGCTGCTGGATCCCTTGTTGCCAGAGAAACACGATTTTTGCAGAGGTTAGGGTTTAAGGAAAGGGCGCAATGGAGAGAGAGAAGATGATGAGAGGAGCAGACTAAGGGTGAGAGATCGTGCTTGGGAAGGGAAACTCTTCCCTTATACGCCTTCCCTCCGACGATTTTTCCAGCAAAATCGTCAGATCTTATAAGGGAAGATAGAAAGGGAGTGCCGTTATCAAAACTACCCCTGTATTTCGGGCCCCTCCAAATTACCAAACTGCCCTTACAAGTTCAACGGCCCATTTTCTGCGTTCTTTATGTCGCTGGAATTCTATCGATGTGTACTTCCTAGTTTCCAAGTTTTAATAACCAAATTCCATGCATAAATTTTTTTTATTCAATTTATTTATTTTATTACTAATTTAAAATTAAAATTGAGGATATTACACTAAATCTATCCTCCCTCATCTTGTTACCTAATCTACTTCTCTTAAGTTTCCTTTAATATTTTCATTTCTAATTCCTTCCTCTCTTGTCTTGCCACTTATTCATTTCAACATCCTCATTTTAGCTATACTCATCCTATGCATATTTTATTCCTTTACTGCCCAACACTCCGATCTATAGAGCATAGCTGGCTTTACAGCCGTCATATAGAGTTTTTCTTTGTTTAAGTGGCACCAACTGATCACACAAACTGCATAGTCACATCTTCATTTATTCCAATCCACTTGCATTCTCAAGGTAACATCCCTCTCTATCTCCCCACTCTCATGAATTATTGATCTCAAATCGAAAGTGGTCATTTTGGGAGGCTTCTTGGTTATCTATCTTTACTATGCTTCAATCCCACTCCTCTCCTTGCTAAAATTGCATTCCATATACTCTTAGTTTGGCTAGTTTTAAATCCTTTAGACTCTACAGCATCTCTCCACAATTCTAACTTTGCATTTACACCATCCCTTGTCTTATCAATCAAAACTATGTCATCTGTGAATAACATGCATAATGAAATATCCATTTGCAGTAATTTTCTTAACTCAATCGTAAGCAACGTGAAAAGGTACTAGTTCAATGCCAATCCTAGGTGCAATTTTATAGTAAAAGGGAAATCATTAGTTTCTCCATCAGTGGTTCTAAAATTTGTTACCACTCCCTCATACACATCCTCAATTACGCCTTTATGAACCCATGAAAACCCTTTCTCGCCCAACACCGACCATATTACCTCTCTCAAGACCCTTATTTTGTTACCATTCCTTCGTACATATCCTTAAATATGTCTATATAACCTGTGAAAGTCATTTCTCACCCAACACCCACCATATTAACTCTTTAAGAACCCTATTATAAGCTTTTTCTACATCAATTTAGACCATGTGGAGGTCCTTATTCGTCTCCCTGCATTTCTTTATCAAATGTCTATATAGCAAAATAGCTTTCATAGCAACCCTTGTATGGAGCTGGTTATTACCTTAACCCTTCATTTTATTACGATAGGCAAGACGTTGGGGCCAATAGATTTATCAAATAAGGCCTATTTGCTACCATCAATAGGTTATCTACAAATCGGGATAAGTAAAGCGATTGATGAACTAGGCCCATAAAAACATTCTTCAGGCCTATCTGCAAATGACTTGACTAAATTGAAGAGAAAGACAATAACCCCATGTAAGTCTTTTATAATTGTCATATATTTTTTCTTGAGTGTTAGATTCCTTAAATTTTGTTTTTTCCTTTCCTAAGTGTTAGCTGGTATTTAACTTCTGTGCGCAAGTGGTGAATCACTTATGGGGCTGAATGCCTAATTCTTCAAAAACTTGCTATCAAAGTCCTCTCCTAGATCTGTAGTATATCTTCTTGCTATCTGAACTGGAGTATCTTTGAGAATGTAAGTCTTACTTTACTAATTTGTAGAACAGTCTAATTAGCAATTATCCATTATATATAATTTAACATTTTGTTGGAGCTTCACACAAAGAAGAGAAATGGTTGAACACAAAAACATTGAACGATCTAGTATACGTTCAATATAATCAACGTTTTAGCCATTGACATAAGGATCGTTTAAGATCACAAATATATACAGATTCTATTATCTTAAGAGAGGTTGATGAAAGTGATGAATGGATCCTTAAAGTAGATATTGAGGATGACATTGTCCATCCAGATAATAACCTAACATGGGGTAACGTTGAGCATACTACCAGAACTAGTTTACGTGTTGCTCTCCTATTAGACAGTACCAGAGTCAAAGAAGACAAAGCCTGGGCTAGAGGAATATATCTCACGTAGTTGCATAACTCGAGGAAGAAATTGGTTCTGAAGAAGACATGGAGGAGTTGCAAGGTTAAGGTGTTGATCCTACTGGATATGTAGATGAGGATTCTAATACCTTTGATGATAATCTAAACTCTAAAGATCCTCTTAGGGATGACTAGGAGTAGTCTTAAACTCTTAAAAGTTATTTGACTTGACTATACTTGAATACTATTTTGCTCATAGAAATTAGAATGTTTGGATAATATTTCAGCATAGAATTATGTTTTTAGAGTTTTCTTACCTTTTTTTAAGATTTTTTTAATCTTTTGGGATTTTTTGGTGCTTTGTAATTTTTAAATAATTATTTTTGCACCTCATGATTCGGGCAAGCACCCAAGACATCCAAGCTCTAGCCACACCCCTTGCGCCTAATTGCACCCCTGGCTACATAGCATGGTCTAAGTCCTTACTCTTTTGTTTTCTTATTTTTGCAGATTTGAACACATCTTTCTCACCTTCTCTTAACTCTACTCTATCATAGACATCATCATACGCCTTTAGTTTAGCCTCACTACACTCCTAACAACCTTTTTAGCATTCTTATATTGTTCAAAGTTTTCGTCATTTCCAATCCTCTGTCATGCTTTAAAACACATCCATTTCTCTTTAATAACTTTTTGCACTTTTTCACTCTACCACCAAGTTTCCTTTACCAATTGCCTTTTACCTTTAGACAGTCCCAAAACATCTTTTGTCACTTTCTTATCTCCACCACCAAGTTTCCTTTACTAGTTGCATTTTACCTTTAGACACTCCTAGAACATCTTTTGTCACTTACTTAATGGACTCGATCATATTAATTCACATTGTGTTTACTTCTGTTTCATTGTTCCACTTTCCTTCTACCAACAACTTGTTTGTGAATGATGTTAACTTCTCTCCTTTTTAAGTTCCAAAGCTAAATTTTTGGACACCTATTAAGTTCTTTTTCTTCCTTCCATTTCTTAATGTAAATATCCATAACCATTAACCCATGTTGTGTGATTAAACTATCATCAAATATTACCTTACAATCCTTACACATTAATTTTTTGGTATTCGTAAGTAGAAAAAAGTCTATTTGCTTTTATATTATCCACTTCTAAATTTTAGTAAGTTTTCATCCCTCTTCTTAAAGTATGTGTTTGCTAAAGCTTGGTTAAATGCTAAAGAAAAATTGTGGATAGCTCTCCCCATCTCATTTCTTTCTCCAACACCATATCCTACATGTATCTTATCATATCCTTCCTTTTCTTTTCCTACATGACCATTTAAGTCTTACTCTTATAAAAATCTCCTCTATATTAGGAATTTCTTGAATTACTCCCTCCATATCTTCCCAAAACTATCTATTGATTATATCTTCTCAACCTATCTATAGGGCATATGCATTTATAACATTTATAATCTTCTCTTCTAAAATAAGTTTTATTAGTAGAATTCTATCATTGGTTCTTCTAACATCTACAACTTTATCCTTTAATTCTGTATGCACCACTATCCCTACACCATTTCTATAATTGTCCTTTCCTACGTACCAAATCTTTCCATTTGATTTCTTAGACACAAGTTATGTTGACTCTCCTACGTTTCATCGTATCTACTGCCTCCATACTCTAATATGTCAATATGCCTATATTCTATGGGCGATACGATCTTATTCTCCTAAACTAGTCACTTTCTCCACGCACATCTAGAGTGGCACAAAAAACCCCATTTACTTCCCACTGCCACTATGTTCTAATGCAACACATTGCTTACCAAATATTTATAATTAGCTCAAAGACAGCTGGGTATTTACAATTATGCTATGATTAATTTCCAACATCCAATTCATTGTGAAAAAAGAAAAAATGAAAAGGAAGCTATTGCATTCACAAAAGAAAACATGCCAACATAGATAATCAGGACTCAAAAAAAGCAAGGTGAAAATACTAGAAATGGTGTACGAATTCAATTTAACAAAGAACTTTATAGCCTCTAATGTGTACTTGAATTAAGACTTTCTAAAACAGCTCAAGCACAAGGTCTACCAGTAGTTAAAGACCAGTATAAGCTGAATCATAACTGATAAGAAAAAAAATTGTAAACCAAGTCTACAGAAATTGACTTTAGAATACCTTTCAGAAATCCAAAAAAAGGGAAGACTTGCCAGAAACCAAAGTCGAGACTCTTTTTATCATGATGGCCGAAGTGTTTTTCTCACCAGTAGCATTCTCTGTTTGAATCTTTCAATTTGCTCAACCACCTTTAAGGAAGATAATTCTTCTTCTACTTGAGACTCTCACAAGTATGTCTTTTTCTTCAGATTAGGCTGCTGAAACTTGCTGATCAGTTTCTAAATTTCCTTTCCTTGTCCTGATTCTCTTTAACATAGGTTCTGCCAGTCGGAATGCCACTACAGGAGCATCTAAGTTGCCAGATTTGCATGTGGGAGAAAAAGAAACAAAAAAAGAACCTAAGAAGGGAAACTTTCTGTTCACGTGTCACTATTCACGTGAACAGTAAACACGTTAACGTTCTGCACATGTGAACACTACCAGGGTGTTTCTTTTAAAAGTTTCAGCTGTTAGGAAAAGTGGGTTTTCGTTTCCCTAAACTTTCATATTTCAGTACAAGTAATTTTCAGAAAGCTTTCTATCTGAGCTGCAAATCTTTTAGGAGTTTCTATTTAGGTGGGACTTCATTTTAGGAAAGTTTTCTATTTTGGATTAGAGTGTTAAGAGTTTTCCTGTTTTAGTTAATAAGCTTCTATGAAATAAATGGTCTAGTTAGTTCTTGCGTAAGGATGAAGTTTCTAGTTTCTTTCTGATTATGAAACTTGAGAAAGTCCATAAAAGGATTGTAAGAAATGTCTTATAGCAGATTATCTGTCTTTTCTCTATATCTTCTGTTTCTTCTACTCTTATACTTCTTCATTTCAGGCAAAGGCTGGATGACACTTTCTTCTTTTACTAAATAAATTTATGACGTGGATAAACAAACCCTTATATGTGACTATTTTTAGGGTGACTACTGTTTAAGAATCCCCTAGATCCCAGTAGAGTTTTTCCCCTACAACCAGGCTGGTTTTTACCCTATCCTTTTATTATCACTTGCGTTCTTTTGGTATCAAATTTATGGGTCTTGAAGGGGCCTGCAATCCTCCTTCCAGCAGCGAATTTAGTGAATCAATGAAGAAATTGAAATTCTACAATGAGAAAGAGAAGAACGTGAAAATGAATGGTTTGTGACAAAAAGAGCTGTTTGAGAAATTGGAAGAAACCCTTAAAAAGATCCTCAAGCCACCTCTAGAAACAGTCAACCAATTACTGAAAGAAACATACAAGAAGTCAGACCTACACCAAGGCTGCAACTTTCAATCCAGAGAAAGCCGAAGCCAATTAAAAGGAAGCTATCAAGGTCATGGTGGTCCCTACACTCAAAGAACAAATGATCCTAGCAATTCCAATAATTAAAGAAGCAACAGCCCTTCCGATGACCATGAAGAATTATAATAGGCTGAAGGAGTTGGAAAATAAATTATCCAAGGCAATTCAAAAGATACTAACCTCGAAAAAGTTTCTCTTTTGAATCACCTTAATCTGGGATAACCTTACTAATCCAGATCCAGCAGATTCGTATGAGAAAAGGAAAAAAAACCAGATTTTTCAGAAGAAAAGGAAGAAGAGAAGGAAACTCGCTGTTCACGCACCGATAGGAAAATCTGGTTTTATTTCCAAAAACGTCCATATTTCAGAAGTTGTTCTTAGAAAGTTCCCATTTGAGCTGGAAATCTTCAAGGAGTTTCCATTTACATTGGACTTCATTTTAGGAAAGTTTTCTATTTTGGATTTAGAGTTATTAATGTCTCCTGTTTAGACCAAGAAGTTTTTATTTATATGCAATTAGCACTCTGGTTAGGTCTTGCTCAAGAATGAAGATTCTAGAACGTTTCTACTTAGGAGACTTGAGAAAATCTATAAAAGATTGGAAAGGGATGTTTTACAGCAGACTATTGAATAAATGAAATTGGTCCTTCTCCCTATCTTCTCCCTATCTTCTCTCTATTTCTTCTGCTTGTTTTTCTCTTCTACTTCTCCATTTCAGCTCAAGGTTGGACGACTCTCTTTCTTTCTTTTACTAATTAATTTTTAAGGTTTTTGTTGTATAAACAAAGCCTTAAGTTTGATTAGTCCTTGGGTGATTTCTGGTTAAGAACCCCCAGATCGCATGGAGTTCTTCCCCAAGAACCATGTTGGTTTTTACCTGTCCTTTTATCGTCATTTCCATTAAATACTGAGTGCCGAAGCCTAGAATAGAAAAGCCAGCCTCAAGGATGACAGGCAACATCATAACATGAAAAAAATGTGTGCATCATCACAATCTCACCAAACACCAACAAGCTACAATACAACTTCCATACAAAAAGATAAGTGGATAAATTGCCCATGATTGGGGCTTCACAATCACCAAATAAGCACAATGAGGAAGTAGACAGTCCACCCATGATTGATCGCATGTTCACATACAAATGGCTCAAAATATGGTCCTCTTCAAGGCATAATATTGAGAATGCTCACTCACTGAGTTTTCTCAATAACAGATCTGAGAGCTAATTGAGCCCACCAGTGGTGGGATCAAACAAATAGCTGGAATCTGCTAATAGCAGCACCATAAACCATTCTTGTAAACATAGGCCCCACTATATATGCAACAACCTCAAACTTAGAAAAACTGGAAAAAAAGAAAGAAAAAAAAAACAACAGTTGATGAATTTCGAGGATCTCAAATTTCCTTTCCGATATTATCACCATGCCAGCCCCGTCATAGTGCAAATATGAAACACATTGAGAAACCAACATGAGCATTTCTAAGCTTACATCAAATACCAATGAAAGTTTTCATGAAACGACTAGAAGTGTCCTTTGACCAGACTATTAGGCTCATGCACTTTCAGGGTGTATTAGCTTTTCTCAGTTTTCATCCAAGACAACATTGAGAAATCGTCTTTCCATTTTCATTAGCTTATTTCATTTTTCCACTCAGATATTTGATATTAGTATCTACTTTTAAGCTATGATGGATCAAGTCCATGAAAATCACCCATGCCAACAAGTTGAGTTGTCCAAGTCAACAGATTCTCATCTGACCAATCAAACTATAAGTTCAAAGGTTTCAAAGGTAGACCATATCAATGAAAAAGATATAGTATATTTCAAACCTCAGCACCAGAAGATTTGTCAGAAGACCCCAATTTCCCACAAGCAAAACATTGGTGTTGCTTATATAGGCAGTTTGCGCAGTAAAAATTCTGTATTGCCTGCGAACACCAAACATGGTGAGATATTTCCAATCTGGAACATGGACGCAAACTAAGTACAAGCACAAGGAATAGACATTAAGACTAAAAGAAAAGGGCCGAGGGTGCATACTTTTACTTCAGCCTTAGACATGCCAAGAGAGGCACAATCTGAATCAGCACCAGCATCTTTAGTAGCATGGAAGGACCGCAAGCACTTCCCTTCACAGCTGTACAAATAAAGCATCCTTGTCATATTGATAAACAGAAAATTTGAGATTTGCTAGGTCAAATAACAGCTTTTGGCCATGAATGCTGCCTGACTTAGCAAATAACTTGTAGCCAAAGATATTGCAACATTAATTAGATCCAATCTTTCATTGTTGATGATGATGCCAACCTCCATAGCTCCAAACTCCTCTTCAATGCTTAGTGCTTACATTATAACATTCATGTTAAACCATTACATCAACAATTCCAGTTGAATTGTAAATGCTGACTCTGATATGCTACCCAAAGAATAGTCTAGAATGAGCTGTAATTAAGGTGATTGACATGTAATTAGGAGTACATTTGGAGACCCAATTAGGTACGTGTAAGCTCCAAATTAGGAGACCTTGTTGTCCTAGATCTCACAGCTACACCTTCCCTCATAAGGAGAGAAACAGCTACTCTTCTCTTTATATGGAGAGAACCTTTTTGTGTATACTTTAGACCCTTCACTCTGCTAATAAAATCGTTAAAAATTATTTCATTTCAACTTGTATTAGAGCCCTTTTGTTGACAACAATGGCTATGTCAATGAAGGAGACAAAGATGAGAGATCGGTATCTTATAAAGATGTAGATTGGAACTTAACTCTATGGGTTCTCTTTCTTGGCCAGTTTCACATTTGATCCCCTAACTGGCTTCTCCATCGTCCACATTTTTCTGGCCAAACATGTTTTCCAATGACATGATCACTACTGGTATCCCGCTCAAAGTCATTCCAGGCGTGCAATAATTTGTGATGATCATACTGACCTCCAGACCATCAAATACGCTGTCTCCACCGCCCTCTTTTGGGAAGCATTTCTCGGCTTTGGGTCCCATGTCCAGTGTCCACATTATGAGACAAATCCTGTGCTTTTCTTCATCCAAAACTGGATCTACATCTACACCTTAATCACAAGTTGTTTCACTTTCTACAGAAATCTCTTGCAAAACTAAGCTTGGAAACAGATGGATAATATTTTTCATATTCAAATCAAGATCTGTATTTACTAACTAATAATGGAGGGGATTTTCTCTACTACAGTAGATTTCTCGGTCTTGATAATGGAGGGGCCAAAACCTCAATCAAGGGTTGGGTTCCATCGACTACCTCTTCAATGGACAGCTTCCCTTTCATCTAATCCCAGGAAGTGCATACTGTTATCTACAATAAACAGAGGTTTTCAGGGGGGGTAAAAAAGGAAGAGGGATAGTCATGCTTCGCCGTGCTTCATTGCCATATATTTGGCAATTACACAAGATATAAAAAGTGTGAGATCTGACCAAACGGATTTTGAGGAAAAAAATCATTGCTGTTTATGACCACCAACTTGGAGATTAACCCTCATAATCTCAAATGCTGCACCTTTCTCATGCAAGCACGCCAACACAACGGGCAGTGCAAGTCAACATGAGAAGTCCGTGATACTTAGGCCACTAAGCAGCCACTGAGCTACATAACCAAGAATCTAGGCCCACAACTAACAAGAAAAGCAGCCATGGCAAAAGAAAACAAAGCTGTGCAAGAAAACATTTCTAGAGTGGCAACCACTAATTCATCCAATCCACAACTGACCATTGAGAAATTAAACCCATACATTTCCCTCAGTCAGCTCAATCCATAAAGTTAATTGTGAGAGGAAGAAAAACGATGGAATACTTGGATGGAAATACAAAGAGGCCAACTGATCCAGCAACTGCCAAAAATAGAATGCAGAGAATTCTTTAGTTATGTCTTGGCTGATTTGTTTTATGCAGACTGATATTAGGAGGACATATATTTTCTTGGAGACTAAAGAAATATAGGAAGCCATACACCAAGAGAAGCAATAATGGTCTAATGTTTGAACTTCATAGAGCTATTTGCAATACAAAGCAGGGAGATTCGAATGTCACTAAATACTTCAACAAAATGATGAAACATGTGGCTCGAGCTAGATCATTACCAAACTCTGGCCTACAATTCTGGAAAAATGTATGTGGAATGGAGATAATTTATCAAGAGAGATAGGATATGAGTTTCTTGCAAGTTTGAATCCAGAATATGACCAAACATGTTCCCTAGTGTTTAAAATAAGTGTCCTACCACCTCTAGATGAAGTGTTTTTCATGGTGAGAAGGAAAAAAACTATTAGGGCAGTAATGATGGGGGACAAGTCCCAGGGTTTGACTATGATAAGCCATAAGGACCAAAAGCCAAACAATAATACTAAAACAACAAAGACCCCAAAAATGATCTGTGGTGTGAGAAACGTAAAAAATGGTGCCATATCACTAACACTTGCTGGGAGGCTAGTACAAAATACAGACAAAGGAGGCACGATCATTAAAGCTCACATGGCCGAGGCACCTAAGGTAGGAAGTGGGGCAAGCATTATGGTTAGTGCTAAGCAGATTGCAGAACTCAAACGCCTACTATTTCTTGGACCTTCAAAGGCATATGTAGTCAAAACTAGTAATTATTTTACTGCATTACAAGTCATATATGACATTACACACATTCCTTGGATTATAGATTCTGGAGTCACTCACCATATGACAAGTTATCTGACACAATTTATCACACACACACCAATTTTGAGATCTCATAAAATAAGTATTGCAGATGGGATAAAATCATCAGTGGATAGGAAAGACGCCGTCAAAGTTTCATTTGACCTTACTTTAGACTCTATATTACCTGTTCCTAAGCTAACTGTTAATTTGATCTCATTAGCCAACTAGTGAAAAATCTAAACAATTTGGTGTGTGTTTCTACATCTGGTTGTTTCTTTTAGAATCAAACTTCAATGAAGATGATTGGGCTCATTGAGGAAAGAGATGAGTTGTACATCAAACAAGGCAGAGAAACACCAGCTAGCTATCATAGTGGCCGAATAGGAGAAACATATCTGATTGTGGCATCCTTTGTTTTCCGTTCTTCAAAAAATATTTTATAATCTTTATCATGATCTAGATGAGTCCAATTTAAATTGCAATGAATTGAGATGGCCAAGCACCATTGCGTCCCATACCCAATCATTATGAATAAAGCATCTACTCCGTTTGCAATAATTCATTCTGATGTCTGGGGTCCTTCTCATGTTGCAAACGTCTTTGGTAATAAATGATATGTTATCTTTATAGACAAATACTCTTATTTAACTTGAGTCTATTTGATGAAAGAGAAATTTGAAGTCACTTGTTTATCAACTTCCATTCTATGATCCTTACTCAGTTCAATTTGTAAATCAAAAGAGTGAAGAGTGACCACAGTTGGTAAATACCTAGCAAGTTCATTACAATAGTACTTTGCAGAAAAAGGTACTCCACACCAGAGCATGTGTAAACACTCCTACATAAAATAACTTACAGTAAGTAAGAATCATCATCTCTTAGAAGTTGCTAGAAGTCTTTTGTTAACCAGAAGTGTGCCTCAATCCTCTTGGGGTGATGCAATTCTCAAGCCTTGGCTTACAAATCACCACTTCAAGTCTTCAAAGAGTCATGCCCCACTTACCATCAAACAAATGAGCTTCTTCTTCATGTTTTTGGTTGTGTCTCCGTCATCCATCTTGAGGGAGTCAGGAAATTGGAACCTCGAGATGTGAGATGTCTCTTCCTTGGGTACTCTAGCAATAAAAAAGGTTACAAGTGCTATTGTCCCTACACTCATAGGCTATATGTCAATTGTGTTGTCACATTTCATGAGGATACTCCCTATTACTCCACCTCTACTAGGCAAGGGGGAGAATTTTGATGACCTAAGCCAGATGTGGAGCATGTTCCCTCTAGATAGTCCCCAACCTAATACGTCGATAATAGAAACTTGTGAAACTTAAGAGGAATCATGAGCATAGGGTGATTCTAATGTTCAAGGAGTTTCATACTAGCAACTTGAATAGGAGAGTAAGCTTTTACGAATATATGAGAGACAGAGATGGCCAGCCAAGACACAAAAAGATGAACATGAGACACCCACTTCTGACTCTCAAGTCTAATCTAAAGCATCTCAAGTACAACCACTCGAAAGTCGCATTCAGGTAATGAATTCACTACTAAATCTGTTTTAGATTGAGAACTGCCTCTTTTTTTTTCTAAAAAAGGGCAGCCCCGGTGCACGAAGCTCCCGCCTATGCGGGGTTCGGGGAAGGGGCGGGCCACAATGGCTTAAAGTAGGCAGCCTTACCTTGCATTTTTGCAAGAGGCTGATTCCACGCCTTGAACCCGTGACCTCAAGATTGAGAACTGCCTATTGCACTAAGAAAATGAGTGAGAACATGCATTAAGCACGCAATGGAGAATTATATGTCACTAAATCGATTAAATCCTGATCTCAGAGCATTTACTTGGATGTCTCAAGTAAAAACTCTCAAGAATATTCAGGAAGCCATGCAACATGAAGATAGGCGAAAGCCTACAAAAGAATCAAACATGGACCATGGTCGCCTTAACAAGAGGAAAGAAACTAGTAGGACGCAAATAGGTACTTATGGTAAAATATAAGGCAAATGGCACAGTGGAGAGGTACAAGGCAAGGTTGATTGCAAAAGAAAATACACAAAATCCTAGAGTAGATTACTTAAAAACGGATGCTCCTATGGTAAAGATGAACACTATCAGAGTGTGGCAATCTATTGCTGCTAACCAAGACTGAAAATTGTATAAGGGCAGCCCCGGTGCACGAAGCTCCAGCCTATGCGGGGTCCGGGAAAGGGGCGGGCCACAAGGGCCTATAGTAGGCAGCCTTACCTTGAATTTTGCAAGAGGCCAATTTCACGCCTTGAACCCGTGACCTCAAGGCCACATGACGACAACTTTTACCGTTGTGCCAAGGCTCCCCTTCACTGAAAATTGTATAAGTATGATGTGAAAAATGTGTTTCTCAATTGGGAATTAGAGGAAATGTACATGGAGATTCCTCAAGGCCTAAATGTAAAAGACTGTGATTGCGAAAAAGTGTGCAAGTCACAGAAATTACTATATAGGCTAAAACAAACCTCATGAGCATGGTTTGTAGATTCACCAGGTTTATGATCTAAAGTGGCTAATAAACAAAGCCAAGGAGACCACACCGTTTTCATTAAATACAGCCCAAGGGGTAGACTATCAGCATCAATTGTTTATGTTGATGATATTATTGTGACATGTAATAAAGAAATGAAGACGGAGTCTCAAGCAGAAGATGGCTCAAGAACTTGAAATAAAAAATCTTGAAAACTTGAGGTACTTCCTTGGCATAAAGATAGCTCACTCAAAGCAAGACATTTTCATTTCTCTAAGAAAGTGCATTATGGATCACCTAAAGGAGAGGACTTCTCGATTACAAACCAGCTACAACCCCTATTTACATTAATACTAAACTCCAAGCTACAAAGAACATTGTGATGGACAAGACAAGCCACAGTACCAACAGCTGGTGGGCAAATTGATAAATCTGTCACTCACGTGACTTGACAAAGCTTATGCAGTAAGCGTGGTGAGTCAATTTATGCATGATCCAGGAGAGGATATATGAAGGCTGCACTTGAGATACCTAAAGTCTCATCCTAGAAAAGGTATATTGTCCGCTAAGAACAAAATGATAGAGGTACAAGCAGATACAGATGCTGATTGAGTAGGGTCTCCCGTTGACAATTGATCTATTACTGGATATTGCAGCTTTGTGGGAGGCGACTTGGTAACCTGGTTAAGTTAGAAGTAAGATGTGATGACTCAATCAAGTGTAGACACTGAATTTAGAGTCCTGGTAATCGACATATGTGAGCTAATATGGATCCGCATCATTCTATGGGATTTAAAGATTGGGATTGAGAGACCACTGAAGCTATATTGTGATAATAAGTCAGTTATAGCAATTGCTCACAATCCCGTACAACATGATTGAATGAAACATGTAGAGGTTGATCGACACACTATTAGAGAAAAACTAGACTCCAAAGAATAGTGCATCGCCTACATTCTAACCAGAGAGCAACTAGCAAATGTGTTTACAAAAATAGTCTAGATCACAAAACTTATGACATCATTATCAGCAAGTTAGGAATGATTGATATATTCCACAACTTGAGGGGGAATGTAATTAAGGTAATTGACATTTAATTATAAACTAGGAGAACCAGTTACATAAGGTAAGCTACAAATTAGGAGACCTGTCCTAGGTCTCACAGCCACACCTACCCTTATAAAGAGAGAAATAGCAACTCTTCTCCTTGCATGGAGAAACCCCTTTTGTGTATATATAAGACCCTTCGATTTGTTAATAAAGTTACTCAAGTTATTTTATTACAACTGTTCCTTGGCTATAAGTGTTTATCGACTTCATGCTAGCAAAGAGGTGTCGTGCATTTACTTTATAAGGGCCTCCCAAGTCCTAACAAACCTGAGAAGCACAGACTTACTTCAAGCTTGTTATCACCAAAACACAATAATCCCATCTCCGTCTCCAAAAGGCACATGACCACCTCCAGTCCTATAGAAAAAGACACAAAGTACATGATAGCAAAAAACAGGTAAGGACCTATGTTCCCCATCCCACTCAGCTAACTTTGAGCTTAAGACTTCAACCAGGCTATCTTGCATATTGATGTATCTTTTCTCACCTTAAATTTAGAAACAAACCTGGCTGTCATTGCCTCTTATTCAAAAATAATATGAAGCTGCACAGCATTCCTCTACTGCAAACTGCGGCAGTGATTGTTAGTCAGTGGTATCATGACTTTGTATCGTTTTGTTTCAATATAGTAAAGACTAGTATAATTTGATGTATTGGGCAATTCAAGAGTTGTTTATGTAGTCAAGGATATACCGAACTTCTATCTTTACACTCAATATAAAAAAAAGATCTGAAAGGATGTCTGCAAGGGATGCTAGACATAATCACAGAGGAATTGAAGTTCATAACAGTGCAGAATGGAAAGATTGATGATTGATGCGTGTTGTGCCTATAGCTAAGGATAATCATATTACTTGAAGAAGCAAGAGACTGGCAATGGTAACTAGACCAATATTATAAGCTGAGTAGCTAGATCGTTGTGTGCAGTCCTCTTCAGCATGACCATACAAAGCATATCAATCAAAGGTGTTTGCAAGGCTAAATCTGCAAGTTGGCCATGCATACCATGTTGCACGATCATGAGAGGGAGCTTTGTAATATAGGCAAACACTAGATTACTTTGATGTATAAGGAAGTTTAAGAGTTGTGTGCATAATAAGTGTTGTTATTGGTATTCAGTCTTATGCCCTTTACACTTGGCAATAACATATCAAAAAGGGTGCCAGTGGGGGATTGGCCATACCATATCTCTTTGACCTTTCATATTTCCTTTTGAAACTCACCTATCTTACTTTTCAGATGTTTTCCATCCATTTGATCATTTAAAATGAGGCTTAAGTCAGGAAATTGTGGCAATGGCAAGACAGTTACAGTGCAAGAAAATACAACCCTGTGTGGTGAAAGAAAAAATGAGGAAAGAGTTGATTAGTATTTCATAAGGCCCAATACCGTTGAATTTGGCCCACTGATGAGAATATCTTACTTGTATTGAACAATTAATCCCAGGAAAAAGAAGTTAATGAATCTCTTAAGAACATAACCAATGCGCCAAAAGCCCTATGACTCGTGGAACATGTCAAGTGCATTTCTTAACCCAATGTCCCATACCATTGGTGGGTCCCCTTATGTCCCATACCACAAATTGGCCCCACTTAGGATCATAACATGCACCACGCTTCCGCAGCCCATGTCCACAGCGGCTCACACTGCAGGCCAGATTAAAACTCTCCAGTTTTTATGGTAGCTTTCACTCTGGCACCAAGTAGTCGTTTTCACAGGATGCCCTTCTTGGATTCAAAACCTGACCTAGTGATTGCTATTATACCAAATGATAAGAACTTAACCAATACGCCAAAAGCACCTAGGATTGATGGAATGTGTCAAGTCAATTGCCTAAACCAATGTCCCATACCACTAGTGGGGCCCTTATGTCTTGTAACACAAGTTGGCCCCACTAGGATCATAATAGAATCTTACACTTTTACCAATTTATACTACTAATTAACACTATATAACTTGAACATGGATGTGTCCCTCAAGAATGAGCACAGTATGTCAGGCAAGTAGATGATGTCAAACTCATTAGACAAGCAGCTCCAAGCAGCAGCAAATTTGTTGAAAGAAATTGTTGCTGCAAAAATGCAGCAACATTTCTACTAAACATATGTCGTATAGAGGGAGACATCAAGACTACAAAATAGCCTACTGAAATCTGAAAAGAACAATTTTTCAATCTTAATAGCAGAGCATAAGTTGGTCCAGCACTCTATCTGAGACAGTATGCTTAGGGAACAAAAACTACTTAATAAACTAAAAAAATTCAAGAGCAATGAATAAATCAACCATGCATATGACCACATATAATAAAAAAAAATTCAAACAGAAGCAAAAGAGGATCATACAAATGATGACAGCAGAGATGCAAATGACAAAGAAAAGCTTACCACAGAATTTCACCACCATTGTCACAAATGGCACAAACAGAGTCAAACAAGTCCAAGTCTTCATCAGATTCATCCGCTATGTCATCATCAAAGCATTCATCATCTTCAACAATAAATTTTGATCTTTTTTCATCATTACCAGCTTCCTGCTAACTGGAGCCCTTTAGTAGGGAGGTCGATATGAAAGTCCTATGCAGAATATACTTTTTGGCAACTTAAGATCTTAACCAAAGTTTGAAATAGGCTAATGATCATTGGCAATGTAACAGGATAAATGTAGAATTAAGTGCATGTAAAAGACTCCGGACAACAGTACTAACCTGATCAAGCACCTTCCTCTTCTTTGGATTCTCAAGAAACGAATTCAGAAACTGTTTAAGAGTTCATAACTCATCAAATAAGTATTCAACTGATGGGAAAAATAGGTTAACTGCTGAAATTGACTCAAGCAAACTAAATGTGAAAATCACAAGGAACAACAAAATGCTGCTTGAGATCAGAATTCCAGAAGAAGAATAACACATACACATACAGTTCATCCAAACAATCTTACCCTCATACAAGAATAACATTTCAGTCCAGCTTATCACCCCATCCATCATCAAGAAAAAGAATAATAAAATAACTATCAATAAACAGTTATCTCTGCTAAGTAAATGAAACAAGAACATGCATTGGATGCATACAACCATAGTTCTCTCATTACCATGAACTTCATTTTAGAAGCATCAACACATATTCTTTCAAGAGTCCACATGACATGTTTTAGATCCCAGTTACAGTAACATGTTAGGATTTATCCTACAGAACAGTTGAATTTCTATCTTAATACATAAGCTCAGTAAATCTCATTATCGCAAGTTGTCTCATTTCCAAATCCAGAAGGAGCACACAAAACCAAGATCCTCCCAGCAAGGGAAATCATTTAAACTCCCCCAAAGTCTCTTTCAACTCTCAGGACAAAGCAAAAGACCTCAAGAAGTTTCTAACACTAAGCATACAGCTCAAGTAAATGATAAACCTCAGTAATGGATCCCATGCCCTATTCAGCAATTAAAAGCAAGGGCAAAGGAGAATTAATATTCAAAGGCACTTAAGACTTTCTACACCCACAAAAGAGAAGTGAAGACCTTCAATGTAAGGGCTACATTGCAATAGTCATTACCAACTATTCACTCATTTTTTAATACCATACACTAAATTTACCCGGAAAAACTCACAAACCCTAGTTAAACAAAGAGGAAAACATATGAAGCAGCCAAATGAACCTCCAACAGGCTCCTTTAGTTTAAAAAGCCTTACCAGGGTACCACCAGGTCCCTACAATTTATCTTTCTTCTGAAAGGTAAAGAGTAAAGAATACTCCAAATTACATGTCACAAGTCACTTCTGGTGAATCCTATTACTCAAATCCAAAACCACCCAACAGATTTATCCTCAACTGAATGCAGCTTCACATAATGCCTTCTCATCACCTCCAATTACACCCACTATAATATCATAGAAACACCCTAAGTCACTTAAAACCTCCTACTTTTAACATTGATCTAGACCAAACAACACCAGAAATGAGCACCACGCCCTAGTGCACACAGCATACTAAGCTCCTACCCAGCAAGAATGCTACTGCAAAGAAAATCCACCAATGAGAAACACCACCCGACCAGTCAGATTCAAACATATTAAAGTCTCTCTTCCCGTCTATAACAGATCTCAAATCTGAATTCTCTTCATCACTTTCATTGATGTCAACAATCAAGATATTGTTAAGAAGCAATTGATAGCACCAAAATCCACCTCAGATGCCATAAGATCTGGACTATTTGAAGCTTTATTAACTAAGATCAGACAAGCATCTTCAGTGCAATGACATTTTTATGGTTAATGCAAAATACTCAGGAAAGCCGCCCAGTTTGATACAGAATAGTTTTGCGGTGAAAATCCCATACAATGTGCTGGTTTTTCCAATATGATCATGTTCATTGAAGCCCATTATAAATTAAATGAGCTGGTCAGAGGCCTAGCCAGCACTACCTTCATCTAACCAAAGTTTGTGCATCTTAAAGCAGATAGTTCTTGTTTTAATAAGAGATTGAGCTACTAACTCCATGAATAAAAACCTATCCAATTGTACTGTTTAGGTTTGCTAATCTTTTGGTGGTGCTATAATGTCTTTGAGCAGACTATTTTGCAAAAGTTTGCATATGGTTCTCTTGCTAAGACTTATTTACAGCTAAAAGGAGAGAGACACACACACACACACATACATACATACACAGGGGAGAGGAGAAACAGGTCATCATAACTATGTTCAGAAGAACAATCCTTTCACACCTCGTACTGAATTATGGCAGCTAAAAAGGTGAGAACAATATCTGTTGTATTCACAATAAAACTTTTGAACGAAAAAAAGCTGCAAACCTTCGATTTTTCCAGAGTTTTATATCTCTTCACCATTTCACGAACGAAAGGCAGGTGATCCAACAAATCATTCTCAGAAGGCAATGGTTCATATAAGCTGCAAGCAAGAAAGAAGTCAGCGAGACTTGCACAAATCACTAGCCTAAAGGAGAGAAGAACAAAGGCTAACATATGCAGAGAAGCTGCCCTCCCATTGAGCTTCAACCAGATAATCTTCTTGCAAATGACTAACACAGACCTCTTTAACCAAATATAGCCATATGAGTTCAGGGTTTTGATCTATGTTTGGGGACACAAGTGTCTGGAAATGTCAAGGATATGGGTGTCCAACATGGCAACGCCTCAAAAACCAGACATGTGCATGGGAATTGAAGGAGAAGAAGAATGAATGAAATGAAGAATTTAAACAAAATTAAAGAAGAGAAGTAAAACTAAACAAAAGAACTAACAGAAGAAATCAAGTAAACTGCAGCACTCCATTGGAAAATATAATAAAGTTCGAATTACATGCTTAGGGCAAGTCAGACACAAGAATACCTGGTATCATTTCTGCAATAAACAAATACCAAAGTAATAATGATAAGGAGTCATAAACCTGAAAACTCTCTTCAAGTGGTCCCAAAGGGTTTTTCCCGATGCCTCTGGTTTGTTCTTTACAAAGTGAAGAACACGAACAGTGATCAAGATTGTTCTAATAGTGTCCTCATAGCTCTTCCTTGGCTTCTGGAGTTTTATCCAATAGTTTTCCTTGCAAAGCACTGAAATCTCTGGCTGCTCGTTTGAGATATCCAACCTCCATGCAGTAACTTGTTTGTAGATCTTCTGGAGGCCACTATCAGCAGTGCCCCTCAAGAATATCTGTTTTTTCATGGGATCCAAGCTTTCATCCTCAGCCCATTTAATAGGCAAAACTGAAAACGAGATTGGTTCATCCTTCTCATCCACAAAATGGTAGTTTGTTACTGAGTGAGATACAGTCTCTCCCTCATCATCTGAGGATGCCATTAATTCTCCAAACTGAAGCGGACTCCTGTCTTTCCTTCCACAGTTATGTCCTTAACCTTAATACCAAAGAACCAAAAGAAAGTCAAGATCCAAAGGCAAATGAAGACCAAAAAATTCAATTGAAGCTCTATGCCTATGTGTAGAAATGCAGATGCTTAGGGGGGTATAGACTGGAACTGGCTGGTTCTTGAACCTATCAGTTCTGAGAACTGGCCAGCTCTGTCACTTATTTAAACCTGTGAGTTCTCAATTTCAGAACTCGCCAGTTCCTTGACACTATAGATTAATATTATTTCAGCACTTGCAGGGCCAATCAGTGGGCTTTATGGTGGGACCTAAAGTCAGCACTGTAGGTCTAACATAAAGCACAATGATTTTGGCAGAGGAATTAGACTCTCTTTTTAAGTGGACCCACAAAATAGTTTATCCAATACTTCCAAACTGCTTTAGGATTGAACCGCACCTGTTTTAACTACAAGGAAAAAATTAAAACAAAAGCATAAACACAAGAACAAATCAGTGTCATTATTAGCATTATTCACACAGGATCAGTCTCACATGTGTACTATCCTTCTTCGTTGCTACTAAATTTGCAATTTTCGGTGCATCGCTATGTTGCTCTATTCTATCTTTTAGGCTCATCAGATTCATCCACTAAACCATTTTCAACTTCCTATAGTTTGTGTACTTTATCAAATTTACTTAGTTTTGTTCTTTTTTCATATTTTGAAGACCTCCCTATCAGTACAATACAGACTCAACGAAAGGAAACGCTGGCCTTTAAGAGAGCAAGTTCATCTGAAACGGTGGTCACTCGGGTTCCATAGTGAGTGAACAATATATTATCTGACAAAAGATGATGAGTCTTTCTTTTGAAAACTCTCATGTTGGCACACTGTCTTCACTAACGAATTTTACTTTGCACCTTGACTGAAAACTCTGCTTTTGTTTTTAACATTTTGGTTCATAAGTTGCACATAGGCATCTCTTTTATGTAATAGACAAATGGGTACTAACACTTAAATAATAACTCTAAGGGTGTAGGAAAACATTAGTCATAAAAATCGTTGGGCACTTTATTGAGCTATGAACATCTCACTGGTGCTTCTCTCATCTGTGACCTGCGTAAATCATTTTTTAAAGAAAGGAACTATCTAGTATATAATAGAATACAAAATATATTCATCCCATTAACCAATGCCGACCAGTCAGTGATAATTAAGACTTCCTACCACTGGTTGTGCTGTTGGAGCCAAATAAGGAATTAGAGAACAGTGGTCCCTAGAAGTGAATAGTACATGAACCAAGTCATGGATTTAATTAGCCTTGTTCTAAAGGGGTTTAAATTAGTAACAACCTTTTGAATAATCCAAAGTTTGGTCTCCAAGAGAAGAAGAAGAGACCAAGGGAGAAAACAGAAAACAAGATAGAAACCATGAGAATGGCACACTGGCCCATGAGAAGGAACTCCCACACAAACTTCTGCATTTTATTATTTGGAGGCATTCCAAAATGTTGACAATTCATATCATCTTTTCTGATTTGGCTCCATCTCCACTTTA
The DNA here is from genome assembly GCA_035236585.1 of Warburgia ugandensis. NCBI lineage: Eukaryota > Viridiplantae > Streptophyta > Magnoliopsida > Canellales > Canellaceae > Warburgia > Warburgia ugandensis. The sequence continues at coordinate 43,241,501 of CP141139.1, forward strand.
AAGGATGCTCTCCTCCCCATAAACACAAAGTTTCTCTCTTTCTAATACCATTTGCCTTGTTGAAATGGAAAAACACTTCCATTCATTTAGCCAACAGAAGAACAGTCCACAGACATAGATATCAACTCTAAAACCTTCTTCTACGGGTGCATGAGTGTGGTACAGTGGTGCAAGAAAGAGTTTCAATTTTGAAGGTCACAAGTTCGAGACTCCTCAAGGGCGGGTATGTGTGTGTCAATGTGTGTGTCTACCATTCAAAAAAAAGAAACTTCTTCACTTAAAAAAGACACCATGACTTCTCCATCTGATGAACTCTTCTACAAAGGAAAATTCCTCCACTCCTCTCCCCCATCCCGCACCTACAAATGGTCAAAAAGCTTCTCAATCATGACCCCAAAAAAGTCCTCGCTAGGAAACTTTGCCACAGCTATGGCTACCCCATTTGAATGCGCACTATCTCACCTCCTAATTCTTGTCAAGTCAGTGAAGAGCTGAACCCAGATGAGTACTTCAATGAATGCCAGGCCGACAATGCCAGTTTCATCAATAACTCAAAGAAATCGTGGTCTAAGAAGCCCAAGTTGATCAACCATTCTTCACTAGGTCATAAGCTAAAGGACTCACAAGGTTATCTCAAGTCACTTTTCAGTAAATCAAGCTGCTACATGGAGATCAATATGAAGTTTCAAAATCCAATGAGTGCATGAACAAGTATTTGAAGATGCCAAAAAATAACGCATTTGGGCATATATATATGAGGAACAGTAAGTTCAGCAAGGAATTGCAGGTGTAAAGTGAAGGTGATATTTGATTGGTCAGGAAAAAGTTTCTAACTGCCATTTCCTCTAACTTCTTATGTTTTCTACTTTTTTCAAGTCAATCAAATCAAATGTCACTTGCTTCTTACACTTGCATGAAACAGCAGAAATTAACGAGAGAGAGAGAGAGAGAGAGAGAGAGAGAGAGAGAGATCCAAATGCAATTGAAGATAGTAAACGTCATAGAACATTATCAGGGGTAATCAAGAGGCCTTCTGCAACTAGATCTTCGCCAACATTGTCTATGTCTAGCTCTTCATTTTCAGGTGGGATTCCAATGGATTTCATGGAGTGCAGTCGTTAAAGATAAGTAGCAGTGCCAATTCTATTCAGTCTCAGCAGTTCGTTCCAACAAGAAAGAGTGTGAGTGAAGTCGCTCGGGTTCCATCAAGGATTTGCTCAGACATCCTAGTACGTGCGAGTCCCCCGCATTTGGTGATCGAAGCTCTTCATCTGCCCCAGAAATCCAGTTCGTTGGATTATACCCACTTCCATAATCATGGGGTTGATGCTGCATGCATCCAAGGACTACTAATCATATGATCTTGACCATTTTCTCGGCACCCAATCGTCCCATTCCCAATATTTCTAGGGATGGCGTATCAGTAAACTTAGACGGCATCTTGGATGCTTCAAACAGCTAATTCTAGATTGGCTCAGATCTCTCAAGAAAATGGTCTGAGGAATGTCTAATACAACCAGGTTCTATATAAGCCACCCATCCATTTTCAGAGAAATTTGCAGAGAGAGAGAGAGAGAGAGAGAGATCTTGCAGGGAATTTACTCCAATCATCAGACCCACTTTCAAAATCGGAGAGAAAGAGAGTATACCAGGATGGAGTCGAACGAGGCCAGAGGGAGCCGATCGTTTGAGGAGAGTCGTCTCGTCACCGGAAACCCTAGAACACCGTTCTAGCAGAAAGCAGAGAGAACGATTTTGGGGCTTTTTTCGCGATTTCCCAAAGTCTCCTCCATGAGTGATAAGCGGCCCGCGCCTTGGGGATGTTTCTAGGTGTCGTGATGTAAAGACAAGCATACCACCAAAGAGAGGAGCTAGTGATATTCCCAAATAAAAAGGGTAGCCTCCCGCATATGCAGAGTTTGGGTAAAGAGCGTCTACATAGTCATACCTTCTATTTTCGCAAGAGACTATTCTGCGTCTTAAATCTATGATATTAAGGTCACCCGACAAAAACTCGCCAAAGGCTCCCCTTCACATAAGAGTAAAAATACTGCAGACAAAGAAGATTTATTTTGGAATATTTTGCTGTTGATCTTGTTCGGAAAGGCTTGGACCCCTCATTTTTGTCTTTTAAAAAACCTAAAAGAATCAGTGATTATGATTTAAGGAACATAAAATAGTGTATAAATAGTCAATCATCTAGAAATTTGGTAATTTGACTATCCAAGCCATTTTCAACAAGATAAATGCCTTAGATCTTCTAAAATAAGTAATGCTCCATCACAAAATGAAGCATCAACTTTCTTGCAGGCATGACTCTTATCAGATGCTAAATATAACTATTTTGTGTTGCATATTTTGGAGGAATGTTAAATTAAAATGCTTGGTTGGAGGTTCAAGGTGACACTTTTCCCTTATTGGAGAGATTTCAAGTGTATTTGAAAATTAGGATGTGATTTTAAGTAGTTCACTTCATAACCCTTCTCTTTCTACATACATATATGTATGTATGTAAGCGCTTTTGTGTCAAAGAGTTCTAAGATGGATCCCAACATGAAAATAGTTGGACTGCCTTGAGACAAAAGCACTTTGATTTAGCATTTCTCATCACTTTAAACTAGGAGAGTTTGTAAATGAGGTGATAAATGTTTGTAATTTGAGCAACATGTGTTCCAAACATTACCTCTCTAATATTACTCAATGTGCTCAAATTCATGGTGCCTTTGCATTAATAATCTCTAGTCATTTGTTTTGCTACAAAATTTTGGGGTTGTTGTGGCATGTTTATAAATATGTGCATCTCTGATAGTGCTCAATGTGATCCAATTCATGGTGCCTTTTGTGTTAACAATCTCCAATCTTCTTTCACTAAAAATTAAATTTTGTGGTTTTCGTCACACAAGTTTATACAATTACTTCTAGTAATAAAATAGACATAAATGAAAAAAATAAAACTAACAAACATTTCAAACCAATTCATCTATAATACAGTCTTTTTTGTTATAAAATTATAAAATTTTGACAAAGACCAACATGATCATAAGAATTAAATAACAACCAACAAAATTTGAAATTGATCAAAGGAAACAGATACTTCAAAAACTCAACGAGTAAAATATTACAAAATCTAAGGAGAAGGAATGGGTGTGGATTAAGCCTAAAAAAGGGAAGAAATTAATGCAAAAATATAGAGTTTTGAATATTATAAATATAATTTAAAAGAGTATTCTAAGGCTTTAGAAGGGAAAAAAAAAAAAATCTAGATGCAGTAAATTAGTTTTGGTCATGAAAGAGACCTAAGAGTTTGAAAAAATTTCAGTAAGAGGAAACTTTTGCTACTATTTAGTGGGAGAAATAAGTATGTTGCTTCTTTTGATATTATGTGTGTGTGTGTGCACAGACATGTGTACATATATAAGCTAATGGTCTATTCCGCACCCACACAGCATATTCAAGTGCATGTTAAAAACTTGGAGTGAGTATATTACTATAAAAATGTGAATATCTGAGCAACCTAAGTCTATTGGGACCAAACTTGCAAATATCGAATTGTTTCCTGTGTTGACTAAGATGGGCTATAAAATGGACAGTAACAATTTTTATAGGTCATTTTAGAACTCAAGAAACACTAGATAGGATCATCCAATGCATAAGAATTATGGATCATAGCCAATTTAGGCCAAGGACAACATTTTTAGTGACTAGGATCTTTAAAATAAGGGTCCAGCTGGATTTATAGTCGTCAATACCATTTGGTAAGATCTCAAGAGAGAAAAACTGGGGGTGGGTGCATATCTCATTATCCTTTAGTTTTCTTTTCTCTTGTTAAAGAACAAAATTACTTAGTAAACATCTAAAGATTTAAATGTTGCTTCTCACATTATAAATCATAGCTTTGGTTTATTTGATGTAAAAATTCAAAAAAATAGTACATGTTATTTGTGGTCACTTATAGTGTCTATTTTGGCGGCATCTAGCTTGTAGGGGTTTTAGCACAATAGAGTTTATTAACTAATGTAAATGAGTTTTGAGTGATGACACCACATGTTGATATTCTCACCCCTTTTCATTATCATAATTGATTTTATTTTTTCATTAGAAGTGAAGAATTATGAAGCATATTATCTGCACTCTTCTAATATAATCCTCGGTCAAAGGAAAAAGTGGCGACTCAAACCTACAACCAAGAGTACTTCAAGGGAGATGTCAAGTTGTCTGTGCTTATGTGCTAAACATTGGTTGGCGTCATAATTTCTCTTTAATTATTGTAATTTGCCAATACATCTTGATAGAGAGAGGTGATAACTGTTTACAACTTGAGCAACATGTGTTCCAAATATGTGCCTCTCTAATCTTACTCAATGTGTTCCAAATCATGGTGCCTTTTACATTAATAATCTCTTCTCATTTATTTCATTATAAATAAAGTTTGTGGCTATTGTTACATGTTTTTCTAGTTGTTAAAACTTAGAATGAAGAATATGTGCATTCCCAACTTCAAAAGAATCATTCAAAATACTCAAATTCCTCACTATTTAATGTTTATACCCTAAATTTGAGATTTAAGTAGATAAACCTTTCGTTAATAGATGCACCTAAAACCCATATGACTCATAACACTGGTTGTGTTTTGACTTACATGGCATCCCCTTTACAAATCCCATTTCTTCAAAAAAAAAAAGAGTTTTTAGGCTAAAAAAAACCTTAGATGCTAAATAAAAAATAACATATTTGATTTGGGTACTTGTAAAGGGGATTTGGGAGCAAGCATCTCAAATCATTTGAAAGAGCCACAAAAAAAGAAGAGAAGAAGTACATAAGGAGAAAATAAGGGCTTAATTCCACTTAGCAATCTCCAATCTTGCAAAGGATGATTTCACTACTCAAAGAATCATTTGTTTCTTATTGTATGTTGAAAATAACTTCACGAATAGAATGATAAGTTTCCTTAATTTTTCCATTTTTCTGGTCATAATTTTTTTCAATTTGGGCACAAACATTCCTTAATAATCCTTGTAAGCTCATCACAAAGAGGGTATTGATCCCTTCTTTTAAGAATCAATGGAAATAACAGTGCATCCTTGTCAACTCTCTAATGGAGTTTGCAATACTCATTGTGGCACTCAACAACACTCTAAAAGTTGGTTCATGTAGAATCAACAATTTTGGGAGGATTACAGAACAAAAAACCTAGCTCATGGTCAATTTCAATTGGTGAAGCTTTGTTTTTGCTATCATCTAACACTACTAATTTGGGTTTTCACTTGTAATTCTCTAATGGAGAAGGAAAGCTAAGGAAGGAGAGAATTGTTGGGTTTTTCCCTTCTCAAGTGAGGCTCATTGTTAAGCTTCTCTCTTATGTGAAGAGGCTCATGGTTTAGCATTTTGGGGTAAGTGGAGTTCTATTATGTCAGAAGCTCAAATCTTCTTAAGATAGTTTTTTATTTTGAGAAAGAGTACATTGAGAAGAAGTGGATATATACTACAACTTTGAAGCGAATAAGTTTTGGAGAAAATTAGAAAGGGATTTTATTAGAGACCAAGATTGGTGAGGAACTCAAGGTAGGCTAGGGGTAACCTTGAGAGTTAGTCCCACATTGCCCAAGGAGAGGGTGCTAGGCTAGTTATAAGGGTTTGGGTAATTCTAATGGTAACAACACATTTTTTAGATGGGGAAGAGCAAAAGTATGAGGCTTCAACTAGACCAGACAATTATGTTACTATTGGAACCCCACAGCTAATTCTCCTTGTGGTGGTGGACTATCCACGAATGGTCTACCACTAGGTTAAGCCGTGCGAGGATGCGTGTTTCGTAAGGGGGTGAGGGGGCATGTATGTTAATTTGAAGGGGGTGAAGCCTAAGATGGGTGAGGGGCTTGAGTAGGACAACAGGTTGTGGGTGATTTTGAGAGTTAGTCCAATGTCACTCGGCCAAAGAGAGAGCATTTGAATATCAAGTGGATCTTCTTGACAATGAGAAGTTAAGTCAAGTTGGTTTGTGTTTAGCAATCCTTTCCATCTCTTCTTTGTTTACCCATCATTGGGTGAGATTTCTCCATTATATGTAAAAGGGTTGTGACCCTTTGGATTCTTATATTCCCTAAACAATCCTAATAAATATATGACAAATAAATATGAATGCAATTTATATGAAATTACACTACCACTTAATTTTCAAATCTAATTTAAGAAAAAAACATACATTAAGGAAAAGTAAAGAAGTTTAGATAGTGGTGGGGTCCTATATCATAGTCATCTAGTATAAGGGTGAATCCATGTAGAAAACACCTCCACTTCCAATTTAGGATGGTTCACCCTTGACCTGTATTATTATAACCCTTTTAAATTGAATTGTGATTTAAAATTAAAATATAATATCGACCTCACTACAATCTCACTAAAAAAAGAAGAAGAAGCAAGTATCCTAATTTGAGCAACTCTCCAATCCTTAGACAAATTCTTGCAGAAGTAAAAAGAATAACGAGTATCAAACAATCAAAGGAATCATAACAAAAATGTAAATCCTAATTAAATGCAAATATGAGAGGCACACCTAAGATTGACTAAATTCTAAATATACGATTCCTAAATTATGGCTAGTGGTAGAATATTATAATATAGATTTGATCATATTCCTTTGCGAGTCCTCAGCAACCGAGCCAAAAACATGTTCTTGTTATAAAATTATTGCAAGCAAATTGGTCTACTAAAATATAGATGTGCAAGTATGGGTTGATCCCATGTGGATTTAATTTGAAGATTAGAAATGTAATCACAATCTAACTTAAATTATTCTGACCTAGCTAAGAAATGAGAAATAATTACAAAGATCTAATTACTCTAAAATGAATAAATTAACCAAATGATGAAATTCTAGGGTTTCAAAATCCACCACATTAAAATTAAGAACATCCATATAGGAGTGTTATTAATTTAGTTCAACTAATTTTAATATAACAACAATGATGGAATATCAACATGAAATATGTGAGTTAAAAGTCCAAGTTCTTACATTTTCTCAATTCTGATTATTTGCCTAACTTAATCAGTATGTATTCAAAGTGTAAAATCTATTATTTACTATAGAAAACTATCTAAGAATTATACTAATTATTATTATTCAAATAAAGACTAATCTCGAATCTAAAAATATATATTATAATTATCATGAAAAGAGTACCAACTATGTATTTCAAATTATATAGCATACCCTTATAATTGATAATTCAAATTCCTAAATCTAATAACCATTTGTACATGAATTAAATTAATAATTTAATGTGGCTTCATCCTCACCCTAGATCAATGATCTAGCTGCTCATAACTAATAGAATAAACACTCTTAAATTTTAAAGAGAAAAACAACCTAAAACTATCACTAAATACTTTGAAAATAAATCCTAAACTATGTTAGAATTAAGCATGGAAAACTTGCTAAAAAAATGAATAGAAACTATAGTAATAATCTAGAACTTAAAGCATGAAACATGAACTTATAACAAGAACAAACTAGTAACTAAATTCAAAGAATTTTTTTTCATCAAATTTGACTCTTTTGATCATTACATAGCATGAAAACAAAGAGAAAAACTAAAGAAAATAGCACGAAACTTTCCTAGTTTTAAAGTAGATGCTTAGTAGTCCACTTGGTGTGTCATGCATCAAGAAAGTTCTATAAAATTTCCACTTCATATCGAAGCTAAATATCAATGAAAACTAGCCATAAGAGAGAGCTTCAATAAACCAAGAGAACATTTAGGTTCACTTCCAACTAGCCATCAATGTTTTTATGGGCAAGAAACTCCCTTCCTCTTTGTCTTCTGCTAGAGGATCATGATGCTTTTTGAATCCTAACCAAAAATAAAGTCCAACCTCCCTTAAAGGGAGAAAGAGAGAGAGGCTCCAAAACCATCCAAAGAAAAACGGAGTGAGAGGTGCCTCTTCTTCTACCAAAGTGAATCCCCTTATTTTTATAATGGAAAAGGTTCGTAAACTACTAAAAGTCTCCCCCCATTAGAAAATAGCAAAGAAAGCTTCCCTTTTTGGAGACTTTCTTATACCTTTCCTCTGAACATGATAATCCCTTGCTTCTTTCTTTTTTAAATAGAAACCATTTCCAAAGAATTACATGTCTCCAACCTTGCTACTGCTCTTCAAAAATGTTCTAAGCTACCTAAAGCTCTTCCAATATATATTCATAACCCCCTATTGCACAAGATGATCCTTTATTCTTCTTGATTGCAGCCCAAGTGTAGGAATTGTAGCTTTATAATTTCAAGTCTTCTTTCCACACTCCTTAAAGTCCTTGACCTCCTCTCCAAGTAATCCCATTGTCCAACCTCCACCAAAACATGACATCCATGAGGCAACTTCCTTTCTTAGTTTCATCTTAAAACCTTCCAAACACTAGCCACACATCTCACTCCAAAATGGAAACCATCCCACCTTCCATTATAGGAAAACATCCCAAAAACATCTAAAACTCCTTCTAAAGAGAGATCTCCTCCTTTGAAATAGGCTCCAACTTCTAATTTCTTATCTACCTTCTTTCTAAAGATGACATCCTATACAGCCTCCACCATCCTAGTTTCCATGCCTTGGTTGCTAAGTTTCACACTTGTTTCCCTTCAGATAATCAACTGTCTAAACATAGAACCTTGCTTCTCAACCCTTTTTAAATCTCTCTATCAGTTAAAAACATCCATATTGTTTCCTAATTATGTTTTAAGAACTTCCAAAGTTTTGTAATCAAGTTTCTAAGCTCATGGAACTCCCTTCCTAAGAATTACTAAATATGGAAGTTTGAGTAGCCCGCTTTTCATCTCTTGACCAAGCAATCCTTGTAGATGGCAGGTACTTCCTTGATCATCAAGGCATGCATCTAAAATGTCCACATCATCATCTCCCATGAAATTATCTTGATTAAATGCAAGACATCCAATAAAGGGTAAAATATGTGTCTTTTGGTCTTTGACCCAAAAATGATGATTTTGAATGATCCAAACCATTGAACATATCCATGACTAATAATGCTTAAAGTACCACGTTCTATGAGATTTTTAAAGAGTTCTTGACTATTCAAGGCTTGATTGCCTAAATCACCATCCTTTTTAATCCACCACTAATCTTGATAGAAAACTTTAGAAAGTGGATCTAGGGAATCTTTTCTTGAATGATGGACTAGCTTCATTTTAGGGCTTCAAATCATAAAAAATATGCACTTTTCTCATTGTACCCTAATCCCACAAAATGAAAAATAAACCCTGATTAATGATAAATTATGTAATTCTGGGGTTAAAAATGTAATTTCTAAGGATATTAAATTTAATAATTATGTGTATATCAAATAGCCCTAGACTTATATTTTGCTAGTCCTTAGCAAAAATACAAAAGAGAAAAGAAATATGAAAAACAAAAAGTTCCAAACAAGCCACTTTCTTAGGTGTAGTTATTTGTATTTAGCATATGCTAAAAGCCTTTAAACCCTAGGTTACATATAGTGGACGAGTTATAGTCTTGTAAGGGTTCTAGAATGATACCCATAAACATTTCAAAACTTGTATTGTAATTCATTCATTTCTCTCAAAGGTTTTTCTTCCATTGAGTGTACATGAAATATCTAACTTTAACATGTTAATAAAGATGAACAATAGTTCAAAATCATACACTTATGCTAGACATACTCCATTGGTATTCAAACCTTAGATTGTGTGTGTGTGACTAGCCAATATATGCACTAGTGCTAGTCTCTAAGTAAGTTATAACTTAAATTACCATTCAAAAAAATGCTTTAACTTCAAATCTCACAAGATATAGTTATCTCTCATAAAGAATTCACTTTGAAGCCGATAATAGTAAATCTCATCCATATGTGAGGGAATAATGTATATCAAGGGCAAATTATCTCACATATCTCAAAATGAAGAAGGATAGCACAAAAAATGATAATTGATCTCATGGAAAGGACACAAACTATTAAGAATGTTGCACTCCACCATAATCCCTCCTCATTCATTTCCACGTCCTAGTCATACTACTCATAAGATCAAGGTAGTCTTTCACTAGGACAAAATATAAGGCTTAGGACAAGGTTATGATAGAAAGTGGTATAAGGGTAAACAAAATATTCTAAATAATATGTAAAAGTCTTCTATTGAAGTACTCACAATCTTTTTCATTGGCTTTCCTTTTTTATCAATTCATTTTGAGAATAGCCTTTTTTTCACTTTTGATATGATATATTTCACTTTAAACCATTTTGATGTTCACCTTCTGAACTGATGCCATTCTACTAATTTGTCAAGATATTTCCAACCATCACTATGTATTTCCAAAACACACTAGGTAATGGATATATTGTCATATTAAAATAGATAATGATTAATTAGCTCACAAGAAAAGGCTCAAAAGTTTGACTAGCAAAAATAGCTTAGGATAGACTAAAGGCTCTAGGTTAATAAAAAATGATTTATATCATCTCCTAGTTTCATATGACTTAAATATGTTCATAAACTCAAGAGATGTATGGTATAGTTTTTAAATGATAATTCTGAATAGTTGACCAAAACAAAGAATAATGAGACCAACTTCAAATTAATATCCACTGAAGAAAAAAAAATTCTAAATTTACGTGTAACCCTCACAAAGAAAGAATGATTCTATTCTCAAATTGGCTATAAGTCTTTAATAATTTTCTTAAGAATCTCTAAGGTATACTTACTTGTCGATCTAAACTGTGTATTTGTGGTTAGTGTGCAATAAGTATTCCAAGTTTAAATTTTAATGAAAACTCTAGAAAAAGAGTAATAAAATAAACTAAATGTATGCAAATCTATTAATAAGATAAAGTTCAAAGATAGCACTACATTTTTAGAAAATTCAATAATTTCCATTCTCATAATTGTAAAGGAACTTACCAAAAAACCAAAAAACTAAAACTATTTTATTTTAAAAAAAATTAATTCAAAGAAAATTTGACTCAAAAATTGATAAAAGACTAATAAAATTGACATTGAAGGCATCAAATTTTAAAATAACCCACCCCATACTTAAATCCAACATTATCCTTAATGTTTAAAACTAGACAATATGGACAACCATTGTAATAAAGCTGGAAGATAAAGATAAGAAGAAGTGTATCTAAATTATGTGTATGCTAAATGTGGTGCATAAGAATTTTCACAAATATACATGAGAATAAATAATATAAAAACTTTACAACCAAACTATGATGCGATGTAACTCCAAGTTTCTTGGTACAACTTGAATTGTAGTGACCCAAATGCTATAAAAATGAGATATATGATATTGCCATTAATAACTTCAAAATGTCAACTCTTACTACTTCTTGCAAGTTAGGGTTAAGTTGACTATGCATCACCCTAGAAGGTTTTACATTCTCTGCAATGTGATGAATACAAATGATGGGGCTAATACACTGTATATTCTCTATTGTCCACTCTAGAGCTATCTTATGTTCTTTAGAAGCGTTAAGTGGCTTACATTCTTATTCTTTTTCAAGGTCTGAACTAATAATAACAGGCAAGGTATGAGAGGAGCCTAACTTTCATATGTTAGTATTTTAGGTCCAAAGGAGGTGGTTTTTCAATAGATGGAATAGGTGCAGTTTTTAGGAAGTCAAAGAGGTTCTACTCGCACTTTACATTTTGAGTATCTATTAAAGGTGAGTGTCAAGTAATGGGTTAACTTCATCAATGGAATTATCTATGTCAAAATCTAAGCTGAAGCTTTGAGAGGATTAGAACAAGAGGATGGTAGGAATGTGTTATACACTAGACTCTTAGCCATGTTAACCTCATATGAATCATTATAATTTAAGTGTTGTTGTCTAGCATTAGAAACATTTAACTTAATTTTCATGTTACTAAAGGACAACTTAATCATACCATTTCTACAGTTGATTATAGCATTAGATGTGGCTAAGAAAGGTCTTCCCAAAATGATAGGTATCTGACTACAAGGGTTTGACATTGGTTATGTATCTAAGATTCAACTAGAAAGAAAAACTTATCAACTTGTAGTAATGCATTATCAACCATACCACGAGGAATTTTAATTGATCTATTTGCTATTTGTAGTATGGTACTGGTTGGTTGAACTCGCTTACCCTAATTGCTCATAAATATTATATGGCAATAGGTTAACACTTGCCCTAAATCTAGTAGTGCACTATCAATTGTGTGGTCCTCAATAACATAAGATATAGTGGGACACCTTGGATCCCTAAACTTACATGGGGTGTTGTCCTCAATAATTGAGCTAACTTGCTTTCGAGAGGAATGCTTTCTTCTACACATTAAGCTTACACTTCCATGTGTTGAGATCCTTAAGAAATTTGGCATAAGAATGAATTTCTTTAATAGCATTGAGTAACATGATATTGTGTTGACTTATTTAAATATATCCATTATCTCATTAAATTAGTTCCTTTCTTTGCTAAACCCAAACATTAAGGGAATGGAGATGTGCACATATAAGATGCCTCAAGAATAGTTTCAAAATAAGTGGGGTGATAAGTGTTTAATTTTGCATAAAAACCACCCAATTAGTACCCATGTGTTACAACTTATAATGTTAAATTAGGACTTTAAGACCAAAATTCATAACACATGCTTTTTTGACCTATTGAAGCAAAATTTTATCATTTTGTAGGTCCATAAGCTAATCCAAGGTAAGTATGTTATTAATCAAGTTTTTCTAGGATTTAATTAGGATTTTTCACATTTTGTAGGAAGTAAGATGTTGATCCAACTGCCGAGATCAATCAAGACAAAATTGAAGATCAAGATCAAAAGATTTAGTCAAGGCCTCAAATTTATTATTTCAACATAGAACAAAGGACAAGATCATCTTATGGACCAGCTAAGCCATTCAAGCCAAAGGGTGAAGCTAAGAAAATAAGCCAAGGAAGCCTCATAAGACAGCCATGAAGCTTATCCAATGAAGCTTTCAAAGTGAGCCATCAAGCTGAGCTAAATGGAAGGCTAGGATTGGAGAAGATTCAAGAGAATTGACCATGAGAGGTTGAGAGATATTTTTAAGATAATTCAGGAAAATCTTATTAGGATAAGTTGGCATGCGGACCAATGGGATAAGAGCAACTCATTTTTGGCATTTTTCTCACTTTTTCTTCAATTTTCACCTCACCACCACAAGTTTGACTTTCCATCCAAGAGTCCCACCATTCCATAACTCTTCCACCTTGCTAAACTCTTACCTTAACCACCTAACCAGTCCTAAGTCTTTAGGAAACCATTCAACTAATAAAAAAATTTCCACATATCTTCACTTTCCTAAGTTTTCCTACACCTCTCTTTCCTCCCACCTTCCTTTCTTCTTCCCATTTTCTCTCCACCAACTTTCCTAAATTTTAGGCCTTCAATGATTTTTGAAGGTGGGAGACATCCCTCACCTACTTCCCTTCCTTAATCCCAACCACCTTCCACCCACCTTCCTAATTGGACACTTTAGCGTTTCCCTTATCCTAACCATCCAATATTACTTAATTTAATCTCTGCCAGATCTTGTTATCAGTGGACCCTAGGGAAATAGTATAAAACTCCACAAAATCCTAAGGGAAAGGGGAACTTTCACAAAGAAAAAAGAAAAGAAAAGACGCCTCCTTCATTAGAAGGAGACATCCTCTCCCTAAGCCATCATTCTTCTCTCTTTTGTTTTGCTTTGTGCTACTTCTTTTCCTAGGATGTGAGGGATCTCTTGAAGCCATTCCACATTTGGTTTTAGGGTGTTTATTCTTCTTTGAAGGTTGGTTCTGTTCCTTTGTTGTCTCTTGTGTGATCTTGAACTTTCATGTTAGCTTTTATTTGCTTTCCTTTGGTCTTTCTCTGCCTTAAAAACTTGAATTCAAGGTTGGTTTTTCCTTGGTGTGACATCCAAGAAAAATTATATTAAACCTAGTTTTCCCTTGTCTTTTCATAGCTTTTAAGTTCTCTTTTATATTCCTTTAACTTCTAGCACTATCCTTCATTAGTCTCCATTGATCTTTGCTTATATGCCATAAGATTTCCTTTGAATATCATGCTTTGTTGGAGGAGAAATATTTATTAGTATTTGTTTTTGGATTCAAGCTAGAAGGAATAGTGGTGTGTTTCATTCAAAAGTGGACAACAATGTTCCATGTAATCCATTGTATGCAATAAACTTTTAATGATTAATGGAATGCTTTTTACTTAATTATTGCCCATGCTTCTTCTTAATTATTTGCTTTATGTTTATGGGATATTAAGGACATGAATGTTTACTTCTAGAATTTCCAGCAATCTAATTAAAAGACCTTTAAAACCATGCATCCAATCCAAGGATGGAATGCGTGATTAAGAGGTGCTTTAGAGCTAACAGTGGAAGCCTTGTTGAATTGCTTGTTTACTTGTAGATCCATAGTTTAATATTCCATGTCTACTGATTTGAAATGCACTTATCAAAACATGTTGGAACTATGCATGTAAGCCATGGCTAGAACACATAGCTTTGATTGATTTGGTGAGTGAATAGATTCCAAGTTATGGCATTCATTCAAGTAGGAAAAAGTAATTAAGTTGATCTTGTTTAGTTGTTATTAGTTGTTAAAGTTCATCCTTTTGATTTCCATTGCATTCTTTAGATAGTTTCATGATTAAGAAAGTATATGTTAAAGCATGTTTTCCATAGTATAGTTGATTAATTTCATGCTTAGGAAAGTTAATTCAAGAAAGTTGTTAAACCTTCATCAAAGGAAAGTTTTCACTTTAGGATAGTTTTTATTTTAGGAAAGTCATCAATTTAGGAAAATTTAATTTAGAAAGTGCATTTTTTAGGAAGGTTTTCAATTTAGCATGTTTCTTGTATTCACATAGTTTCCAATTTTTATGTTATAGTTTCTATTCTTAGTTTAGATAAAAAAATTACTTGAATTTGGCTAGATTAGATAGTTTAAAGTAGGGACCACTAGTATCGCATTAGTCCAACTCCTCGTGGGATCGACCTCACTAAGCATGCTATATTGCAAGCGATTCATGCACTTGCAAGTCTTAATTAAAACAACAAAATGGGGAACTCTTTACACTTCTCATTAGCTTTTTGAGGGTTTAGGTTACTCTCATTCTTCTCATGTTTTTCTATTTCCTTAGTCATACGTACTTTGTTATTAATTTGTTTACCACTCTTAAAAGTAGTAAAGGATTTGCCTTATTCATGATATTTCAGCCTACTAGAGGTCACGTCACTCTCAAACTGTCCCTTATGGTTATGTATGGGTTGACTAGGAAATTTACCATTTTCCCCTTTCATTAAGTGCAGCAAACAGTTGACCCGTTTGAAGTTCTAATTTTACAATAACTTGGGAATTAGGACACAAAGTTTGTTTGGTTTCTTCTAAAATTGGAGCAAACTTTTCATAAATAAATTCAGGGTCTCCTTTAAAGATTGTTTCCTCTATTGTAAACTACCTAGAAGGTGGAGGTTGATGTGGAACTATGGCTCTAGGGAAAAGTTGAGTGGGGGGATCCCATGTAGTCCTCCCTGATGATGATTCTTTGACATGAGAAATAGGGATGCTTAGCCCATCCATAATTATAGGTCTCAAAATATGACTTGTTGCTAGGATTTCTAAATGTATTCAATGCATTTGCTTACTCGTATAAATATTCAAGGAATGTGGAGGTGGATGGATAAGAGGTAGTAGAATATGTTGTACTAAAGCAAATAGAAAAAACCTCACATTAAGATTTCATAGAAGATATATAGAAATATTACATACATATCTCTATATTTAATAGATTTTAGCCACAAAAATCACTTAATCATTACTAATTAGGTTTAATTCTGTATTTTTGCCCCTAAAAAAAATGCCTAAAATTAATAATTTTACCCGTGAAAGAACAATTTCACCTTCCAAGCTATATTGTAGACTAACACATGCCAAAGATGAAGTTCAAGAGTTCAAACTGAAAATTAGATGTCAAATATAAAGTCAAAGTAGTTAAAAACCCTAAATGGAACATCAAGCCTTATCGATTCAAAATAGCCTATCGTATCAAAAGTAAGGTGATGGAACTTCCCATGATACATGCGTACATTTTACCACCTTGGGAAGTTTCTAAAGGGAACTCAAATAATATACAATGATATCACGTACAATGGGAGATTCTGAAATAAAACAAGTTAGAAGATGAAGGCTCACATGAGACTTTTTCCTTACATTCTCTCTTCTACGCAACCAAAGGAAGGGTCCACCTAAGGGGAGGCACATATTTTTTATGCAAAGGTGGTAATTCCCACTCAACTCCACATGGAATGCAAGGCAAAATAATAATGATTGGTGGAGAGAAATAAGGTGGAGGAGAGAGAGACGATTTATGGGAAATCTACTGTTGAAATTCATTTTACTCTTGATGCACTTAAAGGCCAAGATATATCCTTATACACATGCTAAGCGGCCAATGAAGACACATTCAAGCAAGGATAGACCAATAAAAATTTAAACTGCAATGAAGACTAAATTGAGATTTGGTGGAGAGTTTTTTGGTAAGTTGCCCACCTATTTTCAAGAAAAAGAGCCCCAAATTTCAAGAAAAAGATGTCCCAATATGGTGGAATACTATTGGCTAGAGAAAATTATGGTGGGATAGGAGAAAAAACATGGAGAAACCTAAACTGGATAAGGAAATCTCAATAGAATCTAGGCTATCCACTATAGAGAAGTCCAATCCAATGGTGGAGAGTAAAGAAGCCTTAAAAGAGTATCGTTTTTGGATAAGATCACTCCAACCAATTCTCAGCCACTCAAGTTAGGCTGGTGATGATCTAAGTGCCATGAATGAAGTATTGAAGAGATAAAATCCCTAATCACCTTGCCCTTGTTGAAAAGTTAAACAAAAATCCTAAAGTAAGAAAGATTTCCACCATTCCTTATCATTCAATGGACCAAAATCTTTACAAATTTAGAAACTCCATACATTCCAAGTGCTTCCATGCCTTCCACCTAATCCACTTTCTAAATCCAACCAAATCCCACCAAACCTTGTAGATTTTCCCTTATTCTTTCTCCCTTCCTTCCTTCCTTCCCTCCTAGCCATTGTCTTTCCTATGCTGCCAAATCTACTTGCCTACCTACCGTTATCTCTTTCCTTCCCTACTCTCCTATCCCATCTCACATATCCAAGTGTATTTCATGTCAAAGCCACATCCCCACAATTTCCTTTCTACCTTCCTTTCTTGTACTTTCATCATTTTTCCTTAGATCTTAGCCATCCATCCCTTGGGATTCCATTCCTATAACTCTATAAATATGCGATAAAGAAGAAAGAAAACCTATATCTTACGTTTTCCTTGAATTGAAAGCTAAATCTAGGAGAAACATAGGGAAAGAACCCTTGCCAATGCTCCCCCAAGATCACAAGTCCATCCATTGGTGAAGAGGTAAGGAAGTTCAACCATCTCCCATCCCTCTTTTCTTTCTTCCATCTTCTTCCTCATTTCCCCTTCTTTATTTTTCACTCTTTCATGGATAACCCTTGCATATTTTGCATGCATCCTGGCTTAGTTTGCATGCATTCCATGGTTGTATTGCAAATTCCCTTCCTTTAGTTATAAAACACATTCTTCTTTGTGTGCTTGGATTTTGCGTAGCACTTATGTAGTGTAATCTAGGTTTGCATGTATAATATCTTTACATACTTAGAGTTCCATGCATAAACCATAACAATCTCCTTTGCATGAATTATTCAACCATTCTCCTTTAACTCACTTACAAGTAGCTTAGTCAATCTTATTTTGCATGCATATCCTCTCCATATAAACCCTCCACCTTCAAGCCTTTCCACACATAAAGTCCTACTATCATCTACCCTTGCCTACACAACTTCTTTCTCATGTATCTCCTTTCACTTCTTCTCTTTCATGCCTCCCTTCCACATTTCCTCACATCCCACGAACTAGCCTCCCTCCTTCCATCTATCTATCATACGCACACCCCTTCTCTCCAAACATCTCTTCTACACCTTGTTATTCCATCTTTCTTTTGCTTTCTTCTTTGGGGATTTAGCAATATATGGAAAAGGAAGAACACCTTGTTCCCTTCTATGGCAGCTAATGACTCTTTCAAATTGTAAAGCATGGTTGGGAGTTACTTTGGCTTTGTAGCATGTTTGGTTAAGGAGATGAGAAAAGAAAGGTTATGGCTTTAGTGTACATTAGGTTGAAGAGAAGTGTATGGGCTCTTGTTGATTGACACAACAAAGTAAGCTGTAAAGTGGAATTCAAGGCTGAAAGAAGAAAAGGACATGTAAAAATCCTTGTTGGGTGCCACAACGAAGGACTCCTATAGTGGCCACTTCAAGGAAGTTTTTAATTGCTTTGTATTTTCCTTTCCTTTCTTTATTGTAATCCTTGTAATTCAATCTCCATTAATGAAAGAGTTGTTTTCCTTTCCTTAGTTTAGTTCTTTACTTGCTTACTTGGTTTTTTTATAGATACTTTCATTACTTTTTTTATTTTTTTATTTACTTGCTTTGAATTAGTTTAATTACTTAGTTTAGTTGCTTTAGTTTAGCGATTCTTTCTTTTATTTACTTGTTAGCTAGGTTAGAGTAAAACAACTTAATTTTAACTAACTCTCTTTATTAAAGAATATCAATAGATGATCCATTAGCGAACATAAAGGCTTCTAATTTTTGTGTCAGACTATCTATTTTATCTACTTTATGTGCCAACATATCTATCTTAGTGTATAAGTCTAGGGTAGTCCCTTTCTCATGCTATGAAGACCTGAGTTTTTATAATAGTTTTTATATGCAAAAGATATTTATATAGCAAAATTGATCTCTATTGAAAACCATTTTAGAAAATCAAATAATAGTGAAAGAATTTTTTTCTTTTAAACTTGTTCTTAAGATCCTTGAGTGTAATTTTTTTTATTTTCTCAAAAAGGATTCTCAATGAAATGAGTGCTACACTTTTACCAAAAATTTGATAGAGTTTCCTTTGTTTTATGGACAAAAGACATTAAATGCATGTCATGCGAAGTACTTGATAAACAATCAATTAAATTTTAAAACATTATTGGAGACTTTGTCTCCTTCTCAAAAACATCTAACATTCAAGCATGATGTACTTACACAAAATAGTTACCCGGAACTTCCATTCGCACTCCTATTCAGACCATGCTCCTATTGCTTGGAGTCCTTTGATCTGAGATATTGTAAAGAAGTACAATATCTTAACAAGTTTGTGCTTGTATAGGTGGAATAAGATGCAATTATCACTACTATAGAGATGGGTTTACAAGACAGTTAAAAATGACTATAAAAGATATTATGTGAATAACCATCTTATATAGCTTATATAATGAAAACCAATATAAGATGGTTCCTAAAACCATGTTATATTAAAGATATTATGTGAATAACCATCTTATATAGCTTAACTTATATAAGATGGTTTCCAAAAACCTGTCTTATAAATATGAAAAAATATAGGATAGTTTTTCAAAACCCGTCCTATAAGTGTGTGTAATATTTGTGAAATATAGGAAGGTTCCTATATAACCGTCCTATATAAGTTTCTAATATAGGGCGGTTATCCATTAACTATCTTGTAAATCATTATAATAAAGGATAGTTATTCAATAACCATCCTATATATGGATCAATATAGGATGGTTTTTGAATAACCATCCTATATTTATTAGTAAAACCATCCTATAGTGATTAGTATATAGGACAATTTTTGGAAAACCATCCTATATTTTCTGAGAAATATACGATGGTTTTTCAAGAACTGTCCTATATTTTCTATAGGGCGATCTTATATTGCTTATGCTTTCTTCACAATTGTGTGCTCATTTGTTGGTTTCTATTTATACATTGTTCTTGTAGTTAAATACATTCATGCACATTCAACATTTCCAACATTCCACATTGAACTTCTCCTTACACACCTCTTATTGAAATAAAGAGAACATACATTGACTTAAATTAAAAAAAAGGAACACATGCATCCAATAAGTGCAATTATAAATTATATTTTTGTGATAAAATTATTTTATGTTCAATAACATTAGATATCTACAAATTAAAAGTCAAAAGATATTTAGTCCATTCATAATGTCATCTACGTCTAATTGGGAGTAACTCTTGCTATCCAAATCAACATGTAAGATAACAAATATTACATCAATTGAGACATTATTGTTGGAGTCATTTAAGAGATGTAGAAAACTAAAAAATGATGGTCAATCAATTAATTGAACCTTTCTATTTTGGGAGATTGTAAATCCTTCTTGAATGTGAGTTCTCATATATCTAAGACTGTAATAACTACACTCCCAATCAAATTGTTGTCTAGGGAACTACACAATAAAGTCAATAGATCATAAGGTTTAAATATCATGTGTAATTATAAGTCTAAATGTTATAGGGTTATGCTAAAGAAGTAGTAGACCTACCTTGACCCTTTTCCAAGTTAGTTTTGCTAAATGGCTAATATTTTCCATCTCAGCCCATTTATACCATAAACTGCACATATATAAGTAAAAGCATTATACATGAACAAAGAGGATACCTATTAGTTATCTATCTATTATAATGAATGAAATAAACGTCAAATTGATCAATTCCATTAGAGAGCCTCAAATGTGAGCTCCACAATAATAAAAAGACATTGCAATTCCTCCATGCACATCCAAAGCTAGTAGCATCCAATGGGACCTATATACATAATCAATCGATTGAAACTTGACAAACTTAACTTATATACATATTAATTTTTATGTGGAATAGTAGCAAGACATGTAATAACTTACCCACTATTGTATGGAATCAGTAAGGCCTGCCCCTTTTCACAACCCAAGAATCCATGCATGACATCTTCTATTTGTTTTTCCTTAGGCAAATGCTCCTTTAGGCCAGAGACAATACCAGGAACAAGGAATTTGTAAACATCCTGGACCTCTAATCTTTACAATTTATCCTGCAAAGACCTGCATAAACTTAATGTCAAATACTTATATTGTCTTGTTAATAAGTAATGTCAATTTGATTCTTAATAGAGAAATTGCAAGACATACCCAGAATAGACAATGATCTGTGTCTATTCCAGATGAGCCATATTACATATGGTTAAGAGGTCCTCTTTCATGATTGGAACCTCAACAACATCGTGTGCAAGCACACTTGCCTATATCCTTATAGAGCTTATTTTGATATCTTCATTGATCAGTCTGGATAGTCCCCTCAGGAATGGAGGTGTGTTGGGTGGAACCTGCACTTGATCCCTACACTGTAGATGTAATTTTTCAAAAATTAATAAATAATATATGTATATATATGAAGAATAGAAGAGATTCAATTTCATACTAAAATAGACATAAATACCTGGGATGGGGCAAATGGTGGTCAACCTCAATGCAAATAGTTTTAAAAAATTTACCTCAGGTATTAAAGTTATTATTGAACACGATGCTGTGATACCATATACATACCTTCAAAATCATTGTTTTGATATACCTCTTTGGCCAAGCTACATGATATCTAATTGTATCCCCAACAGTATGGATATCATCCACTTCTATAGAAAATGGTAAGGGGCATCTGGTTGGAGGGCAGTAGTAATGCACCCATGCTTAGTGTGTGGATGCATCAGCCTGCCATGTAGCCTGACAGAAAATGCCTCGTATAGTGTAGCCACAGCAACGTAGTTCTCAGTTGTATGAAGCTGCAGCATGCACTGACCCACCTATAAATTAGAAATCACCTATACATAGGAATAAATAAAGATTATTAAGACATGATATAGAAAAAAGGTAAGCATGTCAATACATACCTCCTTGATTAGGACATCTCCTTCAAACTGTTGCTAGTCCATCTCTTCATTAGATGGAGGAGTGCAGCTATTGTAAGATGGGAGTTGGGCAAGAATGTTGATTTGTTTTACTACAAGTGCATGGGGTATTGTAGTGTAGCTTATGCAAGTACAGGAATCCCACGGGGACTCGACTTAAAAAGTGAGAGTTTAAATAAAATTTAATTACCAAAAATTAAAATTAAATAACCAAAATTACTGAAAATGGAATCAAAGTTCAGATCTAATCAACTAGTAAAAATTATAGAATTTCCAATTCTAGAAGAAAGAAAATTAAAATAAATAACAAGAAAAATTATTTCCCTAGCTTAATCACTAGTAATTTCTTCAAATTTGGTCATCTTGGAGTTGATCAGCCTTCATCAATGTCTCCAGCATGTCCTTGATTAATGATCCAATGGTTGAATTAATCAGATCCCCCAAAATCTTAAAGATCTAGACTAACGAAAGATTTTGGGTTTTGGACAGTCTAGATCACTTTTTAGATTTTAGATTAAAGATCAAGGATGTTAATTAAGTTTAAGGTTGTCCTAGAAATAAAATCTGAAAGTTAATTGAAAATCATATAAAAAATGAAGAAATCTTTTTTATCAAGGCTAACCCATTGATTAGGTTAAGCCTTAATTGACCTAGCTTGGATTGTGTAGTTCTTGGGTAAGCAGAATGAAAATAAATCAAAGTTGAAATAGAAGCATGATATAGAATGGATTAAAAAGAGGACTGAGATGGAATTAAATTAAAAGGTTAAAGGACAAAACCAGAATTTATGGAAAAAATAAAAATTAAACAAAAATAATAATCAGGAAATCGCTGAGGAAGGTGAAGAAGCCGTAGATGGAGGAGGAGAAGGGAAGAGGAGGAGGAGAAGAGAGGGGGAGAGAGAAAACAGAGGAAACCCGTTTTCTGAGCTGATCGGTGACAGGGAAGAATGTCGGCAATGACGATGGAGCTACCGGTGCTATGATTTTGTCAATGATAGAGAATGATAGAGAGGAGAGGAAGATGGAGTGAGGAGGCCAGTCTCGGGTTCTGTCCAATGGAGCGGTGCTGGGGACTACTGGCCAGTGACTGGTCAGACGAAGGAGGGGGACAGGGAAGCTGATCATTGGTGCTGAGTGGTGCCAGCTTGGGCAAAGGATAGCGATGATGTTTATGATTGGAGTTCACCAATGTCATCTGTGGAATAGAGAGAACCAATGTGTGACTGTCAGGAGTAAATAGAGAAGAGAGAGGGAGAGTGAGCGAAGAAAGGGAGTGTGGATTACTGGTCTGTGTGGAACGAATTGGGCAGTGCAGTGCAGCAAATGGGTTAGAGGTGGAGGTATGAGGTAGAAGAGATGGGGTGATGAAGAGAGGGATGGGAAGGGGAGTGGGACTGCCGGCAATGAGAGATGAGGAACAGAGGAGAGGGTGAGTACAAAAGAGAGAGGAGGGTCTAGGTTCATACGTCGGGCAGGTGATGAGGGAGAGATGATAGAAGGTATTGGAGCAGGGCTGATGGGTGAGAAAGAGACAACAAAGAGAGAGAGAGAGAGAGAGAGAGAGAGAGAGAGAGAGAGAGAGAGAGAGAGAGAGAGAGAGAGAGAGAGAGTGGAGAGGAGAGGGAAGAAGAGTGAGGGGGAAGGGTGATGGGTTTGCCTCCTCCTATCCTGCCAAGGGGAGGTTGAAGAGATGGGTGTGGTGATAGGCAAGTGAGAAGAGAGAGCGGAGAAAGGGATGGACAAGGAGAGATAGTAGGAAAGAAAAGAGAAGAAGAGAGAGGGGGGTGGTAATCTGCCCTGTATGGTCTAGTTAAGAGGGGAAAGAAGAGTGGGAAAGAACCTGGAAGAGATAAGAAGGGATAGAGAGAAAGATGGAGAGAGAAGAGGAGAATGAAGCGGAAGGGGGGTTTTATGGGTTTCCTCCTTAATGTCTTACCAAAATAGGAGTGGAGGAGAGAGTCTGGTGGCTGGCTTCCTTTTCTTTATGAACTTTTCCACCTTTTAAATTTTGCTTATTTCCTTCTCTTATTGATTTCCTTTTTGAATTGTTTCCTTTTCTCTTTGGATTTCCTTCTCTAATTAGAATTCCTTTTCTTTTAGGAAACCATTCCATCTTGCCTGTTAATCCTTAATGGGTGATCTGCACCATTGAATCTCGATCTGAGTCATCCAAGCCTCTTTTGGTTGATTTGCAAAACAAAAGACCATATTAGAGTCATTTAAACCGTACATTATGCATATGATAAGCTCTGATGATGATCTCATAGTTAATTTTGACAATTTAATGATTATATGTCAATTGGATCTAAATTCAAAATCAAGATAAAATTTGCAATTTTGATTGGTTAAATGCTCTAATTGAATGCTAAATTAGGGGTATTTTGACCAAAATTGAACACTTAACAGGGAACGTCTTGACTTGGACCTTTGAAATCCCAATGGTCCTTAAAGAAATCATTCCTTACCTTCGCGTATAGCTCATTCAACATATTCTCTTTCCATGCTTACATGTCAATATTGGTGGATTTCTTAGTTTTTGAAAGAATTTGGAAGGAACCATGCCATGCCCTTGGCCCCTTACTTGGCCAGGGTGCTCCTCTTTGTTGCCCATAGCCATATATAGGATGTCCTCCTTTGAAGCAGTGCTTCTCAGAGTTACTATAGTTCCACTTTCCTAGTCAATTCTTCTTGCACATGCAATTAATAGAACACAATGATTTTCATATGCGTATATGTATGTATGTATGTATGTATGTATGTATGTATGTATGTATGTATGTATGTATGTATGTATGTATAATTTAAGGGATGCAAAAAGTAGACACGTAAAACCACTTACAATTCTTGAAGTAATTAAGGAAGCGGTTTTATTAGTAAAGTTCTTGGAGTTATGCCCCTTTGAATGCTCCATTTTCCAAAGTAGGGCACGATCAATTGAATCTGTGTTCCTAGCCTTCTTTTGCTGTCAAGAGAGACATTACTTTAGAGTTAATGATTTTTTTTTTAAGTATAATTAGATAGAATTGAACTGTCACATATACTTAGTTCTTGTTCTTCTAGCTGTGCATAACCAATCCTGGAGAGGTGGTCTTGCATATGATTGATCGTACGCACCATTTGTCCTTTGACACGCTTTGCCTACATGTTAAAGGAACATGTAATGAAGAACAATGGACTTGAAAATTAGAGAAATCAAGCTTTTGACTACCTTGTAATTACCTCAAAATTTAAAGACAGGTGGGTCTATACTAATTTATTCCATGCATCTTGGCCAATGATGGTGGAATACAACTCAGGGACTGTGTAGAGTGCAGATGAATTATTAGCATTTGGAAGTATGTACTTCCTTGCTAGAACACTCTTCCATTTTCTCCATCGTTTGCTAGCCCCATGTGGAGCATTCTTTTTATACTTATCCGAGATGTCGAAAGTTGACTATAGAGTAAAAACAAACATTAGTCTATCTGAACTAAAACAAGATAAGGCACATAGCATGTTGTATGTAGCAAGCATTTACTAACCTTCTCCATTGCCCATATTGCATCCTTTATTGATGGTGACACAAGTCTCTAATCAGTAACTGATACTGGCACCATGCTTTTAATAGTGCAGCAAACAAAACTAGTGCAAGAATGTGCACTACCACTTATCACCTACCCTTTACTATTGAACTATACCATCTCTCTTATTCCTGTTGACTTTATCTTGATAATATGCTCCATTTTTGTTGGCCCTCTACACTTTCTCTTAATGGGCGTACTTATGCTGCACTGTTCTTCATGATGCTCACTCTCTTTGCGTTCCATTTTGCCTGCACAAGTGAAAATAATGCATTTAGAATATAACAACATATTTATTGGTTTAGAAAAAACCACCATCTAAGTGCATATATGGTATGCATAGATCATCAATTTCAACCATTTACAAGCATTAAAGAAGTAGAAAATCAAGAAGATATACAGTAAAAAATGCATGATTCATATGCATATCCAAGCAACATTTTGCGTGCCTTCTTGAAGAAACATCAAAATCTAAAACATGGGTCTTCTTAAACTCAGTGGGGGCTATCTAGAATAATCAATTTCAAGCATTTACAAGCATTAGAGAAGAAAAAAATTAGAAACATATTCAATGAAAAACACATGGTAAAAACTCATATTCATACAACATTTTGCATGCCTTCTTGAATGAAACATCAAAATCTAAAACATAGTCCTTCTTAAACTCAATAGAGGCTATCTAGAATGAACAATTTCAAGAATTTATAAGAATTAAAGAAGAACAAAATTAGTAACATATACAGTAAAAAATGTATGGTAAAAACACATATTCAAGCAACATTTTGCATGCATTCTTAAATGAAACATCAAAATCTAAAACATTGGTCTTCTTAAACTCAATGGAGGCTATTTAGAATGATCAATTTCAAACACTTACAAGCATTAAAGAAGTAAAAAATTGAGAAATGAGAGAGATCCAACTAATGAGAGAACACTGATTCAACCTCCTCCTCCTCCTTCTGTTAAAGGGTGTTAGGTTAGAAAACTCCTCTTCTTCTTCTTCTTAAGGGTTTTGGGGGTTTAGGTTTGAAAAATTCATATGGGGGGGTGGGGGGGGGGGGGGGGGGGGGTTTGTGTTTGTGCCGTCAATTTTGATATATTTCAAGTGAATATAGGATAGTTTTTAAAAATCAACCTTTTTAAAAACTATCCTATATTAATGGTCACTGTCACTGCGATCTGTTCCTATGCTTAAATTTTTGTTTGGATAATAAAAGATAGTTTATTAATAACTGTCTCATATGAATTAAAATAATTTTACCAATTATTTGAACCCTTAAAATCTTAAAAACCTTTGAAGTGCATAGGTTACACCCTCATTTATTTCATTGACGTTTAACTTGTGTTTGGCATGATACATGATGTGTAAACTTAAATTAATTAATTAAATCATTTTTCATGCATCACATGGTACAAACGCATGCACTTTAATTTCTCCCCTCATATATAATCAGATTCCACCCACGCACCCTTCTTACCAGCATTAAGCGTAGAATCCATCTCACTCTCCCCTATTAGATCGATTGATGGCATTATTGTAGTGATTGAAGAGTAATTAATTATTGTGTTACCTAGGTCGTCTTCATCATAGAAGTCCCTTTGAGAGGCCGCCAAAATAGTTAACCATCTCATATCATGTCCATCTTGTACATAAAATACTTGTTTTGCTTGACATGCCAAAATAAATTGGTCATTTTTGTGGCGACCCGAGTTTTTATAACACATTTTGTAAAGATAGGGCCCTTAGAGTAAAATTTGTTTGCAAACCAAAGCAGCAGAAATTCTTTTCTTTAGAATTTGTTTTGTAAAACCTAAGTCACCACCTCATACATAACATAAGTAGAATTTGATATAAGATAAAATTCCATTGAAGGAATATACTTTTATTAAACTTCAGGATCCATCCAGTGGTTCACAGTACACAGCCCATTGTATTCTTACAATACTTGTCCAAATATATAATCCAAATTACAAAGTTCAAAATTCAATACATGTTCTAATACAATGTTTCAAGGGATATACCATGATTACTTATTCTTCAATAGTTCTTCAAGTCTTGAGCTCCTAAGTCTCCTTCTCTGTATTTGAGATATTGTAAACATTCGAACATTTACAATATCTCAGCAAGCTATGCTTGGTAGGGGATAAGAATGTAAGTTATTGACAGTATAATCTCAATATTCAAGTATCCCATAATTCGTTCTATCATAAAGACATTCATAGATAACTATTAGTTATAAGGACATCTCATTTCCTTGTCATTTGTGTTCACCTTTATACATACATATTGTATAAGGACAAATTCGTTAAAATTGTAAAAATAATCAAGAATCATTTCTATACAAAGATGATCAACTCCTTTCATTATAAGAGATTTGTATCTCAGCTAATTACTATACAGGGAATTTTCCTTCTTGGGAAAAATATTGGTAATATACAATTACCTGGCATTTCATCATGCCATCCCTTAAGGCATTTCACTATGCCAATTTTAGATGCATCATAATACAAAATAATCAAGGACTACTATGCTTGCAGTCTGATCCGTACAGCGTGCCCGGACAACTGTTCAATAATTCACTTATACCATTCTCAGTGGAAATTACAATATCCATGTCCATATGGGAGGACCATGGCTGTCACAGTAGTGGCCTTCCCATAAATGCCCCACCCGACTTTTAGCCTTTCGTAGGCTTGGTATTCAATATCATCAAGTTTCAGAGAGTGGGTGGCCAAACCCTCTTAACTCTCCTAGCATAGCATCCTCAGGCCTATGCGTGTTTAAAACAAAACCACAAGCCTCCAAGCTTGTATGTAAAATAATACTTATACATATCAGACTATCTGTCTGTTTATCTAGGGCTGGAATATTTTCTACTTTCCTATTCACTTAGGGTTGTTCTCAATTCTCAACTTGACCATTTAATACTTATTTTCCTCATCATTTGGTTGGATTATATTTCAATTTGAGGTCTTTACCTTAGTATATTGGTATCATACATGTCAATACTTCAAAACATAAGATCATGTATTAGACGTGTATCTTCATGTAAAGGGCATTCTTAATAATCCACCTACCTCAATAAGGTATTCTTACTCCTTGAAATCTGTCATAGTCTAGATCAACATATATCTCAATAAGGTATTCTTACTCCTTGAAATCTGCCATAGTCTCGATCAACATATATCTGTCAAATTATATGTATAATGTCATTTTTCTAATCAAGGGTACATACTACATGGTCTTTTGATCATCCTTATGTAGGATGATCTGAATCTTTCTTCCTTGAATATCATATATCCATGGGTTTAATATCTTCTATACAAATACTATCTATATCATACATAACAATCTAGTTTACATTGATGTTTCTTTTTCCTTATTGTTTTTTATCATACAAGATCTCATCTTGTTTGATCATCCTTATCCTACTTACTATTTTTATTAGGGTTAGATAATTTGCTATTTTTTATGTTGTTATTATTATTATTATTCAACCAGTTAGTGTCTTACTTGGTTGAAGATAATTTATTTCTTTATATTACTTGACAACTCCTCCTTATTTCAGGATGACTAGTACTTATCAGTTAAAGTCTACTCAAAAAGTGGTTAATACAACCCTCATGTAAGGAGGCGTTTAGACCTCTCTTACTTTAACGGGAGGTGAGGGAAAAGCACTTGGCTCTTGTATACCCCATATAACCACAATGTTCAGAGTCCACTGGAGTGGTACTAGCTCAACCTTTGACAAGGTTCCTATGAGCTCTTTACCTTAAGTTCCTTCTCTAATTGATTTTAATTGATTTCCATGGATATGCAAAATGTCATCCATGGATGTTCATTATTTTCCTACTTTGGGCCAAGAAAATGATAAATTATTTTTTATATTATCCTACTAACTATAGCCCTTATTAAGTCAAAATCATTCATTCATCTTAGTTGTCCATGAATCTCTATATTTCATTAGTTTACATTTTTGGTGATTTATGCTCCTTATATCTTAACAACTACTTAACAATTGAATAAAATTTGGCAATAAGTAAATCATCAACTTGAAAGCATAAATCAAATATAAGTTTAACAACTGTATACTAACATTCTTCTTATGAATGTAACTTAAGCTAGTGAAATAAAACTAACATGATCCTAAGTTATGAAACACATCTTCTATCATAATGAAATCATGTTTAAATCCTAATTTACACTAACATGATCCTAAGATAATCAAATCTACTAAAAAATTACTCATTTAGGGCATATCATCCTAAAATTTAAAGATTACACTATCATGCTTTCTAACTTAGAACATAAATCACATTTATACTTTTATACCCAATAAAAGACAATTAAAACTTAGAAAATAAATCACATTTACACTTCCATATCCAATAAAAGATAATTAAAGTAATTATATTAAGATTATTATAAACCTTTAAATATGATCCAACTATTAGATATTAGGTGTTTTCTTTTAGATCAAGGGTTTTAATTACCTTTAGGGCTTTTAATCCATTAAGATCCAAAAATCATATCCACTTGATTTTTTCACATTTCATACATGATCTAACTGGATTCCATCATAATATCATCCATTTAATCAATCCCAAGGATCTGATCATAATGGATCTCATTGATCAAGTGGGTCCCTTTGTATTTTTAGGGTTTTTCTACCATAAAGGGTAGATCCCCTAATTTATCCTAGGTCTGTCCAAATTAACTATACATATTACTTTATTACAGTATTATATTATTATTAAAATAAATTTTCAAGATCTGATCACCTCAGATCTTAAAGATCTTAGAAATTGGACACTTATTTCCAAAATACAGAATAATCCAGGAATAATTTTTGGACATATTATGACTTCATTAGAAATTAGACATTACAAGCTTTCCATAGCTTCTTTTTTATCTCAATTTGGAGTTCATATGACTCCACAATCTTAAATTGAAGTTTACAGCCGTTCCTAGGGTCCAGATTTGATCTGGGCCCAACAGAACTAATCTCTCTCAATTGAGGGTCCAAACCTTGTTAGATTTTGTTGAAAATTGTACCCTAAGGGTTTTGGACCTTTCTGGATCGATTGGAAAGCTCAGAATTTCTATCTGAGCTCTCTATCACTATGAATTGAAGGCTCTGGTATTTACTTTATTTTTACAATTTTTCATTCAAATTAAAATACAGAAAAATAAAAATTGCACTAAACCATAATAATTTTATATAGGAAGTAGCTCCACCTACCTGATTGAAGAAAAAATGTATATTTGATGCCCAATTTGAGAGAATTATCGGTTGATGATAATATAGCCTGATTGTCCCCATTTTTGTGACTTTCTGTTGTTGGAACCGTTAGATCTTGAAATTGATTATGGTTTTGGTATTTAATGTAGTATAGGATGTTATGGAAGGTGGAATTGATGAGATTCTTCCTGGAACGGAGTGCCTAATTGAATTTAGTTTTCTTGTTCCAATTAGAAAGAGGAGAGAGAAATAAGGAAAAGAGAGTTTGGGGAGGGATGAAGGGGAATTTGGGGCTGAAATTCCAGGGAAGATTTGAAAATTTCGTGGTTAAGGTTGTGAACATTTTTGGAAATTTTTGGGACATATTTATAGCCAAATTTGAATTTTTTATCATTTCTTTTGATAAGATATTTTATTACTTTAGAATTTTTAATTACTAATGCATTGTCCATTCCCATCCCATTCTCCACTACAATCTCCACTACCAGCAATAATGTACTGAGCAATTATTTTTGCTTGTAGAACGTTGGCCCACTTTTATGTGAAAAGACCTTTTTGCCCTTTTAACTCCAAAATTGGAGAATAATAGGCAATATTTGTCCGAACTCGGAATAGAGCGTACTTAGTGGCATTAGAATTGTATTTCTAAGTAATTCATGAATATTGAGGTCTTATTTCTTGGATATGGGATATGGTTAAAATTACCATTTTACCCCCAAATGGAAAAATTAAGAAATTTTCATTTTAACTCAGAATTGAACGTACTTAATGTTGTTTCGATCAGTTTTCCAAGTACATCCATAATTTCTATATTTTAATTCATAATATAATCTCTATAAAAAGAGAATTTTCAATAACCTAATATTCCAACCCAGAATTTCTAAAAATTCAAACTTTATTTATTTTTCTTAATAATTTACAAAAATTTGGGGTCATTACAATTTTGATAGTCGATCTTATTAAGGTCAACCAATGTCAAGTTGAAGGCATTGGTTCTTATGCTATCTTGTTGTGTTTCACCCAATTGCACTTAAAAACAACCATAATTCTACATGTATAATCCAACTCCCATATCTCGCATATAACCCCATAATAAGTATTGTTGCCTATAATTGGGTTGTTGTCCTTTGAACTAAATAGAAAGTGGTTTTAGCAACTAGGTTAATACCACTACCTTACTGTACTCTTAACTTATCATGGTTTTTTGTGTGAAAGTGATAACCATTGATGGCATATCCAGAATACTTTATTACTTTTGGTCGAGGTCCCATTGTCATTCAACCCAAGCATTTATAAATATTATGACCTAGAACATCTCACTGATCTAAGACCTATATGTAATAATATATTAATTCATCATGTAGCACTATTTAATTTAATTACATACCTTCTCAGATGCTATGTCATGAAGGAACGACCATGCTCATCTTGCAGCCACTTCTTTTTTCATGCATCTCTTGGATACCTCTCTTTTAGGAAGTCCATGTACATACTACACAATGATTAGAGATGAAAATTATGTAAAATGCCTAATGTTAAACTTCAACAACATCAATGATTCAATTTATTAATGTGAAAGAAACCAACAAAGAGAGAACATTAATTATGTACTCAATGCATGGTTGAACTTCATCAACATTAATATTCCGCAAGACGTAAAGGTGTCCTTGCTCCTGTTCCTTACCATCAACGGTCAACACATGACCACTGGATGGAGTCTCACCAACTCTTTGATCAATTAACACACATGAATGTTTCTTTCTTGGGATTCCAATATCATCCACTCCTGATAAATACTTAGTGCAAAACTTAACTGCTTCTTTTGCAATGTAACATTTGGCAGTACACCCCTCTGGCTTATTTTGATTTAGTACATACCCTTTTAACACCTTCATGCAACTTTCAAATGGGTACATCCATTGCAAATAAATAGGCCCACACAACCTAACTTCATCAATGAGGTGCACTATTAAGTGTACCATGATCTTGAAGAATGATGGGCAGAAGTTGTTGCATCAATGCATGATAATCATGAGACTTCATCTACAATAGTTTCAACTCTTCCATGTAGACAATGCTTCTAAAACTTGATGAGTATCCATATAGAACTTTGACATCTGACAAGGTTTTACACACTATTCTTCTATCCTCTCTTCCAAGCATATAATTTGCTTTATGCAAGTATGTTCCTTAGCTACCCCTATGCTGTGGATGCAACCTTCTCTTCAAACCCATTGTCATGAGATCCATTTGAGCGGCAAGTCCATCCTTTGTTTTTCTTAGCATGTCAAGTAAGGTATCAGTCAAGCTTTCATAGACATTCTTCTCAATGTGCATGACATCAAGCACATTCCAAATGTGTAGGGATTTCCAATATACAAGTTGCAAGAATATTGACTTCTTCTTCCAGCAGCTTTTAGAGTTGCTTTCATTTGTATGGGAAGTTGCCTTCTTCTTCTTCCCCCATGATACATTAAGATTCTCAACTTGTTCCAATACTTATCATCTAGTCAACCTCTTTAGAGGTCTCATAGGTTCCAACACTACCATCAAATTCCCCATTTTTAGAATGGTATGGATGGTTTCTATGCAACCATCTTTTGTGGCCTAAGAATGCCATCTTACCATGTTGAAATCATGTGGCACAAGTTTGGTCAGTGCAAATAGGACAGGCATTATATCCCTTCACTATGCATCCAGCCAAATTACTGTATGCAAGAAAGTCTCTTATTGTCCATGGTAGTACATCCTTAAGGGTGAATGTCTCTTTCTTGTATGCATCATAAGTTTTAACCTCTACTTCTCACAATGTCCTCAGGTTAATTGATCAATGGAGCCAAGTACACATCAATGTCATTCTTAGGTTGCTTGGGCCTAATATTAACATAGTTAACATCATGAACTTCCTCTTCATGCACAACAAAGTGAAAAGTAACAAACTATTATAACAGGTCAACAACTATACCTGCTGCTCATAGAACCATGAGGATTAATCCCATCTGTAGATATTGCAAGTCGTAGGTTCTTGGGTTTGTCTCCAAAATCATGCCATATGAAGTCTACAAGCATCCATGCAAGGCTATTTACTGAATGACATAAATAGTTATCACCCACTCTCTCCTTAGCATGCCATACTAGTTTCTTTGATATGAAACATTCTTTGGAATCTTAGAATAAGGGGAAAATACCATAGGACCTTTGCAGGGATATCTTTCACTTACCAATTATTTAAAATTTTCCTCATCTTCCATCTTGAATATCCACAAATTGTACTTATACTATTTTCCTTGTGCTCCTTTTTGTACAAGAAGCAGTCGTTGGGACAAGCATGTGTCTTTTCATACTTTAAGCCTAGTGCAGCCCAGGTTTTCTTTGCCTCCCATGTCGACCCAACCAATTTGTTCTCCTTAGTCAGCATTTTGCCAATGACTTTCAACAATTATGTTAAACCATGATATGAAATACTAAATATTGACTTCACATTGTAAAGTTCTACTACTATAGATAACTTGGTATAATTTGTACACCCAACATACAGTGGCTCATTGGCTTCTTCCAATGCAGTATGAAATTGTATTGGGTCATCTTGGAAGTCATTGTATACATCTTGAAACATAGGTGTAGCTGTCCTATTATCTTCACTACTTCCTAGAGTGGCTTCTTTTTCATATACACATTTAGCCCTTGTCGAGGGCCTATGAGGTATTTTCTCTCCATGCCACATCCAGGGGCGATAGCTTTCATCAACTCCATTGAAGCACAAATGTTCTCTCAACTCACTAACAATAATCTTTTTTAGGTTTTCCCATCCCAAGCAGAGACATCGAATTTGATTACAATCACCACCTACCCCAAGTGCAAATTGAATGAACTCTTCTATTCCCTCCTCATATTCCCTTGACGATCATTTCGCATGCATCTAAGCATATTTGTCCATTTTTTTCCAAAAGTGCAAAGACTTTATAGACATGAAAAGATTATATGGGTTAGGCATTTAACCAAATACTTGATGTGTATATATATAAAATATACATAGTTAACATATATATGTATATAATTTTAATACATATTAGAGGAGTCAACATATAAAATTTTAATGCATATTAGAGGAGTCAACATTGAAGTCTAGGTAGGATTGGAAAAAGTACGAATGAAGCAAAAACATGACTAATCTATACACATAAATGTTCACACTAATCCATACATACATATATGCATGTATCACCCAATTGTAAGAAGAAAAAAGAAAAGGAATTTTATAGCCATAAACATCATATAATTTAAACATAATGATAAAGTACAAGAATGAATACTACCCATCTGATATCAATTGAGGAAATGCAGGTTTGGGATAAAGTGCATGTAAATCCAACTCAATGTTCGAGTTTTCATTGAAAAAGCCGAGAGTAACTGAACTTCAACTTCTAAGACATGAAAAATATAAGATGATTTTTAAAACCTATCTTATATGGTTAATAATGTAGGATGATTTTCTAGAATTGTCTTATACAAATTTTATATAAGATGGTTATGGAAAACCAAAACCATCTTATATTCTTTTTAAAATATAGGATGGTTGTTGAAAACCGTCTTCTATTATGTTAATAATATAAGACAGTTTTCCAGAACTATCTTATATAAATTTATATATGACAGTTATGTTGAAATCGTCTTATATCATTATAATATATGAGATGAGTTATCATAACCATCTTATATAATTTTTATATAAGACGGTTGTGTTAAAAAAACCATCTTATATTTGTCATCTTATGAAGCCCAAACTTTAGTAGTGTATACATAATCATAATCATAATTTTACCATATAGATTAAATGTTCATATTGCATCATGCAAAACTATAATAATTTACAATTTAACTTGAAATATCTCAAAGTATTTATCACAATAATGAATTCATTATACACTTCATAAAGCCATAATCCATTTGAGACACATTTTTAATATGCTACTAATAACAAGAAATCTCAATGTATCCATACCAAAATAACATTCCTTAAATCACAACGTGTGTAAATACATGCCAATATTGTTTGTTTTCTGAGAGGTGGGCTACCCACAGTCACTGGTCACGGC
Source organism: Warburgia ugandensis (assembly GCA_035236585.1). Taxonomy (NCBI): domain Eukaryota; kingdom Viridiplantae; phylum Streptophyta; class Magnoliopsida; order Canellales; family Canellaceae; genus Warburgia; species Warburgia ugandensis. The sequence goes on from CP141139.1 coordinate 43,277,257, forward strand.
TTTGTTTCATACAGAGGGAGATGAGCGACCCCCAATCAACCTCCTCAAAATGTTTCATATGGAGGGAGATGGGCTTCCCACAGTCAACCTCAAAATGCGTCGTTCCATCCTTAGAGCACACAATAGACACAATATTGTCTTCTTTGGCAAAGTTGGGCTACCCATAGTCATGCCTCAAGGATATGTTTCCTTCAGGAGATGGGCAACCCACAGTCACTGGCTTAAGATGTGTCGTGTTGTGAGTAGACAAACTGACACTTCACAATAAACAACATTTGTTCATACATGAGCCGTTTAATCTTAATTCATATATAGCTTGCACATTTACTTCATTCATCGCATAACCAAAAGAAACTCATTTTAATAATGGAGATTCATATCTGTACACACACACACACACGTATAATCATAGCATATCTTAATTCCACCTACCTCAAATCAAGAGCTACTGGTTCACTAAGATGGATAATTCATCCAATTTGTGCACGTGCTTGCAATCAATCACAACTATATAATAATATAAGTACATATTCAAATCTACAATCTAGGTTTCATAATTGTTGAAACCTTATTTGATAGTGAATTCAAGTCACATTTTATAATGATATACCTTTCGATTGTGTTCTTAACGATTGGATGTTGAGATCTCAATTTTCCTTGTGCACTACTGTTTTTTTGGACAAAATTTCAACAATTAGATAGCCTCTAATCGAAGATCCATTGTCATGGATGAAAAGATCAAGCATGAATTATTCAAATCTCAAAAATTTTCATTTTTAGGGTCATGCTGGAAAAAGTCGTCACCACTGAAGAAGGTGACCAGATTCTGGTCGTCGCTGGTGAAGTACACAGTATGATAACTTCATTGATTTTCCTAGATTTGTTTGAAAATTCATGAATTAGAGTTCTATCTAGTTTTTATCTACAATTGTACTAAAATCTTTGGTTTTTTTGACCAAAATTTATCAAGATTTGTAAAATTACCTTAGTTACTAATTTTCTCAAACCTTGGTGTCGTTCCTCAACATATCTTTGTGAAACCCAAGGGGTTTCACTCAAAATCACCCAAGGAACAATATGAATGGTTCGGATCATAGATCCAAAGTCACTTCATTGACTTTGTTTTTCAATAGCCGTTTTGTCCATTGGTTTCACTGTCCTTGTCACTGAAAAATGGTGACAGTAATAGTGAATGGTGGTTGGGAACAACTTCGAGGGAAAAGAAGGGAGAAAAATAGAAAGGAAAAGAAGAAAGTGGAAGGGGAAAGGACTTACCTGATTAACCACACTTTGGTTGGTTTCATGTGGTCATTCACCCCTTATCTTTGTTGGAAAATTACTTTGGGAGAAGAATCCAGAAGGAGGGAGAATGGCGGTGGGATGAGATGGGCAGACTCGTTGGCGTTAGGAATTAGTTCAGTTTGATGGTGTGGGTAGGAGATGAGGGGGAAAAGAGAGAGGTGGAAGGAACTCGAGATCGACAAATAGATTGTGTCTGTTGTGTTCGACTTAAAGGAGGGGGTGCCATTATCAAATATGGCTCCTTTATTTTAGGCATTTCTTCTCCTTCTCTCTCTCTCTCTCTCTCTCTCTCTCTCTCTCTCTCTAATCTTATTTTTACTAAGATTCCCTTCACATTTATAGTTTCACAACTTCTTCATTTGGACTCTGATTTTGGTGTTCTTAAAGTAGTTGGAATGGTTTTTCCAAGTACAAATTGAATTTGAGGTTTCATAATCAATTCTAACATAATACAATTATGCCCAAAAGGACTAAAAAAAATGTGGGTTGTTACACATACAGGTGCCCTTTTTATGAGGTTCTGAATTTCTCTCCATCTGAGTAGAATAATCTCACTACTGGGAATATTTAACTATTATCTTGAAGAAATTTCATTCCTCTATATTATTGTTGGCCAAAAATGCTCTTCCACTAGTGGCTTCAATTATAGGTCAGTTTTGTGGAGTCAAACCTTCGTAATTAATATCACACTTGTTAACACTTTTAAAGCCATGGTGGGGACATATGAGCAATAAATCCTTCCACCATTCCTAACATTCATAGAAATGTTCACCCTTTTTTTTTTTTTTTTTTTTTAATAAATTTTTTTTATCATCTTTCTTTTGAAGACATTTGTTTTGTGAATGGGAAAAGAGCCAATCTTTAAAGAATTAAGCCATGTCGTTATTTTATCTTTTAAAGTGAAGGGAAATAATCTTAATCTTATTGAATCATATGAAAATTTTCTTTATTTACAGATAGCGCAAATGTCAAGAAATTCTTTGACATGATGATAAGGATCTTTCTTATCTAGACCATAGAATGTAGGCAAAATTTGGATTACTCTTAGTTTCAACTCAAAATAATCTGCATTAGTTGTAGGCAACACTATACATGACAACGTATTGAATTAGACCAAAGGTGAGTATTCTTTAAGTGGCTTCACTTCTACTACTTGGTCTCCCATTGCAAGTGATAAGCATTTAATTTTGCAAAAACACCTAATTAGTTAGCCATGTGTGACAAATTATAGGGTTAAATTAGGGCTTTTGGACCAAAATTCAAAACACATGCATGTTTAACCTAATGATGAAAAATTTGATATTTTGTAGGTCTAGAAGCTAATCCAAGGTAAGTGTGTGATTAATCATGTTTTTCTAGGATTTAATTAGGGTTTTTCACTTTTTGCAGGAAGTAAGATGGTGATTTGACAGTCGATGTTCATTGGGATGAAATTGAAGATCAAGATCAAAAGATCAAGTCAAAGCCCAAAAATCATCAATCCAACATAAAAACAAAGGTCAAGATCATCTTGTGGACCATCAATGAATGAGATTAAAGGAGCTAAAGATGGCCAAAGTGGGCCCATGAAGTAAGCCATGCATTCCCACCACCTTTGCATGGAATCCACTTAAGCCACCTTTACCATATATGTCATGAGAGAATGTGGCAAGCTAAGGAATTTAAGCCAAACCATTCAAGATTCTCAAGCAAATGGATTGAGCCATGAAGTCAAGTCAAAGGAGCTTTCAAAGTTAGCCATCTGAGCTATCAAGCTAAGCTAAATGGAAGGCTAGGATTGGATGAAATTCAAGAGAATTATCCATGTGATTTGAGAGGATATTTTGAAGATAATTAAGGAAAATCTTATTAGGATAAGTTGGCGTATAGACCAATAGGATGAGAGCCTTCCAATATTGATGTTTTTCTTACTTTTTCCCACATTTTTATTGCTTTCCACCTTACCACCAAAGACCACTACGAATTTGACTCTCATTTGACGAGTCCTATCATTCCATAACTCATCCACTTTCTTACACTCCTATCCTAGCCACCCAACAAATCTCAAGTCCTTAGGAAATCACTTAACCAATCAAAAACCTTCATCTCACCTCACTTTCCAAAGTCTTTCCTACACCCCACTTTCCTCCCACCTTCTTTTCCTCTTCCCATCTCTTTCCTACCTTATCACCTCACATACCTTCCTAATTTTGAGGACTTCCATGATTTTTGAAGGGGGGGAGATGTTGCTCCTAAGAAAGAGGTGTCTCCCACCAACTCCACATCGAAAGGGTAGCCATCTCATCTCCCTTATTTCCTATTTGAATGCCTTAGCCTTCTCCCAATCCTAGCCATTCAGATTGAGAACTTCTCATCCCAACCACACCTTAGTATTAGGGAAACCTAGAAAATATCGGACAGAAACTATAAAACTCCCCAAAAAACCAAGCAAAAGGGAACATATACCTTGAGGAAAAATATGCCTCCTCCATTGGGGAAGGAGACATCCTCTTCCTAAGCATCTTTTTTCTTTTCTTTTTTCACTCTTTTGCTTGGATCTCCTTGGGTGCTACTATCTTCCTAAGGTGTGAGGCATCTTTGTAAGATACTCCACACTTGGTTCCTAGGTCTTTTGCTTCAGCTTTCAAGGTTGGTTCTTCTCAACTTCTCCCTTGTTTGATCTTAGAGTTTTCATGCTAGCTTTTGCTTTGTTTTCTTTTGTTGTTTCCTTGATTTTAATACTAAGACTCAAGGCTAGTTTTCCCTTGGAGTGATATCCAAGAGAACTAATCTTGAATCTAGATTTTCTCCTTTGCCTTCCATTGCCTTTTGATTCTGTTTTAGCTCTCTTGAATTCCAACATAGTTTCTTTAGTTTCCATTGGTTTATTGCCTTATTATTTCATAAGATTTTCCTTACTTTTAAGAATTTTTATTCATGATTTGTTATTGGAACAATTGAAGAACAATTGGATTGTAATTAGCGATTGATTAAGATTAGGTGAACTTCATTGTAATATAAATTACATTTCAGATTTGGATTACATGCAGGGCACATGTTTTACCTTAGGTAAGTAATTCCATGTTTTATATGTTCTATTCATTGAATGATTCAATTACTATGCTACTGGAATTTCTTTTCATGAATTTTTTATATTAATTTTCAGCATCATACAACTCATGTTCACTAGATTTTTCAAGAGGCCAACTAGATAGTAGATAGCTTAGTTAATGTTAGAATAAGATCCCATCCTTAGGTTTCTAAACTAGTTAATTAAATCCACTCCTATCCAACGAATCATGCATACCATTCCATGGTCACATGCATGATACTTCGGTAAATTTTCCTTTCATTGTTTGTGAGTAATTGTTTTCATTTATTTCTCTTATCTAGTTGTAGTTGGATTCCATTAGTTTGCATCATAGTTAGTTTGGAAAGTAATTAATTTTATCATACTTGCTAAAGTAGTTGATTTGGTTGCTTAGTTTTCTTAGATTTGCATGATTAGGAAAGTAATTGTTAAAGCATCTTTCTTAGATTAGTTCTTAATTTCACATTTAGGAAAGTTACTTTAAGAAAGTGTTTAATTGGAATTAGGAAAGTTTCACTTTAGGATAGTTTTTATTTTAGGAAAATTATCAAATTAGAAAGTTTTCAATTTAGGAAATTTTGATTTTAGCTTGCATATTTTAGAAAAGTTTTCAATTTTAACATGCTACTAATTTCTGCTTAGTTTCCAATTTTATGGGTTAATTTAATTCTAGTTTTGGTAAAAAATATCTCTTGGATTTTGGTTAGGTTGTAGAGTCTAAAGTAGGGATTACTAGCATTACATTAGTTCAACTCCTCGTGGGATCGACCTCAACATCATGTTATATTTCAATAATTCATGCGCTTATGAGTTTTAATTAAAATAACAACAAGTTTTTAGTGCCATTGCCAGGGAGTTGCAACATTTGTGGTGTTCCATACTTTAGATTATTTTCCTCTAATCTAAGTTTTGAGTGCATTAGATTTGGGTTTTTGCATAATTTTGGAATTTGTTGCTATTTTCCTCATATTGACTATATTTCTTTTATTTTTATGTGAGAGAAATATGCAAAGGAGTAGCGACGATCATGTGGGCCACGACTTCATCATCTTAAATTAGGTTTTATTTCTTTCCTAGATTAAGATTTGAGTGGAACTTGTAGCGAGGCCCATTGTAATTTGTAATTTTGTTTTATTTAATTTTAGATGGATTGTAATAATATAAGGCAAGTGTGGGGTATGACAGCCTTCACTTGATCATCATTGGACTCCTCACTGTGAGCATCTCTCACTCAAATTTTAATTTTTAGGAAAATTTGCATTTAGTATAAATTTGCATTTGGATGGTGGAATAAATCATATAGATTAGGATCATTCATTAATAATTGTTGCATTTTTACTTAGGATTATTTCATTAGTTGTGCACCTATTTAACAAAGGTTATCCTGAGCTCAACTATAACAAAAGCATATGTTGCATGGTTATAATATCCTATCTGCTAAGGTGCCTAACCCTTTGTTAAGTAGCATATAGGTAGGCATTAGTTTGCTTTTATTTTGCATTGCATATTTAATTGCTTTGTGATGGAATGGAATTTAATGCTAGTAAGGGCCATATAGGAACCCTTATAAGATAAGGACTAGATTTCATCACTAGCTCCACATAGGAATTAATCAATATCCTTGTATGTCACGATCCCAGCCTTTGAATTTAAATTTAAAATCAAGTAGAAAGAGACTTAGGGTATTGAGCTCATAGGACCCTCTTAGAAGGACGTAATATATTGTCACTCCAGTGGCTTCTAAGAACTATAGTTATAGTGGATGCTTTAAAATTTGAGTGATTTTCCCATGCCTTTTGTTGATGTTAGTTGAGGTCTAAATACCTCCTAACATGAGGATTGTATTAACCACTTTTGAGTAGAACCTATCTGGTAAGTAGTAATCAAATCTAAATAAGAGGAGTTATCTAGATCTAGGTCTAAGAAGCTACCACCTATGCACTAAACAAAGATAGCTAAGACACTGCTTGATTGGAGGATACCAGGATTTTATTGCACATCACATAGAGATAGAGTCAGCATTAAATTAAGGCATTTAGATTAGGGTAGTTTATGCAAGGGCATTGATCTTAGAACCTAGAGTTAACACCTTTCAACCTAGAGATTCAACGTAATCTTAGACAAGGGGAAAGAAACCAAGTTCCTATCCCTATGGTAGAGCCACTAGTAGAGGTTGAGCATAAAGCTATTAGAGACTTCTATGCATCATTACAACTCAACACCCTATCCTGCATAGTTTACCTTCTACAAATGCAAACCACTTTGAGTTAAAGTTGGGAATCATACAATTGCTCCTCACTTTTTGTGGTCAAGATTGAGAGTACCCCTGCCTACATATGGAGGAGTTCCTTGATATTTGTGCCACATTTAGGTTCCAAAATTTTTAGGATGATTCTACTAGGCTTAGGCAATTCCTGTACCCACTCTAGGATAAAGCCAAATCATGGCTTAATTTCTCGGAGGTAGGTTCCATCAACACATAGGAACAATTTTCTAGAAAAGTTTTTGAGCAAGTTCTTCCCTGTTCACAAAACAAATGTCCTTTATCATGACATTATCAATTCCCAACAAAGAAATGCCCACATCATGGATTCAAAAGCTGGCAGCAAGTTCAATACTTCCATGAGCATTGATGCCTCAAAATTGACAAATGATAGATGCAGTGAGTGGAGGGGTCCTCATGTTAATAGATGAGAGTGAGGCTTGGGAGTTCTTTCAGACACTAGCAGATAATTCTTAGCAATGGGATTATTCAAATAGAAGAGAGAGAAACAACCAACCCAATAAGAGAGATAGGAGTGCATACTGATATATCCCATAAACTCGACTCTGTACTAACAAGAATGAACTAGTATGATGGTAGAGCAGACAAGCTTCTATGTTTCAATCCTTTATGACTGCCACATCTCTTAAACCTATACAAGAGGTTTGTGCTCTCTGTTCAAGCGCTAGCCTGTAACACCACGTCTTGTCCATCAAATAGAGTGCTGAACAACTATCATGTTGACCAAGCGAATGCATATCACCAATGTAGCAATGACCTGTATTCTGAGACCTACAGCCCTAGATGGGCTAGGCACCCCAACTTTTTCTAGTTAAGGAATAATTACTAATGGGGACCATTTGTGAACCCTTGCCCAAAACTTTTCTCCTAGAGTTGTAGTTCCTCAGCAGTCGCCTAGCTTTCAACAACCTCTATAACCAAAGAAACCATCTTTAGAGGATAGTATTCTGAGCATGTTTGAAAAACAAATTGAAGAAACAAAAATGTCGTTGAACCAATTTCAGAATATCAATTCTCAAGCTATAGCTAAGCTAGAGATGCATGTTGGCCAATTATCAGTTGAACTACAGAATAAAGGGTTAGTTCCCTAGTCAACCTATCCCTAACCCTAAGTGTCAATTTGAGACAGGGTCAAGTTCTCAAAATTAAAACTCTCATGGGCATGCCAAGTCCATAACCACCCTTAGGAGTAGTCATCAGATCAATTACAAAGTAGGGCAGGCTAAGGAAACTGTAGCAGAAATGGAGACAACCAAAACACAAGAGATAGAAAAGATAAAAAACCCCTTGTAGAGCCTAGAGTGGAGGCACCCTATGTGCCTAAAGCCCTAATTCCTTACCTATTGAACAAGGCTAGGAATGGAACAAACTTCAATGAGCTTATGGATGTATTTAAACATGTTCAAATCAATATTTCAATGCTCAATACAATCAAAGATGTCCCTGCCTATGCCAAGTTCTTGAAAGATCTATGCACAAGAAAAAGAAACCCAAATGTATAAAAGAAAGCTTTCCTCACTGAGCAGGCAAGATCTTTAATTCATCACAAGACCCCAACAAAGTTTAGAGACTTAGGGTATCCTACTATTTCTTGCATTATTGTAAATCATGTCATATATAAGGCATTACTTAACTAGGGGTAAATATTAACTTGTTGTCATACTCTGTTTATGGGCAACTAAGACTTGATGAGTTAAAACCAACCAATACCGCATTGCAATTAGCTAATAGATTCTATCAAGATACCCTATGGTTTGGTTGAAGATGCATTGATATAGGTGGACCAGTTTTCTTACCCAGTTGATTTTATTGTACTGGACACCCAACCTATATTTGATCCCGACAATCAAATTCCAGCAATCCATGGATGTTTATTCTTGGCAACATCCAACACCATTATTAACTATAGCAATGGTGTAACAAAATTGTCATTCGGCAACAAAAAAGTTAAGTTAAATGTCTTTAACGTTGATCAACAATATTTATACCTTGATGATTTTTGTGATGTCAATTTGATTGAGAGTCTCATTAATTACATTCATCCACCATCATCCATATTTGACCCACTAGAGGCTTGTCTCATGCAGTTTAATGGAGAATTTGATATGGACAAGTCTATTGAGGAGGTAAACAACTTTTAGAGGCTGCTCCAATCATGGATACCTCCAAGTGGGGTCCTTCTGTGGAACCACTCCCACCTTCTGAATCTGTCCCCATACCCTCAATAGAGCAACCACCATCTTTGGACCAAAAACCCTTGCCTAACAACTTGAAATATTCATAACTAGGCCTAGATGAAACCTTACTTGTTATAGTAGCATCAGATTTAGATAATGAATAGGAGAGTAAGCTTTTAAATGTCCTCAAGGGACATAAAACTACTCTAGGGTGAACAACAGTAGACATAAAAGGGATTAGTCCAACAATTTGCATTCATAGGATACGCTTTGAAGAAATCGCAAAATAGTCTAGGAAAACTCAAAGATGACTTAATCCCCACATGAAGGATGTGGTTAGAGATGAAGTCCTAAAGCTTTTAGATGTTGGCATAATATACCCTAACTTTGATATCACTTGGGTAGCCCCGTTCAGGTTGTACCTAAGAAATTTGGGGTCATGGTAGTAAAAAATGAGGAGAATGAGTTTGTACCCACGCACATGACCACTGGGTAGAGAGTTTACATTGATTACCATAAATCGAATATAGTCACGAGCAAAGATCACTTTCCTTTACCTTTTATTGATCAAATGCTAGAGAGGTTGGCTAGACATAGTTATTACTATTTTCTAGATGGATACTCTGGTTATAACCAGATTCCTATACCACCTGATGATCCAAAGAAGACAACCTTCACTTGCCCTTTTAGAACCTCTGCTTATCGACGTATGCTTTTTGGGCTTTACAACACTCCAGCTACATTTCAAAGGCGTATGTTGAGAATTTTCTCTGATATGGTAGAAATATTTCTTGAGGTGTTTATGGATGACTTCTCAATATTTGGGTCATCATTTGATGATTGTCTGCACCACTTAAAGTTAGTTATTATAAGGTGTTAGGAGGAAAGTCTGTTTTTAAACTGGAGAAAGTGCCATTTTATGGTACAAAGTGGGATAGTTTTAAGCCACATAATATCACCTAATGGGATAAAGTTTATAAGGTAAAATTGGATTTAATGGCCAACCTTCCTCCACTAAGGATAGTGAAAGAAATTTGCTCCTTTCTAGGACATGCTGGCTTTTACAAACAATTCATTAAAGAGTTTAGCAAAATTGCTATGCCCCTGTGTAATTTTCTTACAAAGGAGGCCATTATTGACTTTGATGATGACTTTAAGAAAGCATTTGAGCAACTCAAGGCCAAGTTGACTTTTGCACCCATTATCTGACCACCAGATTCGATCTCACCATTTGAGATAATGTGTGATGCATTGGATTAAGTTATTGGAGCTGTTTTAGGGTAGCGAATTGATAAACTTCCCCATGTAATATACTATGTTAGTAAAACCCTAAATGATGCACAACTCAATTATTCAACCATAAAGAAAGAGTTGTTAGCTGTAGTGTTTGCTTTGGATAAGTTTAGGCCTTACTTGTTAGGGTTTAAGGTTATAGTGTACTTGAATTACGGGCCTATAAAGTACCTCCTTTCTAAAAAGGATGCAAAACCTAGGTTGATGTATTGGATACTACTGCTATAAGAGTTTGACTTAGAAATTCGGGACAAGAAAGGTTCCAAAAATGTCATAGTAGATCACTTATTCATATTAGTGGTGGTGCATACTAGCGATCACATGCCTATAATTGAATCCTTCCCAGATGAATAGTTATTGCATATTTTTTAGTTGCCTTGGTATGATAATATTTTTAATTATCTTATTACAGGACAAATGCCTAATCATTAGACCAAACAAGATTAAAAAAGATTTTTTATCAATGTTCGATATTTTACTTGGATGACCTATACTTATTCAAGTACTGTCCCGATCAGGTGATTAGGGGATGCGTACATGAGAGTGAGTATAATAAGATCATCTCTTTCTATCATAATCATGCATGTGGGGACCATTTTATCTTGAGAATGTCAACTGCAAAAACTTGCAAGTTTCTATTGGCCTACCATATTTAAGGATGCACATGCTTACTGCACAACATGTGTAAGGTGTTAAAGATTAGGTAGTCTAGGAAGGAGACATATGATGACCTTAAACCCAATCCTTATTATAGAGCCATTTGAAACTTGGGGCGTAGATTTCATGGGACTCTTTTCTAATTCTTTTAGAAATCTTTACATCTTAGTGGGAGCAGACTATGTGTCCATGTGGATGGAGGCTATACCCTGCAAAACTAACGACCACAAAGTTGAAGTAAAATTCTTAAAAGAAAATATCTTTGCAAGGTTTGGAACTCCAAAAACCATAATAAGTGATGGGGGAAACACTTTTATAATAAAGTGTTTGAGAATTTAATAAAAAAGTCTGGTGTTAACTCTAGGATAGCCACCCCATACAACCCTTAGACAAGTAGCTGAGTAGAGGTATCCAATAGGGAGATCAAGTTGCTTTTAGAGAAGATAGTCCAAGTAGGAAACACTGGTCTATGAGACTAAATGATGCTTTGTGGACTTATCGTATAGCATTTAAAACCCTTATAGGAATTTCACCCTACAGGTTTGTCTATGGAAAGGCCTCCCACTTACTAGTATAGTTAGAGCACAAGGCATATTGAGCTATCAAAAAGCTCAACTTCGACTTAGATTCTACTGGGACCCACTGAAAACTCCAACTCAATGAGTTGGAAGAATTGAGGAAAGATGCATATATCTCAGCACAATTATACAAAGGCTCGATGAAGGTGACACATGATTGCCAAATCTTAAGAAAATCCTAGACATCTAGACAAAAGGTCTCATTGTGTAACTCTAGATTGCATCTCTTCTTAGGAAAACTCAGATCTAGATGGATTGAACCTTACATAGTGAGCACAACCTATCCTCATGGGGCCATCAAGATTGAGAAGGATGGGGAGATCCAAAAAGTTAATGGTCAGTGGTTAAAACCTTTTCTAGGAATGCCTGACCTCAAGATTGATGAAAAACTTTTAGTGGCACCTAATTATCATGACCCACATAATACTTTTCTAGGAATCCTTGCAGCTTATCCTCACACTCATCATAATGCCTAGTTGAAGACGAAAAAACTTAGCGCTCCTTGGGACCCAACCTAGATGTTTTTTCTTAAAATCTCCATCTTCTACATCTTTCCATTATCATATGGGATCCTATGTTTTCAAACATTGGGGACAATATTTTATTCAGATTGGGGGGGGGGGGTAGATGCATATAGATATTTTGAATTTTCTTTAGGTTTATTTTTATTTTTATTTTTTTTGAAAGAGTTCCCTTACTGCGATGAGAATTGGATGTTCAAATTTTAATTATTTTATTATTTTCCCCTCTTAATGGGAATACATCTGACTAATTTTGCATATTATTCATGTGTTGAAACATTTTATGAAAGTTAATTCTTAGAAATTATTTAAACATATCACATAGTTAAGACTAATAGAGAGGTATAACTTAGAGACCCTAAGGAAAATCAGTGGAGGCTTATAACCCAGTGAGTTTAGAGACTATCGTCTTTTAGGAGAGTTATAAGTAATTTCATAGTTTCTTCAATGTACATAACTTAGTGTGATCTTGTTACCCTTCTTTTAGTTAACTATCAAGAATAAATAAGAGTAATAGCTTTATTTTTTCAAAAAAAATATTGAATTTGATAGGCTTTAGGAAACTTAAGAAGTGATATAGGCCACCTTTATTCAGCTTAGAGACATAAAGCTTACCTAGTATATTCCATATCCGGAGTTAGCCCTTTAAGCCTATTATTAAGCCTTTCTTAACCTCACTCACTTAACCTAGAAAAACCAATAAAATAAATAACAATTACCCATTTTCAAAATGAGTAGAGTTAGTAGAAAAGTTCAAAAGAGGACAAAAAGTCAAAGAAGTAAGAAAATTAGCTACCTCTCTTCCAAAGAAGCTAAAGGAAAAAGAAAAGTGAAAAGAAAGAAGTATAAAAAAAGAAGAGAAAAGTGAAAGACGAGAATACAAAAGAAATTCAGTCCAACAAAACCAAAAAGTGTTATAGAAAATATTCATTGAAGACCTCTACTCAATTTTGAACCTTTGAAATCGTTATACCCTTCTTTTCAAAACGTTACCTAAGCCTGTGTTTCGTCGCATCTAAAGACCTATGGATCTTAGGTGGAACATAGCCTTAAAGAGGAAATAAAAAGAAGGGACTAAGGTAAAATGCACTTACTATTCTTGGTAATGACATCCACTCTTAGGGATCACTTTCCTTTATCTCACCAGCATTTAAAAATTTATGTGAACCATTAGCCTTGTTGAATTTGGTCACATAATGAGAGAAATATGATTAAACCTTTATATGAGAGCTTCAGTTATGTAAGTATACCTATGAGGATTTGAAGCCAAGACCTATTTCTAATGGAAATTAAGCATATATAGTTGGAAATCGTGACTTATGTGGCTCTACACACATATACTCCAAGAAATAACTAGAATGAAATGTCTTTAGTATGTGTACGGTTTGTAAAATTGTCAATCTTCTCCATTGGGTTGTGAAAAAACTAATAGCATGCTAATGAATGAGGACTCTCTAAGACAAATTAGGGAACTCAACTTTATGGAATTTTGTGGGTATATTCACTAAACCCTTCTGAGGCCTAAATCGTCCACTAAGGATTACCTAAGGCTTTAAGGGCTTGTTTTATGTGCTAAATGCAATCACGAGTACTTAGGACAGTGGCACTTTGTATTTGTTTTTGTAAAATGATTTTTCATATGTTTTTCTTGGGATTAGCAAAATCCTAGAAAATGTAGGAAGTAAGATGGTGATCCAATGCCCTAAATGGATTGGGATGAAATTGAAGATCAAGATCAAAAGATCAAGTCAAAGCCCCAAAATCATCAATCCAACATGAAAATTAATGTCAAGATCATCTTGTGGACCAGCAATGGATGTGATTAAAGGAGCTAAAGATGGTCAAAGTGGGTCCATCTTCCCTCCCACCTTCTTTTCCTCTTCCTATCTTTTCCTACCTTATCACCTCACCTACCTTCCTCATTTGGAGGGCTTCCTTGATTTTTGAAGGGGGTAGATGCCTCTCACTAAAAAAGAGGTGTCTCCAACCTACTCCACATCAAAAGGGCCACCACCTTATCCCCATTGTTTCCTATTTGAAAGCCCTAGCCTTCCCCTTATCCTAGCCATCCAAATTGAGAACTTTTCATCCCCACCATACCTTAGTATTAGGGAAACCTAGAAAATATCAAGGAGAAACTGTAAAAATCCACAAAAAACTAAGAAAAAGGGAACATATACCTTAAGGAGGAAGATACCTCCTCCAATGGGAAGGAGACATCCTGTTCCCAAGCATCCTTTTTTTTTTCACTCTTTTGTTTTGTTTTGCTTGGATCTCCTTGGGTGATACTATCTTCCTAAGGTGTGGGCCATCTCTCCAAGGTACTCCACCCCTAGTTCTTAGGACTTTTGCTTCAGATTTCGAGGTTGGTTCTTCTCAATTTCTCCCTTGTTTGATCTTAGAGTTTTCATGCTAGATTTTGTCTTGTTTTCTTTTGTTGTTTCCTTGCTTTTAAAATTAAGACTCAAGGCTGGTTTTCCTTTGGAGTGACAGTCAAGAGAAGTAATCTTGAATCTAGTTTTTTTCCATTTACCTTCCATTGCCTTTTGCTTCTCTTTTAGCTCTCTTGAATTCTAGCATATTTTGTTTAGTTTCCATTGGTTGATTGCCATATTATTCCATAAGATTTTCCCTTAACCTCAAGCATGCTTATTCATGATTGATTGTTGGAACGTTGAAGAAGGATTGGCATGTAATTAATGAATGCTTAAGATTAAGTGAACTTCATTGTAATAGAAATTACATTTCATATTTGGATTACATGCATGGGATATCAGCTCGAAGAGTTTTTTTATGTCATTGAATGTTTAATTACATTAGAGTGAGCAATTCCATGTTCTACATGTTCTATTTATTGAATGATTCAATTACTATGCTGCTGGAATTTCTTTTCATGAATTGTTTATGTTAATTTCCAGCACGATACAACTCATGTTCACTTAATTTTTTAGGAGGTCAACTCGATTGTAGATAGCTTAGTTAATGTTAGAATAAGATCCCATGCTTATGTTTCTAAAGTAGTTGATTAAATCCACTCTTATCCAATAAATCATTCATACCATTCCATGGTAACATGCATGATATTTGGGTAGATTTTCTTTTCATTGTTTATTAGTGATTGTTTTCAGTTATTTCTCTTGTCTAGTTGTGTTAGATTCCATTAGTTTGCATCTTAGTTAGTTTGGAAAGTAATTAATTTTTTCATACTAGCTAAAGTATTTGGTTGTTTAGTTTTCTTAGATTTGCATGATTAGGAAAGTAATTGTTAATGCATGTTTCCTTAGATGAGTTCTTAATTTTATGTTTAGGATAGTTACTTTAAGAATGTGCTTAATTGCAATTTGGAAAGTTTCACTTTAGATAGTTTTTATTTTATGAAAATCATCAAATTAGAAAGTCTTCAATTTAGAAAATTTTAATTTTAGAAAGTGCATATATTTGGAAAATTTTCAATTTTAACATGTTTCTAATTTCTACTTAGTTTCTAATTTCATGTGTTAATTTCCAATTGTAGTTTAGGTTAAAAATATTTCTTGACTTTTGGCTAGGTTAGATAGTTTAAAATAGGGACTACTAGTATCACATTAGTTCAACTCCTCATGGGATCAGCCCCACTAGCGTGCTATATTACGACTGATGCATGTGCTTGTGAGTTTTAATTAAAACAATAATGGTAGTGTTATCTAAATCGATGTGATTTTATAAGCATTGCCTAAGTGTTCATACAATCTAAGGATCTATAGGTGTAAAATTAGTAACTAGGATTGATGACCTTGCATGCCGTAATGAATCCTAAACTATATGCAAATTCAACATGCTTAAAAGCAAGCAATAAAGAAAGCAAATAAATGTGACCTAAAATGCAAAGAAATAGGAAACTAATGCAACTACTTATATGACACTTGTGCAAAAGGTCCAAGCCTCAACAAACGGGACATTATAACCTTGACAACTTATGTCTTAGTGGTTATGGCTGAGCTTAGGTTGTCATTTGCTTAATAGGTGCTTATGATGCTAACAATCCTAATAAATCTATCTATATGAAATTACACTACCGCTTAATTATTCTAATAAAATTTAACAATGTAAACCTAAAGTAAGGAGTTTAGATAGGGCTTAAAGTGGGGTCCTAGATCATAGTCTTCTTGTACAAAGGTGAATCCATGTACAAACCTCCTCTACTTCTAAGTTAAGATGGTTAACCCTTGACTTGTATTATTACAAGCCCTTTGAATTGAATTGAAATTTAAAATTAGAATACAATGGCCACCTCACTACAATTTCACTTGAAACAAAAAAAATAAGCAAATATCCTAATTTGATCAACTCCAAATCCTTAGCCAATTTCTTGCAAAAATAAAAAGAATAGTGATTATCAGTCAATCACAAGAATTAGAACAAATATGAAAATCCTAATTAAATAAAAATATGA
This sequence comes from Warburgia ugandensis, assembly GCA_035236585.1. Taxonomy (NCBI): domain Eukaryota; kingdom Viridiplantae; phylum Streptophyta; class Magnoliopsida; order Canellales; family Canellaceae; genus Warburgia; species Warburgia ugandensis. The sequence continues at coordinate 43,293,571 of CP141139.1, forward strand.
AGATGCACCTAAAAATAATGACATTCTAAATGCCTAATTCTTATGTTAGGACTAGTGGTAAGATAATCTAACTTAGATTCAACCAAAATTTCATCACGAGTCCCTAGCACCATTGCCAAAAATTTGTTCTTTTTATAAAATCACCACAACCGCATGGGTCTATTGAAATATAGATGTGTATGGGTCAATCCCATGGGGACTTAGTTTAAAGATTAGGAATGTAATTAGAATCTAACTTAAATTATTATAACCTAGTCAGTAAATGGAAAATAATTGAGAAGATCTAATTGCTCTAAATAGGATACATTAACCAAATCATGAAAGTCTTGGGTTCTGGAATCCAACACATTAATAATTAAAAATATCCATGTATAAAGGATCATTGATTTGGTTCAACACATGTTAATATAATAACAATGGAAACCCACTGGAATATGTGATGACCTAAGTTTTTGAAAACATGATTTGTAAAGTATTTTGAAAGGCAGGGCCCTTAAGAGTGTAAAATTTTTTTCGCAAACCAAAGCAGCGGAAATTCTTTTCTTTAAAACTTGTTTTGAAAACCCAAGTCACCACTTTATATATAACATAAGTACAATTTGTGTACAAAATAAAATTCCATTGAAAGAATATACTTTTATTAAACTCCAGGATCCATCCAGTGGTTCACAGTACAGCCAAATCTAGTACAATACTTGTCCAAATTACATAATCCAAAACTGAAGCTCACCATACAATAAAACTCTCAACAAAGAAAAATACATGTCTTCAAGGGTCTACCTTGAAGATTATTCTCTTCAAGTCTTCTATAGTCTTCAGCTCCTAACTCTCCTTCTCTCGATCTGAGATATTGCAACAAGTACAATATCTCAGCAAGCAATGCTTGGTAGGGGATTCAAGAAACATAACACTGACAATGTAATTCCAATACTTCATAATCTCATTATCCTTAAACATACTCTGTACTTTGTAAGTTATGTATATCTATATACATACAAATCCTTCATGGGTAAACCATTTAAATTCGTGAAAATAGTCAAATATCACTCCCAACTAAGCTGATCAATTCTCTTCATTTTGAGAATTTAGTATTACAGCTAATCTCGTATTGGGAATTTCCCTTCTTGGGAAACATTGGTAATATACAATTACCTAGCATTTCATTATGCTATAATATAAGGCATTTCACTATGCTTATTCCCATACTCATCATAGTGCAAAATAATCAAAAAGGTTGCTATGTTGCAGTCTAATCCGTACTAGCGCGCTCGGATAACTGCCCTGTTCACCACTGATACCACGGTGGAAAATATTATGTCACTGCCCGTATGGGGGGGCAAGACTTTCACAATGGTGGCCTTCCCATAATTGCCACCACCCGACTTTTAGCCTCTCATTGGGCAAGGTATCATCATATCATCAAATTTCAAGGAGCGGATGGCCAAACCCTCATAACTCCTCTAGCAATAGCATCCCCTAGGCTCATGCCTATTAAAACAAACTCACAAGCCTCCAAGCTTGTATGTAAAATAGATTTTATATATATCAGACCATATGTCTGTTTACTTAGGGCTGAAATATTTTCTAGTTCCCTATTCACTTATAGTTTAGTCCTTAACCATCTTATAGGTGTTTGGTTGGATCATAAGGTTTTCAAGAGATTTACTACAAGTATTATCATTACTCTTGTCAACATAAGATCATGAGTACAATCATGAATATCTCATGTAAATGCATTCATCAAATCCTCCTACCTTTAAGGATTGATCTCTTTTCCCCAATCTTCCATGATCCTGACTGATGTATGTAATCTGTACATCCATACATATTGTCAATATATAAATTATGAACAATCCTCTTGATCACTAGATCTGATGGTTAGAATGATCTTTAGATCATTCATATCTAAGTATTTTTCTATCTCTAAGTCTTTGTATGTTCATATCCTTGATCTTGATCTTTCATAGATCCTTTGATTGACAATCTACACATGTTGATAAAGATCAAGGTCCCATCTAGTTCTTCTTTGATCTAAGTTCAGTTCTTAGATCATCCCTATGGAGGATGATCTTGGTTCTCTTCCTTGAATCATCTTTGATCAAGGGTTTGGGTTATCTAATCTAATGAACTATAACAAGTATACTAACAAATATGCATACTAAGTATAATATAGTGTTCTTATTCTTATTGTTCTTGATCATCCAAGATCTATTGGATCTTGTTTGATCATCCTTATCTTACTTACTGTTTTTATTAGGGTTAGGTAATTTACTAACCTTTTATGCTCTTATTATTATTATTCAACCAGTTAATGTGCTGGTTGAAGGTAGCTTATTCAAGCTTAAATCTAGACTGCCCCTCTTATTTCCAATTGGCTAAGGCTTACTAGCTGAATGGGTGAACACAAAGTGGTTGCTTCAATCCTCATGTAAGGAGGCGTTTAGACCTCACAAACGTCAACAGAAGGTAGGGGAAGAGCGAGGCTCTATTAGATAACCCCCTTAACCATTATGTTCATCATTCACTAGAATGACCATAGCTCAACCTTTCATAAGGTTTCTATAAGCATGTTTACCCTAAGTTCTCTTTCTAATGGATTTTAATTAAGTCCATGAATATTTATAATGTCATTCATGGGGTTTATTATTCTTTTCCTAATTTGGGCCGGGGATTTGATAATCCTTATATTGTCCTACTAATTATAGCCCTTACTAATTAAGTCCAAAGTATTCCATTCTTATTTGTGTAATGAAACTCTACTTTCTCATTAGAATACATTTTTGATGTTTTATGCTTTTTATCTCATAACAAGTAAATCTACTACTAACATTCAACCATAAATGAATTATAAATTTAAAGCATAAAACTACCTAATTTAACATTCAATGAAAATGAGGCAAGGTACTTAAATTAAATCTAGCACCTTATGATAAGAATGAAACACATATCATACTAAACTCTAAATGTTATACTAGCATGCTTTATAACATAATAATATAAAATGAAACTAATTACATTTACATTTTTAGAAACCTTTACTTATGATCCAACCATTTGATCTTAGATCTTTTCCTTTGATTAAGGATTTTAGTTGTATTTAGGGAATTTTCTCTATTAAGGTCAAACGATCATATTGATATATTTTTATCATAATCCATCCATGATTTCCTTAGATTTCATCATATAAGCATTTATTCTTTCTATCCCAAGGATCTGATCTCACTTGATCTCATTGATCAAGTGGGTCCCTTTGTATTTTTAGGGTTTTTCTACCATAAAGGGTAGATCCCTTAATATATCTCATATCTATCCAATTTAAACATAGATCTCGCTTTATTTAAGTAGTATATCATTATTAAAATATGTTTCTAAGATCTGATCATCTCAGATCTTAAAATTTATGTAATTGGAATCTTATTTCTTTAATACAGAAAGTTTTTACTGAATAACATGTTTATTTTATCATTCCATAAGAAAATAGAGGTTTCAAGCTTTCCATAGCTTCTTTTCGATCTTAATTTGGAGTTCAGATGACTCCAAAATTGAATCTGGAAGTTTATAGTCTTCCTATGGCCTATATTTGATCTGGGCCCAAGAACGGACGGCCCAGATCGTTCAGGCGGAAAACCTAGCCGGGCGGACCGGGTTGGGTGCTTCCACTGCACTGAAATTTCGAAGCGCCCGCACGGGACGTCCATGGAAGCGCACGGGACATCGTCTGTCCAATCTGGAGATCGGACAGTCCGGTTGGACTATCCAATCAATCCCTTCTCAATTGAGGGACCAAAACATCTCAGATCTTTTTGAAACTTCTACCCTAGGGGTTTTGGACCATTCTGGATTGATTGGTGGAGTTAGATTTTTCATCTGAGCACTCCATCATCATGAATTAAGGGTTCTTTTGTTTACTTTATTTTTACCTTTTTATTACCAAAATAAATTACAGAAAAATAAAAATTACACAAAAAATACTAAAAATCTATGAAAAGGATTTCCACTTACTTGATTGGGGAGAAAACCTCATTTATATGCCCAATTTAAAAAAAATACCTTGTTGATAAAGATATGACCTAAAATCCACCTTTCTTGCAAATATCCGTTGTTTGAACCGTTGGATCTTGAAATTTCTTTGGGGGTTTTGTAGAATAGATATGTTGGGATGTTTTGGATGGTGGAATTGATCAAATTAGATCTAGAACAGAGTGCCTAATTGATTTTAGGTCTCTTATTCTAATCTAAAAAGAAAAACAAGTTGAGAAGATATCTAACTCTTGGAAATTTTGGGTTTTTGGGGAGGGATTCTAGATCTAATTTTTAAAGGCGAGTGAAGATAATTTTATTGGAATTTTATGAGAATTTTTGAAAGATTTTTGGGGTTGTATTTATAGGCATTTTGGGTCTTTTTCCATGATTATAATATGTTATTTTTTTAATATAAAATGGTATGAAAGTCTTCAATGCTCCCATGCCTAATTTTTCTTCCCCATGACCAGCTGATATTTGTTGACCCATGTTTCACATGGGCTGCTGATCAAATTGGTTGTTGGGGACGTGGTGGTCCCCATGTGGGCCCCACATGGTGTAAAAAGTGTATTTTGCCCTTTATGCATAAAATTTTGGGTTTTATTCCCATGATCTCGGATTTGAGTATAATTAGTGGCGTTGGATTCGTATTTCTCAACACATTATAAATTTTGATTTTTAATATTTTGATTTTTGGAATATTTTGATTTTTGGGTAAAATTACTATTTTACCCCTTTTGTCCAAGAAATGAAAAACTTAAGGATTTCTCATCCGAATTCGAAATTTGTCATGCTTACAATCATTTTGAAGGGTTTGCTAAGTTTAATTTCAATTTTACATATCTTATGATTTGATTATACTTTTATAAAAAGTATATTTTAAATAACCCTAATATTTCAACCCGAAATATCTGAAACTCAAACTTTATTGATTTTTCTCAATCAATTTACAAAAATTGGGGTTATTACAGAATATGTGAGTGTTAAATGTTCAGGTTCTTATGTTTTCTCTATGTTAATGATTTGTCTAGCTTAATTAGTATTTATTCAAAGTATATCTTGCACATTTTACTATCATAAACTGTCTACAAATTATATTAATTATTATTCAAATGTAGATTATTCTCTAAACTATGGAAAATAGATTATAATTTTCATAAAAGGAGTACAAACTATGTATATCAAATTATATAGCATAACCTTAGAATTGATAATTAAATATCCTAAATCTAATAACCACTTACATAGGAATTAAATTAATAATTTAATGTGGTTTCATCCTCCTCCTAGATGGACGATCTAATTACTTATAAGTAAAAAAAAAAACTCACTTAAAATTAATGAGAAAAATAATATAAAACACAATAGAATTGTAACCTAAAATTGTCACTAAACTATGGTAGAATTAAGCATGAAAAACTATGCTAAAAATATGAATAAAACTACACTAATAATCTAGAACTTAAAACATGAAATGTAAACTTCTAACAAGAATAAAACACTAACTAAATTCAAAGAAAGGAACTTTCATTATATTCCACTCCTTTAATCATTATAGAGCATGAAAAATATGGAGAAAATCTAAATAAAATAACATGAAACTTTCCCAGTTTTGAAGTAGAATCCTAGTAGCACACTTGGTTTGTCACACAACAAGAAAGTTCTCTCAAATCTCCACTTCAAATCTAAGCTAAACATTAATGAAAACCTACCAAAGTTCTAGTGTAAGTTTCCAAAACATGTTTGACTGAGAGAGCTTAACAACCAAGGGAATGTCTAGGATCACTTCCAAATAGGCATCATCATTTTTGCCTAAGCATGCCTCTTTGTCTTCTACTAGCAAGTCAAAATTCTTATTAAATTCCATTAAAAAAGAAAGTCCAAATTACCTTGGAGAGAGAGAGAGAGAGAGAGAGAGAGAGAGAGAGAGAGAGAGAGAGAGAGAGAGAGAGAGAGAGGGGCTCCAAAATCATCCAAAGAAAAGAGTAATTGCTTTAAAGGAGAGAGGCATCTTTTACTTTCAACCTTTCTTCACGAGGGACAACTCTTCTTCTACCAAAATGAATCCTCTAACTTTTATAATGAAAAAGGTTCTTAATCTAGTAGAAGTCTCCCTCAATAGAAACCAGCCAAGAGAGATTTCTCTTTTTAGAAAGTTCCCTACACCTTATCTCTAACTTCTTCTTCTTCTTCTTTTTTTAAATAGAATCCACCACCAAAGAATTACAAGTGTCCAACATTGCTGCTCTCTTCAAAAATGTTCATGGCTGCCTAAAGCTCCTAATATATATTCATAAGGCCCCTATTGCCCAAGATGTTCTTTTATTCTTCTTGATTGTAGCCCCATTGTAGGAAACATCACTTCCGAAAGTCCTTAATCTCCTCTCCAAGTAATCCCATGTCCAACCACCACCAAAACATGGTGTCTGTTCAGTGTTCATTTTAATACCCAAAACCCTTAATGTCTATATTTTTCACTAAAACTCATATTTATATTTATAAGATAGATTTGCACTAAAATACTTATTTTTCATCTTACCATAATTTGGTGTATTTCAAGGTTAAATCAGTATTAGAATATAAGTATTTATTAAACAACATGTTGTATGATACTAATTAGGACTATTTTTATGTTTTGCAGGATGTATATTAAGATTTATAAGGGTTAGTATTTCTTTCTTATGGGTAAATTAGGGTTTTTTAGTAAAAAATTATAACACATGTATTTCTGACCTAAAAGATAAAAAATTTGATAATTTGTAGGTTTAGAGGCTAATCCAAAGTAAGTATGAAAATAATCATATTTTTTAAGATTTAATTAGAGCTTTTCACTTTTTATCGGAAGCAAGATGATGATTTGATGGCCGTGATCAATCAAGATGTAAATTAAAGATCAAGATCAAAAGATAGAGCTAAGGCCTAAATGTCATCAATCCACGATGAGATCAAGGGTCAAGGTCACCTTAAGGAATGCAAAGGATGGAATTTGAGATGTCAAAGGTGGTTAAAGTGGGCCCATGAACAAGCCATGCAAAGTCCACCTTTGCATGGGATTCACTCAAGCCACCTAGTGAGGACAAGCTAAGGGTCTTAACCAACTATCAAAGCCAAGGGGTTGAGCCACCAAGACAAGCTAAAAGAACCCTTAAAGCCAGTCATGAATCCAAGATAAATGAGCTCTAAAATCAAGGCATCATGCCATATGAGCCAAGCTACATGGAAGGCCATGGTTGGATGAAAATCTAAAGAAACATCCTTAGGATTTTTAGTGTTATTTTGAATAAATTTGAGGGAAAATTTTCTTAGATAAGATAGAATGTGGACCAATAGGAAGATAATACTCCATTTTTCTTATTTTTTCATGATTTTCTTACTTTTTTTTTCTCTCTTTTCACCTAACCATAAAGGAGTGCTACGAATTTCACTTTCCACTTAAGAGTCCTACCTTTCTAAAACTCTCCCAACTTGCTTAACATCTAGCCAACCAATCTTGGAGTGCCACCTAACCAGCCAACCAATCCCCTTTTCTTAGGAAGCCACCTCATCACCCTATCCTCAGCATCCAGTCTCAATCCAAGGGCTACCATCATTTTTATTGTTTTTCTTTCTTTCCATATCTCTCTCACCCCATTGGAATTCCACATGAAAACCAAAGGGGGAGATGTCTCTTTCTTAGGAAAATGGTGCCTCCCACCAATGGTTGGACCAATCCCTTGTTGCCACACTTCGACTTCCACCTCATCCCTTAACTTCTTTCCTCTTTTTGATCAAAATATTTCCCCCATTTTTTTTTTCTTTTGCCTCACCTTAATTCCACATGGAACTCTTCAAGAAAAGGAACTACACACCTAATTCCTAAAAGGTAGGAGCTCGCTTTCCATTCCATTTTCTAAGAGCCAATCCTTGCATGCCACCTACACCACTTCATCTTACTTTCCATCCTTATACTCCATCTCTCTCTCTCTCTCTCTCTCTCTCTCTCTCTCTCTCTCTCTCTCTCTCTCTCTCTCTCTCTCTCTCTCTCTCTCTCTCTCTCTCTCTCTCTCTCTCTCTCTCTCTCTCTCTCTCTCTCTCTCTCTCTCTCTCTCTCTCTCTCTCTCTGTATATGTGTGTGTGTGTGTGTATATATATATATATATCTATGTGTGTGTTTCCCTAACTACCATGGATTACATGTAAAAAAATTCCATGGAGAGGAATCCTAACGCATAGGTCTAAAGAAAGAATAGGACTCCTCTGCCCTTCCTTATCTTAATCTCCCATCACAATCCCTCCTAAAGGAAACCGTAGGCGGCCACCCAATCCTATCCATTCACTCCCCTTATCATCTCATCTCAGCCCTTCATTTCTCTTAAAAATAAACTCCAAAACCATGCTATATATACACCCACAAAGGAGTTCAATGGATAGACATTTTGGGAGGAGGTGGAACACATTCCGCCTTCTTCTCCTCTTTCTTTCCTCAATGCCTTCCTCTTCCTTTGGAAAGTCCTCCACGATCTCATTCTTTGGTGTGCCATTGCCTCAAGGTCTCTACAATTTTGCACTTGGTTGTTCTTTTCTTCAATATAAGGTAGGCTCCTTTCCTTTGTTCATTGTCATTGTTTGCTAAGTTTGCTTAGCCCTTGGTTTCATGAAGTTTTTGTTGCATTCTTTAAGATCTACCTTATTGTTTGTTGGATTTTCCCCTTTGATTTTCATGCTTGTTAGAGTAGGAGGGTTAGAGGAGTGTTGACTTGGGGTTTATATAATGTAAAGCATAGTGCACACACATCAAGAATGGTGCGTACCATCCATTGCAATCTTGGCCTTTGACTTAATGTAATTTATATTCTTGTCATATACTAGCTTTAAATGATGCCATGAGTTATGTCTTACCTAGTTAGTTTCTTGAATATATATTTTCTTTTCCTCCTACTTCATTCAATCTTTCAAGCATGCTATAGTAGTGCTAAAACAAAGCATCGTGATCAAGTAAAGGATCACTTCCACCCACCTTAGCACCATGCGCACACCCCAAGGGCTATGTGCATGGTGCTGAGAAAGTTAATTCATTCTTAATGCTTGTGTGTAAGAGTGGAATTTCATTCTTAATGTTAGTGTTAGATACTTGTTGATTCATTAACCTTAATGCTTAACAACTTCATTGAAAAAGTTGATTTGTTGGATTGCATATTTACACCTATTTCATCCAAAGAATCATGCATAAAACCCATGGGTTAGGTGCATGATTTTAAGGACATTTCATACTCACTTTGATTGTTCCATTATAGCTAAAACTCCATTAGTTAACTTTGCATTGTTTAGGAAGTTTCTAATTTCATTTTTAGGTAGGGTAATTTAGGAAAATTTATTTTTAAAAAGCTTATTTTTAGGAAAATTTCTATATGTGTTGAATTGCTTAGTTTATTTTCCATAGTTCCTGTTTTATATTTATCTCACTTTTCCAATAATTAATTAGAACAAAAATCTCTTTAATTTATCTAGATTAAATAACTTAAGTAAGGACCACATATTTCACAACCATTCAAATCCTCGTGGGATTGACATCCAACACGTGAATTACTATAACTGATTCATGTGCTTGTAAGTTTAACTTAAAATTTTCATAACAAGATTTTAGTGCTATTGCTAGGGAATCACAATAGAATTATGTAGTGGACTTTATCTTAGATTATTTGTCTCTAGTCAAAGTTTTGGTGCATTAGTTTAAGATTTTCATCATTTTTTGAATTTTATTGCCATTTTTCTTTTATTGACCATAATTGTTTAAGTTTTGTGCAAGGGAAATTAGCAAAGGAGTGATGACGATCCTGTGGGCCACACTTGAAAGAAATTATGATTTGAATGAAATTATAGTGAGTCCCATTGTAATTTTTATTTTATTTAATTTTTAAATGGGTTGTAATAATACAAGGCATGTGTGGGGTATGGTGGCCCACACTTGATCATCATCAAAATCCTAATGGTGAACAATCTTCACCCATATATATATATATATATATATAATTTCCTAGTATAAAGTGCATTTAGTATAATTTTGCATATGTGGATGGTAATATAAATCATATAGATTAGGGTCATGTACTAATATATGTTGCATATTACTTAGGATTGTTGCATTAATTTTTTTCCACCCATTTAATAAAGGATAGCCTAAGCTCGGCTATAATTAAGGCATAGGCTATATGGTTATAATGTCTCATCTGTTGAGGTGCCCAAACCTTTGTTAAATAGCATATTAGTGGGCATTAGTTTTTTTTTTTTTTTGTTCTGCATTGCACATCTACAGCTTTATGGTGGAAGAAAACTTAATGCTACAAGGGCACCACAAGAACACTTATAAGATAAGGATTGAATTTGATCATAGGTCCTTGGCCTACTGAGAATCAATCAACAACCTTGTATATCACGATCCAAACCCTTGTACATTAATTTAAAATCAAGTAGAAAGAGACTTAGGGTATCGAGCTCATAGGATCCTTTTAAAAGGATGTGATCTATTGTCACCCCAATGGCTTCTGAGAATTGTAGCTATAGCGGGTGTCTTAAAATCCAAGTAATTTTCCCATACCTTCCATTGACATCAGTTAAGGTCCAAATTCCTCCTAACATGAGGATCGAATTAACTACTTTAGAGTAAAACCCAAATGGTAAGTAGTAGTCAAATCTAGATAAATGGAGGAGCAATCTAGATCTAAGTCTAAGAAGCTACCACAATTGCAGTAAAAAAAGATAATCAAAATACTACCCAATTAGCAATTACTAGGATTGATTGTGCATCTCATAGAGTTATAGTCATCATATAGTTAGGACATTTAGTTAAGAATTAGGGTGGTTTATGCAAGGGTGTCTATCTCAACACATAGAGTTGGTATCTTTTGATCCAAAGATTGAATGCAACCTTAGGCAAGGGTTAAGAAGCCAAGTTCTCATCCCCATGGTTGCACCACCAATGGAAGTTGAGCATAAATCTATTAGAGATATCTATGCACTACTCCAGCTTAACACCCCATCCTATATAGCTTTAACTCCAACAAATGCAGACCACTTGAAATTAAAGCCAAAAGTCATACAGCTACTTCCCACTTTCTATGGTCGAGGGCGAGAGGATTCGTGCCTACATATCAAGGATTTTCTTAATATTTGTGCGACATTCAAGTTCCAAACTTTTTTAGATGACTCAATTAGGCTTAGGTTATCCTTATTCTCATTCATTAATAAAGCCAACTCATGGCTAAATTCCTTGGACTTGGGTTCCATAAATACATGAGATCAATTGTCTAGGAAGTTTTTGAACAAATTCTTCTCTGTTCACAACACAAATAACCTTCGAAGGGAAATTACAAATTTCCAATAAAGGAATGATGAATATTATTATGAATGTTGAGAATGGTAACGAACTACAGCAGAAATGCTCACATCATGGATTTGAGAAATTCTAGTAGGTTCAATACTTCTATGAGGCATTGATGCATCTAAATAGGCAAATGGTTGATTTAGTAAGTGGAGGGGTCTTCGTGCTAAAAGATGAGAGAGGGGCCTGTGAGTTTTTCCAAACATTGGTAGATAATTCCTAGCAATGGGATTATTTTAATAGAAGAGAGAGGAACAACCAAGCTCCAAAGAATGGGTCTTATATGTGATTGGAGTGCACACATATCTAGCCTACAAACTCAACTTTGTACTAGAAAGAATGGATAAGTATGATGGGAGCACGGAGAAACTTGAAACTATGTTTTAGTCCCTCATGGCGGTCACATCTATTATGCCTCTATAGGAGGTTTGTGCTCTTTGTTCCAGTCCATCCCATGTAATTGCAACTTGTCCATCAAATAGAGCACTTAATGAATATCAACTAGAATAAGCGAGTGCATTAAACACATATCACAATCCTAGTAACAACCCATATTCTAAGACCTATAATCTTGAATGGGGTAGGCATCCAAAATTTTCATGGTCAAAGAATAACTACTAGGGGAACCACTGTGAACCCCCTACCCAAAAATTTTCTAGAGCTATAGTTCCCCAACCGCACCTCTCTTCCAACAACCTCAACAACCGAAGAAACTATCTTTTAAGGAACAATATGGAAGTTGACATTTAGCCCATGTTAACTCTCAAGCAATAGTCAAGTTAGAAATGCATGTTAGCTGGTTGTCTACTGCACTACAAGATAGAGGAATGGGCCAATTCCCCAGTCATCCCATCCTTAACCCTAGGGGCCAATTTGTGATAGGACCGAGTTCTCAAACTCATATCTCTCATGAGCAGGCCAAATTTATAACCACCCTTAGGAGTGGTTGTTATGTCGACAACAAAGTAGGGCAGCCTAAGGAAACTGGAGAGGAAAATTAGGTTTCCAAACCACTGGAGAAAGACAAAAAACAAAAATCTTCTATTGAACCTATAGTGGAGATACCCTATGTGCCTAAGGCCCCATTTCCCCAATTATTGAACAAGGCTAGGATGGGCACAAACTTCAATGAGTTAATGGATGTATTTAAACATGTACAAAATGAAAATTCTATTGCTCAATGCAATAAAAGATATTCCTGCATATGCCACCTAAAAAAGCTCTACATCAGAAAGAGAAAGCTCAATGTACACTTTCCTCACTGAGCAGGTGAGCTCTTTAATTCAACGCCAGACCCCACCCAAGTTTAAAGACACAGGATGCCCTATAATTTCATGCATTATTGTAGACCATATCATATATAGGGCACTGCTTGACCTAGGGATCCGTGTTAACTTGTTGCCATACTCTGTCTATGTGTAACTGAGGCTTAGTGAGCTAAAACAAACCATTACAATGCTGCAATTCGCAAATAGATGATTGAAGATACCCCATGGTTTGGTTGAAGATGTTTTGATATAGGACTAGTTTTATTACCAGGTTGACTTCATCGATAGTTAGATTCTAGTTATACTTGAACGTCCATTCCTAATGACATCCAACACCATTATAAATTGTAGGAATCATACAATGAAACTACTGTTTTGTAACATGAAAGTTAAACTCAATGTCTTTAATGTTGACCAACTACATTTAGACTTAGAAGATTCTTGTGAAGTGAATTTGAATGAGAGTCTAATTCAAGACATTCATCCACCATCATCCATCTTTGACCCACTTGAGGCCTGTTTAATGCACTTTAACAATGATTTTGATTTAGACAAGTCTATTAAGGAGATAAACAACCTTTTATATGTAGCTCAAATTATGGATACCTTCAAATGGGACCCTTATGTGGAACCACTCCCTTTATTAGAGTATATTCCCTTACCCTCTATAGACCAACCACCTTCTCTGGTCCTAAATCCCCTACCTAATAATCTCAAATACTTCTATCTAGGACTACATGGATTCTTACCTATAATAATATCATCAGATTTAGACCAAGAACAAGAAATAAAATTACTTGATGTTCTCAAGGAACACGAAGCTGCTCTAGGGTGGACTGCAGCAGACATCGAGGGGATTAGTCCAGTAGTGTGTATGCATAGGATCCACCTAGAAGAAAATGTTAAATTCTCTTGGGAATTTCAGAGAAGATTAAATCCTCACATGAAGGACATGGTCAAAGATAAAGTCCTTAAGCTTTTAGATGTTGGCATGATATACCACATCTCTTACAGCACTTGGGTCAGCCTTGTTCAGGTTGTACCCAAGAAACTCAGTGTCACAGTAATTAAGAACAAGCATAATGAGTTAGTACGCACTCGCATGACCACCGGATGGAGTGTCTATATTGAATACTAAAAATTATATGTGGTCACGAGCAAAGACCACTTTCCTCTTTCTTTTATTGATCAAATGCTTGAGAGGTTGCCCAGCCATAATTTTTACTATTTTTTAGATGGTTATTCTGACTATAAATAGATTCTTATAGGACCTAAGGATTAGGTCCTTCACGTATCCTTTTGGAACCTTTGCTTACCAACTTGTCTTTCAAACTATGCAATACTCCAACCACTTTCCAAAGGTGTATGCTAAGCATATTTTTTGATATGGTTGAAATTTGTCAGGAGAAATTAGTTCATGGATGACTTCTCAATATTTGGGTCTTCCTTTGATGAGTTCCTACATCACTTGAAATTAGTTCTTGTAAGGTGTCAGGAGAAAAACTTGGTATTACTTGGTATTGAACTAGGAAAAGTACCATTTTATGGTATAAAGTGGGATCATTTTAGGCCACATAATATCACATAATGGTATAGAGGTAGATAAGGTTAAAGTTTATTTAATACCAACTTTTCTCCCCCAAGGATGGTGAAAGAAATTTGCTCATTTTTAGGATTTGTTTAGTTTTATAGGAGATTCATCAAGGATTTCAACAAGATTGTCAAGCCCCTCTGTGGTTTACTTACAGAGGGGGCTTCTTTTGACTTTAATGAGGATTGTAGAAAAGCATTTGAGTAGCTGAAGGCCAAACTGACCTCTGCACCTATTATTCGACTGCTTGACTGGAGTGCACCATTTGAGATAAAGTGTGATGCCTCAGACTACGTGATTAGAGCTATTTTGTGGTAGCACATTAACAAACTTCCCCATGTGATATATTGCACTAATAAAACACTTAATGACTCACAATTCAACTATTCTACCACAGAAAAAGAGTTGTTGGCGGTCATATTTGCCTTGGATAAGTTTATATCTTCGTTGCTAGGATCTAAGGTCATAATACACTCAGATCATGCAGCTCTGAAATATCTCCTTTCTAAAAAGGATGCTAATACCAAGCTGATTTGTTAGATACTATTGCTATAGGAATTTGACTTAGAAATTTAGGATTAGAAAGGTTTAAAAAATGTTGTAGCAGACCACTTATCTAGGTTAATGGTGGATTCCAAATGAATAGTTAATGCACATTACCTAGTTATCTTGGTATGGAGATATAGTGAACTATCTTATTACAGGACTAATGCCTAATCATTGGACAAAACAAGATAGAAAATGATTTGTAATTGAGATTAGATGCTTTACTTAGGATGATTCATACTCATTTAAGTACTAGCCCAATCAGGTGATAAGGAGATGCATACCATATAGTGAGGATAATAAAATCATCTCCTTCTATCATGATCATGCTTGTGGGGGCCATTTTAGCTCTAGAAAGGCAGCTACAAAAATTTTGCAGTGTGGTTTTTATTGAGTGTATCTAACATAAATTTGATGGTTCATAGCCATTGAGATCTCTAAGTGGTGAATTAACCATTAGATTTAAGGTTATAGGTCTATATTTGTTGATTAGATAGTTTATGGCACTAGGTCTCACCAACAAGATCTTAATTATATTCAATTATCCATGATATTTCTAGTGATTTTATGATTTAGAATGTGCATGATGCTCAAATTGAAATTTAAGGTAAATTGAAGAAGATCGATATCGATCTTATCTACAATCACTTTGATACTCATTTAACGGATCATTATGAGCATCAAATCACTGCTATATGGTAGCGGATCAACATAATCATAGTCATACAACACTATTGCATTTGGATCTCCGTTGGATGGACCTTGATAATCAATTTCTTGAGGGGTTTATTTTCATGACAAAGAGGAACATAATGAGTGGCTCGGATCATCGATCCAAGTCATTTTCAACCCTATGCACATAGTACATACAAATGTTCACTGTTGCCAAAGTTCTATCACCAATGACTGAAAAAGGGGACATGGGAGCAGGGGAAGAGAAGAGGGATGATGGAAGAAGGTGGGAGGGAGACCAAGGCATCACCAAAGGATGAACCTGGGTTGTGTAGAGTGGTGCTCCAACTACGCAAGGTAGTTGTTGTAGGCGACCAGCTTGAGTGGAGCTCCTAGAAGGAGGGAAATGAGAAGGGGCAAGTCAGTGGGATGCGTGGCATCGATTGGTAGTGTCATGTTGTCTAATTAGGGAAAGGGTAGAGGCAAATGGGGAGGAACTGTGAAAAAGGAAATAGAGCTAGCAGTTCCAACTTGGCCGAACCGGAGGGGAGGAATAGAAGAGGAAAGGGAGTGGGGGAAAATATGATGACCTGCACATGTCAATCATGGCTTGAGAATTTGGCCATTGGCTAGGTAGTGGAGTTCACTATTGACATCGAGATTGGTTCAGTTTGGTTGAGCAGGTGGTAGATGAGGGCTGCATTGGTCAACTATCACATCAGAGAGGGAGAGGAGAGGTTTGTCAGTATGTGTTGATAGCTGCCATGGCTGAAAATTAGAGAATTCAAGGAGAGAAAGGAGAGGAAAGGGGTAACAATTGGCAGATCGATTGGTAGTTTTCCCTTTTCTATAATGTCCTATGTATAGAGGAGGGGATGCTGAACTTGGTGTGGCTTTGAAATTACTCACAAGCACACTAATCAAAGTAATATTTGCTCATAAGAGAGGTAAATCCTATGAGGAATCTTACAAATTTGTATGTTGGATGGATCTTATTTAAAGTCCTTGACTTTAGCCGAAGAGAGAGATTGAATTGATTTGAATTTAAACTACAAAAGTAATTGCATGAAACTAGAAACTACCATTAAAGGAAACTTGTTAACATTAAACTTAGTAATGGAATTAGAAACTTACTAACTAACATGCATTCGACTAAAGGACACTAATGCAAAAAAAGTATGAATTAAACTAATCAACTTAACTTAAGGAAACTATTAAAAAGGAAACTTTCCTAATTTAACACTTTCCTAAACAAGAAACTTTCTACAAAGGAAACTTTCTATACCAAAATTGAGATGCAAACAACTAATTAACAACTACCTAAAGGAGATTATGCAACTAAATCAACTAAGATTCAAAGAGGAAATTAACCTAGTACCATGCCATGGATTTTGTGTGAGTGGTTCATGGGTCCAAAGATGGTCAATTTTGATGATTTCAAAGAGAACAATTATTTTATCCAAACAAGGAATTTAATAAACAACCTAACAAACTAAATGGTTTTAAAGGATTTAAGCAAATAAGATCTATGGATTGCTAGAAACTAAGCACAAAAATGAAAGGGAGAAAATTCTAGATTTCAATTACTTGAAAACATCAACTAAATCATGCATAATAAAGCAATTGAAATGACAAATTTTATGCAAGATAACAACCCAGATCTAATGCACCTTGATAATAGAAACAATCCATAACAATAAATCTCAATAAACTTTTTTGAATCATCACCAAATTACAACACATTTCATGCGTATAATGCATGTGTAAAAATTTTAAATTGTGCATGAAACTAAAGCTCAAATTCAAATCTAAATAGAAAAAAACTCTCAATCTAATGATCACAAACTAAATTAAGTTAACATGTAAAGAAAACCTTGAAAGGAATTCAACAGAAAAGATGGGTAAGATGATGAACTAAAGCAAGGAAAATGGACTTAAAACTAGAATGAAAAATAAGGTAGAAAATATGGAATTCAACAGGTGAATCCAAGGCTCTAAGCCATCTCTTCTCTTGGTTGTCTCTACCAGAGAAGAAATAACTTAGATTATGTTTAAATGACAAAGAAAAACTGGAGGAAATAAGGAAAACAACAAAGAGAAACAAAGATGGAACTAGGTGTGTGAACTACAAGATGTAAAATAAAGAGAACTAAGACAATGAAACTTAAATAATGAAAGCAAATGTTGATGTTTTTCGCAAGTGCACGGGCTATTGTAGTATAGCTTATGCAAATACGGGTTGAACCCACAGGGACTCACTTTATGTGGAGTTTTTAATAAAATTTAATTATTTAAAACCTAAAGAAAATAACAAAACTAACCTAACTATTCAAATTTATTCAAATGATGCACTTTACGTAACTTTCAATTCCAGAAAATATAAAACAAAACTAATCAAACATCCCTGAATTACACAGTCCATGGATAGCATTGTCCTTGGATAACACTGTCAAAAGATGGATAAAATAAAGCTTAAATGGAACAGGGACACAGATGTAAATAAAATGGGGATACAGATGTAAATAAATAGGGGACACAGATGTCATTAATGGAAATGAACAGAAATGTCATTGCATTTAAACAAGAAGGGCAAAATCATAATTTTATTCAAAATCTAGTTTTTAACAAAAACCAAACAAAAACCCAACGAAGAAGATGACTGGTGAATGGAGGAGATGGATCCAAAGGAGGGAGAAGAGGGCAGTGACGCGGAGTTTCCTTCTCCGAGACATTCGGTGAAGAGAAAAACACCAGATCTAGATTGGGTGGCAACTGGGAGTATGGTGTGGTGAGAAGGGCGCCTGTGGAGATGGGCTGGGTGTGATGGAGGTTGAATGGGAACAAACGTAAAATGTAAAGAGAGAATTGCTGGATGAAAGCATGAGGAAAAAAAATGGAAGACTTAGAATGGCAAGCACAAAGGAAAGTAAAACTACTCAAAAAAAAAAAAAGACTCTCTTCCCCACTCATACAGCTCCCCCCTTTATAATTTTTTTCTTCCTTATTTTTCTCCAAGAAATTCCTCTTGTCCTCATCTAGGACTCTTCTTCTTTCTCTATTTCAATTAAGACTCTTCCTCTTTTATTTCAATTAGGATTCTTCCTCTTGATCTGCACCGTTGAAATTAGATCTGATCCATCCAACCCTCATTTAGTTGATCTGCAAAATAAAAGACTAAATTAGAATCATCAAAACCATATATTAATCATCTAATTAGCTCTCATGATCATCTAACCGTTGATTTTTAAAATATAAAGTTTGGATAGTCGATTTGAGCCTAATTAAAAATCAAGCTAAATTTTGCAATTTGAACGATTAGATGATCTAAGTGAATGCTAAACTAGGGGTCTTTTAGTAAAAAATGAACACTTAACAACAAACTTACTAAGCTGAATTGAAAGGCAATGATAAGAGGAACAACTAGAAATCCGAAGGAAGAAGGGTACCAAAAGAAAACCCAAACTCCCGCTTCAAAGAACACTAAAGGAGAGCTATGTTTCTAGGTTGTCTCACCCAACCCTTGGGTAAAAATGTGGGAACCATGGGGTTATATATAGATGCTGGGTTTATAACTTAGGAAGGGCTTAATCAAAGAGAAAATGAGATCTAGATCTAGGGTTTTGAATAAGGAACGGTAGGTAGATGATGATTTAACATGATAATTAAGAAAGAGATGCATGGCTGGCTGGTTTCCATCTTTTAAAGGGGGGATGCATCATTTTCCTTGGAAGGTAAGTGGATCTCCTTCACTTCTAATTTGATGATGAGTGGTTGATGGAAAGAAGGAGAATATAGAAGAAGAAAGTAAGGAGATATAGAGAAGAATCTAGGGTTTATTGATCTTTGAATGGACATAGATTTAGGTGTTTCCTAATTAGGAAACCACTTGAGATTGCCAACTAAGCAAGGCAGTGTTCCCTTTTAGGAAGGTGGATCCCTCAAGCAAAAAACTTGGAACTCTAGGGTGAAGGGTGAATTATGAATGGGAAATGGATTAAGAAGGTGGAATTTTCTCTCTTGATGGGTCTCTTAATGCATGATCATTTTACCTTTTTACAATTATCTCTAAAAATCACCTATAAATTACATTTTTAATATAGGAAAGTTGCTTGAATTAATGCTCCAATTATATGACTCAATGTAGCATTCATCTATGGCTTGATGACTCATTCCTTGGTGGTTTAAGTCGCTTCATTGCTTGAGTAGCTTGACTTCCTTAGGATTTCTAGTTGGACTAGGAAACCTCATGTATGGCTTAAATTCTCATGCAAAGTGGTGGGAGTGCATGACTTTTTGCATGGTTCATTTCAATCACCTTTGCTTTCTTCCAATTTCATCTGAGGGCTTGGACCCCAACTCCTAGATAGGGACGTGTTGCTCCCTGACCCTCCAGCAAGCTAACTACATAGTTTGACCCGCAAAAAACTCTGTAAAGCACAATATAGGCTGTTGGATCATCTTCTCACTTTCTACAAAAGAGTAAAAAATACCTAATTAAATCCTAAAAATCAATGAAGGCTCACTTAATTACTCTGGATTAGCTTCTAAACTTGCAAAATATCAAACTTTTGAATCATTAGGTAAAAAATGTGTGTTAGAAATTTTCAAAAAAAACCTACAAATAACACTATATTTTATAACACATGGGCTACTATTTGGGTACTTTTTTATATAGAAAATTAAATGCTTATCAAATATCAATCAGCCCTCTAAGTTTTTTGTTTTTTTTCAATGGGTGGGCCCCATAAAGAAAAAATTATAAAATTGTCCCTCACGTTAAAAATGTCATAACTTCTTCATTCGAACTCTGATTTTAGCATTCTTAGTGTCACTGAAATTTTTTTTCTAAATACAATATAATAATTATGGTTTCAAGGGTTAATTAACTATTCTTCAAAAAGTCAATTCCCTAAAACGTAAAACATGGAAGTCCAAAATAGAAATTTTCTCCAAAAATAACGCAGAAATTATATGAATTGTAATTTAAAAATTGGGGTTGTTATAGTGGTGCATGATCTCATTGTGGTGCGTAACCCAAAGGTGGTGGTACTGCCCTCCCTAATGAGGTATAGTATGGAGCAATGTGGCTACACTAGAAACATCGAGGGCCCCCTACCTTGTATATATTTTCCTGGGTAGTATTGTTCTTGGCCAACCTCACCTCCCCTATGCTTACTCCCAAACTATCTCACTAGCAATGATGGTGGTTGATGCCTTATGATCTCTATCTTCTTCTTCCCCTTCTAGTCTAAGCCCCAGCTAGTCTGCCCAAACTATTGGCTTGCCTCTCTAGGAAGACCTCTCAACTCTCTCTGGTATGGATGCCAACTCCACAGCCTTGGCTATAGTGGTAGGTTATGATGCGAAGATCCTGCTCTTCAAATCAAAATTTAATCCCCAGATGAGCATTTATGCATCATTCAGTTTGTTGCTACAAACCTTGGGTGCAAACCTCCTCAGGCATACAAACTCAGCCTCATATTACACAATCGTCTGTGTACCTTGACTAAGACTCAAAAACTTAGCCTCCATCTACTCTTGAACATGCAAAGGAAAAAACTTATCTAAAAATACCGCCCTAAAATCCTACCATGTAATGATATCTTCATCGTCAAAATAGTTCCTCTCGGTTGTTTGCCACCAATGTGCAGCCTCACTGATCAAAACAAAAGTGGCAATTGGAACCCATCTCCCCTCAAAAATGGCCATTGATAAGTATCCAATTATGGATCAAAAGTACCCAATTAGTAGCCCATGTGTTATAAAAGATAGACATAATTGTAGGCTTTTTTTCAAAAATTTATAACAAATACATTTCTGACATAATATTTCAAAAGTTTGGTATTTTGTAGGTTCAAAACTTAAACCCAAGTATGTGGATCACCATAATTTGTTAGGATTTAATTAGGGTTTTCATCTTTTGTAGGTGATGATAAGGTGATCCAAAGGTCATGATTGATTGAGAGGAGAATTGAAGATCAAGATCAAACCAAACCCTAAATGGCATTAATTCAAAGTGTGATCAAAGTTCAATGGGAAGTATAAAAGGTGATTCAAATGATCCATCCATTATCATCACTTTGCATGAGAATTGGATCCATACTTGAGGTTTCTTAGTCCGACTAGAAGACATAAAGAAGCCAAGCCATTCTAGCATTGAATCCAAGGCATTTAGCTATTCAAGCCACTAGGACATGAGCCATCAAGCCACATGGAGTGATACTATTTGAGGACCATTTCAAGAAATTATACTATGTTAAAAAGTGTGATTTTCACGAGATAATTAGAAGGTTTTGAGTGATATTTGTAAAAAGGTAAGATGATCATGCATAGGTGGACCAATCAAGAGAGAAATCCCACTTTTCACTTTTCATTTTCCATCCTTTCCAACCACCTAATTAGGATTTCCAAGTTTTTGACTTAAGGAGGAAACTACCTTACTAGAAGGTGATGCCTCCCCCCTTGCTTGGTTGGCATTTTAAGTGGTTTCCTAATTAGGAAATCCCTAAATCTAAATACATTCAAAGCATATAAAAAAACTAGAATTTTCTCCATCTGTCCTTAATATTTTTCTTCTATTTTCTCCCTCATTTATGTCAACCACTCATCATACAATTAGAAGGGAAGGTGTTCTACTCACTTTCTGGAGAAAAAGACGCCTCCCCCTTCTAACTATGGCAGCCACCATGACACCATGCTCCATGAAATTATCTCTCCTCCTAATTCTCCAACTAACGTTCCTTCTTGAATTCTTAGATTTAGATCCACTTTTGATTCTTTAATTAAGTCCTCAAAAAAGTGGAATCCCAACCATGTATAAGTAGTCTTGGAATTCAACAATTTTTTTTCCCTTAAGTAAAGGTTGGTGACAAACCTTGAAACATAGCACTCTTTCTTTGGTCATCTTTGTACATGGACTTTGACTTTCTTTTGGGTTATTCTTCCTTTGCATTTTTTAGTTATTTATCTTATTATTTTCATTTCAATTTTAGCTTAGTACTTTAGTTTCAATGCTTTGATTTCATAGTGTTTCGCTTGTGTTTTTTGTTCTCTAATTCCACACATCTCCTTTGCTTTCCCTCTTTTCTTTACTTCATTTAATTAGTTTCTCTTCCTCATTCTCTCAAGATTCAATTTATTTCTTCTTGGTAGTGATATCCAAGAGAAGGAATAGCTTGCATCCTTGCTTTCCCCCTTAAGAATTTCACATTTTTCCCCCTTG
Source organism: Warburgia ugandensis (assembly GCA_035236585.1). Classification (NCBI taxonomy): domain Eukaryota; kingdom Viridiplantae; phylum Streptophyta; class Magnoliopsida; order Canellales; family Canellaceae; genus Warburgia; species Warburgia ugandensis. The sequence goes on from CP141139.1 coordinate 43,316,250, forward strand.
ATAGCAATTAGTTTTAAGCATCTTTTTCCACACTTAGTTCATCCATTCATCCATCTTCTCTCTTGAATTTATTTTCATGTTTTCCTTGCATGTTATTTTAATTTAATTTTGAGAATTTAATTTTTAATTTTTATTGTTTAGATTAAGTTTTGGTGTTATGTTTTGTGCACAATTTCTAGATTATATACATGTTTTATGTGTAGAATTTTTGGTGTAATTTGGCATTGATTCAATAATTTTTTTTGAAGATTCTTGTTCTTGTTTGTTTCTTTTATCAAATTACTTTAGATATAGATTTTTATCTTGCAATTAAATTGTTGTTTCAATTACTTTAGATGCTTGAATTGATTTGAAGATCTAAGTGCTTAAAATCTAGAAATTTTTTGCCTTCAATCTTTATACTTTGTTTCTAACCATCAAAACATATTATTTGCTTGCATCTTATTTTAAGTTTATAAAGTTTCCTTTTTATGTTTTACAAAGCTTCCAATTCTAGTTTATAAAAGTGTTAGTTTAGGAAAGTCTCATTTTTAGCAAGTTTCCTTAGTTTATCTTTCCTAGATTCATTCATGCTAGTTTTGTATTAGTTTCTTTATTGAATGCATGTTAGTTAGATTAATTTCTAATTCCGTTGCATATATTTAATTGTAGAAAGTTTCTTCTAGTTATAGTTTATAATTTCATGACTTTTTCCTTCTTTTTTTATATTCCTAGTTTAATCATCAACTCTCTCTCTCTCTCTGGCTGATGTTAAGTGATTTAAATAAGATCCAAATAATTAAAATTTTGTGAGATTCCTCATGGGTTCAACCTCTGTCACTTGTAATACTACATTGATTCATGCATTTGCAAGCAGTCTTGTAATACTACATTGATTCATGCATTTGCAAGTAGTCTTAAAGCTACACTAGCCATTGCTGCAAAAATTTGCTCAACGTCATGTAGCCATGTCTCAACACTCTCTAACCCATCCTTACCAAAGAACTCAGGGGCAATCCACTTAAATCTCTCAAGTAAGTTGTCCCCTTAGTACTATCATCCTCTACCTCAATCCCTTCTGCTACCTCACTAGCACCCTTGTTAGCCTTTAATCGCTGTCTCATTCTATGGAATATGAGATTGATCACTTGATCTACTGCATCTGGCTGGTCACTAGTGACACCCTGTTTCCTAGTGGTGGTCGATTTGTCATTAGGCAAAGGAGGAGGATCCTCTCTACATCTCGTAGGAGTCATCTAAAATCAACAAAAATCTAGTAAGTTTCACCTATACAACTAACTTCTAGATAATTCAAAGACTTAGTCCCCTATAGGTTGATACAGCCCGTTTTCATAGAAATATAGTTTAGTAGCAAGACTTGGGCTCTGATATTAAAATCTATTGCATCTCAGCTTTTCTAAAAACAACATTTGAAAATTTCCTCTATTTTGAAAGCTAGTTAAGAAAAGGTATAATATATATATATATATATATATATATATAGACACACACACATATGTATATAAATACCCATCTTCTAGCCAAAATTTATAATCAAAATCTTCTCACATAGATTAAAATAGGGAATGATGCACTAAATTGATTTACTTTTCCACAAGATATACTAGCCACAACATGATTTACTATTAAAAATGCACTTCCATTTATAGTCCATAATATTTACAATGTATCATGTATTAACCTTAAACTTATATAGCAAGCTATTAATTATAGTCTTACAAAATTCAACTTCTAATATAAGGAGATGCTTCTTTGCTCACATACATCAAAAATTTACTCCAACCACTTAGCCACAAAGCTGCCTCCTCTCCAACTCTATACCTCATCAATGTCTCTCCTGAAATGTTTTGTAAGGGGATGAGCATAAAATACTCACCTTGAAATAAAGCTAATATTACTAGTCCTCCAAAATTACAAGATAGCCAAATGTATATATGCATGTGTAGATAAGAAATAAGTAGTACGAAGGCATGTGATTACCAAATTTGTAAAAATTATAATAATATATTAACTTGATGAGGTCAGATTAATTAGAGCATGTATAATCATAGTTATGCTTAAATTGAACAATAACTTCATGTCTAGCATAAATAACATGTCACTCAGAAATATCTTGAAAATCACTAAAAATACAAACTCTCCAATAAAAACCTTGATTTGTGAATTCTTGATAATGAAATGCTTACTGAGAGATGCTGTGATGAGGAAAATAATAAGGGTTTGGAAAAATATGTTTGCTAAATCATGCAAGTATCCACTCATAACATATCGAGCAACAATTTAGTCCTGTCATGAGGACACTAGTACACTTGTTCTACCAGCAGAGACCTCCCATGCTATCCAACATTCCAAGATTGTCCAACTCTCTTGGGCCATCAACAAACACATCCCACACTGTCCAACGCCCCTGGATTATCCAACTCTCTTGGACCATCAGCAAACACATGCCACACTGTCCAATGCTCCTGGACTATCCAACTCTCCTAGACCATCAATAGGCCTTACAGCTACTTAGTGAGCACTTGCCTCAGGTCTACATACTCAAGCCCCCATCAAGCGGTCCTCCCTAACATCAAATCAAATACCTTGTAGGACATACAACTACTCCATGACTGCTTGCCTTAAAATTTTTTGATCAAATTGGTAAATCACTTTCTAAATCAAGTATAACTTGAAGCATAGAAAGGTTTAGGTTTGACACCATTTTGTACACAAATGAGAAATCTCAAATGATTTGCAAAGTGTAGATTTTCATACACAATACCATGATTCATGGGTCATCACAGTGTCAAAACCAATGTTCTACAAGTAGTAGACTTGTTACCACGTTCCACTTGTCCTCATTGTTTACTTATTGTCATAAGTAAAACTAAAAAGAAAATCATGAATCCCAATTATCACAAGTTTCCTACACTTCCACACACAATGACAAGTGATACTAAATAAAAAATATTAGTGGAACAACAACAATTCAAGTAACCATAGTATGAGCCATCAAAGTACTTACTAGTTGGATTAAAGACATGCATTGGTGTGTCTTGTTCATGCTACATTCTAAGAACATATTAGAATTTTTTCTTTCCAAAATACTCAAGCTTGTTACTAGGGATATGCTTTGCTTAGTTTAGAGTTTAAAGTTTTAGATTGGGCCTTGTTACTATCTCTGTTTTCATAATAGGATTGTCTGCTTGTTAGAATGTTCCCCTTTCACTTGTAAGATGTTTAGCCAAATGTATAGTGACATTAGTTGGTTTCCTTAACACTCTACCTCTATGTTTTTCTTTCTCATAATTCATGCTGGTGGGAAGTGCACATAGTAGTAACTCATTATCAAGTTTTTCTTATGGCATTACACTATTAAGAATAGGTAAGTCTTAAGTGTCAATTTCCTATTCTAACTACAAGAAATTGCACTACCTTACATCCCTAAGGTTAATGTCTTTAGGAAAAGATTCCCTTGAGGAAGTTAGCTTACCTAATTTTCACTTCATGCCTAATCACTCTAGCATTCATATCTCCATGTTTGACTCTCCACAAGTATGCCTCACCACGGTCCATTCACAACTCCTTGGGATGTTAATTTCCTACAAGAACCTACAAGAAATTACGTTGATTTTATCCCCTTTTCTCCCTTAGGAATTTACCTGCCATTAGTTTTTAAGAAACAAGCACTCATCAACCTTAAAGTCATTTATTGTCCCACAACAAAAGAGAAAAGGAATACACCCTTCTCAAGCAAATCTTGGACACCAATTTCTTTCAAAAATTTGCATAAGAGTTTTGCCCTTGTTCCTTGGAAAATCCTCGCTAATTAATCAATTCAAATATAGGAAACATCACCACACACATTTAAATTCAATGGTAGTAAGATAAGAATCTCATTCTCTAATTTCCCTAGCCTTTACCCAAGCAAAAGTCAGTTCAAACACTTCATGGAACAAAGCGTCTGATTCCCTACCCAATAGGCCAGAAAAACATGCCTAATTCCAAAGCCAAATTCCTTTAAAAACTTCCTCTTAAGCATTTCCAAATTGACATCACACACCATTCTTCCATATACATTGAATCACATAAGTCAAATATCAAATTCCCTCCATGCTTTCAAAGGTGAAAACTCAAGATTACCAACATGCCATGCAGAACATGAGAAACTAACTTTTATCAATTATCCCAAGACTTGGGTTTCTAGAGTATGTACAGCATAATACTAACTTGATGCTTGAATCATTTAATAATGAACAAATGGTAAGTAATTAAAGGTAACCTAAGTGGTATTCCAAACAGAATCCAAGTATAACATGTAGTGTAGGGAAAGTAGAGATTCATCGATAATCCAAAACTTGAATTTACTAGGGCATAACAACATGCATACTATTTTGATGGTCTTGATCACTCAACAATGAACACATATTAGGTAAATGAAGATAACCCAAGTGGAATTTAAAAAAAATCCAGGCATAGACATTGGGCTTGAGAAACTGAGATTCATAAATGAATAGAATAGAAATTTTAGAACATACGCATCATGCCTAATTTAGAAGGTTATACCAAGTAGTATTAACTAGATTCCAACTTAAAACCCATACCTCTTAAGGATCAAGAACCACCCTTATCTTCCTCTATAATTGGAGTCTTTGCTAGCCCCAAATGAAATGGGTTTTGTAGCTAGTATCAGCCCCTTACAGGGTGCACACTCTTCCAGCAGGGGCTATAGCTTCCTACACGCTCCAATCCTTTCTATGTTTAAGAATCCTCTTCCTTATTGATGGCAAAAAAATTTCCTCAACCCATCACCATTTACCCTAACATTAAAGCACCCAAATAAGCTCAATCTTAAGGGAGGAGGTAGCAAGTTTTCAATTCATGGAACACACTGTTGCTTGCACTTCAAGGTTCCCATGATTAGACCTTTTTCTTTGCTTTCCTTTTGTTTCCCTCTTATCAAACGCTAATCTTTCTTTCCTTGCTACTGATTTTTCTTAGCTGTCTTTTGCTATCATGCAACAGTCCTCAAGATCAAAGGTTTTGGGGTTTTTATCTCCAGCTCACCATCATCTTCGTTGGGCTAGAGATCTCCATCGTCCAAGGCTTCAAGGACTTCAACTTCTAGCCCTATTTTCAGCTACAAAGTGTTATACATATGGGGGAGGATGAAGAGGGTCCTTGATTCTTCTTCTTCTTTTTCTTTTTTATTATTATTTATAATTCTCCCATTCACAACTTAGAAAAAACATGTGGGATGTAAGTATGCCAGCCCAGACCCTCATTTATGTCCCATAGAAGATAGGGCTGGTTGCACACATGCAAAAATTCGGCCCATGTGGCTTCCCACTTCTATGGTTGTTAGTTCCTATTTTGGTTAGTTACATCCACTCCCTCTTTTCCTATAATTTTTCTATTGTACCCACAACTCCTTGCACCTTATTTTTAACTCCTTACACCCTTGTTCTAGACAAAGTTTCTAGGTAATTCCTCTAGTCAATTGGAAAGTTAATGTTCTCCTAACTACATATTTTTAGAAGTTAGAATGGATTAACCTGTTGAACCTCTAAGAAGCTAAGGTGGAAAATAAAAAAAAAAATGAAAAAAAATATCCCCCATTATTTTTTTAACTTAAATGTATATTATAAGGAGTTTACATAGTCATTGGTATTACATGAAGTCTTCCAATTCCATTGAGGAAGCCTTCAAAAATTGGTTTAGAAAACTAAAAAGCAAGTGAAATTGCATGTTCTCATTCCTACTTCCATTGCTTACCTATTATGGGTTATTCAAAATTATAGGAATGAAGTTGTGCATAAAAACATTACTTTCAATAGAAAGAGGATAATTGCCTCTTAGAAAGTGAAAGTTATTGACTACTCTAACCTTCTTCACAACTGACCTTTTATTGACCACTCTAACCTTCTTCAAAATTGACCATTTTATCTCCCAAATAAGTATGATGGTCTTCATGCTTGGAAATGAAAAGAATGTCATTCCCATTGCTTGAAAAAGATTATAGCTAGAAAGCAAGATTTGCTTAAGGATATGGTTCAACCTACACTTGATGGATCCTTTATAAGAAGCTCTATAAAAGCAAATGCTCTTTTGAGAGATGAGCAAGGAAAGTTCTTAGTAGGTTTCTATTGTTACTTAAATGGGGCCACACATAATGAATCAAAATGATAGCATTATATCAAGGCTTGACGGTTGTTGCTAATTTGGGTATATTAAATATGTAGTTGCAAGTAGACTCAAAGATCTTGATCACCATGATGATCAAGGCACAATTTCTATTATGGAGATCCAATAGGATAGTAAGGGAGTGCAAGAGATTGCTTAGAGATTTCAAAAAGTTTGTTTTGTGCATGTTTATAGGCAATGTAACAAATTAGGATACTGTTTGGCTAATTTTGCATCATTTAGTATGAAGATAGATACTAGTACTATAGGCCTCCAAATTTTGTGTTTAATCTACTTTATGTGGGATGCTATAAATATGAAGGTCATTAGGAATCTAAAGTTTGGTATGTAAGACACTGCTTAAATTTAGTATGCATTTTTATGGTAAAAAAAAAAGTGCTTGTCCTAAGTAAGTGAACATTTGAATTTATCATTCCTCTTCTTATAGTGTTGTGTAATCTCCATTAAGGCTATCAATGGATGCTTCTTTATTTTTTCTCCTTGATGGTTCTAAACAAGAATGTATTGCATTCAAAAGTTACATTTGGCATACCACTAAGGTGCCTTAAATTCTTTTCAGAGAATATCTACAAGCCAAGCAGGAAAATTTACTTTTCATACACAAAGAAGACATAGATAATGTAACTGCTTTACTAGAAAAAATATCAGCAACCCTGTCCACTTTATGGTAAGAAAGTCTTATGTCCATCCATTGAAATGTGCTAAAAGCTTCAAAAAATGCTACCAAATGACTTATAGATCCAAGGAAGTCTCACATTGGAATCCAAAATAGCTTTGAACATGAAAGAAGAATCACCCTAAAGCATGATATTTTTTAACATCAATTGTGGCACAGTGGTGCAAGAGTATGTTCTATCATGAAAGTCACAAGTTCAAGACTCCTCAACCGATGTATGCATGTGTGTACCATTAGAAAAAAAGATCCTTTGCATGAATCAACCTTTGTCTAAGAGCAATCCACTTTACAAGTTTATTTATGGTTTTCCCACAAATTCAATAAATGCAATAAATAGTGCCCTATATGGTCCTTTATGAGCCCTCCCATACCTGCATTACATGGGTTTTTCTTTAAAAGACCTATCAACATTTATCTTTTAGAAATCCACCAACTAGTGGAACTTTCCATTTCACCCATATAATTATGACTATTTTTGAATTAGGTTTAGTTGCTTACAGTCCCCCAACATTGAGAGATATTTTAAATGGGAAATTTTTACTAGCAACTGTTGTCTCATTTCTCCTTCTTCATATGAAATAAGCAACATACACAAATAGATTTACTTCTAAGTGTTTGATTCTTCCCTTCTTAGGGAAGGTTTGAAACCACAATAGTAGAACCTTTTTTATTATTTGGTGGGATTTTGTAAATAGATATTCCCTTAATCCATATTCAGTTGTTTGGATTTTAATAGAACATGACATGTTCATTAGTTTCCTTTTTTATTATTAGAAACTCTGCATATTCATCTTTCATATAAGGATGTGTTTTTAATTTTTTCTGGTTGGTAGACGATACTCACAGCTTGCCATCGGAAAGCATTAGCTTTGGGCTCAAAATTTAATTGCCATATGACTCTCCAATGAAAATCATTGTATCTAGGCCCTTAGTTTCTCAAGTTTGATAACTGCTTATATGTAGTTATGTGAGAAAATTTGTCTGATTTATCAGGTTATTATATAGTTTCATCTTATGTTGAAAATATTGGCATAGTTGTAATGGTCAAGATTTCTTTCATTATATTTGTATCCCACCTTTAAAGAATTTTATTATGGCTCTGTTTTCCATCCCGATCCATCAAAATGATAAATAGGTCTTCATTATCAATCATATCACTATGAGTTTCATGGATTTATTCTAATTCAACAACAAATTATCCTAGAATATTATAAATTTGCTACCATCTCCTACTTTCCATTTGAGTGCTTGTTTAAAGGTCTCATGGATTTTAAGTAAGTGCCTCCGCGTCCATAGAAAAAATGACTTTTAGTTTTCCCTAACTAACTTTAATAGTTAAACTTTTAATGTTGGTTTTCCCTAAATGTCTTTAAAAACTCTGTTACATATGCGACTCTTTACAAGTATCTTTAGTTTTTTGTTTTCAACTGTCTTCATCTATACACAACCTAAAGCTTATGTAGATGCATTTTTGCTTTGGGTAGCTTCAACTAAATTGCCATTGTCAAATTGGAATTACATATTGTATATTCTCGATCGATCGTGATTTGAGTGTTGGTAAGTAGGTTTCTTATTTGTGTCATACATGTTTTATATATTTTGAATGATTATGGTTAGAAAATTCCTTTCTTAAAGTTAATTTTCTATGTGAATTGATCTTTCATGTTTTCCATTGATCTTTATTGTTAATTAGAGATTTCCACATGTGCATGCATGCAATTTAGTTTTTTTCAAATATTTTATAATTCACGTACATCTAGTGTTTGGTAAAAAGACTAACTGAGTTCACTAACCTTTTCATGTTTGAGAAGTCTTCAAACACACCTATGCTTTAATTTGTTGAAAAAATGGACAAATATGCTTGGATGATTGTGACATGAACATAAAAAAAATATGAGGAAGGAACCGAAATATTCATAGAGTTCGCACTTAGGGTGGAGGGTGATCATTGTTGCATGCATTGTCCATGCTTGAAATGTGAAACCCTAAAGAAGCTAACTGTAGGGGAGTTGAGATAACAAGTATGCTTTAATGGAGTCAATGAAAGCTATTGCCCCAAGATTTGGCATGGAGAAGAACTTCTAGATGGGCCCTCAACAAGGGTAGGAAGATCTAAAGATATTGTTCAAAGTATCGTAGATAGTACAATTACACTGATGTTTCGATATGCATATAATGGCTTCAAGGATGACTCTAAACTATTCCATGCTACATTAGAGGAAGCTGATGAGCTGTTGTATCCTAGGTGTAAAGATTATATCAAGTTATCTATAGTGGTAGAACTTTACAACTTCAAATCGAGATTTGGCTTTTCATATCAAGGTTTTATAGAAGTATTAAAAGTGGAAGACAAAAAGCTACAGAAGGAGAAGAAACTAGCGTAGTCTATATGGAAGGAAAAAATACCTTGGCTGCACTAAGATTGAAGTATGAGAGAATGCATAATTGTGCTAATGATTATATCTTGTACAGGAAGGAGTACAAGGATAAAACTATATGCCTAACTTATTGACAATTAAGATGAAAGATGAAGAAGGATTCAACTAAGCAGGTAGAGGATGTTACTACCAATATCCATGGTATTTTCCTCTATTCTAAGGTTTAAAAGAATATTTTCTAATGAAGAAACTAATATGACGTGTTGAGAAGAGAGTAGCTAATCGCTATGTGCACCATCCAGTAGATAGCCTAGTGTGGAAGGTTAGAAACATCTTGTGTCATAACTTTAGACAAAAACCTAGAAACCTATGACTTTCAATATTTGTAGATGGGATTAATCCTAATGGTTCTATTAGTAATAGGTACAATTGTTGGCTTGTTATAATGTTTCATTACAACCTCCTACCATTTTTGTGCATGAAGAGGAAGTTCATAATCTTAACTATGTTGATATTAGGTCTCAAGCAACTAGGGAACAACATTGAGGTGTACTTGGATCTCTTGATCGATAATGTTAAGACATTACGGGATGTAGGTGTTGAATATTACAATGTATACAAGAAAAAGTCATTCACACTAAAGGCTATACTATTGTTGACAACAAGCGATACAACAATTTGTCGAGTTCCTATATGTAGTGACCAAATGGGTGCCATTCGACTTGAACAAGGCAAGAAAATGACATTCCTTGGCCATAGAAGATCGTTGCATAGATCATCCATACCATTTTAAGAAGGGAAATTTAACGTCGATGTAAAGACAAAGACACCTCTAAAGATGTTGACAGAATCACAAGTATTGGAATAGGTTGTAAACCTTATTGTCTTATGGGAGAGGAAGAAAGCAACTCAACATCCAGGGAAAGAAACTCTAAATGTTGTTGGAAGAAGAATTCAATATTCTTCCAACTTACATATTGGAAATCTCTACTTCTGTGCCATGTACTTGATGTGATGAACATTGAGAAGAATGTGTGACAAAGCTTAAATAATACCTTAACATGCTAAGAAAAACAAAGGACAGGCTTGCAACTCGAATGAATATTATGAAGATGGGTTCGAAGAGAAGGTCACATCCACAAGATAGGGGCAATCAAGGAACATACTTGCATAAAGAAAATTATAGGCTCAAAAGAGAGAAGAGAAGAATAGTGTATAAGCCTTGTTGGAGTTGAAAGTCTGAGACAGCTACTCTTCAAACTTTCAAAACATTGTTTCCATAGAAGAGCTGAAAGTGCTAGGAATGAAGTCGCATAATTTTCATGCATTGATGCAATAACTTCTACTTGTAACAATACATTTGGTGCTACTAGACAAAATCAAAGGATCTATTACAAAATTCTTCTACTTCTTCAATGTCCTATGCAAGAAAGTGATGGATGTTTCAAAATTATAATAAATCAAAGAACATCTAGCAACAAATTTATGTGAGCTTGAGACAATCTTTCCACCATCCTTCTTTGACATCATAATAAATTTAATAGTACACTTCATTGATGAGATCAAACTCTATGGGCCGATTTACTTGCGATGGATATACCTATTTAAGAGGTACATGGAAATTTTAGAAGGGTAAGTGTGAAATCATAATTGGCTAGAGAGGTGTATAGTCGAATGTTATATTGTGGAGGATGTGACAACTTAAGTTTTTATAATATATTTTAAAATTATTTCTTAAAATAGTGAGCCCCTTGTTGAAAATTTTTGTAGGAAACAAACATCAAAAATCTTTTTTTTAAACATTTTCTAAAACCCCAAGTGTCAATTTTCTTTTCAAAAAACATGGAAATTTTATTGAAATGAATTTCTCATTTCTATCAAAGTCCAATAGAGTCTCCTTTGTATTTTGAACATTTTTGCATTTATCACATGTGATATAGAACATCTATTATATCTCAACCCTTTTTATAATTTTAAATAAATATAAATACTTATATAAACATCCAGGACTTCTAATCACATCCACATCACTTCTTCTGTTAATCATGAATATAAATAAGTCCAAAGTTCTTATTTCATCCAAGCTCACATATCAAATGTATACAACACACTCCTATAATCTCACCTTAGATTTTTGAAGGCTTTGCATGCACTTTCAACTTCTCAACAAGTGTATCAACCTTTTTACTTATCTTGTCTTCTCTTAGTCCTCTCCTTCAAACTTGAGAAATTGTAAAATATTTACTATATGTCAGCAAGCTTATGCTTATGTAGGTGGAACTAAGATGCTATTTTGGTGGGTGGTTCATGATTCATAAGTCAATGTTTTAATAGTGAATCAAATTTGATTAAAATCAATATATCTTAAAACATGATAATCATGTCAATTTCATCAATTTATAAATTATGCAATTATGTCAAAATAGTTCAATTCTCAATTCATATGTACAACACAAACTAAATTAGATTCTCATACAGTCGTAATAAAAATCTGGAATGAAATTTCAACAATATATAGATATCTGTCATGAAAATCAATAAAATATCTAAAGTTTAAGTAGAATCACAAATGCATGTCATAAACTTATTGTCTTTCAAATTTTCATATATTTAGAATCAATCTCAAATATTTGAATCAATGAGTAAAAGCTATGCAAAAAGAGAATGTTCATAAATTTTCACAATAGTGAAAGATGTCAAAGTTTTCAAATCATAAAGCAAAAAATGTATGTCGAGGATCATCACTTAATATATTAATCAATATAACAATTGATGATAGCATGTCAATAATTGTTGGTAGCATCTAGTTTTTAGTCACATAGGCCAATGCGGTCTAATCTTCACAGAGATAATCTGTATGTCCTAGCATACCCAATTAATCAGTACAGGTACACTATGCATATAGCGGGTCCATCGCTCGATCTACGTTTGCTCGTAGATACCACACGGGCTACACCTGTGGTGACCATGTTTATCATATGCATTTTTAAATACAAACCTATTTTCTCATTCAGGATTTATCCTTATTTTAAAATCAAGTTTATGAAAACAATGTAAAAGAAAATTGCATTGCTTTTAAATTCATTTTGAAAACCCTGAGTGTCATTTACTTCCAAGAAATAAGATAATTGGAAACTCATTTTTTTTAAAATTAAAATAAAAAGACATGCATCCCAGATTTACCTAATTATAGCTCACAGTCCAACTATAATAATTACATATACGTGTCCATAAAATATAAGTTATGTCCTCACATTATTTGATAGTTTAATATACCTTTGCCATCATTTAGGATTTGCATCAACCTCAAATTGTCAAGTTCTTCACATCTACTATACAATGTTTAGAAATCCAATTCTAATCAATATTTTAAATCATTTTTCATGTAGTTCGAAAGAATGGAATGATCAAATTAGAGACATGAAATATAATTTTAAACTAGATGTCAATCTTAGCATTGCAATTTCATGCTAAAACATTTTAAACAATATCAACATAAAACATGTACAACTTTAAATACACGTGTTTCAAATGATCAATTTGGCATGGAAATTTCACATAAACTATAACATATAATATACCATAAAATAACATATGTGCATAACTTTGAAATCATGTAAAATATCCATCATCTAACTCGATAAATCAAATATTATAAGATCCTCAAAATATTAAAGTAGTAATTGAGTAAATTGCAAAAATCAACAATCACAAACTGATTATATCATCATGTGCACATATGCACCCCACTGAACACACAGTCAGTTGGTCATGAGTACTCATATAAAGATTGCTAAAGATATCATCATACATAGTATCAAAAAATAGAAATCTCATGGAACACTATGCTCACAACCAGCTAACTAAATCATGTGTCTCTAGTATCTAGAGACCAACCATTGGAGCTTTCACAATGACTACAGATATGTTTGAAAAGGGTACCATGACCACCTTCACTAGTTGTTCTTATCACAATAGTAAAAAAAAAAGGTGCCTCATTGGGCATAGATACCTACCACCTTTGATATTTAGAGGTCAGGAGGCCAAACCTGTACAACTTCTTAGCATAGTACCCACCAGGCTCATTAGCCTGAATAAACATGATTGTATATATATCTCCAAATCCAAGTATCATTAAATCATAGCATATCCATCACATGCCAAAAATCATGCATTTTCTATCATTCCTGTTAAAACATGGGATTGATGCATTATCATCCTTTCTTTGAAAAACATGCAATTGCATGTAATAAAATGGGCAATATCATTTTTATTTTTAGGATAAAAGTATATATCATGGATGTGAAGGTACACATAACACACATGCCTCATTTGAAAGCATTTGCATTATTTAAAAGCAAAATATATAAAATGATAAGATATCAACTTTATGAGAGTCATGTAATTTCAAATCAAAAGCATGACGATTAAATAATCAGTATGATTTGATTACTTAAAATCCACATAATTTAATGAAATTGATGAAATTCTCAAAATCCAAACGACAAATAGATGTTAAAACTACCTACCTCTTAGGACACTATTTAGGTTTCGTTCTTGTCTTTCTTCAGCTTAAAATCTTAGATCACCTTCAGGAATTTTTGTAGGGCCTTGCATATTGTATACTTAAAAATCCAATTACTAATTCTAATCCATGTATTTACATGGCTTCTAACAAAGTTTTACTTGGAAATTAGTCTATATAACAGATCTTGCTCAATTAGGGTTGTGCTAGCATCTGGAATTATCAATAAGCCTAGATTATTAATTGGATTCGTAAATCAATGCCTTAGATCCTAGATCTACACATTTATCCTATTTGTCAACTATTAGATCTATGATTTAGGGATTGCTGCCTTAGATTAGGGTTGGACTATACCTAGATTCCACTATTTCCTACCATAGATCAACAATAAAAAAATTAATCAATGGGCTTTCATCTTTAGATTGGCATTTAGGGTTCAAAATTGGGAGATCTGACAGCAGGTGTGATTGAATCTATTCTTTCAATTATAGATCAATGATCAAGGCTCTAATAGGTCTAACAGAATCCCACTTAATTTTTTATCACATCTCATTAGGTAGAATTAGGGTATTGAGTTTATTAAATCAAGATCCATTATGAATCAAAAATGGATCTATTCTTCTATATGACAAATAATTGATTAGTGTGTTTCCAAGCCAAATCTAATGAAAGATCCAAATATTTAATAGCTAGATTTCTTCTAATTAGCTTCTATTCATAAAAAACTTGCAATTAAATAGTCAGGTCTTATGGATCACATGTCACAAATTTTAGATTGGGATCACATCTGATTTGAATGGTCAAATGATCCCTGGTAAAAAATCCTACCTTTCCATCATGTAGATCAGACTAAAAAGTCCCAGAACCATGTTTTTCATCTTGAAATTCCATGTTGTCAGCGGTGATTGGCGTAGTAGTCACCAATGGCATTTTTTACTTCAAATTGTGTTTTCTCCTAAAGGGTTTGTAAATCTGGCACTCACCTAAGCTCCCGTCAAGTTTGGAGATGTTACATGGTAGGTTGATACTAGAAAAAGGGCTTTTTGAAAAACCCATTATCATTGAATTTGGAATCTCAGTTTGATTACTAGCAAAATTCACTCCGATCGGGAAAATTACTAGAAGGTTTTTTATCTTCTCTTCACGAGGAACCCAATGATGGTGTTATATATACAATTCACCAATGTTTAGTTGTCTGGCATCATAAATCAATGGTCACAGACACCAGAAAGAATGGTGCATGGGAGAGGGAAGGGAAGAAGGAAAAGGGAAAATGAAAAAGGGAAAGGAGAAAAGGGGGAGAGAGAGCTAGGGGAAATGAGTGTTGCTGGGGGCTATCTAGAGCAACACCGATGCATGTGTGTGGGAGATAAAAAAAATGAGAGAGAGAGAGAGAGAGAGAGAGAGAGAGAGAGAGAGAGAGAGAGAGAGAGAGAGAGAGAGAGAGAGAGAGAGAGAGAGAGAGAGAGAGAGAGAGAGAGAGAGAGAGAGAGAGAGAGAGAAGAGGGAAGAATGCACCAAAGGAGGAAGAAGAGGGGTTTAAGGGGGTTCTTGTCTCTTAATTAGTGGTGGCTGTTCAGTTGGTATGGTCAGCGGTGGTGCTCATTGTTGACAACTATTGGTGTGACTGAAGGGAAGAAAAAGGGCAAGTGGGCAGTGGTTTGTTGGGCATGCTAGAGGTTTGTCGAGTTTGGAAGGGGTTCTTTTTTATCAAAAATGGCCCCTCTATTTTAAATTCTTTTCCTTTTATAAAATCTAGCAATGGGTCCCACTTCTGAAATTACTAAATTACATTTTTAGTTTTCAATCTTCAATCTTCTTCATCTAAACTCCTATTTCAGCATTGTAAGTGTCCATAGATTCCATTTTTTGCCTACAATCTAAATATAAAGGTTTTAATAATTGATTTGGGTTATACGAATATCTCATTTCTTAAAAATCTAAAATTAAAAATTCTATTTTCTCATTTCTTTGCAATATAAATTACACAAAATAAGCTTTCAAAAATTAGGGTTGTTACATTCTTTTCCCCTTAGAGGAACTTCATCCTTGAAATTCTTTCTATATCATTTCTTAATAAATTTTATATGAATTCCCATTTCATCATCAATTTCAGATTCAAGTTAACTCTTCAATTGAATGGTCTTATGAGGAAAATTCAACCCAAGAAATCTACTAGTTCTTTCACCCTATTTCAAAAGTTATAACTCCTTTAATCAATATCATCCTCAAGAATCTATGATTTCAACTTTGAATTTTTTGTTCCAATGATGCTTTTGATGTTCATTATGATATTTCATATTCATCTACTGTCCTATCAAATGTTATTCCATGTACTTTTCTTACTTCTTTCATGTCATTCTAGTATAACTATGCCAAAAGACAGAGAATACTTTTGTCTCTTCTTGATGATCAATGTACTATGAATGATAGTTCTCTTTGAGGATTTCTTATTTCAGTTAAACATTAGTGGACACAACAAATCTTGCATGTAATTGCATACTATCTTCTACTTCTCATGTGAGGTTCGATTCCTCAACTAGAGCCTATGTCTCAACATTTTCTATTTGTATTTATGAGATTCTCAATGGTAGGTGTCATTGTCAGGTTTGCAATGAGTGATTTACCATGTTACTATATTTATTTTATACAACTACTTCTTTTAACCTTTTGGAAACATGCTTTCTCTTTCCTCGTTCTATATTAGCACATGTTTCAATCATATATTAGAGGCATCGTCAACCACCATCAAACCTCAATTACTTGGAGGTAGCATGCATATCAATGTAATGGTTTTTGTCTTTGATTTCTAGAAACTTGCCTCTCATTTGTTACCACACACCATTCTTATATCCTTCCTTGTCAACTTAGTCAATGGAAGGGTAATAGTACTTCAATACACCTACTATATTATCTAGTAAGGTTTAGAAAATTCTGTATCTATGTCACCGTTTCAGATGTTTTCTTATTTCTCTACTTCTGCTATCATTGGATCCATTGCAATTACCTTTTCAGAAACAATAAGGTTCAAGAGGTTGACTTCTTTTAATTAAGACTCATGTGTAAACATTTTTAATGTTTCACTTGATATACTATATAACTTTATATTGTTTGCAATTATAATGGCAAGTTTATCTAGAATTTGTTGGAATACCTTACTCACAAGATTTGTGTATTTAGTTGGAACATTTGTCAACTTGAATGACATTTTCCTAGGGTAATGGTGTTCATATCTAGTTCTGAGTAATGACCTTGAGAAATCTCCAATTCTGATTTTCATCTGAATATATCAAGACCTCAAATTGATCCTTTCGAAGATTATAACTGATGAAGGTTGATCTAATAGCCTTACCTTAGATAGAGACCTCTTATTCTTCATCATGAATCTATTCAAGTACTTAATAGTAATGTAAAGAATTATAAACTAATCCTTTTGTTGACAAGAATAAATGGTGTCTCTTGGGAAAACAATGGGTCTAATGAATTTTAGTTTCAACAATTCACCTCATCATTTTCTTTAGATTTTCCTATTATGTAAGCATCCTACGATGAGAAATTTTTGAAGTAAAACTAGATTTAGAGTTTAATTACTCACTGGACACAATTCTTTTATAGTAATTCTTTTGAACATACTATCTATTCTAGTAATTCACCTATTTCACCCCCTTATACTCTTCAACAACAATAATAAAAAAATCACTAACGTACTCTTGTTTAATCTTTTCAAATTTGACTACTTCATCTTTCAATTTTGGCAAAATAATCCAAAATCTTTACTGTTTAGACTTAATCTCTGGTCATTTTCCTTAATTATATCAAATATGTTATCTTCTTGCTTCAACTATTCAATGTCCACCAAATCTGATTACTTACATCTTATGTTTTGGAAAAAAAATCCAAAATCTTTCCTATCTAGACTTAATCTCTGGTCATCTTCCTTAACTTTGTCAAATATGTGATCTTCTTGTTTCAACTATTCAATATCCACAAAATATGATTACTTACATCTTATGTTTCCTTGAAATAAAATCATTCTTCTTGTTCAACTTAGATTAATCTCTCCACTTAATGTATCATACGTGATAGACATTATATCCACACTTTTGGTCTAAAGACATTATGAATTGGATACTTCTAGATAATGTTTAAACTATTCATTAGACTTTCCATCTTATCCAATCAACTATCAATTGCATTGGATAGATTAGGAGCAGACCTTGTCTTTGTCTGATAAATATCAAGTAATGGCTTAGGAGTGAAATAGTAAGAAAGTGGTGGCTGACTATCCCCTACTTCATAGGCCATTGTACTCAACTTTATATTTAACGAAACAAATCATTGCATACAATGAATGGGTACATTTTTTATATGTGAAATTAAGAAGACCTTGACTATATGTTGCAACCTAAATGCAACTCCTAACTTTAAATAATGAAAACCAATCCCAATGGTTTGCTAGGGAGATGTTTTGATAATGTGTAGAGTGGTGGCTTTTTAGACCTAGATGTAGACAGCTCCTCCTTTTATCTAGGCTTGATTATTGCTTACCTGTTAGATTCTACTCTAAAGTGGTTAATACAATTCCGATGGAAGGAGGGATTTAGACCTCAACAACCATCAACAAAAGGCATGGGAAAATCACTTGGATTTTGCATACCCACTATAACGACGATGCTCAAAATCCACTGGAGTGACAATAGATCTCCTCCTTCTAAAAGAGTCCTACAAGCTCAAAGCCCTAAATATCTTGCTACTTGTTTTAAATTAAGCTTTTAAGGGTTGGGATCACGAACATACAAGGAATTGAATTGATTACCTAAATGGGCCAAGGATCTCGAGATGAAATCTAGTCCTTATCTTATAAGGGTTCTTATGGGGCCCTTACTATCAATGTGATCCATTCCACCATAAGGCACTTAATCATGCAATGTAATACAAAGAAAGCAAACTAATGCCTACCTATATGCTATCTAACAAAGGAAAACTTTGTTAAATAAGTGCAATCTAATGCAGCCACCCTAAATAAAATTCAATATGTACAATGAATGACCCTAAACTATATGAGTTACAATACCATTCAAATCCAATTTATACTAAATGCAACTATCCAAAAAAAGAAGAAGTAAGATACACTTATAGTGGGGTTTTTTATGAAGATCAAATGTGGGGCACCATATCCCACACTTGCCCCATATTAATATAACCTATTATATATATAAAATAAAACTCGATAAAGAAATTGCAAATTACAATAGGACCTCACTACAAGTTCACTCAAAAATTAAAAATCCAAATATAGGGAAGCAATAAAATTTAATGAAACTTTGGCCCATAGGATCGCTGCTGCTCTTTTGCCAAATTTTCCTTGCACAAAATAAGCAAGATATGTCAATTTTTGAGGAATTCAAATAATATGCAAGAATGATACAAAAATCATAATATAATGTAACCTAAAACTATGACTAAAGATACACAATCTAAATAAAGATCCTACTACAAATCCATTGCAATTACCCACCAATAGAGCAAAAAACATGGTGTAGGTTTAACATTACTTGCAAGTGCATGAATCAATATAGTAATTTTCGTGAGAGAGAGGGTGATCCCATGAGAAATCTCACAAATTTTTATGTTGGATGAATCTTGTTTAAAGTGCTTAACTTCAGACAAAGAGTGAGATTCAATTAGATTTGAATTTAAACTAGAAATGTAAATGACAAAAGAAAAGAAGTATGCATGAAATTAGAAACTAAATCTAAAGGAAACTTTTTAAAAATAAAACTATGTAGTGGAATGAATAGGTTACCTAACTAACATGCGTTCAAATAAAAGAAACTAATGAAAAACTAGAATGAATTAAACTAAGCAACTTAACTTAGGAAAACTTACTAAACAAGAAACTTTCCTGAACCTAAACTTTTTTAAAATAAAATTTTCTAAAATAAAAAAAAGAAACTTACTAAAACTAAACTAATATGCAAATAACTAAACAAATAATGGTAAAATAGCATGAAAGAAAATAACAACAATTCATGTAAATGATATTCACCAAATTACAATGTACATGACTCATGGAGTTGTGCACATGGTTCATGAGTGAGAGATGGCTAGAAATTATGAATTAAAATCTAAATAACATGTAAACTAATCAAAGTACTCACTAGACTAACTAAAAGGCTAAATGGGTTCTTAAGATTTCAAGCAAACAAGGTGTATGGACTGCAAGACATTGCACATAAGACATAAGATGAAAAATTCTAGCAACATGATCTATGTGAAACTTAATTCAAGTAAAGCATCGAAAGAAACATAACAAGAAACTTTCATGCAATGTAACACTCAAAATAAAAGTAATTCCATACTGAAATTAAATAGAAACGATGCTCTTAAACAAATTCATTCATGTAACAACCCGAATTTTTATAAATTGATCAAGAAAATCAATTTAGTTTGAATTTTTAGAAATTTCAGGCTGGAATATTAGGGTTATTAAAAATGCACTTCTCATAGAAGTACAATCAAAGTATAAGACATGTATAATTGAAAACATACTCAAAGAACCCTTAAGAATGACTGTAAGCACGACAAAATCTAAATTCAGATGAAAAATCCTTATTTTTCTATATTTGTCTGAATAAAAGGGTAAAATGGTATTTTTACCCATATCCAAAGACTAAGACCTCAATATTCATGATGTACTCAGAAATATGAATCTAATGCCACTAAGTACGCTCAATTCTGAGTTCGAGAGAATAAAATAAAGTTTTCTCCATAAAAGGGCAAAAATGTCTTTCCACACCCCTGTGGGATGCACAAGGGGCCCATGACCAGCCCACAAATGAATCCAATGGCAAAAAAAAAAACATGTAATTAGTGTTCAAACCACTACTAGTTTCTAGTGTAGAAGGAGGTGGTAGTAGAGGATCTAATGCAAATTAAATAATAAAAAGAATAAAACATAATAATTATATATAATCATGAGAAACACCCAAAATGCCTATAAATACACCCCAAAAAATCCTCCAAAAATGTTCATAAAATTTTCCATGAAATTATCTTGCTTCCCCTACAAAAACAGACATAGATCCCTTTCCAAAATTCCAAAACTCCCACAAATCCCTTTTCTTTTACCTTCTCTCTCCTCTCTCTAGATTGGGACAAGAGACCTAAATTTAATGGGGCACTTTGTTCCAGATCAAATCTCACAAATCCCACCGTCCAAATTTTCCTAGACTACGTTATCTACAAAACTCTGAAATCAATTCCAAGATCCAATTGTTCAAACAACAGAAAATCACAAGACAAACAGTTCTTGGGCTATCGTATTCATCAAGTGGGTATTCTTTTATTTTTGGACTACAAAACTGACATTTTTCTCCAATCAGGTAGGTGGAAACCCTTTCCACACTTGTTTCATATTATTTTATGTAATTTTAATTTTTCTAAAATCATGTTTAGGATAAAAATAATAAAAGTCAAGAAAGGGTAAGAACCCTTTAATTATGGATGCTAGAACACTCGAATAGAAAATCTGAGCTATCCAATCAATCCAGAAGGGTTCAAAGCCCTAAGGTTAGATATTTCAAACATTTTCATGACGGTTTGAGCCCTCGATTGGAAATGGATTGATTGGACGGTGCAAACTAACAATCTGATCTCCAAATCGAATTGCTTTCCCTGAACGCTTAGTGACACACGACATGGAAACACACACTGCGAGAGCATTTCTGCGTGTGCAGCGTGCGTGCGTGCGTGCGATGTCGTCTCGACGAGATGATCTCTCGCAAAAGTGTCGGTCCCGAGCGCAACGCGTCACACGGACGTCTCTATGACAGGCACGCGATCGACCAGTCCACCCAACTTTGTCTGCCCAAACATTTTGTTCCTCTCAAATGAATCCAAGCCGTCCGTTCCGATGAGCCCAGATCAAATCTAGAGCCTAGAACTATTGTGAACTTCAAATCTAAATTAAGGATTCATATGAACTCCAAATTGAGATCGGAAAGAAGCTATAGAAATCTTATTTCATCTATTTTCTTTTGAAATCATAAAAGTTACAAAAAATTTAATGAAACTTTTTGTATTTATGAAATAAGTTTTCAACTTTCAAGATCTTCGAGATATGAGATGATCAGATCTTGGGGATCTGTTTTAATGATGATATAATATTAAAATTAAGTAATATTCACTAGTTATTTTGATTGATTTAACACAAAATGATGGATCTACCCTTTATGGTAGAAAAACCCTAAATATGCAAAAAGGGACCCACTTGATCAATGAGACCAAGTGTGATCTAACCTTTGGGATGGATTGAATGAGGGATAATATGATGTAGTCCATGGAGATCATGGATTGATTATGACAAAAAACAAAGAAATATGATCTTTGGACCTTAATGGAGTAAAAACCCTTACATCAATTAAAACCTTGATTTAAAAGGAAAAGATCTAAGGTGTAATGGTTGGATCATAAGGTTTCTAATAATCTCAATCTAAGTAGTTTCATGTCTTTTATTTGATAATAGTATTGTAAATGTTATTCATGTTATAAAGCATGATAGTTCTTAAATTTTAGCATACTATGTGTTATTAGATTGTTATAGGTTGATAGATTTAATTATCTTAGGACCATGTTAGTTTACATTTGAAGTTTAAGCATGATTCCATTATATTAGTAGTCAAATTTCATGTATTTTATAACTGAGTATCTGTGTTAGTATATTAGAGTATGAATGCCCTTAGAATGATATAGATGTACACTTCTCTTATGATTTAAAGTGTATGATTATTTGAATTGTCAAAGTATAGTATGAGCAACTTAATTATCTTTAAGTTAGTAGATTTAATTTTTTTATTTAGTGGTTATGTCTCAATATTCATAAATCACCAAAAATGAAATCTAATGAAATGGAGAGTCATGGACAATTAAGATGAGTGAATGACTTGGCCTTAATATTAGTAAGGCCTATAGTTAGTAGGACAATATAAGGATTATCAAATCCTTGGCCCAAACTAAGAGAATAATAAACCCCATGAATGACATTGTAAATGTTCATGGACTTAATTAAAATCAATTAGAAAGAATACTTAGGGTTAACATGCTCATAGGAACCTTATGAAAGGTTGAGCTAAGGTCACTCTAGTGAATGTTGAACATAGTGGTTAAAGGGGTTGTCTAATAGAGCCTCACTCTTTCCCTACTTTCCATTGACGTTTATGAGGTCTAAACGGCTCCTTACATGAGGATTGAAGTAACCACTTTGGGTTCACCCATTCTACTAGTAAGCCTTAGCCAATTGGAAATAAGAGGAGTAATCTAGAGTTAGGTTGAAATAAGTTATCTTCAACCAATAAAACATTAAATGGTTGAATAATAATAATAAGAGCATAAATGGTTATCAAATTATCTAATCCTAATAAAAATTGTAAGTAAGATAAGGATGATCAAAGAAGATCCATAGGATCTTGAATGATCAAGAACAATAAGAATAATAAACATTGTATTATACTTAGTATGCATGTTTATTAGTAGGTATGCTATAGATCAAATCTAGATCATTAGATTAGATAATCCAAACCCTTGATCAAATATGATTCAAGAAAAAGAACCAGGTTCCTCCTCTTTAGGGATGATCAAATAACTGAACTTAGATCAAAGAAGAACCAGGTGATAGAAGATATAGGCCCTTAATCTTTGTCAACAAGAATAGATTGTTGATCAAAGGATCTATGAAAGATCAAGATCAAAGAGATGGATACACAAAGACTTAGAGATAGAAAATAATTAGATCTGAAAGGTTAGAAGATCATTCTAACCATCAGATCTATTGATCAATGGGATAAAATACTATATGAGGAAAATAGATTATATAGATGATAGGACACAAGACATATCTAAATCCTTTATATCAAAGGACAAGATTAGATAAAGAATATAGATAGGGGATTACCCACAATTGCACAAATATTGACAATATGTATGGATTTACAGATTTCATGCATTAGTCAGGATCATGGAAGATTTGAAGAGATGAATCACCACTTGAAAGTAGGAGGATTTTATGAATGCATCTACATGAGAAGTACATGTTGTATACATGATCTTATGTTTGAAAATGTTGACAAGTGTAATGTAAATACTTGTATTAAACCCATTGAATACCCTTATGATCCAACCAAAACACATGTGAAATGGTTATGTTAGAAATGAGGAAAACCCTAAGTGAATAGGAAATTAGAAAATACTTCAGCCCTAAGTAAACAAACAGATCATTTGATACGTATGAGAATTATTTTACATATAAGCATAGAGGCTTGTGGTTTTGTTTTAAATAGGCATAGGCCTCGAGATGCTATGTTAGGAGAGTTAGTAGGGTTTGGCCACCCACTCTCCAAAACTTGTTATTATATGGAAACCACACCTAAATGAGGCTAAAAGTCGGGTGGGGCAATTATGGGAAGGCTTCCACTATGACAGCCATGGTCCTCCTCATAGGGACATGGATATTATGATTTCCATCGAGGATGGTATAGGTGGATTATTAAGCTGTTATCTGGGCGTGTTGGTACGGATTCTAACTGCATGCATAGTAGTCCTTTGAGTATTTTTGCATTATGATGCATGGCATAGTGATATGCCTTATGATATGGCATGATGAGATGCTAGGTAATCATGGATTACCAATGAGTATTTTCAGCAGAGTTTGGATGATTTATCAACTTAGCATAAGCTAGATATGATTATGTTTCAAGATATTAACTATTTTTCACGATTTTGACTGTATGTATATATCTATACATAGTATACCGTATGTATGTGTAAGGATGTACATATGACAAAGTAAAGAGATTACTCTATGAGTATGAATAATGTGATTATAAAGTATTAGGATTATACTGTCAAAGTTTTATGCTTCTTGAAATCCCCTACCAAGCATAGCTTGTTGAGATATTGTAAATGTTTCAATGTTTAGAATATCTTAGATGCAGAGAAGGACAATTAGGAGCTCAAGACTTAAGAAGACTTGAAATAATAATCAATTAGGGTATACCCCTTGAAGACATGTATTTTATTTGAGAGCATTGTCTTGTATTGACAGTTTTTCATGTATGGTGAGGTTTGAAGTTTGGCTTATATAATTTAGACAACATATGTACTAATACCATGCTGTACTGTGAACCATTTGATGGATTCTAGGTTTTCAAACAAGTTTTAAAGAAGAGAATTTCCACTACTTTGTTTTGTGAAAATTTTTTACTACTGAGGGCCCTGCCTTTGAAAAAATGTATTACAAAATGTGTTACAAAAACCCAGGTCGTCATAATTCATTGGCTTGAAATTACATCCAATAAAGGTGCACATGTATATAGATAACAAGGCTAAAAATTGCACACTTTTCTAAGGGCTAGAACTTATTCAAAACAAGAATTAAACACGCTCCAATGAGTCACAATCTAAATCAAGCATATGAATTCAAGAGAGAAAATCAAAGCAAAAGATGGAGAAAAGATGCAAGAAGCAAGGCAAAGAAACAAGGAAAAATAAGGTGATCAAAGCAAGGAACAAGAGAACTATGAGAGGGAAACAAAAGAGATTCAAGATACGGTTACTCTTGGCTGTCACTAACATAGAAAAAGTAACTTGGATCTTGAGTAATTAAGTAAGAAAAATAGGAGTGAAAGTAAGATTCAAGGAAAGATAAGCTAGTTTTTGTAATGACTCGAACATTTGACGCTATTTTTGCATCGCTTTTACTAAATTGAGGGAGAAATGGTTTAATTTGGAAATTTATATAGAATTAACTATATTAAATGTTTTATTTTAATTAAAATATGAAACGAAGGAATTTGTGAGTAAAATTAGCGCCATTATATTCTGCGCTCAAAATGGAATCCAACGCCGAAAACAGAGTTCATATGACCAAGTTATAGCCATTTGAAGATGAGGGACATTTTCATAAATTAAATAAAAATGAGAAGGACTGGAAAACACAGGGGGCTATTTTACTAACGGCACCCCCCTCAGGTCATCCCCTACCTCTAGCCACTGACCTGCATGATCACCGCCTCTGTGAGGCGGCAAAAATGGTGGCACTGCCATGGGCAGCACCGCCTTTGAAGGGCTATAAGAAGCCCTCTTCCCCCTCCCACTCCAAGCACCATTTTTCCCTCTCTTCTCTGACTGTCCAAGCTAGGGTTCTAGCAAATTTTCATTAGAAAACCCTCTTGTTCCCTCTGCAAATCTGGCACAGCCCAGGTCCTTCCTTCGGGCCTACCATCCTTTTCTCTCTTTCTTCTCCTTCTCCCTCCTCTGGCCTGTGCAAGTTCACTCTATTTTCCAGCCATAAGGGTTTTTCCCTCTTGGTGTTTCCGGCGACCAAGGGTTCAGGTAGGCGTTAAGGGAAATGCACCTACCTGTCGGGAGGGGCGCCATCTCCGACTGCCCAGGTAAGCCCTCACCTCCCTCTTGCATTTTTCCCTTTTCCCAGACCAGATCCATGCCAGATCTGGTGTTTCCCAACTGGAGATCGCATAGCGGAAAGGCTGTTCCATCCGGCTCCACGCGAACTAGGCATCCCAAGGACGCAACACATAACGCGCTCCTGGGATGTGCACCTTGGATGAGCTTCGGGCATGCACCCCATGCGACATGATCCCAGTTCGACCGGGATGCACAAGAGCCCAGGAGCCGTGACACTTGCGCACCCACGCCGAAGATGCATCATGTGATGCCATCTAGGACGCATGCCTTGGCGCGCTACTTGGGCATGTGCACTCGTGAACGTGGTCTTGGTTCGACTGGGACTTTCACGTGTCCTAGGAACCATGACGCGTAGGGCCCTAATTGACACATCTGGGTCATCCATTGATGTGCGACACTAAAAACCCAATTAAGAAGGCTATATAGCTCCGATCAATGATCCAAAAGACTTGTTGCGTTCGTAATGATGACATGGACCTAATGAGACTATAAAAATTAGGATCTGAGAACTATTTAGTATGGCTATAGCCTCAAAACTATAGAGATCTTCTAGATCTACCAGATCAAAGATGATCAAAAAGGGCAGATCTATCCATTAATCTAGAAATCTAAATAGTGATATATAAATAGATAGAAAATAATATTTAAATCCTTGTTGTCAAACAATATACAGGGTTTTACGAAGATGTGCTAGGGTTGAGTAATGAAGAACATGATTCAAGGAACATTGAGATAGGTAGTCTGATCCTTAGTATGCGTTTTTAAACCATGCCATTCTTATATGAGTTAACAAATTTATAACATTAATTACGATACTAGCATGAGTAGAGTTTATGCCATGCTCGTATACTTTGAAAACAAATGCATAAATTGCATGATTTATGTTGATTTGAGATTTGGACTATGTATGTTATTGGGCTATTGAGCCTAGTGGGCACTATGCTGAGGGGTACGGGTTTGGCCTCTCGGCCTCTACCACCAAAAGGGTGGATGGTATCACTGTAAAAAATGGCAGTCCCTTCCCTAACTGTTGTGGTAAATAGGGATGATGATTGGAGGTGTTCACGGCACCCTTTCGGGGACATATCCATAGTCGCCGTGGAGGCTATGGTGGACTGGTCTCTAGATACCGGAGACACGCGATCCAGAGGGGTTCTGGTCGTGAGTGTAGTGGCCCTAGGATTTCAGTGTGATTGATATGTATATAGCACTGAGATGGTCGTATACAAGTACTCATGACCAGTTGGCGTGACGTGTATGCCGAGAGACTAATGTGCATGATACTAGCATCTGCTTGAATGATGAATATTTTAAGAGTTTCATTATTATTATATTTGACTTGCTGGTTTGATGCATTTGATGCATTTTTTGAGATCTTCATGTATGGATCTATTTATTTCTATTTCATGATTTTGATCATATTTATATCATTGAATACTAGATTATGAGAAAGGATTCCATGATTGAAATTGCATCAATAAGCTTATGTTTTATGCATAACTATGCATGCTTACACAAAAAGAATCACTGATGTTTTACATGAAAAGCTCTTGGAATCATGCATATTGCCTACCGTGTTTTCAAAATGGTAGTATCAGATCACCTACTGGGTATGAGAAATACTCATCCAAATATATTATTTTTCAGGATAGCTCCACTCACGAGTAGAAGGAGCATCATGAAATGTTAGTGCTGCGATCAAGTAAATGAAGAAGAGACAAGTATGAATGTAAGTAAACTCTCTACCCTTTGGACATGTATCTGTATTTATTTACAGTTGGGCTGTGAGGTGTGACTGGATAGACCTGGGAAGACATTTATGATTACAGTAATTTTCAAAAACTACTTTGGTTGTTGTGAGAGCAAATGACACTTGGGGTTTTCAAAATGAGTTTAAAACAAAAGATTTTTTCACTGCATTGCATTTTTTTTATAAAATGGTTTTCAAATAGGGACGCATCCCGCCCTAGGAATTAGGTATTGCATTTAAAAATGCATGGGAAAACCCAGGTCGTCATAGTTTTATATGCTGAAATTAGGTGAAGACGACAAAGAAACAAAGAAGGAATTAAAGGAACCAACTAACTTGGAATTGAAAGAAAAGAAATATGGAAAGGAAGCTTGAAAAATTTTGTAGAACACACCCAAACAAGAGTAGTAAAAGAGTCCTAGATGTCCCTTGAATGAAACTCCACTTTTCAAGGGTTTGAAAACCAACCCCCTACTTGGAAAAGAAATGTGGAATCCATTGAGTATTGATAGATGGCTGGTTTCCAATTGAATGAAGGTTAATCTAAGAGAGGAAAGTAGATCTAGACCTAGGATTTCACTAAGGAAAGTTAGATAGAGAGATGAGGTGGATGAATTAGGTAAGCAATGATGTCATGATGGTTGATTGCCATCTTTGGAAGGAGGAGGCATCAACTTCTTAGGAAGGTGGCATGGAGCTCCTTTCGTCTAATTATGTATTTAGCTATTGGAAAGAGAGAGAAAAGAAAGAATGGAAGATAGGTAAGATGGGAAAGACTTAGGGTTTTGAAGTGTTTTAGGTGTATGACTTAGACCTAGGGTTTCCTAATTAGGAGGCCACCTAAAATGAAGCAAGGAGGAGACATCTCCTTCTTAGGATGGTGGCTCTCTCCTTAAGCCAAAAATGTGGAAACCCTAGTTAGGTGGGTGTAAAGGATGAAAAATGGAAAGTGGGTTTCCTCTCATGATTGGTCCACCTATGCAGGATCCTCTTACCTTTTATAAATATCTCTCAAAACCTTCTAATTATCCCTTAAAAATCACACTTTTAGCATGAGATAATTGCTTAAATTAAGGCTTTAATCCTGTGACTCCATGTGGCATGGCTTATTCCTTAGTGCCTTGAATGGTTAAGTGCTTAGGCTCTAAAGCTTGAATGGCTTGGATTCCTTGAGATTTCCTGGTTAGACTAGGAAACCATATGCATGGCTCCAATTCTCATGTAAAGTAGTGGAATTGCATGGCTTTTTGTAGTAGGCCATTTTAATCAACTTTAATGCTTCCTTTTGCCTTCTTACTTGGTGTAATATGGTCTTGAAACTTGATCACACTTTGGATTGATGTCATTTAGGTTTTGGTTTAATCTTTTGATCTTGATCTTCAATTCTCATCTTGATCAGTCTTGGCCTTTAGATCACCTTCTCAATACCTACAATAGATTAAAAAAAACCCTAATTAAATCCTTGAAAATTATGACAATTCACATAGTTACTATGGATTAGCTCATAAAAAATATATGTATTAAAAATTCTACGAAAATGCTTAGAATAACACTATATTTTATAACACATTGGCTACTAATTGGGTACTTTTTATAAAAAATTGAATAGTTACAAGTCCCCATCTGCTTAAGGTAAAAAAAAAAAGTCCCACTATTTCTTTGTGTCAACAATTTTTCACTTTCCAAAACTTAGATCCACTTCTCAAATTTCATAAATTTTTTATCTCCAATTGATTTCTCATATTTCCATTTTTTTATGATAGAATCTCACACCTTTAAAAGGCACATACAATCTATATACAGACACCTTGTTCCATGATTTGCATCATTAAGAGGCAGAGGATGCTACCTCCTAAAAAGGTGGTGCCTCCCACCTTTTGTTGCTTCTCAAGGGTTTCAATGTGGCTCTTCATGCTAACTGCCTCCTCTACTTGATGTTTCAGGCCTCCATCCTCCTTTCAAGCCTACCATGTTGATTTCTTTCTAGTTACATTGGTTTTCCTTTCTGTTTTACATTCCTTGTTGCTTGTTTTTATTTCTAGTTTTGAGCCTCGTCTTTGCTTAAATTCCTTATTTGTCTACCTCTTTTTTTCAGCCTTAGATCTTTGTATTCAAGGGCCCCCATCTCTTGTAGTGATGACCAAGAGATAGTGATCTTTGGATCAAGTTATTTAGTTCCTTAAGTTCCTTGAATTCCTTAATACTCTTTGGCTTCACTTGCATACATCTTTGGGAAGTTGGATTACATGAAGATTAAAGTTGATGCTTTGTATGAAAGATGTGAAATTTACCTTCCATTGTTCAAATGTTTATGTGCACATTTTTGTAATAGTTTCAATTCAATAAAACTATTTGGTTTGGGAAAATACGAAGTCAATTGAAGGTATAGGTTCACTTGAGAACAATATAGGTTCACCTAAAATCTTATCCGTACCTATAGAATATGAAGAAGAAGTGTCAATTATGTTTTAAGCCAACATCAACTAGCAATAGGGTACATATTAGAAGTCGACAAGGATTTAAGCCCCACCATTACTCTCTCCCTAGAAAAACAAGAACAACCTTTTAGGAAAATATGAAGTCAGCTTAATCCCCAATTTTAGGAAAATGTAAGAGAGAATGAGAAAAAATATGTACTGATTGTAGTGGTCACATTATCCCTAAATTTGGTAAAAAAATGGGGTCATTCCTCTCAAGTTGGTCCTAATAAATTTAAATGCATGGTGGTCTTTCGTGCTATAATGTTATCACCACCAAGGCAGAGGATGTATATTGACTACTATAAAATTCTTAAATGGAGTGACAAATTCTTCCATGTCATTGTTAGAGTTAGGGTAGTTTAATTAATTAAGTTCAAAATTAAAGTAGACTAGACTAGCCCATTATAGTACATCTAGATGAAGATGTTAAACTTAGCGCTCATTGAGACTTAACCAGGGTTTTTTGTGTCACATTGTTCTACATCACTCATTTATCATATAGGTGTCCTATTTTTCAAAACATTAGAGATAATGTTTAATTCAAACAGGAGGTGTAGAAATGCATGAGATTTCTGAGTTTCTTCTAATAAACAAATTTTCAAAATTTTCTAAGTTTTCTAAGTTTTCAAGGTCAAAGTTCCTTTACTGTGATGAGAATTGGATTGTCTGACTTTTAGTATTTCCCCTACTTTAATTTCTTAGTGGAAATGCATATGGTTAATCATGTATTTTATTTATGTCCTAAAGTATTTTATGAAAGTTAAATCTCAGTATACTCTTACACACAATACATGGTCTAGACTAATAGATGGCTATAACTTAGAGACACTAAGAAAAATTAGCGGAGACATATACCCTAGTGAGTATTAGATACTATCATATTTTTTAGGGCTGTAAGTAATTCCATACTTTCTTCATTGGAAATTTCGATGAAAGATCCTAATGCCTTTGTTTTGACCAATTGCCAAGATATCATAGGTGTGCTAACTTTCTTTCTTGAATATTTATTAAATCTGAAAAGGCTTTAAGAAACCTAGAAATGATATACGCCTTCCTTGTTATAGCCCAAAGACATAAGCCTACTAGTGTATTATACTACTAGTTAGACCCTTTGAGCCTATTGGTAAGCCTTTTTCTTTTCAAAACCCATTTCCCTCGACCCCAAAAACCCAAATATAAAATATTCATTACCTATTTTTCAAAAATGAGTAGAGATGGTAGAAAAAGTTCAAAAAATGCAAAAGTCTAAGAAGTGAAAAATATGAAAGTGCCTATAAAGAAAAAGCCTTTCATCAAAATGAAAGAAAGTAAAAAAGAAATATCAAAAGAAAGCCCCCTAATGAGGATATAAATAGGAAAGAATTAAGGTGAAGTATTTCAATTGGCCTCAGTAGTGACATCCATTCTTAGAGATCACATTCCTTTGTCTCATTTGTACTTGTAAGGTTATGTGAACCATCAATATCTTTGGATTTGGTCACATAGTGAGAGAATTGTATTTGAATCTTTTTCTCTAAGACCTTTAATTATAACTGTATATAGTGAGAAATTGAGGTCAAAACCTTATTCCAATAGAGTGTAAGCATTTCTATTTAGAAGAACTGACTTATGTAGCCTATACACACATGTAATCGAAGATATAACTCTAGTAAAATGACTTTGATGTGAGGTAACTTGTAGAATTTTCCATTTATCTTTATTAAGTTATTTAAATAAGTAGCATGCTAATGGATGAGAATTCTTTGAGATAAATAAAGGGGCTTAGCCTTATGGAATTTTTGGGGTATATTCACAACAAACCCTCACGAGGCAAAACTCATCCACTAGGGGTAACCTAGGGGTTTAAGGACTTTGTTGCATATGCTAAATGTAATCGTGAGCGCCTACAAACATGGAAACCACTTGTATTTTCATGATTTTTCACATATTTTACTCAGGACTACCAAAATGCTGGTTAGGGGTGTGATGAGTATTCAATTTTGTATAAAAGTACCCTATTAGTAGCCCACGTATTATAAAATAGAGTTATTTCTAGGACTTTTTCAAAAATTTATAACACAAGTATTTCTAACCTAATAATTCAAAAGTTTGATATTTTGCAAGTTTAGCAGCAAATCTAGAGCAAGTATGTGAATTATCTATTTTTTAAGGATTTAATTAGGGTTTTTATTCTTTTGTAGGTAGTGAGAAGATGATCCGACAGCCTCTATTGTACTTCAAAGAGTTTTTCATGGGTCAAACTATGCAATTAGCTTGCAAGGGGTGTAGGGGGCAGCATGCCCTTATCAGGGGTTCAGAGACAGAGCCCCCAAAAGGTCCACAAAGAAATTTTGTCTTATTATGTTGCAGCAGTCTCTAAAATTTATCTTAGGGTAAAAAGGAAGCAATTGGAAGAAGTTAAAGGCAACTAAAATGGGCCGGTGCATAAGCCATGCATCTCCACTACCTTTACGTGGAAGCCAAGCCATCTTAATCATTTAAGCCATGCAAAAGGGAGACGAGCTAAACAAGTTATTCAAGCCACCCATGGATGAGCCAACAAAGTAAGCCATTAAGGCACGTAAAGCCATGTCACTTAGAGTCACACGATTGGAGCATTATTTCTAAGAATTATTCATGAAAAAAAAAACATGATTTCCATGACATTTAGAAGGTTTTGAGGGAAATTTGTAATTGGCAAGATTATCATGCAAGGTGAACCAATGGGAAGAGAGCCCTTGACTTTCTATGCTCTTTTCATTTTTTCCCATATCTATCCACGACCACCTATGGTTTTTACATGAAACAATTAGGGGGAGACTCCTATCTCCCAAAAAGGTGGTGCCTCCTCCTTAAAGTTTCCTTTGTTTACCTCTCCACCTCTCCTTCTTTCCGCCTTCAACTCACCTTCTAATTCCCATCTCTTCATCATCTCCACTCATCTCTCGTCTTCCATCTCCAAGTCATTCCTAGGTCCCACTTATCTTTCTTAGCCTCACATATCCCCATCTACTTCAGTAAAAAAAAATGTCCCACTACTCTGTGTCAATGATTTTTCACCTTCCAAAAGTGACATCCACTTCTTAAATTCATAAAAAATTCTATCTCCAATTGATATATCATATTTCTATTATTCTTAGGATAGAATCTGACACTTTTAGAAGGCACATACAATCTATATATAAATACCTTAGGTTCCACAATTTACATCATTGAGAGGGGGAGGACACTACCTCCTAAAAGGGTGGTGCCTCCCACCTTCTATTGCTTCACTGAGGTTTCAACATGGTTTTTCTTGTTGGTAACCTTCTCCACTTTATGTTTGAGGCCTACATCCTCCTTTCAAGCCTACCAAGTTGATTTCTTCCTAGTTAGGTTGGTTTTCCTTGCTCTTTTACATTCCTTGTTGCTTGTTTTTATTTTTAGTTTGTGAGCCTTGTCTTTGTTTAGTTTTCTTGTTTGTCTGCTTCTTGTTTTTGGCCTTAAATTCTTCTATTCAAGGGCCACCATCTCTTGTAGTTAAAGCCAAGAGATAGCAATCTTTGGATCAAGTTATTTGGTTCCCTAAGTTACTTGAATTCCATTGCTCCATTCCATCTTTCTTTTCCTTTCTTTTTCCTTCATACTCTTTTGTTTCACTTGTATATAACTTTGGGAAGCTTGACTATAGGAAGATTGAACATGATGCTTTGTATATGAAAGATGTGCAATTTACCTTCCATTATTCCAATGTTTATGGCACATGTTTGTAATAATTTTAATTCATTAAAAGTATATGGTTTGAGTGCAATTTTCTTTGTGATTTCTAATATATTTTAGTCCATTGAATGTCATGCTTTAACCTAAGTTTCCATGCACTATCACATTACATCTTCCATACATATAATTATAGGTGTTTTACATTTTAAGAGTCAAATGCACACATTCATGAACCCTGCACACAACTTTGAGGGTGATATGCATTTTCTTGAAGTGCATTTTCTTGGTTTATTTGAATATTTTATTGTTATTTCTCACTTAGGTTTCCATGCTTAGTTTCATGTCCCATTCATGCATCAAAATCTTTTAGATTTCATCATAGATTCATGCACTTTCCATCTTAGATTTCATGTGCACTACCCTTCTCATCATGCTCACCATTTATTTTAATTTTAATTTTATTGTTTCATGCATACTATTTTGCTTCTTTCTTTTTTTCCTTCATCTTACATGTTTTGTAGTCTAGTTAGGTTCGTTGCCCAAGTTTAATTGGATTTTAAGTTAGATTTAGAAAGCTTCCATGTTTGGGTTTAGAAAATTCCAATTTTAGAAAGTTTTAAATTTCATGCAAGTTTTAGTTTCATGATATTTCAACTCCTAGATTATGTTGAAAACCATCTCTTTTGGCTAGGTTAGATAATCTAAAGAAGATCCTATCAGCATACAAATTCGTGAGATTACTTGTAGGATAGAGCTCTCTCGTCTTCAAATTACTATATTATTTCATGCACTTGCAAGTAATTTTAAAGCTACACCAATTTTATCTTTAGTCATAATTTTAGGTTGCATTATATTAGGATTTTTTCTTCGTACTTGCATATTTTCTTAATTCCTAAAAAATTAGCATATGTTACTTATTCTATGTGAGGGGAATTTGGTAAAGGAGCAATGGCGGTCTTGTGGGTCAAAGCTTCATCAAATTAGGATTTATTTGTAGTGAGTCCCCATTGTAATTTGTAATTTATCATTCAATTTTAAATGGGTGGTAATAAAACAGGGCAAGTGTGGGACATGGTGGCCAACACTTGATCTTTATCAGAAACCTAACTATAAGTTTCTCTCATTTTACTTTATTTTTCATATTATTGTTGTATTTAGTGTAATTTGCATATTGGTTAGTATTGTAACTCATATGGATTAAGGTCATTCATTATAACTGTTGCATCTTATTTAGGGTTTTTACATTAGTTGTGCATCTGTCTAACCCATGGTTAGATAGCATATAGGAGGCATTAGTTTATTTTCTTTGCACTCACATTGCATGTTTAATTACTTTCTGGTGGATGGTACACATTGATAGTAAGGGCCTCATAAGATAAGGACCAAATTTCATCATCAGATCCTTGGCCCACCTAGGCGATAAAATCAATTCCTTGTATGTTTGCCATCCCAACCATTGAATCTTAATTTAAAATCAAGTAGAAATAGACTTAAGGTAGCGAGCATTGTAGTTCTAATGGGTATGCAAAATCCAAGTGATTTTCCCACTCCTTTCATTGATGGTTGTTGAGGTCTAAATGCCTCCTTTCATGAGAATTATATTAACCACCTTAGAGAAAAACCAAACTAGTAAGCAATAATTGAGCCTGGATAATAGGAGGAGCTATTTAGATCTAAGTCTGAAAGCTACCATCCTACACATTATCAAAGAATATCAAATTAGCTCATTAGTGCACCATTAAGGATTGATTGATTGTGCATCAATTAGAGTTAGGAGTGGCATTTAGTTAGGTTGCATCATATAGTCATTGCTTTCCATTTGTTTCTCATAAAAAAAGTACTCATTCATTGTATACAACAAATTTTTTCATTGAGTGCAATGGAATACCAAATAGGGGATGAGAAACCACCACTTTCACACTATTTCACTACTAAGCCATTACATTATGGGAATAGGTATGGAATGGAGACAAGGTATACTCCTAATCTATCCAATACATTTGATAGTCAATTGTATAGGATGAGTAGAAAGTGGGAAGGATTTGAAGCTAAAATTGATTAGATTGATAATCTAAAGAATAGGACAAATGCTTATATGCAAGATATTGAGTCATATCAATAACCTTAATACAATAATTATTATGCCCATTATGAACGTCCATATCTTCTTACTTCATGGCCATCAAGCTCAACCTATAATGGAGATTATCAAGACCAAGTGGATGCACCTAATGCATTCACTCCCTAGCAATCAGTATTATCTTGAGATAGACTATCAATACAATAATGGATGGGCTAGAATCATGAGCAACTGTGGTCTCATAATTATCAGGATAAACCATCATGGTTGCAACCTAATAAACCCTACCAAGAATATCAGACATCTCTGGGAGAACAATCGTGTTTCAATCTTGTTCAAAACTTTCCTAGTACCCTAATGCACAGCACTATGAGCCATACAAGTCTGAAGAATCATTAGAAGATACCCAAATTAGAGAAAATACAAAGCTAATGTCATTGAAAATGGATTAAATGCATGCTGACATTACACAATGGACTAAGGAAATGGAAAAAACAAGGGAGAATATCAAGGAAACCCTTAATAGAATTATAAGGTTGAAAATACCATATGTTTCTGATTGCAATGAAGAGACATCCATTGAAGAAGAAAATGAGTTTTTAGACACTAAGCCATAAGTGGACACTTCTCAATGGCAAGAGGAGTAGAAACTCCTATGATTCTTGAAATTCAAATTCAGCCTTGTAGAGAAGAAGAAGCACCCAATTATCAAACAACAGACAGCAATATGGGTTCACTTGAAATCTTATCTGTAGCTGTAGAATAGGAAGAAGAAGAGTAAATTTATGCTTTGAGACAATATCAAATGGCTATAGGATACACATTAGAAGTTAATAAGGATTTAAGCCCCATCATTACTCTACCCCCAAAAAATAAGAATAACCTTTTAGGAAAATACAAAGTTAGCTTTATCCCCAATTTTAGGAAAATGTAAGGGAGAAGGAGAAAAAATATAATTGCAATGCTCACTATTATCCCTAAATTTGGTAAAAAATGGGGCCATTCCTCTCAAGTTGGTCCCAATAAATTTAAATGCACAGTGGTCCGTCGTGCTGTAATGTTATCACCACCAAACATTTGAAGGAGGAGGATGTACATTGACTACCACAAAATTCTTAAATGGAGTGAGAAATTCCTCCATTTAATTGTTAGAGTTAGGTTAGTTTAACTAATTAGCTTAAGACTAAAGTAGAGTAGACTAAATTTCTATAATACGTCTAGTTTAGGATGTTAAACTTAGAGCTCATTGGGAGGCAACCCAGGGTTTTTCGAGTGTCATTGTTCAACATCACTCATTTTTCATATAGGTACATTTCAAAACATTAAGGACAATATTTAGTTCATGTAAGGAGGTGTAGACATGCATGGGATTTTTGAGTTTTTCTAATAAATTTTTTTCAAAATTTTTTAAGTTTTCAAGGTCAAAGTTCCTTTTATTGTGGTGAGAATTGGATTGTCTAAACTTTAGTATTTCTACTACTTTAATTTCTTAATAGAAATGCACATGGTTAATTATGTATTTTATTTATGTCCTAAAGTATTTTAAGAAAATTAAATTTCAGAATACTTTTACACACAGTACATAGTCTAGACTAATAGATGGTTATAACTTAGAAACCTTGACAAAACTCAGTGGAGACCTATACCCAAGAGAGTATTAGAGACTCATCTTTATGATGGTTATAAATTATTTCATACTTTCTTCAATGGGCATTTCTTTGAAAGATCCATGTATCTTTATTTTGGTCAATTGCCAAGAAATAATAGGAGTGTTAACTTTCTTTCTTGAATATTTATTGAATTTGATAGGCTTGTAAGGAACCTAAGAAATGATATAAGCTGTTACAGCCCAGAGACATAAAGCCTACCTAGTATATTATACTACTAGTTAAACTCTTTGAGCCTATTGGTAAGCCTTTTTTTTTTTTCAAAACCCATTTACCTTGACCCAGAAAACCCAAATATAATATATCCATTAACAATTTTCAAAAATGAGTAGAGAAGGTAGAAAAAGTTCAAATAAGGCTAAAAGTCTAAGAAGTGAAAAATATCAAAGTTCTTACAAAGAAAAATCCTTTCATCAAAATGAAAGAAAGTTAAAAAGAAATATTAGAAGAAAAAAAAAGTGAAGAGAAAGGAAAAATAGTAAAGATATTCACTTTAGTACATTCAAAAGAAAAGAAAAGTTATCCCAACAACATTTATGGAAGACCTCTTCTCAGGTTTGAATTTTGAATCCTTGTACCTTCCTTTCACAATGTATCCCAAGCCTACGTTTGGTCCTATCTAAAGACCTATTGAGCTTAAGGTAGAAGATATCCCTAATGAGGATATAAATAGGAAGGAATTAAAGTGAAATATTTCAGCTAGTCTTGATAATGACATCCATTATTAGAGCTCACATTCCTTAGTCTCATTTGTGCTTCTATGATGTGAACCATCAATATCTTTGGATTCTATCACATAATGAGAGAACTGTGTTTGACCCTTTTTCTCTAAGAGCTTTAATTTTAAGTGTATACCAATGAGAAATTGAGATCAAAACCTCATTCTAAGGGAGTATAAGCATATCTATTTAGAAGTCCTAACTTATGTAGCATGTACACACATGCACACCGATATATAACTCTAGTAAAATGGCTTTAGTATGAGGGTAACTTGTAGTATTTTCCATTTATCTTTATTAAGTTATTAAAGTAAGTAGAATGCTAATGGATGAAAATTCTTTGAGATAAATCAAAGGACTTAGCCTTATGGAATTTTGTGGGCATATTCACTGCAAACCCTTAAAAGCCAAATGCATTCACTAGGAGTAATCTAAGGGTTTAAGGGATTATTGCATATGCTAAATACAATCTTGAGCACCTACGAAAATGGTAACCACATGTTTTGATCATTTTTTACATGTTTTGCCAGGACTAGCAAAATGATGGTTGGGGGATGTGATAAGTGTTCAATTTTGTATAAAAAGTACCCAATTAGTAGCCCATGTGTTATAAAATAGTGTTATTTCTAGGACTTTTTTGAAAATTTGTAACACAAGTATTTCTAACCTAATAATTCAAAAGTTTGATATTTTGTAAGTTTAGAAGCAAATCCAAAGCAAATATGTAAATTATTATGATTTTTAAGGATTTAAATAGGGTTTTTACTCTTTTGTAGGTAGTGAGAAGATGATCCAATGGCCACTATTGTACTTCATACAGTTTTTCATGGGTCGAACTATGTGGTTAGCTAGCTGAGGGAGCAAGGGCAAAGTACCCTGCCCCTATTAGAGGCTTAGGGAGCATAGCTCCCAAAAGGTCAACAAAAAAATCATGTCGTCCTGTGTTGCAGCAATCCTAAAAATTATCCTAGGGCAAGAAGGAAGCAATTGGAAAAGGTGAGTAAAATGGGCTCATGCACAAGCCATGCATTTCCACTGTCTTTACATGGAAGCCAAGCCACCTTAATCATTTAAGCCATGCAAAAGGGTGACAAGCTAAACAAGTTATTCAAACTATGAAGCTAAGCATTCAAGCCACCTATGAATGAGCATTAAAGTAAGCCATTAAGCCACATAAAGCCATGCCACTTAGAGTCACACAATTGGAGGATTATTTGAAGAAATTATCCAAGAAAAAAAATGATTTTCATATGATAAGTATTGTAATTGGTGAGATTATTGTGCAAGGTGAACCAATGGGAAGAGAGCCCTTAACTTTCTTTCCTCTTTCCATTTTCTCCCATCTCTCTCCAGTACCACCTAGGGTTTTTACATGAAACAATTAAGGGGAGATGCCTACCTCCTAAAAAAGGGGGCACCTCCTCCCTTAAAATTTCCATTGTTTACCACTCCACCTCTTTTTTCCTCCTTCAATTCATCTTCTGATTCCTTATCTCTTCATCATCTCCATTCATCTCTTGTCTTCCATCTCCAAGTCATTCCTAGCTCCCACTTATCTTTCTTAGCGTCACACATCCCCATCTCCATAAGTTAAAAAAATGTCCCACTACTCTATGTCATCGATTTTTCAGTTTCCAAAAATGACATCCACTTCTTCAATTTCATAAAAATTCTATCTCCAATTGATGTCTCATATTTCCATTTTTCTTTGGATAGAATCTCACACTTTTAGATGGCACATACAATCTATATATAAACATCTTAGGGTTCCACGATTTACACTATTGAGAGGGGGAGGACTACCTCTGAAAAAGGATGTGTTTCTCACCTTCTCTCGCTTCGCTATGGTTTCAAAGTGGTTCTTCATACTAGCAGCCTCCTCCACTTGATGTTTTAGGCCTCCATCCTCCTTTCAAGCCTAGCATGTTGATTTCTTCCTAGCTAGGTTGGTTTTCCTTGCTCTTTTATATTCCTTGTTGCTTGATTTTATTTCTAGTTTATGAGCCTTGTCTTTTCTTCATTTTCTTGTTTATCTGCTTCTTATTTTTGGTCTTAGATCCTTGTATCTAAGGGCCACCATCTCTTGTAGTGACAGCCAAGAGATAGTGATCTTTGGATCAAGTTATTTGGTTCCCTAAGTTTCTTGAATTCCATTGCTCCATTCCATCTTTCTCTTCCTTTCTTTTTCCTTAATACTCTTTGGTTTCACTTGCATACATCTTTGGGAAGTTATACTACATGAAGATTGAAGTTGATGCTTCGTACATGAAAGATGTGCAATTTAACTTCCATTCTTCCAATGTTTATGCCCACATTTTTGTAATAGTTTCAATTCAATAAAAATATATGGTTGGGGTACAATTTTCATTTTGATTTCTAATAAATTTTAGTTCATTGATTGTCATGTTGTAACCTTAGTTTCCACGCACTATGGCATTACATCATCCATGCATATTATTATAGGTGTTTTGCATTTTAGAATCACATGCACACATTCAAGAACCATGTGCACAACTCTAAGGGTCATGTGCATGGTCTTGGGGTGTGTTTTCTTGGTTTTTTTATTGTTTCATTGTTATTTCTCACTTAGGATTGCATGATTAGTTTCATGTCTTGTTCATGCATCAAAGTCTTTTATATTTCATCATAGATTCATGCATCTTCCATCTTAGATTTCATGCACACTATACTAGGCATCATGCACACCATTTAGTTTAGTTTGTACTTCAATGTTTGATGCGCACTATTTTGATTTTTGTTTCCTTAGTCATGCATGTTTTGTTGTCTAGTTTGGTTCATTGCCTAAGTTTAATTGTATGTTAGCTTTGATGTACAAAGCTTCTAATTTCATGCATGTTTTAATTTCATTGTTATTTCAGCTCCTATATATTTGTAAACCATCTTTTTTGGCTAGGTTAAATAATCTAAAGAAGACCTGGTCAACATACAAACCCATGAGATTCCTCATGGGATCGGCCTCTCTCGTGTGTAAATTACTACATTGATTCATGCACTTGCGAGTAATTTTAAAACTATGACATCAATAAACTTAGGTACATCATGTAACAACCCTATATTTTATCATGGTTTAAATTGACAGTGAAGTGAAGATCAAATTTCATTGAAAATTGAAATCCTTAAAAGTAAACTTATAAAGGAATTTGATTTTGACTTTGAAACCTCAAAAATTCCAATGTGCACTATGATTTCCAACGACACTGATTTTGCTCGAAACTGAGGTGAGAAGTAGAAAAATAAAAAGATTTACTAAATATCAGAGGGGGCCAAATTGATAATGGTACCCCCTCTCAACAAATGGGCCTCATGCGGCAGCCAACCAAGCAAAACTTGAAGCATATAACTCTACTCCTGGCTGCCTTTCACATTGGGAAGAGGCTAATGAGCCCCACTACTCTCCCTGTTTTCTTATCTCCACTCCCTCCCTCATCTCAATCCCTCTCCCTACCACTACACCTCTCTCTCTGGGCATCACTCTAATAGTCAATATCTGTTTTTCCCCCACTAGCGACTATTGCAGCATAGGTAGGAAACCCACCTACTCATAGCTCTTCCCTCATCTTTCACTCTTTTCCCTTTTTCTCTATCTCACCTTCATCTCCTTCCATCGCCGGCAATGACAAAAAAACTAACTTGGGTTTTGGTCAATTTTTCTCCTTTTATTTTGCACTACATGGGGACAAAATCACTCTAGATTTTAAGGGAGAGAAGGTAAAATCAGGATTTAGAAGGCCCATGTTTCATTTTCTTAAAAAAAAATGGCATTCTCAACACTATGTAACAGTCATGGTGGTGGCCCTTGTCTAGCTGTCTTCTTCAGTGACAGTGATCGGATTGTAGTGTCGGTGACCAGATTTTGGTGAGGGAAAAAGGGAGAAATTAGATGGATGGAATCCTCACAAAATGAATTACGCATCCCTATCAACCAAAGTTCAATTGGAGATTATCTAATCATTGAATTTTTTATCTAAACACTGTGCACGAATGGTGCTAGATCTAAAAATTTGACCGTTGAAAATACGATCAGATATTAGATCTATGAATCTAATATGTTAATTGAATGTTAAAGACAATTTAGGTTAGAAATAATAATTAAAAAGTTTATTAAATGTATAAAAGCTGATTGGACCATTAATTTGTAGATCAGATTTGTCCAACACTTAGATCTATATGATTTAAGCCTAGAACATCATATTGGACTAATTTATGTATGATATTAACTTCCCCAACACCCGAAAGGTATCTGATCTAAGGTTGAATAGAAAATCAGGGATGATCTAACCATTCAAATTAGGATCTTAGTATACAAATATGTGATCAAGAAGTGACACTTATTCCATATTTCTCATATTGGAGCATAATTGATAATTGAAGTCCTAATTGGGGATTACTTTTCGTTGATCAACCTCCAACTAATTTGAGATTGATCTTAGTAAATCTAAACCATCAGATTGAGGGGGGTAAATTCTAAGATTACTAAGCTTTCACATTTATTGCACTTGTGCATTGTTTTGTTAAATAAATGTAATTACTATACTTAAATTGTAGTTGATAACTTATTTTGAGGTTGTAAATATAGATTTGTTATTATTTAAATTATGTTATGACTCTTATATTAATTGTGATTGATATTGTTAGGAGACAGAATCTCCATTTTTATTTAAACATTGAATGATGACTATTAGGTGGATTGCATTACATACGTTAAATGTGCATTGTCCTATAAATAGGGGAAAGTTTGTTAGATTTTTCATAAAAATGAAGGGATCTTATGATTATAATTCAAATGGCAAGGTGCATATCATGAGTTGATTTCTAACTAAATTTTGTGCATTATTTATATTCGACTTCTTATTTGCATTTAAATGAAATTTTTGTATTTTTAAACCATGATCATGATTTAATTATGTGATCAATGAGCAACTAATATGTCACTGCGGGTACAATTGTACCTAGATTTTTTGTGCATTGATTTGCTAAGGATTTGTTTTGGACAGGTGCTTTCGCCTGGTGGACACTATGATAGGAGGGTTATAGGAATGTCCACCCACCTTTCGAAAGATGATATTTTGACACCAAGCCCAAGTGGCTTGGTTGCGAGTGCGGCATCATGGATAGACTAGACTGTGCAATCTGTTCTCCTCCCATGCGAGACAGTGATAAGTCTCACGCAATTGGTGTCAATGTTTGAGCATGCAGTGTTCCACTATTGGGCTATTGCCACAACATAGTGATCCATGTATTCTTTTTGCTACAATGCCCCACGATTGGGCAATTGTTGTAGTGTTACAATGTTCCATTATAGGGCAGTTGCCTCAAATTGATTTTTAAGAACCATGCATGTGGTAGGGTCATAGATAACCTGGCCATTAGGCATGATGATGTCATGGATGATTTGAGAGTTAATATATTTATATTTGCATACTGAGAACTAATATGTTTGACATAAATTGACAAGGACTTTCCTATATGTGATTTAAATTGAGATTTTAATACTTAACTAATTTATCGCTTATTTTGTACACATGTTTAATGAGTACTCTTTTGATGTTGACATGTCACATTATTCTTACACCATACTGTACTTGGCTGAACTTAAACTTTTGATGGAATGTTTGAAAGGTATGCAAATGATGCATTGCAAATTTATATTGATAAACCTTAGGAACCATACCTTAGGATGTTTCACTGTGTGCATGAGTGCATGGATGTAAATTTACATTGATTTATATTTGTGATCTTAGTTTTACCTACTTAGTATATTCCCCTATACTCACCCCAGTAACTCAACAAATAAACACAAAGAAAAGAAAGTCAAGAGTATTGAAAACATGAGCTCCAAATAGTCAAGGAGAATATAGGCAACGTATGTATGATCTGTACATTTATAAAAATTGTGAGATGGCTGAGTAGTAACTGTGATAATTAGTTTAAACATGTATAAATATATTTAATGTATATTGCATTGTGGGCTATAACTGGACAGAATTCTAGAAAATGATAAGTTTTGACTTGTTATATTTGAATGTAAAAATGTTTGATTTTAAACTCATGAATGTGTTTTGATCAATCAGATGATGCTCGGGGTTTTCTAAAAAGTCTTTTCAAACAAAAATGTTTTCGCTATTTGTTTTCTAAAAGAAGTTTTAAAATAAAAATAATTCTTAGAAGGCATTTGAAAAACCCC
This sequence comes from Warburgia ugandensis, assembly GCA_035236585.1. Classification (NCBI taxonomy): domain Eukaryota; kingdom Viridiplantae; phylum Streptophyta; class Magnoliopsida; order Canellales; family Canellaceae; genus Warburgia; species Warburgia ugandensis. Next base: position 43,361,077 of record CP141139.1, read on the forward strand.
GGTCATCACACATTAATACCAAAAGTCATGAAATCACATCAACCTGAAAACTTGCTAGTGCCATAGCACCCACCCTTATCTGTTATTTTCTATCATAACACACATACCCTTAAAATCATACTTTCATAAAATAGATTGCATGTGATTTGAAATCTATATGTTTTCAATACTTGATTTCATTTCAAAAGCATGTATAACATCTAAAAGCACTTTTCAGTATATTTGATTTTTCAATAGTCAATAACAAATAAAATGCTAAGATTTTCAAACATTTCAATCAATTGCATATATAATATTTCATTTTTATAATGCAAACAATGATAAAAGTACAGTAAAATCAAACTAACCAATGTAGCACTTGAATCCACCTACCTTGGGTTTTACAATCCAAAGTGGCTAAACTAAACCACATCAAATCAAAACATTCATAAGTACTTTATCAATAATCTGTAATATATACACAATGTATTACCAAAACTTATCATGAACACATGGTTTGGATCTTTTGGTTTCATCTACAGATTATGATCAATTGTTTATGGTCTGGATCTTTTGGTTTCATCTACAAATCATGATCAACTGGTTATTCTTCTTTCACTACAATTCAACATGAATTAACGTGATCACAACTACTTAGATTACTGATCATCATATCGTCAACTTTGGATCATTGATCAGACACTCAAGGTCTCTTTGGATTATCGGTTTGCACTATTGATTATGGATCAATAATTTATATAATCAATTTAATAATTTGAATTTTGTTTTCTAGATTATTTATTGATCAAATATTTATCCATGTTGGATGGTGATGGGATGACGTGTGGAAGTAATAAAGTATGATAGATGTGCCATCAATGGTTATTGCTTTTACACAAAAGACCATGACAATTCAAGAGCACAATGGAATAACAGTGTCAGCTTAGTTTCCAATGTTACATTCTTTTCCAATTCAAAGGATGACAGACCAATAATGGCAAATGATACTTATCATAGGGTTATAAGAGAGATATGAGCCTTGAATTATACTTGTAGAATTGTGGTTGTATTTAAGTATGATTGAGTAGAACACAACAAAGACAACATCAAAATTGATGCCCTTGAATTTTCCTTAGTTGACCTTAATAAGACCAGTTATAAAAATGATTAGTTTATTTTGACATCTTAAGCAAAATAGGTATTTTATGTGCAAGCCCAGATGAAAAAGGAGGGTCTTGCATTAGGTGCCAGTTGGCAAGGGAGAAGTTGAAGACGATTTTGTTATTTCTTTCTTATAAATGAATATGCATTTGTATATTAGTTTGTGAGGAAGAAATTAAAATCATTTCTAGCTTCTTAAAATATGGCAACCCTTGCATCAAGGTCCTGCCAGCAAGGGTGAAGTTGAAGATGATTTTGTTATTTCTTTTCTACTTACAAATAAATATGCATTTGTATATTAGTTTTTAAGGAAGAAATGAAAATCATCTTTAGCTTCTTAAAACTATAACAACTCTAACATGACATGAATCAAAAATTGACATTTCCTTGAGCTAGGGAATTCCCCATAAGTGACACGATGCATCGGATCCCGGGTTTGGTGAAAAATAGGCAAGGGTTACTAAGGCATTCTCCCAAAAGTGACATGCTACATCGAATTCCAAGTTTAGTGAAAAATGGGCAAGGACTGCTAGAGCGTCCCCTTAAAAGCGACGCACTACATCACAACTCAAGTGCAGTGAAAAGTGGACATGGGTTCATGCCATGGAGGTCAAGAAAGGCGATAGTAAATAGGACATCTCCAAAGCATACGATTCGTATCACCACATGGAATATAAGGACAGTAACAGGTAAGAGTTTGGAGTTAGTAGACGCAAGGAAACGTAGGAGAGTCAACATTGTCTGTATCCAAGAAACCAAGTGGAAAGGGGCTAAAGCTAGAGAAATAGATGAGTATAAATTATGGTATGTAGAAAGGGATAATAACATACATGACGTAGGAATAATAGTGGATAAGGAATTAAAGGATAAAAATTGTGGATATTAAAAGAATCAGTGATAGAATTATAATAGTAAAACTTGTTCTAGGAGAGTGGATTATAAATATTATAAGTGCATATGCACCACAAGTAGGGTTACAAGATACAATCAAAGATAGTTTTGGGAAGATATGGAGGGAGTCATGCAAGAAATTCCCAACACTAAGGGGATATTTATAAGAGTAGACTTAAATGGCCATGTAGGAAAAGGAAAGGAAGGATATGATAGAATACACCTAGGGTATGGTATACGTCAACAAAATGAGATGGGGGAGAATATCCTCAATTTTTCTTTGTCATATAACCTAGCCATTGCAAATACACTCTTTAAGAAGAAGGATGAACACTTAAATAGCCTTTCAAAGTGGACTTCATAAAAGCCAAATAGACTTTTTTCTACTTAGGAATATTGTTCGATCTATGTGTAAGGATTATAAGGTGATACCCTGTGAGAGTTTAACCTCACAACATAGGTTAATGGTTATGGATATCCATATTAAAAGATGGAAGAAAAGAAATGAACTTAATAGGTATCTAAAAATTAAGTGGTGGAACTTAAAAGGAGAGAAAATAACCTCATTCACAAATAAGTTGATGGCAGAAGGAAATTAGAACTATGAAACATAAGTAAATACCATGTGGATTAATATTGCTGAGTCCATTAAGAAAGTGGCAAAAGATGTCTTAGGAGTATCTAAAAGCAAAAGGAAATTAGTAAAGGAAACCTGGTAGTGGAGTGAAACAGTGCAAAAAGTTATTAAAGAAAAACAAATATGTTTTAAAGCATGGTAGAAGACTAGAAATAATGAAAACTATGAACAATATAATAATGCTAAAAAGGTTGCTAAGAGATTAATAAGTGAAGCTACACTTAAAGCATATGATGAACTCTATAATATACTAGGAACAAGAGAAGGTGAGAAAGATGTGTTTAAACTTGCAAAAGTAAGAGAACAGAAGGGTAAGGACTTAGATTATGTTAGGTGCATTAGAAGCGATGATCAAAAGGTATTAGTCAAAGATGATGAGATCAAACAAAGGTGGGAAACATACTTTCAAAAATTGTTAAATGACAATGGCTTTGAGAATATAGGGATTGAAAATACTATAAATTTAAATAACATTAGATATTATATATATGAGTGTAGGATTAGAATACCTGAAGTGAAAGAGGCCTTGAAAAAGATGAAATCAGGAAAGGCCATGGGGCCCGATGGTATACCAATGGAGGTTTGGAAGCATATGGGAGATATTGGGGTAGTTTGGTTGACCAAGTTGTTTAACAAGATTATAAAATAAAAGAAAACGCCTGATGAGTGGAGGAAAAGCTCTATTGTACCAATTTATAAGAATAAAGGAGACATACAAAGTTGCACTAATTATCGAGGGATCAAAGTTATGAGTCACACTATGAAACTTTTTGAAAGAGTGATTGAGAAGAGGCTATGACATGAAGAAGAATATCGAAGAATCAATTTGGTTTCATGCCTATGAGGTCTACCATGGAAGTTATTTTCTTACTAAGACAATTAGTAGAGAAATATAGGGAGAGGAGGAAAGACCTCCACATGGTCTTTATCGACTTAGAGAGGAGAAAAGATTTAAAAACCTTGGGACTAAATGAAGCCATGGTACTTAATAGAGAGGAATGGAGGAATAAGATTCATGTGGCAGACCCCTAATTAGGATAAGGTCTTGATAATGATGATCTGCAAGACAGATGCCATAAGAGATGATCACCTATTTTATCATCCTTCCTGAGGGATTTTTATGATGAAGACAACCTAAGAGATACTGTAATAGACTACCCTTATATTACTAAAATAATTTCATCAATTGATGTACTTAGTGAGAGCAAGGATTATGTGCATGATAATGGTAAGGAGGGTGCTTAGGTTGAAAACAATATATTAGAGGGAAAATTAAGATGTAAATAGTCTAAAATATAATTGAAGGAGTTATCCCAAAATTTGGACTTGCATATATCTATAATTATATATGATGTAGGTTCATTTGGAACAAGCTAGCTCAAGAGTATTATTCATGTTGCATGGAGTTACGATTGTAATTTCTTTAGAACAAAAACTTCTATGAAAATGTTTTTAAAGTGAGTTTTCAAGAAAATTGAGTTTTTAAAGTCAGTTTGAAACTAACTTTATAATCAAATCTTCAAGTTGATTTTTGAGAACCTAATTTAAAAGTGTTAATGTTCTTTATAAAACCTTAATGCCATCTCATTTTTTTTTCATGTCCTCCCCATCAACTCTCTTCATCTAGTGGGCAAAATGATGCTTCCTCCTCCTCTTACTCTCTCTCTCTCTCTCTCTCTCTCTCTCTCTCTCTCTCTCTCTCTCTCTCTCTCTCTCTCTCTCTCTCTCTCTCTCTCTCTCTCTCTCTCTCTCTCTCTCTCTCTCTCTCTCTCTATATATATATATATATATATATAATCCTACTATCTATTTATGAGATTTTGACTATTTATGGCATGAAAAATATATTAATAATTGTACACTCTCTTATGGTTATCCAATTTTCTTATTACTAATTATGTGTAAATATTGTGGATGAAGTGGGTTTTGTCGTTATAGATGTTAGGGTTGAGATCTTGGTTAGGTTATCATGATTTATACAAAAATGGTGCAATTTTAGTGGAAGAACAACTACTTCTCTATCTAACCCTCATAAGTGAAAGGAAGCACCTCATGATTTGCCGTTCCTATTTGAAATTACGGTTCGATGATGAAAGATATGCATATTTTGAAGAAAGAGCTGATTAGCTATGTATAAGAGGATATACTAACTTCAAATCATGAGACACTGGCTCTTAAAACCTCATGTTGGCAGAAGATGTTGACATTGAAGCTTTATCAACAAAAGAACTGTAAGAGTTTGGTTTGAGCTGAGTACAAGAAAATGTGGAAGACAAAACATAACATATTGTTCTTATTGGCATTGATAGTTAAGCATCCTCATTTTGAAGATGAAAGGGTTCTAAAATGGATCTCATATAATTTCGAAGCCATGAATATGTGTATCCTCTGTTGTTGTTTTAAATAAAATTCACAAGTGCATGAATTATTTACAATATAGTACACTAATGAGGCCAATCCCGTGAGGAGTTGAACTAATGTAATGCTAGTAGTCTCTACTTTAAACGATCTAACCTAGCCAAAATTCAATGATATTTTGTCCTGTACTAAGAATGAAAAATAACACATGAAATTGGAAAGTAAGAAAAAACAAGAAACATGCTAAATTGAAAACTTTCCTAAAACATGTACTTTTGCAAATTAAAACTTTCCTAAATAAAAAAATTATAATTTTATTATTTTTTGAATTAAAAATTTTCCTAAAACGCAATTTATCAACTTTCCTAAACATGAAATTAACAACTAATCTAAGGAAAACATGCTTTAACAAACTACTTTCCTAATCATGCAAAACTAAGAAAACTAAGCAACCAAATAAACTATTTTAATAAGTGTGGCAAAATTAATTACTTTCCAAACTAACTAAGATGCAAACTAATGGAATTTAGCTACAACTAAACAATAGAAATGAATGAAATCAATCACTAATAAACAATGAAAGGAAAACTATACAAATAACATATATGTAACCATGGAATGGTATGCATGATTCAATGGATATGAGTGAATTTAATGAACTACTTTGGAAACCTAAGCATGCAATCTATTTCTAACATGAACTACGCTATCTAACAATCTAGTTGGGCTCTTGAAAAATCAAGTGAACGAAATTATATGCTACTGGAAATTAACATAAACCATTCATGCAAAGAAATTCTAATAGTAAGGTAATTGAAACATTCAATGAATAGAACATGTAAAACATGAAATTAATCACTTTTAATGCAATCAAACATTCAATAACAAAGCCGATTAACTATGGGACACAAACATGAATTAAAAATTCCAACTATATTCATTGAATCAAATCAAAAGTTCATCGACATAATACTCCATACATGTAATCCAAATCTAAAATTTAAATGCTATTACAATAATGTTCACTTAATCTTAATTACAAGCCAATTTTTTCTTCAATTGTTTCAACAATCACTCTTGAACTAACATGCTTGAAATCAAGGGAACTCCTATGGAAAACAGAGGCAACAACCAATGGAACTTAAGCAACCAAAGATGGAAATTTAAGAGGGCTGAAAGAGAATAAAGATGCAATGAAAGGTAAAGAACAAAACTAGATTCAAGATGACTTCCTTCGGCTGTCACTCCAAGAGAAAACCAGCCTTGAATCTTAGTTTAAAAGCAAGAAAAGATAAATAAAAACAAGGCAAATTGGCATGAAAAGAAGTAAAGTCTAACAAAGAGAATAAGGAAGCTAACCAACCTTTAATGTTGAAGCAAACACCCCAAAATGCCTAGGTTGAACACTTGAGGAAGTAGCACACACCTTGGAAGGAAGTGGCAGCACCCAAGGAGTCCATAAAACAAAACAAAAGAGAGGAAAGATGGGCTGTAGGAAGAGGGCATCCTCCTCCCTAATGAAGGAGGCATCTTTTTCCTAAGTGGGAAAAGTCATTTTGCTTGGATTTTTAATTGGGTTTTTATGCTTTTTCTCCTATTTTTTCTAGGATGCCCTAATGTTAAGGTGTGATGGGAATTAAAGTATGTCAAATTGAATGGGTAGGATGGTGGAAAGGGTAAGAAATCAAATAGGAAGGCGTGTGGTAGGAGGTGTCTGCCTTAATGAGGGGAGTAGGTGGGAGACGCCACCTTTATAGGAAGGGGTGTTATGTGTAGAGTTTTGGTTGGTTGGGTAGTTTCCTAAGAGGTGGAATGAGATAGAGTTTTAGAAATTCATAGTGCATCTTAGGGGTGAGGTGGAAATTAAGGAAAAAGTATGAAAATGTGAGAAAAACACTAAAAATGGAATACTCTTATCCCATTAGTCCACATGCCATCTTATTCTAATATATTTTCCCTAATTATCTTCAAAATATCCCATGGATAACTCTCTTTTATCTCCTCCAATCCTAGCCTTCCATTTAGCTTAACTTGATGGCTTAAATGGCTAACTTTGAAGACTCCATTAACTAAGCTTCATGGCTAGCTTAGGAAGCTTTCTTGGCTTGACACCTTGGCTTCATCCCTTGGCTTGAGTGGCTTAGATTCCTTAGCTCGCCAACTTATTTCATGGCTAATATGGCTAAGGTGGCTTAAGTGGCTCCCATGCAAAGGTGGTGGGAATGCATGGCTTACTTCATGGGCCCACTTTGGCCATCTTTAGCTCCTTTAATTACATCCATTACTAGTCCATAATATGATCTTGGCCTTTGGTTTGTGATGAAGTGATTATTTTGAGGTTTTAACTCTATCTTTTGATCTTGATCTTCAATTTCATCCCGATCAATCTCGATCATTAGATCACCATCTTACTTCCTACAAAAAGTAAAAAAACCTACTTAAATATTAGAAAAATATGATTAATTACATACTTACCTTGGACTTGCTTTTGGACCTACAAAATATTAGACTTTTGCTTCATTAGATCAAAAATGCATGTGTTACGAATTTTGGTCTAAAAACCCTTATTTACCCTTATCAGTTGTAACATATGGGTAACTAATTTGGTGACTTTTATGCAAAATTAAATACTTAATAGACCCCCAACCAGAATTTTGCTAGTCCCTAATGAAATGTATAGAAAATTATTTTTTTTAAACTAGTACAAAGTGGAACTTTTGTAAGTACTCACAATTTGCATTTAGCACATGCAACAAGCCTAGAGCCCCTAGCTTACCTTTAGTGGATGAGTTAGACCTCGTGTGAGTTTGCAATGAATATACCCATAAAATTCTCAAAAAATTTATGAAAGTCCTTTATTCATCTAAGAAAATTTTCTTTTTCTTAGCTCATCCTAATTCCTAACTTTAGCTTGCTAATAAAGATGAACAAAAAGGTTCAAAATCTTGCCCTTATGCTAAAGATATCCCAATATTTCATTGAACCTAAAAACATGAGTGTGTTCCATAGCTAATATATAATTATTGTCTCCAAGTCAAATATAACCTAAATTACCGTCCAAATATATGCTTTGACTTTAATTCTCACAGGATATACTTGACACTCAAAAAGAAGTCACTTAGAAAGGTATACGAGTCTCATTAATATGTGGGTAGAATGTTGTTCAATGAATCCAAAAGTCTCATATATTTCATATAGAAGAACAATAACTTAAAAAGAATGATAATGGTCTCATGAAAGGATTTCAACTACTAAGAATGTTATACTATATCAAAGTCCCTATTCTTTCATAACCATTTCTAAGTCATACTACTAAGATTAAGTTAGGACTTCTATTAGGATGAAACATTAGCTTAGGTAAAGGTTATCAAAAGAATGGTTATAAAGGTAAACAAAGGTTGTTTGAAAAATATATAAAGGTCTTCTATTAGTGTCTTCACAACTTTTCTATTTTTCCTCACAACAGTGAACATTCTTATTTTTCATTGGTTATTTCTTTTCTTTAATTTTTTTACTTGACTTTATATATAGCCTTTTTGAATTTTTCTTCTTCACCCTTTTTTTATGCTCATCTATTGAATTATATTTTTCATACTTTTTCTCAAGATATTCTTCAATCTTCTCTACATATTTTCAAAATACATGGGTAATTAATATAACGTAGATGTTTCATATAGGTAAAGGTTGTTTGGCTAACAAATAAAAGGATGATATTTGAAAGGATCATGGGGCTAACTAATAAAAAATAATACAGGGAAGGCTAAAGACTTTAGGTTTTACCTGGATGGCCTCTATCATTTTCTAGGTTTCATATGACTTAAGTATGATCATAAACTTTATCTTATAGTTTTTTATGATTTTCAATAGTAGACCAAGATGAAGAATAATGACACCAACTAAGAAATAATGTCCATTAAAGAAAATTTTGAATTTATGTATAACCCTAAAAAAAAAAGAATAAATAGCTCTAAACTCACTTAGGTTATAAGTCTTCATAAATCTTCTTTAGGATCTCTAAGTTATATCTCTATATAGCTATTTTGTGCAATTAATGTTTTGAGTTTAATTTTTCATGAGATATTTAAAATAAAATAAAAAGAATAAAATAGAGAATTAATTGTATACAACTCTATTAATAAGCTAAAGTTTAAAAGTTGGCTGGATATTCAAATAAATTAATCTCATCTTTATAAAGTAACTTATCAAATTTTTTTGAAAATTTTTCAAAAATGCAAGAAAAAACATAGAAATCTCATTTATATGCCCCCAAATTAAACATTGTCCTCAATGTTTTGAAATATAGGATACTAATTGATGAATGGGCAATGCAGTCTAGTGGGACTTTCTAAAAAATTCTTAGGTTGCCTCCTAGTAAGCACTAAGTTTAACGTCTTTAGCCAGACAACGCATACAACTAACCTAATTTCTCATTTATATAACTAGCAAAATAATTTTTCCTAATCATAATCCTACAATTTCTCACACCACTTCAGAATCTCCTGGTAATCTATAAATTTCCTCCACCCCAAAATTTAGGTGGTGGTGTCATTATACCACAGTAGATCACCACAATTTTGAATGTTGTGGGACCATATTAATGATTCCCCATTTTTAATATTTTAAGATAATCAATATAATTCCTCTACCTCAAAAATTGTGGTGGTTGTGATACAATGACAATGTGAACTACTGTGAAATTGCAATGTGTTGGACCATATAGAAGTGAAGGGTCCTCTTCTTGACCGAATTGAGGGATAACATTGATCATTGTATTTAATTTTTGTTTTTCCTCCTTTTCCTTACATTATCCTAAAATTGGGTAACAAGATGACCCCACCCTTCCCTAAAAGGTTTTCTTATATTACCAGAGGTGGGGAAATGGTTTGACTTAAAGCCTTATTCTCTTCTGATGTGTACCCTAAAGTAGGTTGATGTACATCAGTTGACTCTTTTTCTTCCTATTTTATGAGCACAGGTAAGGTTTCAAATGGGCACACATGACTATCTTGTGATTGCTCAAATAAGGTTGGTAACTCTCAATTAGGTACATCTTCTACATTGCAAGGTCCATTATGAATTTTAGGCTCCATAGGGGGATCTACTCTAGCTTGTCATTGAGAAGTGTCCATTAAAGGCATAGCATCCAACAGTTCGTTCACCTTCTCAATGAATGTGACTTCCTAAAAGCTATAAAAAGGTTGGGTGTTTCAACATTTTCGTTTTCTTCATCAATGGAAGTCTCTTCATCATAATTGTAAGGAGCAAGACATGGCTCGAGTAGATACAAGTTTGAGGTTTCTATGGATGATCGTGGACTTTGTGGCTTAGAATGATCATAAGAGATCTTTCGTTCTATTATCAGTAACAAATGGTTCTTCAATATCCCCAATTTGTTTTATTTCCTCAATCCTTTTTATACATTCAGCAATGTTTCTATCAATATTTTCTCATATTGATTTCATTTCCTCAATCCATTCCTCCCTCTCTCTTTTCATTTCCTCATCCTCCTTTTCAATAGCAACCATGGTTTGTTCTATTCTCTCAAAAAATTTCTACATATTCTCTTTTAATGGTTGTTCCTCATACTGTAGAGGAAATGACTCATAGGGTTGATATTGCTATGGCATTGGGGTACTGAAAAAGGTTTGACAAGCTAAACCCATAATGGTTGACCCTAATATTATTAATAATCATGGTATTGTTGACCAGGGTAGGACCATTATGGTTCTTCTTAATACTGGTAATCCTAAGGCCATGGTTGTTCATGATTCTTAGGTCATCCATTATAATTTGTTCCAGAATAGTAATCATAGCTAGGGTATGTGAATGTATTAGGTGCTTCCACTGGCTCATGATAATAACCATTGTATGTGGAGCTTGTTGGCTATGAAGGATTGGGATGGGAATGATGAAAATAGGTATAGTTATTATGGTACTGAGGTTGTGGTGTAGCTTGCCTAGACGTGATTATCCTAAGCAACTGACTTTCCATAATATCTAGCCTATTCATGGATGTATCTAATTTATGAAATCTATCCCCTTCTTAATAGGCCTTTATTCTCAACATCATATACAATGAAACAAATCATTATATACAATAAATTATTTATATTTTATATGAAAAAACCTAACTATATGATGCAACTTAAATGTTAGTCCTAAGTTAAATGATGCACAATCAAATCCTAGTATTCCCTAATCAAGCAAGGTCTTGATTATCTTTTCTTAGTACATAGGTGGTAGCTTCTTAAACTTAGATCTAAGCAGCTCCTCCTTTTATTGAGATTTGACTATTGCTTACCAGTTAGGTGTGATGACCCGAGTTTTTATAACACATTTTGTAATACATTTTTCAAAGGCAGAGCCCTTAATGGTAAAATATTTTCACAAACAATACAACAAAAATTCTTTTCTTTAAAATTCATTTGTAACAAAGCCCAAGTCTCACCTCAAGGCACACAATACACATAGACATTTTGTATAAAATAAGATTTTATTGAATACCAAGAATCATCCAATAGTTCACTCTTACACAACTCCTGTATTATAATTACAAACCATTGTCCAAATTACATAATCCAAATTTCAAACCTCACATTACATTAAAAACTCTAAATGCAATACAATGCTCTCAAATAAAAATTACATGTCTTCAAGAGACATACCCTGATTGATTATTCTCTTTAAGTCTTCTACCATCTTGAACTCCTAATTCTCCTTGTCTGTTTCTGAGATATTGTAAACATTCAAACATTTACAATATGTTAGCAAGCTATGCTTGGTTAGGCATACAAAAATATACTACTTCACTAATATAAGAATACATACCTCAGTCATTATTCCATCATGGTTATCTACTCGTGAGTTATCTCAACATAGAGTATATACGTTATTTATGTAGTATAGGATAAATCCATTAAAATAGTGAAAATTTCTCAAAACTTTTTCGTTCCCCTAGCTATACTTTCACTTAGGAGATCAATATTCGACCAATTCTCATACGGGGATTTTCTTTCCAGGAACTCATGTAGTGGCATTTCGTCATGCTATGGCATTACACTATGCCTATTATATGTGTATCATAATGCAAAATACTCAAAGACTACTATGTCGCAGTCTAAATTCATAAAGCGCGCCCAGATAACTACATAATAATCCACTGACACCAACTATGAAAATAACAAAATCCATGTTCACATGGGGAGGACCATGGCTATCACAGTGGAGCCTTCCCATGATTGCCCCACCCAACATTTAGCCTCTCTTTGAGCATGGTATCTATCATATAAGTTTCAGAAAGCAGGTATCCAAACCCTCATAACTTCCCTAGCATAGCATCCTCAATTCCTAAGGTTGTGTAAACCAAAATCACAAGCCACCATGCTTGTATGTAAAATACATTGTACATATCAGACGATGTGTCTATTTAACTAAGGCTGGAATATTTTCTATGCCCTATTCTTAGGGTTTCCTTAGTCTACACATCTCATTACTTTCACCTCATCTAATTAGATTATTAGATTGGATCCATTGAATTGTATCATGGGGTTGAATCACAGTTGGATCATATGATTGGATCATTATTATGCTAAGGTACCAAGTATACTTATATCATGAAGGTCTATAATTCCAAATAGAAGATCATGTATGTATACACATGAATCCTTAATACATTCTTGTACATCCACCTACCTTAAAGTAGTATCATGGTCTTGATTCATACATCTCAAGTAGTATTCAGTCCATATTGTCCATCATGGTCTTTATTCATACATACACCCACTATAACCGCAGTGCATAGAAGCCACTAGAGTAACAATAGATCGGATCCTTCTAAAAGGGTCCATGAGCTCAATACCTTAAGTCTCTTTCCACTTGATTGCAAATAATTCGTGTGCTTGTGACTTTTAATTAAAACAACATCAAGTTTTTTTATTAAAACTTGCAACCACACAAATCATTTGTAATATAGCATGCTAGTGAGGTCGATCCCATGAGGATTTGAACTAATGTGATGCTAGTGGTCCCTACTTTAAACTATCTAACCAAACCAAAATTCAAGTGATTTGTGTCCTAAATTAAGAATGAAAATAAAACATGAAATTGGAAACTAAGAAAACATAAGAACATGCTAAATGGGAAACTTTCCTAATCTCGAATTAAAAGGGAAACTTACTAAAACTTCAACTAAGCAATTGGAATTGAAAATTTAACTAATTAATAGTGACAAATAAAGAAACTATAAAGAATTAGAAGATTCAAATTAGGAAACTACTTAAAAAGATTTTTCAAATTTAGAACTTTTCCTAAACTAAAACTTTTCAAAAATAGAACTCTCTAAAATTCAAAAAGGAAACTTTCTAAACCTAAAATAATATCAAATTAACTCATTTAACTGCTATAACACAAGATCCAACAACTAAATTAGCTAAAGTTGAAAGGAGAATGGGGCTTAGAACCATGTGCATGGTTTTTGGACTATTCGCATAATTCTAGAGCCCTAAAGATGGTAACTTTTAATGTACCTATAATGAGTTACTATGCAAACTAACTATGGAATCTAATAAACAACATGAAAATCTAAATGGATATTTAAGGATTCAGGAAAATAAGATATTCTAATGGCTGGAATTAAAGCACAAAGTTAAGAAAAACTAATTTCTAGATTTCAGTACTTAAGAATAGTCAATAAATCTTGCATTAGAAAGCTATTGAAACCATAACTTTTATGCAGAAAAACAACCCAGATTCAAAGTACATTGATTAAAGAAACATTCTGTAATAAGAATTCCCACAAAACTTTATTGAATCATATCCAATTTATATCAAAATTACGTGTAGAAAACTGTCCACAAAATATGAAAATTGAGCACTTTTCTAAGGCCTAGTATCCTATCTAAACAACAAAAAAATTCTAATCTAAAGTTTATAATCCAAAGAATAATGACATGCAAAGAAAACACATAAAGGAATTTAAGAGAAAAAGCTAAGTGGGTGAACTAGCTAAGGGGAAAACACCTAAAACTAAGGGGTTGTAAATTTCAACAAGAGAAATCAAGAATTTAAGCTAGCTCTTGTCTTAATTGTCACTACCATAGAATAACTAACTTGAATCTTGATTGAATAAAAAATAAAAATTAATGGAATGGAGTGAAAAAGAAAGAGATTAAGGGCTAGAAAGTAGCATGAATTCTAAGGAGCAAAACAATGAAATCTTAAAGTAATGGAACTAAAGTAAAACAACTAAGTTAATAAGCTGAATTGGAGAGTAAATAATCAAAAGAATAACAAGAAGACAAAAGTAAGAAAAGCACCAACAATTTTCCAAACTCCAGAAACAACTCAAGCACCAAAGCAAAGCAAGAATTCAAAGTTGTATCACTCAACCTCTACTTCGAAAATTCTTATGGAACATCGGGCTATATATAGATGAGTGGTTTTCTAACTTAGGATGGGGTGAAAACATAAGAAAAGTGGCCCTAGGGTTAGGGCTTTGAATGAGGAAAGTTACGTGAAAGATAAATTAGCAAGATGATGTCATAAACATGACATAAGAGAGAGATAAGAAACATGGGCTAGCAGGTTTCTAATTTTGAAAAGGATATAAGTGTCTTTTTTTTCTAGAAGGAAAGTGGGGTGACATGGGAAAAATAGATTGGCTAAGTGGTTTTCTAGGAAGTGTGGATTGGTTGGATGGCTACGAAGAGAGTTTAGAAAGGTGAAAAAGTTATGGAATGGTAGGACTCTTGAATAGAAAGTCAAAATCGTGGTGATATTTTATGATGAGGTGGAAAGTGATAAAAAGGTAAAAAAAGTGGGAAAAACATCAAAATTTGAAAGCTCTCATCCTATTGGTCAATATGTCAACTTATCCTAATATATTTTTTCTTAATTATCTTCAAAATAACTAATGGATAACTCTCTTGAATCTCCTCCAATCCTAGCCTTCCATTTAGCTAAGCTTGATGGCTTAGATGGCTAACTTTGAAGGCTCCATTAGCTAGGCTTATGGCTGGCTTAGGAAACTTCCTTGGATTGTTTTCTTGGCTTTAACCCATGGCTTGAGTGGCTTGTATGATTTGGCTTGAATTTATTAGAAAAGATTAAAATAATTATAATTAATTCCTAAAAAATAAGATTAATCACATACTTACCTAAAATTAGCCTTTGGATCTATAAAATAACAAACTTTTACTTCATTAGGTAAAAAATGCATGTGTTATGAATTTTGGTCTAAAAATCATAGTAACGTTATAAGTTATAACACATGGGTACCAATTGGGCAGTTTTTATGCAAAATTAAACACTTATCAAAAGGTATTCTCCTAATAAGTAAATGTGTTTTTCTTCTTGAATGCTATTGGTTAGAGAAAATAACGATGTGATGAGAGTGAATCCTAGCCATCCATGCTTAATCCTATGGAAGAAAGGAAGGGAGGAAGGAAGCTTCCTCAACCAACCAATCACCACCAAGGAAAATCACGTGAAACACCCTTGTATACCCATAATTAAATATGTTTCACAAGGTGGGTATAAGAAGAAAAGAGAGATAAGGAGATAAGATAAAAAGCAATGAGGTAAGAAAGAGATAAGATGGAGTGTCCCTAAGGAAACTTCCACCACCTTAACATGCAACTTCAAGGACAAACCCCTCTTGAGAAAAAATATTAAATAAATAAAGAGAAGTATAGGAGAAAGGATTCCTAAGGTTTAGTGCATGTAATCGACTAAGAAAAGGTGAGTTTCCTTGACTTTTCTTCTATTATTCCTACAATTACACCCCAACTTTCCATCTTCTTATTTTATTTTTTTATACAGCACCCATACCTGATTTTCACACTCTAATATTTATGCCACATACCTTATATCATCACAAAATCTCCACCAGCATTTCAATCCAATGACTTGCATTCATCTTAGATTTCTGAACTCCAACGCAACTAAAAATTCATTCCACACCTCCCCCTCTCTCTAATCCCTTTTCCTTGCTTAAATATCTATCATCCATCCTTCCTTTAAGCCATATAATCTCCATCCTCCATTCCCTAGGGCTTCCACTCCAAAAATATAAATATAGGGAATTCTCCTTAAAAAAAAAAAAAGAAGAGAGAGAGAGAGAGAGAGAGAGAGAGAGAGAGAGAGAGAGAGAGAGAGAGAGAGAGAGAGACCCATTTCTCTAGGGACTTAACATGGGATCTAAACAAAGGAGAGGTTTGGGATCTCTGGAGAAGAAGATAAGAAATGTTCCTAAGGTTAGTGCGTGTATTCCATGGAGAAAAGTTGAGTTTCTTTGAATTTTCTTCCATTCATTCTTCCATTACACACCAATCTTCCATCCTTTTTATTTCATTTCTTTTATGTAATACACATACCTGATTTTCATCACCTAATGTCTCCATCCCATACCCTACTCCACCATCAAATATCTTCCCAAAATTTATTCCCTCACCCCTTCTATCCATCCCCTATTCCTTACTCTCACTTTCACGCCTAATTTTACCCCTTTCCACTTTTTTTTTATATTTTTTATACACCTCAGATCAACTTTAATTTTATATATATAGAACCCAATCATATATATTATTACTTTAAAAATTTTCATTTATAAATTCCATCTCTAGCTATTTCTCTCAATCATCCAATCTTACACCCAAGTACAACATCTTTTACACACCTATTTCCATCCATATCTTGTTGGAGTTTTCTAAATTTTTCCACAAATTATATCCATTTTATTTTCATGTATCCAATCTTATATCACCAAGATTGGATAAAAAACATGCATTTTTCTTAGTCCTTTTCCATCTCTAGTTTATACACAATTTCCATTGGAATTTCATGCATATACTTGGGATTTTGGTGTAAAAAGTTCTCATTGGGGTTTGTTGGCTGTTGGGAAACATTCTATACTCTTATTGAGTGACAGGATAAGAGTAAAGTATTGATTGGAGAAAGAAATATTGATGGTAGTCGGAGAAGGAAAGATTAGAGCGGTTTTTGTTGAGTGACACTACAAAAATTTGGTGAATTCTTTTCTTATCATAGGAACTTTTTTTTTATTTTCTTTTATTTAAAATAATTTTAATCTTGATTTCAATTAATTAAATATTTTATATATTTCATTTATTTTATTTTTATTTTTATTTAATTTTTAAATAGTAGTTAGAATTGTTAGTTTAGTGTAATTTTTAATTTATGAAATAGAATAATTGCTAGTTTTAAATTTTTAGTGATTTAATTTTTCAACATGACTCGGAAAATTTTCTTTCCTAGCATTAGGATGAATTTACGGTGATTGAATGAATTTTTTATTAAGTAAAACTTGGATTAAAAATCGTGCTTAGTATTATTTTAAGGAAATTAACTCTAAATCATATAGTTAATTATTTATGTATAGATTTTATCTTGTACTTTCTATAGTGGATATATTAATTATGTTGGGTTAGTAAACATTGATATATGAAAAAAATTTATAGTTTATGCCCTACAAAGATAGGCTATGCATTGAGTAAATATGCTAATATATGTTAATTCTTTAAAATAAGAAAATACTTGCAATGTAGCTTTAAGGATAAATATTAATTGAATTGAAAAAATTCCAAATTCTTGGTCATAGGCTCATTTGATTGCATTATTATGGATTCTAAACCCTATGTTTTGTTTATAAGTGATTACATAATTTTAGAAAGCTTCCTATATTTTATCAATTTTTAAAATAATTTAATTTGTTGGATGGGTTAAAGTGATTAAATTAGGTTTTAATTGAAATTCCTCAAATTGGAAGTTTCATGGGATTGACCCATATTTTCTGTGTCTATATTATAGTGGGGCCCTACACTTGTCAATTTAAAACACATCATTAATTTCAAAAAATGATTTTGGAAAAACTAGGATGTCACAATATCCCTACTTCATTTCTACTTGTCAAGGATCTTCATCACCACATGATTCTTGAAACTCCATTTTTTGGAAGAATTAATGATTATTTCTAAATTTGATCCTACAGGAATATACTTTTCCAAGGATGAGAAATAATTTTACTTCAATTTTATTACTCATCCAAAAACCCATTTTCTTAATGAACTAAATAGAATTCTGTTATAAAAACAAAAAACAAAAACAAAATTAGTTTTCTTTTCAAAGAGATTTCTTATGTTGATATTAAAAGATCTCTTCAAAATGACTATGTTCAAATAAAAGATCATTGATCTTTTATCATATTTTCTCTATTAATTATGTAATGATTTACTAACTACTTTTTAGAATGAAAAAGGCATCTCATTTCACTTCCATACGAAGTTTCCTTTACTGAAAAGGATATCCCTACCAAGTTAAGGCTGGCATAGATGAATGCTTAATATCATGACTTGTGTAAAAATGAAATCAAAGATTTATTAGAGAAAAAATTAATTGGCAATTCCTTTTCTCCTAGAAGCTATACAACTTTCATGTCAACAATGTATCAAAAAAGTAGCAAGGTAAGCTAAAAGTTGTGATCAATTATAAGCCTCCTAACATAGCTCTAAAATGGATTAAGTATCATATCCCTAGTAAAAAAGGATTTACTCAATAGAATTTATAATGCTTTAATTTTCTCAAAATTTGATCTCAAATCTGAATATTGGCAAATACAAGTCAAGGAAGCTATCAAGTATAAAATTGTATTTAATGTTCATTTTGGTCACTTTGAATAGAATGTCATGCCTTTTGGATTAAAAAATGCTCTATCTAAATTTCAGCACATCATAAATGATGTCTTTAATCCTTATAATCAATTTATTCTTACTTATATTGATGATGTGTTAATTTTTTCAAATTCCATAAGCTAGTATTTTGAACATTTATGAGTTTTTAAATAGCTTGCTTGAACAAATGGTCATGTTCTATCTATAACTAAAATATAACTTCTTCGTAAAGAAGTTCGCTTTTAGGACATAATATTTGGCGTGGAATAATAGTCCCTATTCAAAGAAGCATTGAATTTGCTTCAAATTTTCTTGATGAAATTACTACTATTAAGCAGTTATAAAGAATCTTAGGATCTTTGAATTACATTGATGATTATTATCGTAATCTTGCTGATGACACTTCTATTATTTATAATAGACTTAAAAAGAATGATGGACCATGGACTTCTAAACATACAGAAGCTGTGCAAAAATAAAAGAAAGAGTCTAGAATCTCCCGTGCTTAAATTTAGCAAATTCATATTGTCATAAAATTATTAAAACTAATGTTTCTAATAATGGTTTTTGTAGTATTATTAAAGAAAAAAATGTAAAACTAGTAAAAAAGAATTAGTTAGAATATATTTTGGCAAGTGTAACTCCACTCAAGAAAAATATTCCATAATCAAGAAATAAATGCATTCTATTATTAAAATATGTCTCTAAATTTCAAGATGATTTACTTAATCAGAAGTTTCTTGTTTTGTATTGTTTATAGTGTTTCCAAACAAATTATTGAAAAATATTAAGTGTATTGTTTTAAAACAAATCTTTGTAGGATGACAAGCACAATTGTCTATTTTTTATTTTAACATTGAATATATAAAAGGAGAATATAATTCTTTACCAGATTTCCCCACTCATGAATTTTTGCAAGGTTATGAATTGAGATCAAAGAATTTTTAGGCTAGGTAATATCTGTGGAAGAGGAAGAGGAAAATCTAGTAGAACAAAATGATCTAAGGATGCTTAAGGACCAGTACCTCAGTACTAACTCTTACCCTATGACAGTTGGTAAGAATAGAATGGTCATGGAACAATTACTCTAATACAGATCTGTAATGCCCCGAGCAATTTACGCTATTTTTGCATCCATTTAACAAAAATGAATTGGACATTCTATAGGAGATGAACTGTGTTAAATGTTTTAATTTATTTAAAATATTAAAATAAGGAATTTGTAAGAAAACTTGGTACCATTAGATTCTACTCGAAAAATGGAATCCAACACCTCAAAGAACGCCGAAAATGGAGTTCGTATGAAGAAGTTACGGTCGTTTAAAGATTAAGGGCAATTTTGTAATTTGTATTTAAAAACAAAAAAGGATGAAAATCGCAAGGGACCGTTTTGATAATGGCACCCCCTATCTTCTTCCTCTCGATTTCTCCAGAAACCCCCAGTTTCCAGAGGTTTCCACCACCGCCATTGGTAGCACCACCATAGTATGGCTATAAAAAGCCCTCTTTCCTCCTCCTCAACCATCCCTCCTCTCCTCCTAATCCGGCTACTTCAAGCTAGGGTTCTGGTGAGGTTTACATCGAAAAAAACCCCTCCTCCAGTTCCCTGCAACTTCCGACAACGGCCAAGTCCTTCAAGCCAGCCATTTCCCTTCTTCCTCTTCCCCATTGCTTCCCTGGAATCACCCAAAAAACTAGGTTTTTCCCCTTCGTCGGGTTTTTCCGGTGACCTAGGATTCCAGCACACCTAAAGGGAGCTGCACACCGGAATGAGGGCATCTTCGGCTACCCAAGTAAGCCCCCATCTCCCTCTCTGTCTCCCCTTCATCGTTCCCCCAGATTCCGACCGGATCTTGGTGATTTTTCAGCCGAAAAACACCGGTCCTCTGTGGAAGGAACCAGAAGGGTGGGAACCCGTCCAAGGCAACGCGTCCCAGGGGCATGGTGTGCAACGCATGCCCGGGGTACGATTCCTGGCGTGGTCCTCGAGCGCACGCGATGTGGGGCATGGGTCCTGGCTCGACCAGGATGCACGGGGTGCCCTAGGAGCTGAGAACGCGCTCACACGATGCTCTCTAGAACGCGCGCCGCAGCGCGTAGCTCAGGCATGCGCGCACGCATGTGAGGCAGTCGCGGTTCGACCGAGATGCACGGGTGTCCTGGGAACTGGGATGCACGGGCCCTACGCATAGACGAATATGGGTCGTCCGTAATTTTGACACAGACTCAAGTAGCCTAAACACCATGGGGATCTTATGAATCCATAGAATCAACTATGGCCAGACCTCAAGAAGAAATCTAAGAGAGGCCTTAGGGCTAGAAATCATGATTAAATTTCATGTTTAAATGATATACAGGACCCATAAAGGTACTCTAGGACTCGTCTGCAAGAGGAACGTACGAGGACAAGGGGACTAGCACGATCAAACTAGGTAGGTGCTCTATTGCTACTAGACTTTTAAAAAGAACCCATGATTGCTTTGAGAATGCATGTTTTAAGTTTTAAGTTACATGACTTGTTTAGCATGAATTGATTTCATAAATGAATTTAGCATGCATATGATAAATACATTATGCATAGACATGTTTTGCAAAACGATTGCATAAATTGCATGATTTGTGATTATTGAGTCTTGAAAATTTGCATATCCTTGAGGGTTACCAAAAGACGCTGAAGTGCCCAAAAGACGCTGGGTAAGCAGTTGTGAGAGACCCAAAGAGGACAGGTTTTGAAAAAGAGGTTTTTGCTTGCTTGATCATATATGATTTGAGCTAGTAAGCTCGTGGGCGCTATGCCGAGAGGTCTGGGATGGCCTCCCAGCCTCTACCACTATTAGGTGGAAAGGGTACCGCGCCAAAAAGGCATGTCCTTACTTCGACTGCATGTGGTACAAAGGACTACCACTGGTGTCACTACACTGGGTCGAAGTGTCATATGCCCCATGGAGGCTATGACTGCGTGTCCCCAGGTACCCGAGGACCACATGGCAATGAAGTCGTGGGCATAGTGTGCCTATGTTTTCGAGGATTTACTTGCATTGTATATGGCATGACATGAGGATGGTCGACCATACCATATATCTATGAGTTGGATTCAGTTGAGCATCTTATGCATATCATTATGTTTATGATATCTATGTTACTTTTGACTTAGATTATGCTATTCTTTAAGTCATCAGTATTCTATTTTGACAATGGCTTTTAATCGATATTGAACATGAGTGTTCAAACATGCACATGGTTTAAAGAACATATGTTTTAAAATATAGCATGCATTGTAAAACTAGTAGTGATAGACTCCTACTGAGTATAGTGTATACTCACCCAAATATATCATTTTTCAAGACAGCTCCACTCACGAGTAGAAGATGCCTCAGGAAATGTTAGTGTTACGAGCAAGTAAATCAAAAAGAGACAATGATACATGTAAGTAAACACTCTACCCTTTGGACATGTATTTGTAATTATTTACAGTTGGGTTGTGAGTTGTGACTGGATAGACTTGGGAAGACATTTATGATTTCTTAAATTTTCAAAAACTACTTTGGTTGTTGTGAAAGCAAATGACACTCGAGGTTTTCAAAATGAGTTTAAAACAAAGATTTTCCACTGCATTGCATTGTTTTTATAAAATGGTTTTCAAATAGGGATGCATCCCGCCTTAGGAATTAGATATTGCATTTAAAATGCATGGGAAAACCCGGGTCGTCACAGATCATACTACTATTAATTTTGTAAGTGTATAATCCAAAAAATTATCATTCCTCAAGAATGGGGACTCAATTCATCTAAGAACAAATTGGTTGAAATTAAAAATACCAAATCTCCATGCAATTATTGGGACTATGTAGAGGCAATGGCCCTCACAATGTATCTTGAGAATAATCAGTGCAAAGATTCTTCATTTGTATGAATTAACCCCAATTTAGCCTCCAACCCAATCCAAACATTGTTTTATTATTAGTGGCACCAAATTGGCCCAACTCTGAAAAATATTACCAGAATGCTTAAAAAATCTTTACAATGAGTGGATTGAATCTAACTCTCAAATTAACAAAATTCCTCCAAATGAATTTATTGAGGGATAATGTGAATTTCTCTTTTCAACAAATTTGATATTTCTTCAATTCGAAAATGGGCAATTGTTATTGAAGAAGATGAGCTTAATATTCAAACGCTCAAACACACTTATTTTTGTTATGGTGATCAAAATTTGACTCTGATTCAAAAACAAAAGAAATTGCTCAGATTATTTAGCTTAATAAAAAAAGACTGAGAATCTTCCAATCCTCAATTTTTTCATCCTTTATTGAAGAAATCAAGAAAATGCTTCAAAGGAAATGTCCTTTTGATTCTAAGTCAAAAATACTAATCAAATGACTTGATTATATGAAAATTGAAGTTATATCTTCTTTCAATGTCTTTATTGAAATGTCATTGACAAAGACTATCATAAGATGAATCTACTTCTGAAAATCCCTCCAGAGAAAATATTATACTTCAATGTAGTCAACACCCTAATGATGACACTCCATCATTTGAAGACATGTGGGACAAATCAATGATAGTCCTCCATGAATTTCTCAAAAGATGGCATGGAAAAGACAAATGAAGAAAAAGAATCTCTTTCTAGAGAGACAGGTATAATAAAGCAAGGAATATCTCTTTCCCATGAGACAACTTTAATAAAGCAAGGAATCTCCTTTTACTTTACTTTATGTCTACTCTGGTCCTTTTACTTTTGTTGATAGAATAATATTTTGACATTTAAACAAACTTCAAATGTTGCTAAGTCCGCAACCCCTATATATTTACGATCTAAGTTCTGGGAGAGGTATTGCTTGTGCTTCGCCTTTATTTTCATAATTGTTTATGTATCTACCCCACTACTTTAATCTCTTTAGCTTTCAATCAATTTTCTCATATTGCTAAGTAGTAATCCTCCTCTATTCTATTAGTATCCTGGTCTCTTTTACTCTCTCTGTGATTTACTTCTTTAAATGGTATCAAATCGATGTTAGTGTAAAAATATTTATAGTTATTGTTTTTAAATCTCTTTTGTGAAATAGATTTATTGTCTGTTCATTATTATCAAAGCTAATCATCTTATCCATATTTTTTTATAATTTAAGTAGAAGTGAAATCTAATTTTTCAATATTATAAATTTCTTTAGGCTTGACACTGGGAATAGTCTATTTGTAAAGACCATATGAGTTGGTCAGATATTCAACCATATTAGTATTTTTAAAATTCTTATTCTTGTTTTTAGAAGCAACATAAAAGTTAAGAGTAGAGTTTATTGTTTATAGCTTGATCCATAGTCTAGAACTATTAAGCTATTATAGTTAAGGCTTTATGATAAACTAAAGTGTATATATATAAGAACATTTATGAAGGAAAACTAAACTTTCAAGCTAGCCTCAAAGAAAGGGTCTACTACACATAACACAAATGTGCAACACATGGGTTTTACTCAAACTTCCCCACTTATCCTCACACACCCCACTTGGGCTAAAAGACTCAGGTGCTAACTCTAACATCTTAGTAGTGGGAAGATGTTGGTGACATTTTCCACAACCAAGCATGTGTGCACAGCAGTGTACTACCCAAAACCTGTGACTAGCATACCACAATATGTATGTGAGTCTAGACATTTTCAAACACTAAGGCACCGTTTGATTTTTTTAGGAGTTGCCCTTCTATTTTATTTTTTAAGATCTAAGGAGTTCATCTTGTTTGGGCTTGCTTTTAGTTTCCCATAAGAAATCATGTTGATGGGACAATCTTAATTTCTTTCTTTTTCATTTTTTATTTCAATGGTTGTGATTCAAAGTATAGAAATCATAAGGCTACAAGTATCCAATAGAAACAATTTTTGGTGTATTGGTTATCTAAGATATTCCAGTAACATGAATGGGTTAGATCTTTCAAAAAGCTAGATTAGATCATAAAAAGGAAGCATCTAGACATAAAGACATTGCCTAACTAAATATCTACATTATGAGGAAATTAAACTCCTTATACATAATGGCTAATCGTTTTAGTGCAATTTGTCATAAGCAACATGGCACCTCTCCTTATTATGTTTGGTCAAGGGTTCGAGGTGACACTTTTCCCTCATAAGGGAGATTTCAAGTACAAGTATATTTAGGAATAAAGCCACCAATTAGAATGGATTATCTACTATTCAACAGGATAGGGTATGTAATGAAAAATCCTATTAATGAATTGATTTTTTTTTTTTGTTCGCTTTATATTGGATGAATATGGAATGAGGGTTCATATTTGTGGATTATCCAATCTATAGTATAATTTTTTGTAAGACTAAAATATTCATAAATGTTTATTAAACTATAGTATTAATGAGGGGCAAATGAATTAATTTATATATCATATATCATATTTAAATGTAAAGAAAGGTAAATTTTAACTAACTTAAGACTAGGATTTATTTGTTTTATACTTTTATTTCCTTGTTTTCTATTAAATTTCTATTAACTTGTTGTTAGCCAAAATTTCAATGAGGTTGAGAAATTTTGAAGCATAACAACACTGACTTGCCACGAATGGACATACTAACAATTCAATTTGTGATGATGTGTTGATAAATGGTTTTATATGTTCTAACCATGAACTTAAAAGCCATAGATTAATAACTAACATTAATACAACTATGTAGATCACTAAACAAGTAAAACTCTCTTATTTTTACTTTGTTGAATCTTTTTCTGCCCAAAACATTTGAGAAAAAGAAATTAGCCTAAGTGTATTGCTTTTAAAAAATATAGTGTAACCAAACACAATGGATAATCCGCTATCCAAACCTAACCAAACTGAATGCAATGCACACAAAATGAATTATGAAAATCTGAGGTACTATTCAAATTTGTATCCAAACTGATAAAATTTATTGGAATGGATATGTAATAATAGTACCTGAACCATATCCGATCCACTAGCAGCCCTATTTGGGAATTAGGATAATAGGTTTGAGGTAGTTTGCTTCATAACTCTTCTCTGTAAATAAATAAATAGAAAAACTCCTTATACATAATGCAATTCTTATATAAACCTTATTTTGCAAATAAGTAGTCTTATTGGTTTGATTAAAGACAAAGTCGCATGTGCAAATTTGACAGTAACAATATTTGTACGGTTGATTAAACTAGAAGAAGTATGTATAACATCCACCAAATCTTTGACAATTTAAGCATTTAAGTTCTTATCATTTGAAAGAGAATTTGAGAGTAGGACTACAAACGGGTAAAAATGAAAATGACGATATGAATGATAAAAGCACCACCTGTATGAGAAAATTCTCTTCGTCTTCTTTTGGTTTTTTGACATCGAGTATGAGATTAATTTTCAGATGCGTGACATTCATCATCTTTTTCCTTTCTCCGTAACACCAGGGCCATCTTGAACCCACAAATTTTCAGATTGATTCAGATTAAGGCCAGTTATCGAGAAATTTTGCCCCATAAAGTCAGATATGAAATGACTTCAGAACCTGGCTGTTTATGTCAAACTTCTTGCCGTTCTTTACGTCCCCTTACCCAAGATTACGACGCTAACAATTTCATCTCTTAAAGCATGAGCCACTGCATTGTTTAAATTTTTACTCCACTTAGTAGCTTGAAAATAACAATCGCCATATCCAAATTGATTATTCATTAAAAATACAAATGAAGCTAGTAATACACAAACCAGTAATCAAAGAAAAACTGAGATCTATTTTTATTTCAGCAAATGACAAATTGAGGGGTTTGATCCTCTTCTCTCTCATGATCCAAATACACCTAAATCACAAGATTTTTGAGAAACTGTCCTTCAACAAATTGCATCTGCTTACATATTTATCACAAAACCAAATCCACCAATAACTGTAAAAGAACCCATCTGACAGGGACTCCAAATTGAATTAGAAATAATAGAACTCATCTGACCAAGGCCCCAAATTGAGATAAAAGTTCTGGATTGCAACAGCTGCTGTGAATGATAAAATGATGAAAGTATAAGATGGTAATGCTGCCCCCAACGAAGTAAAATATAATCTTTTAATTCCTGCTCAATTTCAAAATTTGTTCTCTTCTAAATCAACACCTACTTACAATTTCACGTCCCAAAACTGATCTAAAATAGTACATAATTTAGAAGTCACTTCTATGTATGTCCATAATGTGGCATAGCCTTCTTATCCTTCCTAGCAACCATAAAGCTTAACAGACTTGAACTGGTGCAAGTGCCAAGAATCAACAGTTTTATATGGTCAGCAAAGTTCATTTTAACATGATCGTAAAGGAAACATCTTTGAGTCTCAGGATAGATGAACATAACACTTAAATCAGATTAGGAAATTAATTTTACCCATCTAAGTAAAATGGTTAGAATCATCAACTGTTTTTACATTTTTTTTCAATGATTACACACTGGTGTTACCCGGTCTAAATTGCAGAAACAGATTTGTAACGTTAAGCTATGTCAAACACTAAACAAGCAAATGATGATTTGTGAATTTGCAATTGGTGCTACACTGAAATGATAGATAGAACGTATAATTTTGTGTACAGAGGACGCACAACAGAACCAAAGGCAATCCTTTTCTTCATCAATGTACATATGGAAAAGAATTTTAAAAATAATAATTAATAAAGCAACGATAATCCTTTTTTCTTTTTTTTGGTAAATGCAAAGGTAATTCTTTGTTGTACATGAAGATCCAATATTATTTAATAAAACAGAGAGACTACAATAGTTGAGGGAATGGCGACGTTCAGGCAGGAGTAGATTGTCAGTTTTCTTTAGCCACCTCAATATACCATGACTTCCATGCCTCCATGTAGTGCGAGAAAAGCTCACTTAAAGCTGCGGGGAAAAGAAAGTCAAATTATAAGATACCCTTTCTGGGTACTTGCTAGTGATATCCCAAAGAATAGAAAATTAAGTAAAAAAGCCACCATCCAATTCAACATGGAAAGAAGCATAATTTATTCTTGTATTTTCATCAGTCTATAAATATCACTTCAGAGATTGTATGTTAGAACAACACAGTTTCCAGTTCCACACGGAAAACGAAAACCTTCTCAAGCAAAATGTATCAAGACCACTCATCTCGTGATGCTGACCAGAAAACAAATCTGATTGAGTGGAGTGGTGGTCTGTGAAGAAGTCTATTTTGAGGTGGCCATTACACACTTGGCAAGCAGTGTTTGTTAGGCAACTTTAGAATGGTCTACTCATAGCAAAAGCCTAGACAGATAGCCTGATAGGATCTCAGTGTATTGTGGCAGCAGCTCTTCAGCCACAGAGCCCAGATTGGATGAAGGCTAAGGAAACAAACCTTCCACATTGTTTCCTCACAGGTAGCAGGATGGGGCTAAACCAAGGGTTATGGTCCATTCAAATGTGTAAGCAGTAAACAATGGATTTGGATGCACACTTGATTGTAATTTGAGACTACATCCAAATGGTAGAGTTGTCATCATGTGACCTTGAGGTCACGGGTTCAAGGCGTGGAAACAGCCTCTTGAAAATGCAAGGTAAGGCTGCGTATTATTAACCCTTGTGATCCACTCCTTCCCTGGACCATGCATACTCGGGAGCATAATGCACTGGGACTGCACCCCTTTATCCAAATGGTAGAGTTGTTGTCATGTGACCTTGAGCGGGTTAGAGGCATGGAAATAACCTCTTGCAAAATGCAAAGTAAGGCTGCATACTATAGACCCTTGTGGTCTGCCCCTTTCCCAGACCACGCAAATGCAGTAGCCTGATGCACTGGGTTGCCCTTTTTTATCCAAATGCACCTGAAGAAGAGAGCTTCCAGATAGCAGTTAACATACAACTGTGTCACTTAATGTTGCAAAACCACCCCTCCACAAACCATTTGCTATTTAATAAGGGTATGATCTGGAAGTTGTGAGACTAAAAGATATCATCATAAAAAGAAAGGAAAACTATGAAGAACACTTATCTATCATTCCTTTTCAAATAAAAGAACAAACAAAAGATAACCACTATCCAATCTGCACTGGCAACCTATCCATGCAAGTCAATAGTATAAGCTTTGTTGTACTTGCCAGCCAAATTGATGAAGAACAGAACTCAACTACTGACCACCAGAAAAAATGGATTTAGCTCCTATTGGGGAAGCAATTCGAATAAGTTACAAGAAAACGGAGAAAGAGCCAATGAGAAAATTCCATCACAGAAGTCCAACAGAGGCCCATGGTAGAACTTGCTTTGAACATTTCATGAAGGTGATACAATAAGTCAATAACTGAGGCCTATCTCCCATTACCATGGGATAAACGAATACCAAAGGAAGGAGCTTCTACGAAGCAATGAATGTTCAGGAAGAGCTTGTCTGCTCTATTACAACCAATACATGCACATCGCTCTGATGTGCATCACTATGATATCTAGCACTTCCAGGATCCCATATCATAAACACATTGGGGCTAATGTGGTCATTCACTAATCATTCCACTGATCCATGTTAAGACCAACTATCAGATGGGTTAGACAATCTGATCCATGAACTTCCAGGATCCAAGATCATTGACACAATGGGTCTAATGCAGTGAGTTATAATTCTTTCCTTATTCATGTGAATGCTAACTATATGATGGCTCTGATCATCTAATGACCATGATCCATCCATAGGAGGATTATCACATGGACAACCTAAATTGCCCACCTTTACAAGCCACGTGCACAGTGATGATGAGCAACAGGGACAAAGTGGAGATTGAAAGACTAGAAATGCAGAAATTGGAAATACGAAATGAGTCATTGGAGAAAGCTATCATCTTAATGGCTTAGTTGTCATAGTGAAGGCCAACTATCAGATGATCAGGATAATTTAATCAGTGTGATTTATACTATGACACATCCACAGGAGTCCATCACATGGAATGTCCATATCATCCAATCTATATAACCACATGATTAGTGGTGATGTGCACCATATACCAAGATGAGTTAAGACACTGGAAATGAGAACATTGAAAGTAAGAGATGATTCATTCGAGGAAGAAGGTATGAAATTACCTTGATTGTGATAACGAGGAGGGAAGGATGAAGCCAATGCCTCCCAGTCCTGAGCCCTTTTCATACCCCTCTCAGAATCCCCTGCATCCAGCAAACTGACTGGACAGAAAGGTCCATAAACATAATCTTTAGAGCCCTGCCGTTGCTGTTGCTGCATTTGATTGTGACCATTCTTGATCTCACACTTGGTTTGCATTTTCTTGGGCTTTTCATCAACTGAGAAAACCTTACTCCTTTTAAAATCGATGTTGGTTATCTCTGTCCCAAACTCTCTTTTGTTTGACTGTTTTGGATTTGGAAACTTGGAGGAAGATATGGTATGGTTAGACTTCCCATTCATCCCCAGCCATCTAAATGCCGGCTTTCTGGTCTCAGTTTCATGGGTCTGCATTTATGTATAAAAGAGAATATCACAAGGAAAATTCCTCTTGCACAGAAATCAAAATCAAATGCAGATTCTTCTTGTGGAATAGTACCTTCTCTATGAGATTCATGGATGACAACACATTCGCAATGTCATATAGTCGTCTAACCTTGGCTGCAGAATTATCTTGGGGAAAAACGGTTAGTCATACAGCTGTTGTTTGTAACTGAAATAGGAAAAGAAACAAAAGTGAAGGTGTATTACTTCGCATCTGAAATGAATTGTGGAAATCACCAAGCAATGATCTTGCAGCTTCATCGAGTGAAATCATATCAGCCTAAAGAAATAAAAGAATTGATAGAAATTAATTAAATAGGCAAGATGAATGGAAGTTATTTTCCTAATTAGACAATTGATAGAGAAGTATAGGAGAGGACCTCTATATGATGTTTATTGACTTAGAAGAAGCTCATGATAAGGTCCTTAAAGAGTTTATATGGTGGGTGTTGGGTGAGCAAGGTGTTTCACAAGGCTCTATAGACATAATTAAAGATATGTATGAGGGAGCACTTACAAATGTTAAGACCACTAACAAAGAAACAGGTGATTTCCCTATCACTATAGGATTGCTCCAAAGATCAGCATTGAGCCCATACCTTTTATTTTAATTATGAATGAGTTTACAAAACATATGCATGAGGAGATTCCATGGTGCATGTTATTTGCAGATGACATAGTTTTAATTGATACAAGGGAAGGCATAGATATAAAGCTAGAGTTGTGAAGAGAAGCTACAAAGTATAGAAGATTTAGAATTAGCCAAACAAACAAAATATATAGAATGCAATTTTAAAACAGTGAGTGGGAGTAAAGCGCCAATAAAGATTGATAACCAAGAAGTTTTCCCAAAAAGACCATTTTCTATACTTGGGATCAATAATTCATGAGAGCGAAGAGATTGAGAGAAATGTTACCCAGAGAATCCAAGTGGGTTAGAACAAATGGAGATGTGCCTCTAGAGTTTTGAGTGATCGACAAGTGCAACTCAAAGTAAAAGGAAAATTTCAATTGAATGGTTGTAAGGCCAAGCATACTCTATGAATATAAGTGTTGGGTAGTTAAGGAACAACATATACATTGGATGAGCATCGCCAAAATGAGGATGTTGAAATGGATAAGTGGTAAGACAAGAAAGGATAGAACTAAAAATGAAAACATTAAAGGAAATCTAGGAGTAGCACCATAGGTAAAAGATGAGAGAGGATAGACTTATATGATTTGGAAATGTCCTACAAAGACCAAAAATGGCATCGATTAGATAGATGAGTCAATTCAAGTTGAAGGCTCTCAAAGGGCAAGGGAAGGCCCCAAAAGGACATGGATAAAAGTGGTGAGAAAAAATTAAAAAAAAAAAACTTTTGGACTAAATGAGGCCAAGACTCTTGATGGAGGAAAATGGAGGAACAAGATTCATGTAGCCAACTCCTAATTGGGGTAATGCTTTGATGATGATGACGACAATGGTGATGATGACAATGAAGCAAGATGGATGGAGACTAAGACAGAAAATTTAATCCAGTTTTAAAGTTCAAGGAGTTAGCCCAATTGAATTACACTTGCGCTAAGGAAGAGCTTGACAAAATTCCGAGTGAGAAGGCCAAGCGATTTCTCCCTCCTGTTATCTGTAGAAACTAAAAACAGCAGCAAATAAGTACTGATAAAACTGAAACAAAAAAAGAAGTAAGACTTGTGAGTGATTGGGAATGAATCATGCAACATGAGGAAGATCCAAATTGGGCAGGAAGGGCATTGAAGCACGATGTGCAGAAACATAACAGTCAGGTTATTCAATTAGAGGGACTCCACTAATTTAGCTTTTGTCTGTTTTTTCCTTCAAACCCATTTAGAGGCCGCATGTTGGACTGCTAAGATCACATAAAGAATACACTTTCTACACAATGAAATTATCAACATAGTGTTTTTAAGACATTGAAAATACAATGGCCTAAATGGTATTCCAAACCAAAGATTACAAGAAACGGTTGTAATCTTAAGCTCTTTAATTTCTCCTATTCTACTAGTTGAACTTCACATTATGGTGTAGATCTTACGATTTACAAAATCATATTGCATCAAAGCAGTTCACTGAAGAACCATGACGCTCAATGGACTTTTGATTCTTACTTTTATTTGGTTGGCCCAAGCCCATAAAAATCTTTCTCACATGAAATAATCACGTATTAGGAAATTTTCAACTATGCAAAAATTCTAAAACCTACCTCAAAATTCCCAAAGTCTTCCTTGTTTCAAAAAATCTGAAATTATTTCTTGAAACATGTTTTTACACTGACAACATGTCACTTGATGTGTCATGAAGTTATTAGTTCTGAAAGCAATGATGGTGTTGCAAGCCACAAAAACCACAAAGCAATGATGGTGTCGCGAGCCACAAAAACCACAATCATTTTGAGGAAGCAGTGATGGCAATGTCAAATGTTCTTCTGAAAGTTGGTCAGGGAACCAGTACCCCCAACCTTTGGCTGGGAAAAAAGGCACACCTTGCTACTGGGCCAGAAGCTGATGCCTAAGCAATGATTGGATGTCGCAGGCAATCTTGTAGCTAATCCTTGCTTTGTTATTTTTTCTTTTGCTTTTTAACTCTTTGATGGTTGATGCCAACAATGATAACACTCTGTTCCATTCTACTCCCAATCCACCACATAATCATGAATGATGGTTGTCATGCTCATGATGCTTGGTGTTGGCTAAACAAGATGTATTACCAATTGTACATTTGCTTTCCATGTTCTAAAATTATAATCAATGATTCATGTGAGAATCAACTTGATTGTTACAAATATAATTATGTAGCATTATTGGGATCATGGAGGTGAATTAGAAACAGATATCTGAGGAAATTCCTGTTCTCCTGCAAAACTGTTCAGAGCTTTCATTGTCCTGCTTTTTCCTTTCTCAAAAGTAATCTAAGACAACACTACAGTTTATTGAGATATTCATGTCAGTCTGATTTTTCATTATGTAATTCAACTATCAAAACATTGGGCACGTTCACTAAAAACATCAAGTGAATGGTCTAATATGAAGTATACTACATGAGGGGCACTTCATAAATTTAATTTAATGGTCAATTTCAAGACACTGCCAAAATGCCTAGATTGACAAAAGTTAAGCTTTCATGCTGCTTCCCAATCCACAACATGTTTTACCATATGGATAGCAGAAAGCCTAGATTATTCTATCATACAACTACACGAGTCTCTTTATGTATAAATGACTTAGGATACCTGGACTGATTCTTCGGATGGCAAAAGTAGCTAAAAAGCTTTTAACTTTTCCTATTGGTTTAAGTTTCTCATTTCAATATCAGGAATTTATGTACTTTTTTTTCCTTAGCAATTGTGGGAAAGTCTATGAGTCATTTAGTAAAGTAAGCCCAAATGTTGCAAAAGAAACTAGTTTTTCATTTGTTAAATAAAAATTGTTGAAATCTCTTCTTGTGGATTCAAGGCAAATGTCTAAAGAACAAGACAGTAATCTTCTCCTTGAATGTTTATCATTCACATTTCCTCCATGCAGTAAGGATCCCATTAAGGGCCATAGTGACATACCAAAGATGTCTATGAGGGGAGAATCTATTGCACAAGATCCAAGAAGGTAATCTCAAACTAGACAGTTCAAATTCATGACAAACACCAAACTATTAGTTAAGGCCCATCTCATTTATCAACAGAAAATGTAAAGGTGCGTCTTCTTCCTCAAGTGAAGCAAACAAATAGGAAAAACGTGAAAGTTAAAAGTTAAAATCCCATACCAGCTTTGCTATTTGAAGAGAGACTAGATGATGTAGAATCCTTAAGAAGAACAGAGCTGGGGCTCAATATATCTTCTCTACTTTCGCCCCTTTGGTGGAACAATTTTTCGCCTTCGCCTTCCAAAACCTAAAATAAGTAGATACATTCACATACTAAGGTACTGCTTGGAAGCAGTTGTGGAAACATATATTGTTCAGCGCTTTGCTTAGATGCCTGAGAAACAAAGGCAATCTGAAGCACCGTTGTCCATCCTCTTTAGGCGAACAACCCGCATTAAATGAAAGTGATAAGAGAAATCCTGATGGGATATTTAGAGAACTTGTTCCAGTGGGTATGTTATAGAAAATAAATGCAATGAAAGAAAACGTCAAAAAACGTTACTTGTCACACCCTCACGTCACCAAGAGCTTACGGAGTAAAGAAACTTAAGAAGTCCAAAGCACTGTTTCCATCAAAAATTAGAGATCCAAAGCTTACCTCCGCCCCATGAAGCAAGTTTGCAGGACCATTGCATAAGCTTTCTCTCAGAGCTTCTTCCTACATGATAATCACAACAGCAGAAAAAAGGAAAAACAAATTAGGGTTAGCATTCTGGAACCCTATGATTAGATGAGAAAAATTGGAAAGAAATAAAGGAATGTTACCTTAAGTTCTTCTAAAGCCAGAGGCATTGCGCCAAAACCTTTCCAAGAATATTGATTCTTTGCCTTCCTAGCAAGAACCTGAACCGAATTCAAAGACAAAAACTGTATAAATTTTTTTTTGAAAAATGAAGTAAAAAGAACAGATCTCAAGCAATATCATAGATCTTACTCCCACACTCTCCAGCACATTCACAATATCGTAGATCCGTCGTCTCTCCACACCTGAAACATCAAAACAGGCATAATCAAGCATCCATCAGCAAAATGCCTCAGAAACAAAAAGAAGAAAGGAAAGAACAACTAAAAAGAATACATAATTGAAAGCAGAAGATGGAAGATGGAAGGACAGCTAATCATCTAGCAGAAAAATAGATCAAGATAGGGAAAGAAGCACATAATCAATACAACAGATCGTAAGTAGATTAAAATGTCCAAAACAAGCAATCGATCACTGTAATACAGCAGAAATAACATAATAATAATGAAACAACAAAGATGGACAGAAACCTAATCGGCTGGCAGCTTCGTCTAATCCAACAGAGTCAACATCATCTCGATTGTAGAGACTCAAGAAACTGCAAAATTAACCTAAAATTACAAAAAGTAAAAGAAAGAGAAGAAAATGCAGTGGGATTAAAGAAGAAAAAAAATGAAGGATAAAGAAGAGATTTGTTACTTTGAGCATAAAAGACCTAAAGATTTCTGCTTCCTGCTGTACGTATGATTTCTGGTTCCAGATCCTCGGAAGGACGAAGATGAAGAAATCATCCTTCTGATTGCAGATCTGCTTATGATTCCTCTATATTTGCTGTTTCTTGAATAATGGAATTCAGACCTGGTAATGAAAGAAGATGAGAGAGAGAACGAGAGAGATTTGGAGGGATCGGGAGGGAACAAAGACAGTTGAAAAAAGTTGGGAAGAGGTTTATTCGATTGGCGCGTTTCGAATTTTCAAAAACTTTGGTTCGGGTCCGAGCCTGTTGCTGGCTCGTGGCCTTTATTTTATTTATTTTTTAGGTAATCTCTGTAAAGGTTGGTGGATAGAACGTGAGACTTAAGACCAGTTTAAGGGCATGTTACTGGCTTCTGGCTTCTGGCTTCTGGCTTCTGGCTTCTCTCATTCCCCTTTGTTTATTTTCAGCAACGATTGAATAACAAAAGTAAAATGATAAGACGAGATTCTTTAACGGGGCCTCAAAGTGAGGCTCCATGTGTCTCACTTAACCTCAGATTTTAACTTTGACCAATAAAATACACTAATCACATACTTTTATATCGGACACGTGAGTGCCTTATTTAAAACGCTCTAGTACATAACTTAAAACGGGTGTTAGTGGATACATAAGATTATGTGAGTTTAATTTTTTTAAAAGAAATGAGAGAAATGGGTGTTATTGGTTTGGTGCTCGTTTGTCTCTTTTATGGGCTAGAAGAAGTTAGAGAGACAAGAAGAAACCCTCTTTTCCCCTAAAGAAAACTAATTAGGGTTGGGGCAATATTTCTTTGGTTTCTTCCCAGCCCCCATTGTAGTAGACCATTGAAGAGTTACTGGCAACGAAAGTGGTAGGATTTTGGACGAAATATCCCATTCTTGGCCAAAATTAAAGGTACATTTTACATTACAATATTTTCAACAGTTTTTTTTCTTTAGAATGAATGATGGGTCACAAAAGCTACATATGTTATGCAACTTTATTATTCTACAGGTGAAACGTGGGACCTACAAAGGTTTCATATGCTATACAAGTTTTGTGCTACATGTTGAAGTGTGGGGCCTAACATTTTATCTATAGAGCCTAAAAATGTTAGAGGTTCATAGGCTGTGCTATAGGTTCAAATACAGGCCCACAAAGGCAACGGGTTAAATGTTTTTATGTGTGTATGAGGAATGATAAATCCAACTGCCTTGTGGACTTGGATTAATCCAAGTGCCATTTTACTTACCTCTTACTAGTTTTTTATTAGATCAAAGTCCTTTACCATGTCACAAATGGCTTAGATGATTCAATTACCAAATCTGATGCACGTTGATACTTTATCCAATGATTTTTTGCTATAATTTTAAACTTAAGAAACATATAATAAACTATAGTTGTAATTTTCAATATAAAGAAAAGAGATGTCACCTTGTAGGTATGAAATTTGATATGTGACACCCCAAGTTCTTATAAACTCAACTTTAAAAGAACAAATACATTTTGATAGTCAAAATATCCCTACTTGAAATTACTTTTTTCAAAACCATAGTTCTTTTCAAATGTTGTTTCCAAAAAACTTGAGGGTCAAACGCGAGTATGAAAATCAATAGGTATTATCATCATAATATTTAATTTAAAACACTCCTAGGTGTTATCATCAATAGCACAAAAATTAAAGGAGGGATTCACAATGATCGACATTTAGCACATGGAGCTTTATTACATCAATAGTCTTTAATAGAATGAATAATAAAGATAGATTTCTTGCAACTGGTGTCTCACTTTCGTAACTACTTTCGATCTTTACTCCTTAGATCTCCTAGTCCATAACTTTCACCTTTCCACAAGAATCTACAGGATCTATGGCATATTGAGTGTACAAAGATATCCAAAATATAAAAACCAAAATTACAATTTGTGATGACCCAGGTTTTCCCATGCATTTTTAAATGCAATATCTAATTCCTAAGGCGGGATGCATCCCTATTTAAAAACCATTTTATGAAAACAATGCAATGCAACAGAAAATCTTTTGTTTTAAACTCATTTTGAAAACCCCGAGTGTCATTTGCTTTCACAACAACCAAAGTAGTTTTTGAAAATTTCAAAAATCATAAATGTCTTCCCAGGTCTATCCAGTCACAGCTCACAACCCAACTATAAATAAATACAAATACATGTTCAAAAGGTAAAGTGTTTACTTACATTCATGCTTGTCTTCTCATCAGCCACTTGATCGTTGCACTAACACGTTCCTGATGCTTCTTCTAATTCTGTGTGGAGCTAATCTGGAAAAATAATATATTAGGGTGAGTATTTCTCATACTCAGTAGGTCATCCGATACTACTATTTTGAAAATACGGTATGCAACATGCATGGTTCCATGAGCTTTTTATGTAAAACATCAATGATTTATTTTGCGTAAGCATGCATAGTTATGCATAAAACATAAGCTTATTGATGCGATTTCAATCATGGAATCCGTATACAAATCACGTCATATGAATACGACTAAAATAGAAATCAATAGGTCCATATGCGAAGATTTTGACAAATGCATCAAACTAGCGAGTCACATAGAATACTCATGAAAATCTTAAAATAGTCATCATTCAAACATATGCTAGTATCATGCACATGAGTCTCTCGCGTACATGTCACGCCAACTGGTCACGAGTACTCGTATATGACCATCTCAATGTTATATGCATATCAATCACACTAAAATCATAGGGTCACTATGCTCACGACCAAAACCACTCTGAATCGTGTGTCTCCGGTATCTAGAGACCAGTCCACCATAGCCTCCACGGCGACTATGGATATGTCCCCAAAAGGGTGCCATGAACACCTCTAGTAATCGTCCCTGTTTACCACAGTAGTCAGGGAAGGGACAATGCTGTTTTTGGCAGCGATACCATCCACCTTTTTGGTGGTAGAGGCCAGGAGGCCAAACCCGTACCCCTTAGCATAGTGCCCACCGTAGACTGCCTCATTCGGCGATCTGCCCACTAAAAACATATATATCCAATCTCAATCATCGAATCATGCAATTTATGCATTTCTTTTCAACCATGCGAGCAATGCATGCAATTCGTTTATGCTAATCTTGCCTTCAAAGCCATGAAATATGAAGACAGGTAAAAACATCACATCTCAAAAAGCATGTTAAATCTGATGATAGATTTCAACGATATAACTCATGATGGCAAGTCCGCATAAGAACATAAGAACATATAAAAACATGCTAATCATGATAATAAAACAAGTCTGAGTTTAAGATGCGTTAAAAACGTAGCAGTTTGGAAAAACATAATAGCATCATACTACCTACCTCGATGTTCCTTGAATCGCGTTCTTTACTTCTTGTCCTTGAATCATCTTGTGACATCCTAGATGTTAATGGATATCAAGGATTCAAATATTATTTTCTATTCATTTGCATATCAATATTTAAATCTTTAGATTACGGCTAGATCTCTATGATTTGTGGGTCCATAGGTCCTTGCCTAATATAGTGTCAGGCTAGATCCTATGATATGGATCTACTATTCAATGGTTAAACTATATAATTTGTCCTCTGATCCTAATTTTATAGTCTCATTAGGTCCACGTCGTTTATACAGACGCGATGGTTCTTTCGGATCGTCAATCGGAATCCTACAGCTCCTGAGCTTGCAATTTTAGCATTGCATGATCACAGACGAACCAGATTTGTCTATGCAGCCCTACGTGTCATGGTTCCCAAGATGCCCGTACATCCCAGTCGAACCGCGACAGCCTCACATGTGCATGTGCACGCCCAAGCTACGCACTACAGCGCATGTTCTAGAGCGCGTCACGCGAGTGCGTGCGTCTCGGCTCTCGGAACGCCTCGTGCATCCCGGTCGAGCCATGACCCGTGCCCCACGTCGCGCACACCTAAAGGCTGCACCATGGACTGTGCACGCACTGTCACACGCCCGAAACCCATCCCTAGGATGCCTCTAGTTCGCACAGAGCCGGATTTCCATCTGGCTTTCCCCGGCGTGTCTTCTGGCCGGGAAATGCCAGATCCGGCACAGATCTAGCCTGGAAGAAGGGAAAAACAGAGAGGGGGAAAGAGGAGCTTACCTGGGTCATCTGGGAGAGTTCCCATCTCTAGTGGGTGCGCCCTTTCCCGCTTTGAAACTCCATATCGCCAAAAAACTCGAAGATGGGAGAAAACCCCAACTTCCGATTTGGCCAGAGGAAGAAGAGGGGAGGTGGAGAGATGGGAATGGCCGGCCTATAGGGATGACTCGGACCTGGCCAGAATTTGTAGGGAAAACCGAGTGAGGGTTTTTCAATTTTTACTGGAAACCCCAGCCCCAAACAGCTGAAAAAATCTGATTCGAAGAGGAGCAATAGGGCTTTTTATAACCATACTATAGCGGTGCTGCCAATGGCGGTGGTGGAAACCTCTGGAAACTAGGGGTTTCTGGAGAAATCGAGAGGAAGAAGACAGGGGGTGCCGTTATCAAAACGGTCCCCTGCGATTTTCGTCCTTTTTCGTTTTTAAATACAAATTACAAAATTGCCCCTAATCTTTAAACGACCGTAATTTCTTCATACGAACTCCGTTTTTGGCGTTCTTTGAGGCGTTGAATTCCATTTTTCAAGTAGAATCTAATGGTACCAAGTTTTCTTACAAATTCCTTCATTTAATATTTTAAATAAAGTAAAACATTTAACATGGTTCATTTCTTATAGAATGTCCAATTCATTTTTGTTAAATTGATGCAAAAAATAGCGTAAATTGCTCGAGGCATTACACAACTTTAAAAACTATAGCATAGTGGCACACAAACACTCAAATGAGTATGAAATTAGGTTCTTATGCATTAAAACCTCACAACTAAGTTCTTATTACTCAATCAATGCAATGCATCATAGCACATTCACAGTACATGCATACATCCATATATTTATGTATCCACAAAAAACAAGTATGATAACTCGACAACTGAAGTAATATCATGATGCATCAAAACCATAAAAGTATCATAGCGCATTCATAGTACATGCATATATCCATATATTTATGTATCCACAAAAAACAAGTATGATAACTCAACAACTGAAGTAATATCATGATGCATCAAAGCCATAAAAGTATGATATCAAAATAATTATCCAAGCTAATTCCATTGCTTACAGAGTTTCGTTAGACTTTTAATTAGCACATCAGCTAGTACTATCTCGACTACTCATCAAGGTTCATCTGATGAACCCTAATCACACTCCCCATGAGCACAAAACATAAAATCTCATCAGGTCAACTATGCTCACATTAGCTCTGTTACATGTGTGCTTGCTAGTATCATGGTGAGACTCCAGTTCCATCCTCATAGGGCCTATGATCATCTTGAAAAGGTGTCGTGATAAGCTACTTTGACTCCCACTACCAATTGAGAAAATGTCACTTTGGCATTGGATACCATTAAACATCCTGTGGTCAAAGACTGAGAGGGCAATTATAACAACTTAGCATAATTCTTATTAAGTTCATTAGCCTATCTCACATATAACTCAAAATATTATTATAAATATTTATTTAACAAAACATGAACAACAAAAGCTAGTTAGTTCTAATAGTTACTTTGTTGAGTAGTATGCCTTTGGTTGTGAGTTCGAGCCACCAAAACTACACATTTTGGCTCTTGGCGTAAAAGCAAAAACTCAAGATCTTAATATAAAAATGTTGTCCTTAATATCTTAATATAAAAAAACTATCCTTGCAGAGTATGATCAACAGGAGCTAGTTAGCTTCTAATATATGTGATATAAAAATTACATGATTAATAAATAGAATTTACAAAAAATAGAGTATTTTTTCTTTTCTTTTTTCTCATTTTGAATCACCATTCTCTCTCTCTCTCTCTCTCTCTCTCTCTCTCTCTCTCTCTCTCTCTCTCTCTCTCTCTCTCTCTCTCTCTCTCTAAACTATCAAAAATCAAATTCATTAAATAGATGTAAAGAGGAAAGGGAGGACATGTTTGGAAAGCTTAAATAGAGCAAGAGAGTGTTTGTTGATCAATGGAGTGAGTACTAAGTAGAGGTCTAGATGATTAATACTTTAGGTGTGTAATGACCTCACTAGTTAATGCTAATCCCATGTAGACAACAATTTAGGAAGAAACAAATGAGATAGGTAAATACACTAATACCATGAATTTTATGAAATGAGTTAAAGAAATAAAGGACTTAGTAACTAATAAGACAAACCAAGGTATAAAATGTAAATAGGAAAAGTATGATGGTCAAAATTAAAATGCAACCAAAAAGAGAAAAACGTTAAAGTAGTATGATAACCAAAATGGTGGTTGACCTTTGGGAGACCCAACCACCACATGAATTGAGGGAGACTAGCAGCTGGCCTCATGCATGCAAGGTAGCTTGCTAAATGGTTAAAATAAATAGCATAGGTAGAAGGGAGTGAGAGTTAGTAACAAACCCTTCCCTATACTTCATACGTTTTCATATAGGGCACAAAAGAGAGAGAGAGCTCCATTGAGACTTGAAAACCTTGAAGAAAACCGGAGATTCTAGGAGGTCATGGCCTATGGGAGAGTAAGAGTAGCAACCTGAAGCAACATTAGAGAGGAGAGGAGGACTAGCTAGATGAAAGAAGAGCATTGGTGTGGACTTGAAGGGGACGTTCAACAGCTTGAAATTTGCAGCAATTTGGGTTGCAAATGTTTGGCAAGGAAAACTATTTTTTTGGAGGGCATTTTATAGGTAAGTTGGCAATAGGAAAGGGCTTAACAAGAATCTTGGTTTAGCCTTAAAAAATTAGGAAGAATGATAGTGAGTTTGAAAAGCGTTTCTTGATGTAGTTCATTGTATGCTGTTTCTAACTATTGATGAAATCTAAGCATGATTCTTTTGATATTTTGATGTTTGATCTTAATACACCTCTTGGGCTCTGAAATAGAAGTAATATGGAGTGTTTTCATGATTAAAATTTCATCGAATAAGGCTGGTACGAATGTGTTTATGACTAAAGGTTTGTTGGACTGTATTCATGGCTGAAATAGGGACAAAACCCAGCTGGGAATAACCCTGTAAGGATCAACTCTTATAAATCTTAAACTGGTAGGAATGTAATATTGAAATTGGGTAGTGAAATAGGAACATTTAATCTTGCATTAGTTACAAATAATGACAACCTGATCATAGTTGAACTATTTTACTATGAATGGGAGACAATTACCTTATAATTTGACCGATCTGATCAGCCAACATTAGTAAGCAACCTTTATTATAAAGTAGTCAATCTATATAAGGTTTAGCATGAAAAATTGGGTGGATAAGTGAAACACCTATCTATACCTATATATAAATAATGAAATATGATGTAATCACTTCACCGTATGACTCCACAAGTTGAAAAATCATCTAAGAACTAAAATTGTCATGTTATATAGAAAGATAACCTTAGGATTAAAGAGACACATAGTTGCTTATTGAGTAAAAGTACACAACACTTAAGGAGGAACTAGTGGGAGTGTAAAGACACCCCATAGGTGTACTGATCTATACAAGATGGCAAGCTTGATATAACCATCCTTAGACACTCTAAAAAGAGAGGAAAAACCAACAGAGACATTCATGCTAAGTAGAAGGTTTAAGTGAAGTTCCTAGGGCTTGAACTATAGGGAGAAGATACCATATAGGTAGCATTCAACTAAGCTCATCTCAACTAGTGCATATTAATAACTACTAACATGTTGTAGCCATAGATAAGCATAACTCAATTACACTTACATTCACATGAAATGTCTTCATTCTTAAAAGGAAAACCTAATGCTATGCTCAGTTACTAAAAATACTCTCATGTATAACCTATATTGGCTATATGAGCATAATTGCATATAAGATTCTTAATTATCAACTTTCCTATGATCCACTACCTTGGGTGTATGTACATGACTCATCTCTAATATCAGCATATTGAAATTATTGTACTGGAATGCCACATACTAGAGTTTATGAACTAAAGGATTTTCACACATTGGAAAACAAGATGGATTCAATGTCTTTGAGTATGGTGTTGAAAAGAAGTTTTACTTGAGTACAATGATTTCAACTGATGTTTTAAGGCAAGTGCTCCATGAGCAACAGTAAGTCTTGAGAGTGCTATTTGATCGATGTTTTAGGCAAGCTTTCTATGAGTAGTAATAAGTCATGGGAATGTGGTTTTGATAGTTGTTTTGGCAAGTTCTCTAAGAGTAATATAAGTATAGAGGCATGCACTCCATTGATGGACAATAAATCCTGGAGGCAAGCCTGCTACACACAGTTATAAGTTCTGGAGACCCTATGCTAGGTGGAGAAGCTGGCTCCTATCCTCTAATGCACGCACACATGGATGCACGCATGCACACACACACACACACACACAATCTCAATGGGAGCTTACATGTGGGAGTAGTCTTCATGAGAATTTCTCTTAGGATATAGCCGTTAACTCCATGAGGGCTGGTGAAGAGTCCGTATGGTATCCACAGCAACATAGAGGCTATTATAGTAACATGTGGTGATGGTAGGGCCTTATGAGCATAGGAGTTGGAATATGAATTGTGTGGCATGTTGGACATGCTGATCACTCAAGAGAGTATAGACCTTTGTCCTGGTGATAGGACTGTATGTCATCCAGTTTTCATCAATCAATTCCATTTTAGCATATGTGATTTTATACCCCTTTTCCATGGGTTGTGCCTATGCTTTAGATGCATGGATTTGCCTTGGAATTCATTGGATTGATGGTTTATCAAGCTTTGGGTTACAAAATGATTGACTCATGGAAGCATGGTAGATAATCCACATTCTTCATGAAATTACTGGAATTTCCAAGTATCAATGAAGGCAAGTGTGTGACATAGCTTTCTTGTACTTGGAATAATATAAATGTTCTATGGAATGAATGCAGTACTCTACATGTTTAAAGTATACCTAATCGTATGATAATCCCATTGAATAGACATAGTTCATCTAGATTATCCATGATAGACTCATGAACTAACTTAATATATTCATATACATACATACATACATACATACATACATACATACATACATACATACATACATACATACATACATACATACATACATACATGCCTATGTGCATATATGATATTGGTTGCCAGGTATTTTGGGCGGCCTAGTTTGTATTAGGCTTTTTTCTATTGAG
Organism: Warburgia ugandensis; assembly: GCA_035236585.1. Lineage (NCBI taxonomy): Eukaryota > Viridiplantae > Streptophyta > Magnoliopsida > Canellales > Canellaceae > Warburgia > Warburgia ugandensis. The sequence goes on from CP141139.1 coordinate 43,405,598, forward strand.
CGGTTGATTTTTTCTCACCCTTTACAACAACAATTTCAAGTGATTTTGGAGAGGGACTAAGTGCAAGGAAACTAGGGAAGGCCAAAGTGACAAGCACTTGAGTGTAGATGTATGGGTATGTCCTTAATGATTTTGGGAGTTAGATTTTGTTGTATAAAGAATTACTCTAGTTATATATATATATATATATATATATGTATATATATATTGTTGTGTTGACAATGGGACTGTAAGAATTTAACATGACTTTATGTTCATTCATGGTAATATTGTGGATGTAATCATGACCAATGGATCTTGTGGTAGGTACATCTAATCCATGTTCATGTTAGATAACTATTTTACTTATATGTATAGATTTCAAGAGGTAACATCCGATCTGAAGAGGATTCAAAAGTACTTATGTTGTATAACATTTCAAACTATATATACATACATATATATATATATATATTTGAGAAATTTTGAGATGTTACAGTTTTTGTTATTGCCATACTATTGATGACTAGAACAACTATATAACCATAAGTGTCAACAACGAGGAAATGATAGGTATAAAAATATTACATGCATATCACTACATTTTATAGGTTTTAGCCCTAGAAATCACTTAATTATCACTAAATAGAGTTAATTCTATTTTTATTTTTTTGTAGGTTCATGGTACAAAGGAAAAAATATCAAAAATTACCAATTTCACCCTAGAAAGAGAAATTTTAAAAACCAAGCTATATTATGGGTCACGCATGATATAAATGAAGTAATGGAGTTCAGAATTATCATTAGGTGTCACTCTTGATGTAAGAATAGCCAAAAAACCTATGTACAACTCAAATGAGGGTGAAAAGATGGCAATTTTCAAATTCGAGCACCTTTGTACACATTTCACCACATTCGAAAGCTTATAGAAGTAGCTCAATTTATATATGTTAGAATCACATACAATGAAAGCTTCTCAACAATAAAAGAAGAATGAGACCACATGAAGACTTTATAGTTATTTTCTCTCATACTCAACCAAAAGGAATCAACCAATGATTGGATGCCTTATCCATGCAAGACATTGAAGCATAATCGGTCCACATAAGTATATAAAGATTTACAAGAATCAAGGCCATTCATCCTATGCAATCCAATCTAATGGTGGAGAAGAAATGAAGTTTAAAGAATGTTTACATGCCATAAATGGATCGCATCCATTCAAGTAAGGGTAGGCATAGTTTAAGGGCTAGGAATGAAGTATTGAGAAGATCAAAACCTAGTCACCTTTCCTATGTTGAAAAGTTAACCCAAAACTCTAAAAAAAAGGAAGATCTCAACCATCCAATCTCATCTAAGGGTCCACACACCCTTAGGGTTTCTAAATAACACACACACACACACACACACACACACACACACACACACACACACACACACACACACACTCTCTCTCTCTCTCTCTCTCTCTCTCTCTCTCTCTCTCTCTCTCTCTCTCTCTCTCTCTCTCTCTCTCTCTCTCTCTCTCTCTCTCTCTCTCTCTCTCTCTCTCTCTCTCTCTCCACACACACACACAAGAAGAAATATAGCGCACGGACCATACTCGAGCTTTGGATCAATGTCCCTAGAAACTAGGAGTACACTTGCGTGTTCTGACTAGAATAACCAAGAAACCTAATTCAGCTCCACGTAAGATAGTTAAAGTACGGTTGAGCAATCGACATCATATATTTTCTCACATTTCGAGTGAAGGTCATAATTTGTGGGAACATCCTATGGTGTTAATCATAGGAGGTAGAGTGAAAGATTCTCCAAGTGTGAAATCCCATCGTATTCAAGGAGTTAAGAATTTTCTGGGAATTCCAAATCGAAGAAGGGGCAAATCTAAATATGGTGTGGAAAGACCAAAATCGATATGAATGGAAGATGCCTCTGGAACTTGTTTTTCTCAGCCTATACATGATCAAGCAATCAGGGCAGGGCAATGAGCAAGCAAGAACAAGTCTTTCAATTGAGTTTGTCCCATGGCTTCAGATTAGGGAGAGGCATCACTACATAATGGGTGGGACGAGTGTTTCATTGCGTCTTTTGGAGAATGAACCAATCTCATGATTTTGACTTCCTGGCCCAATCGGTCCCAGCACAATAATCTACTTCTTAGGCGATCCTAAATTCAAAAATGATCGGATCAATCTCGGTAACAATGTTGGGAACAATTGTCTTTTAGAATGCTTTCTCTGATCCTAAACCTAAAGAATCAAAATAGACTATTATTTAGATTTATTCCATTTTCTTCTTCCCATACGACAATAACAATAGCTGTTTAGTTGAATACAATAGGTTGTTTTTTGTCATAAGGAAATCTCTTCTATCATGGTTTGTTGAGATACAGAAGAATCTTGGTTTGGAAAGGAATCATCATAATGATCTTCCTCATTATAGAACCAACCAAACTTACAGAATTCTCATACAGGTCATTGGCTAAGAATGAATAGAAGAAAGTTGGTCATTTCATGGGATCACAGCTACCACACATTTGATGAGCGTGGAGCTCGGGGAGGGAGAATGAATGAATGGGCTGCTTGTTGGAACAGCCTCAGTGATTTTTAGAAGGTGGGGGCTAACCTCTTTCTTTGCATGTCTCGCTTGTTGGTGGGGGTGTGCGATAAATATTGCAAAGTTTGAGTAGAACATGCATCTTGCTATCACTTGCTGTTCATTACCACTTTTGGATTCTTGGATTTTGAGATCAGAGTCTTGTGGAGTTAAGAGAGTTTGAGAGTCGTAGCGGAGTAAGATGTTGACCTCATTTGTAAAAGAGTTGGATGCTGTTAGAAGATTTGGATGGAATCTTACTTAGTCACTCACTCGAATATTGTATTAATAATGAGGAAGTCCCGCAGCTCATTCATAGACTCATGAGCAAGCTGGCTCATTCATTCATTTGCCATCTTCAAAAGTCTTCACTTACTAATAGGGTGTGAGAGGGGATACTATACTAAGAAGGGCTAAGAGGGACCATAAAGGCCCTTCTCCCTTGTGACATAAACTAGCGTGAGAGGAGCCTACGCCTATTAGGTTACTATTAACCCTTATTAGTATTGGAGGTTGCTTGCTGATTATTCACCCAAAATAAAAAGAGGTAGTCACCCTTGTGGAATCGTTGAGTTTAGTAGAGGGAGGCATAAAAATAGTCTTTGTCTAGTTTAGTAGAGTGCCATGGTACATGCAACACTAAATTTTTTGTTAATGCTTAACACATTTAACATCGCCTACTCATGTTCAAAAGGTGCTACTTTTAAAACCAAGGAGATCCCCACCCTACCAGATTGGAGGCAGTTCAACTAGATGATAACATAGGATGATTCATATGATGTAAAAGAGGAGGCTCCTTTCTCATCTCGCAGGCAAGGGTGAGCTTGAACACTAGACATTTACCACTAAGAATGAAGGACCAACGACGATCTTGGAGGAGGAGGAGGAACGAATGATGACGAGATAGGTAATGAGACAAAGCTTAAAGGGGAGAGCACTTAGATAATTCACTTTGAGTACATGGAAGTGTTCTGGGAGGAATTCCTCAAGGTGTATTACAGTTTTTCACTAAGGGGTGGATCAAAGTGATTGCAATGAAGAATTGATCTAAAACGAAGCACTTCATCTATGGGCATTGTAGAAAGTATCAAATATGATCTTAATCGTTCTTCTCATATCGCTCCAGTACGATGGATCGAGGAGATGCGACTATGCTGCCAGAGGAAATTCAACATGATAGAAGAGTTCGCTCTACCGCCTAAGATCCTAGAACCTACCACGGCCACCATTTGCGGCCTATTTTCATTCTCTTCCCTGCCTGGGAAGGTGGATCAAAGAAAGGTAGCTTGCTTCTCTAATGGACTGATGGCTACTTATGTAGTGGTTGGCTTTCTACCAGAATGCCTCCTTCTCCTTGGTCAAAGAGCCAAGCTAGTGCAAGAAGCAAAAAAACTTGTGTGAAGGACATTTTCTTCTTTGCCCTCTCCTCTCCCAAGGCTAAGGGAGAGACTACATCCCTTTCCTTCAGTAGCTCTTTTGGTTTCTCATGGATAGCTATAGTTGGGGCAAAGCTCACTTTCTTCGCTCTACGGATGAGAGAGAAACTAAGAGGAAAAAACACGTTCTCTCTTTGCGAGCTCTAAAAGTGGAGAACTCATTGTGTTCTCTAAGCACATAGGATCAAATGTAAAGTAGAGATTTCTTGTCAGAGTTTTAGGTGGCAAGAAACTTTAGGGCTTATTGGAGCTATTGAGTATAACGAATTGAAGCCGAAGGCGAATCAAGGTAACTTGCCTGCCAATCCCATAGGCAAAAGGCCTAAGGATGGAGTGTGCAAAGTAGATTGTGCACCTATCGTGTGACTTGTTGATCCTAAGCAATGTCTTTCACAAAGTGACCCACTTAGAAATAGCTCTCCTTTATGTTAGGGGGACACTAAAATGGAACTTTGATCGGATGCGGTATCCAATCTCACCACTTAGATGTATAGTAGATTCCTAGGCCTTAACAAATGGCTGGCCACCTTTCACGTCAGAAGAGAAAAAGGCTCGGGGCATAGCAAGATGAACCAATGTGAATGAGTGTAAGCTTCGTTGCCCAAACACAATTGGTGCTTACCACATTAGGTGCCACCCTGGTACCAAGAGAGGCCAGGCAGTGACAATTGAGAGGTTGTCACTAAGCATTCCTAGTTACACTGGAAGAGAGGCCAAATGGCAAGGCAAGGCCATACGCCCATGTGGCTCCTTGAGAAGTATAGCTCGCATCCAAACATCTAATTGGGGAATGGGGCAACACCCATGAAGCTCCTACGGAAAGGGAAGGCAGGCCAGGCTATATGCCTATGGGTGTAGGATTCTTTGAAAAAGCACAAGCTAACTCGGAGACATGGGAACCTTGGCTTAGTAACAAATGAAGGGAAGCTCTTCGAGCTTTCTCCACTAGCGGCTTATGTAATGGTTGGCCTTATAAAGCTCACTAAGCTTTGCTTCCCCTACTGAACTTCACTTAGTCATCGGCATTCTATAAGTGACTTGTCAAGTCCTCTTACTCTATAGGGCTTTGCTTCTTGTAGTTGTAGTCTTGTAGTTGGCAGGGAGAAATATAAGTGACTTGTCAAGTCCTCTTACTCTATAGGGCTTTGCTTCTTGTAGTTGTAGTCTTGTAGTTGGCAGGTAATTTCTCCCTTCATTTGGTTGCCTCCTTCCAGCCCATAATGGCTATAGATTAGAAGCTAATAGCCAGAAGCTCACCCTTTAGGTGTGGTTTTCAACGCAGGAGGCCAAGCATTCTACCAGATGTCCTAGCATGTGCACTCCTTTCGCCTTTGGTACTTCAATTGATCTTCAAAAAAAGGTACTACTTCAAGGCAACCTTATCTACAACTACATTACGCAAGCCCCACCGACCTACCTATAGAGTAGAGTCACAGTACTAGTGACGGTGACTTTCTAGGTTTATGATGAAGCTAAACTCCATCAAACTCCTCAATGAATACCTACAAACAACATGTCGTGACCAGCTTCAAAAGCCTTACTAGGGCTTACGAGATTATACTAAGAAAGGCTAAGAGGGACCATAAATGCCCTTCCTATCCTTATTATTAGTAAATAGTCTAGTTCGCTTGCTACTTAGGCTTGGTTGATTTTGTAATGTAAACTAACTAATAAGCTGCCTTTCTTTATGTTGATTACAAGACTATGACTATAGAGGCATTCTGGTGGGAAGGACGATGACTACACAAAGAGATCTCTATACCAAGTCACGAGCGATAGCAAAGCCAAGCCATCCCCTATAGGTGAAGGGACGTTTAAGTTACTCACGTAGCCATTTATAAAGGGAAAGGCGTCCACATGGAGTCACGTTAGTTGTGGACATAGACTAGGCTAAGGAACAAAGTCTTAAACTATGGCCCTTACTTGAGAGGGGACTACACTAAGGAACAAGGAAGCTTGACTAAATAAAGAAGTCAAGGAATGAAGCTGCTTCTCTAATAGCCCTGTTGAATAGGAGGGTGAAGGATTTTTTCTAAATTCTTTTTTATCTTTCTTATATATAATAGATTATATACATAGAATTTTGAGAGAGGGGGTCTTCAACATTCTTAGGAAGAGCCATACGGTTCAAGAGCTGAGCCCCAAAGGGCTTAGGTCAACACTTATATATTAGCCAAATAACAATTGAAAGCGGGGTAGATGGTGATGAATTGTGATTGGTCCAAACCTTCGACCAGCAGCTTCTTGCAACTTGCCTAGAATGCCCATACATACCTTTGGTTCCAAGACCTTGTTCGCATAGTGAAGAAAGGCTGGGTTGAAGGGGGCAGTTAGTTGATTGCTTCTGGGCCATGCCCACTGCTTATAGATACAAGATACTTGATCTAAATTCTCAAGTGGGAAATTGCATACCATTAGCTGATATAAGTATACGAACATGGGTACATGATATTAAATGTAATCTAGGTCAAGGCACAAAGCTAGCTCTAGTTGCAGGAGCTTTTGCTAAAATAATGAAGGAACTAGCACCACAATTTCATGTGCGCCTACCTTTGGGTGTTAAAAAACTCATTGATTCCTGATGCTGAGCTACTATTGGTAGAGTTTCAACCCCAACCATGGTGCACGCAAGCTTAAAAAAGTAGGACAATGCCGGTGGTTAGGAAAATGCCCCATTGTTCATGGCATTGCAATGAATCCAGTGGATCATCCTCATGAAGGAGGTGAGGGGTGCATGAAAGGAGGTAAACCTTCGGTGTCACTTGGGGGAAGCAGAAGCCCACCAAAGCTAGATTTTGAGCAATAGTGGGGGTGGGGAAATGTAGAAATTAGTTCATGCCATGATGATTTATATGGAAGGGCAGTTTTGTTGATGCATTCCTGTATTGAATGAAGAAGAAAAATGATAATTCTTTTAGCAAAAAAATTTGGTCACGTAGATCTTATATTTCCCCGAAATTTCTTGATTGCTCCATACAAATTTACATACAATGAAAAAACTCTTGTTCATTGTAAGATCACTGAAGGAAAGGTTGGTCATAAATTTGGAGAATTTTCTTTTACATAGAAATGAAGACTTTAGAGAACAAATATTGGACCGAGAAGAAAGGCGAAAAAGTAAAGTCTAAGCACCATATGTCATGAAAAGGAAAACCAATTTCAGTAAGACTTGATTTGAATGATAGTTTAGATTCAAGTTAGTTCAGTGAGGGTGACTGCGAAAGTCACCAAATGGGCCCTATATTAGTAAAGCTTTTCCTTAGTTTGTTTCATCTTTCTATAAAAAAAAAAGCATGGGAGGATGTTGTAGATGTCCGGGATGGACATGACTTCTTCTAACACTAGAAGACCATAGAAAGGAAAGAGCAATGACTAGCATTTGAATGCTATCAGAAGAAATGAAAGTGTTGAATAGGAACATAAGGCATAGTATTAGTGTTGTGCCCGTATGGAGAAATAGGCCTTTTGAAAAAGCTTCGATAGTAGGATGGGCAAGAACCAGATAGAACAAATTGCCAAAAATACGATGTATGTGAATAAATTTCTCTCCTCTCTTCTATAGTTGAACCAACTATCACTGAAGAATCCGTGTCAATGATAACAATAATAGAAACATCAGTTGAAGGAACAACAAAGTCCACTTTCGAAAAGGAATGGGACAATAGCACCGCTCACTTTGAACAAAAGAAATCATTGCAACCAAAAGGACAACCATTTTTCTTGAAATCCATTCTATAGGAGGTATATGATTGAACTTAATCCACTATGGGAGGGTATCATTCACATGACTACAAGAAAGCTTTAGCTAATCGACAGCATGCTAAGGAGTTTCCTTAGTAGGAAAAGGTGCATATGCAGGAAATTCATCTTTGAGAAGTAATAAGATATATTTGCTAGAATGAATGAAGAAAAAGCATTAAGAGAATTCAACATCTTTTTTATTGTATGTTAGAAGGTGCAGAACGTTAGAAGCAAGTGGGCCTCTGGCCACATTACCAACCCTCGCTATGGCTTCTTTTGAAGCTCTAGTTCTCACACATCCTAGCTCTAAGATCTTGCTTTGGCTTTGAGTGTGAAGCTCGTTGGGGCTTGCTTAGATCAATTGAGATATCCCAATCTTTGATTGTCAAACTAGACGTTCGCATGAACTAGACACAGGATGGATGGTGTGCCAATGAATTCTGTTGGGAAGAGAGAGAGAGAGAGAGAGAGAGAGAGAGAGAGAGAGAGAGAGAGAGAGAGAGAGAGAGAGAGAGAGAGAGAGAGAGAGAGAGAGAGAGGAAAAAGAAGTACGGAAGCGAGAGCAGAGATATAGGCTAGCTAAATGCCCTAAAATTAGTGTATGAAAGGGCCCACAATCCTGGGCAATGCATGGAAACACCAAACCCACCAAGCGATTAGAAACATGTTGTGAAGGAGGAATAGAGTTTCTCATTGAAATGATGACTTCAGGTGTAGCCAAGTTTGAAGGGTGGAATGCTAATGAATTGGGGCCATAGCACCTGTTTATCCCGAGTCCCCCGAATTTGATGTGGGGAAAGGAGTCAAAGCTTATCAAACATAGTAATGCGTGATTGACTTGACTTTGCGAGCTATGAGGTCTCTTTTAGCGCACTTGACTTATCTTATTGCATATACAATAATCATTGAGCGTACGTTTATAATAAGCAATTGACTTATCTTTTTAGACTCTTCATAATAAAGCTTGCATAGTTGGAATTATCATCAACTTAAGGATTATGCATAGATAGGGCCCAGTAGGTTATAATTATCATCATCTTAGGACTTTCTCATAAATAGTGCCCAATGAATTATTCATGTAAGACAAAAATCTCTACATGGCCACTTCTACATCAATTATTCTTGTAAAATACGATAGTAATATCTTTGCATGGAAGGCCTTGCTTGAGATAATACATATGGAGCATACCACTTTAGCATATGGACTAGTAATGCATGAACTATTGATATAGGCTTGCCACCTTTGCATGTATCTATGTAGGGCATGCCAGCTTTCTTTGTTAATGCATGGTTAATATATTATTCTCTTTTGGTCTTGATTTTGACCCTAAGGGAACCTAAAGTGAGGCCTTGGATGGTGGTTAATAAGTGTTCAATTTTGTAGAAAAAGTACCCAAATAGTTTTATATTTGGTAGGTTCAGGAACTGATATAGAGTAAGTATGTGAATAATTATAATTTTTTAGGATTTAATTGGGGTTTTAACTCTTTTGTAAGTTTTGAGAAGATGATCCAACTACTAAGATCAAGTAAGATAATACTTGAATATCAAGATTTAAAGAAGAACAAAGACCTAAATTTTGACATTTCAAAGCTAAATCAAAGTTCAAGATCATCTTAGTGCAAGAAAATGAAGTTCAAGCAATTAATTGGAAGCATCAAAGGTGACTGAAGTGAGCCCATGCAAAAAGTTATACAATTCCACCACTTATCATGATAATTGGAGCCATGCATGAGGTTTCTTAGTCTAATAAGGAAACTTAAGTAAGTCAAGCCATTCAAGCTTTAAAGCTAAGGGACTTAGTGACTCAAGCCATCAAGCAAGGAGCCATAAAAGTGAGCGACCTATGGCATTTAGCAACACACATGTGGTCACATGATTGGATGAAATTTTCAATCAATTATCCATGGAAAAAAGTGTGATTTTCCAAGGGATTAGAAGGTTTTGAGGTAAATTTGTAATTGGTAAGACGATCATACTTAGGTGGAACAATTAAGAGAGAAAACCCACATTCTAAATCAATTTTCCATTCTTTTCCATCACTCCAATTAGGGTTTCATGATTTTTACTTAAGGAGGGAGGCACTTTCCAAAAAATTGACACCTCCCCCCTTGCTTGATTGTCGCCTAGTTGGCATCTTAAGTTGGAAACTCCTAAATTAGTTCCCCTCAAATCATCTCAAACCCATAACTAGTGCCCCATATTTCTTATCTTATTTCTTATCATTTTTCTCTCATTTCTAACCAACAAATTCCACGTAATAAGAAGGGGAGGAGCACCACGCACCCACTTTCCTAAAAAAGTGACGCCTCCCTTCTTAATATATGACACCATGTCATCACTTGCTAATCCTATATCTACCTAAATTTCCGTGTTTGTTTGATAGCTAATTGCTTATTTCTTTTCTAGAATGAGATCTCATCAAATTGGAAACACAAAGCTCCGTAAGTCTCACGATTTTCCACATGAAATTCAATTAGGGGTTTTTATTCAAAATCTTTGAAAGAAGCACTCTATCTTGGAGATCTTTGGAGCTTTGGACTTTTGATTTCTTTTAGCTATTTATCCTTTGATTTTTCAAATATTTTCCTTTTGCTTTTGAACTTCAATTTCAGGTTAGTACCTTGCTATTGTACCATGATTTCATTGCTAGTTTGTTATTGTTTTGTTTCTTTAATTCCATACGCATAGAACTAACTTGTTTTTCTCTTGATACTTGCCTCAATCTCTATAGTTTTTCATGCTTATTCTTTCAAGTTCTAGGTTAGTTCTTCTCTAGCATTGATAGACAAAGGGAAAAGTAGCTTGAATCTCATGTTTTTCCCTTCTTGATTTCCACATTTTTCACCCATTTTTCGAGCTAGTTTTTGGGGCTTTCTCCCCCCATGTTCATTCCCATCAATCAAGCCTTCATTTCTCTTGATTTTTTTTTTTGAGTCTCACATGTACACCCTCTAATATTAAGTTAAAATTTTTGGAGTGCATTTAAGTTGTGATCTGTCTCGAGGCCTAAAATGAGTTTGCACTTTATAGTTTCTCATCTATGTAATACGCGCACTCAATTTGATCATTTGAATATCATTATTGCTGCTTGATTCTAGTAGTAAAGTACTTTAATTCTTGAGTGTTATCTTACATACAAAGTTTGGGTTAAGCACTTTCCATGCCTTTGTTGATTATAGTTTCTTTAGCACTTAAATTCAAGAACTTTTCCATTCAATGTTCATGCCTATTTTCTAGTAGTTAATACATCTTATTCATTTGATTCCTTAGAAACCCATTTAGTTTTTTTCTAGGTTGTTTATTTAATACCTTGTTTAAATTGTATGTTGGTAAACCTTTGATTCAATAATTTTATCCATTTTCCAACCCATGAACCATGTGCACAACTCCTATGTTCATGCGCATTGGGTAAAGTCTCTTAGTTGTTTTGCTCCTTTAAATTGTTTAGTATTAGTTTAGTATTATTTAGTTAGTTGTTTGCATCTTAGGTTAGTTTATAAAATTCCTAATTTAATTTTAGAAAATTTCATTTTTAGTAAGTTTCCTAGATTTGCCCATTCTAGTTTTGCATTAGTTTTGTTTATTGAATGCATGTTAGATGGGAAAGTTTCTAATACCATTGAATAGCTTTATTTTTTGGAAGTTTTATTTTGTTGCATTTTCTAATTTAGTACATGTTTCCCATTTCATGTTGTTTAAATTGCTAGTTTAATCAAAACCCTCTTTCTTTGGCTAAGATAAGAAACTTAAATAACATCCAATTAATTGAAAATTTCTTAAGATTCCTCATGGGATTGACCTCTCTCGTGTACAAATTATTATATTGATTCACGTGCTTATGAGTAATTTTAATGCTACATCAAGTTTTTGGGGCCGTTACTAGAGAATCATAATGGATTTGTGGTCGAATCTTTATTTACATTGTTTATCTCTAGTCTTGTTTTGGGTTACATTAAATTAGGGTTTTTGCATCATATTTGTATATATTTTAAATTACTCACAATTTGTGACCATCTTTCTTTATTTTGTACGAGGGTGATCCAATGGGTCAAAGCTTCATCAACTTAATTAGAATTTTCTTACTTTCTTAAATTAGGTGTTTGAGTGAACTTGTAGTGAGCCTCCATTATAATTTGTAATTATTTATTTTATTTTAAATTGGTTGTAATAACATAGGCCAAGTGTTGGTTATGGTGGCCCACACTTGATCTTCTTCAAAAATCCCACTGTAAGCTTCTCTTACTCTCTTTTATTTTCTTATTGTAGTTTGGACATTAGTTCATAGTGTAATTCATATAGTTTAGGTCATTCATTATACTTGTTCCATTTTATTTAGGGTAGTTGCATTAGATTGTACCTATTTAACAAAGATTACTTTGTTAGATAACATATAGGTAGGCATTAGTTTCCTTTCCTTGTATTGCATTATGCATTTATTGCTTTATGGTGGATGCAACACATTGATAGTAAGGGCCCCACAAGAACCCTCATAAGATAAGGATTGGATTTCATCACCAAATCCTGTCCTACCAAGGTAGTCAAATCAATTGCTTATATTTTTGCGATCCCAGCCCTTGAATCTTAATTTAAAATCAAGTAGCAAGAGACTTAGGATTTCAAGCTTGTAGGACCTTTTTAGAAGGAGGAGATCTATTGTCACTCCAGTGGCTTTTGAGCATTGTGGTTATAGTGGGTATCCAAAATCCAAGTAATTTTTCCATGCCTTTTGTTGACAATTGTTAAGGTCTATATGCCTCCTTCCATGAGAATTATATTAACCACTTTAAAGCAGAACCTAACTAGTAAGCAGTAGTCAAGTCTAGATAAAATGAGTTGTTGTCTAGATCTAGTTCTAAAAGCTATCATCCTACAAATTTAAAAAGATGCTTAGTGAACCATTAGGATTGGTTGTACATCATATAAACTTAAGAATCACGTTGAGAGTTAGGTTGCATCATTTAGATAGGTTTTCATCTTAGTGCATGCAAGGTCATTGATCTAGATAACTGAGTTAGTACTAGCAAATCCTGAGATTGAATGTACCCATAGGCAAGGGGTGAGAAATCAAATTCCTAACTGCATGGCAAACCTACAAGCAATAGTTGAGCAAAGTCCATTAGAGATTTCTATGACCCACTCTAGTTAAATAACCCATCATGCATCACATTACCACTCACTGATGCAGACCACTTTAAACTTAAATATAGAGTCATAAGCTACTCCCAACATTTTATGGTCGAGAGAGATAAAGAGAGGATCCATACCTACATATGAAGGAATTCCTTGATATATGTGCTACATTCAAGTTTTGAAATGTCTAAAAAGTTTCTGAACAAGTTCTTCCTTGGCCATAACTCTAATGCCCTTCCTAGGGATATCATTTATTTCTAGCAAAGAGATGATGAACAATATTATGAATTTTGAGAAAGGTGGAATGGGCTGCTGCAAAAGTTCCCTCACCATGGATTTGAAAAATGATAGCAAGTTCACTACTTTTATGAGGCACTTACACCTCAAAATAGAGAGATGGTACATATAGCTAGTGGATGGGCCCTCATGTTGATAAATGAGATAGAGACAACAGATTTTTTTCAAACTTTAGTTGATCATTTCCAGCAATGGGACTACTCTAATAGGAGAGAGAGAAATACCCGGCCTCAAAAGAAAGGAAGCCTGTATGAAATAGCAGTGAACTTAGATATGTCATATAACGTCAACCCTAGATGAAAAAAAAAAATGGACAAGGTGGAAAATATGTTCCAGAAAATGACTTCTAAATAAAATGCTATAGTGGCTGCTAATACATTGACTAAACCTCCACAAGAAGTTTGTGCTATTTGTTCTAGCTCGGTACATTCAACATCAACTTGTCCATCTAATTGAATATACATGAAATATCTTTTGGAACATGCAAATGTAATGAATGCATATTGCAATCCTAGCAATAATCCTTATTATGAGACCTATAATCCAGGATAGGCTAAGCATCGTAACTTATCATAGTCTAAGAACAATTACCAAGGAGGTCCAACTATGAACCCCTTGCACAAGACTCTCCTAGGACTAGTTCCCTAGCAGCCACCTAGTTTTTAATTCCCTCAGCAACCAAAGAAACCAATCTTTGAAGAAACTATGCAATCATTTATGGTGAACACTTTAAAATACTAGGATGAAACTAGACAGGCTATCCATGAGAGTAGATAAAGCAACAATATTAATTTTCAATCTATTGCTAAATTAGAAATGCAAATGAGCCAATTGTCAACTGCTTTGGATGAGAGAGGAAAGGATCTATTTCCTAGTTAGCCAATTCCAAACCCTAAGGACTAGATTAAAATAGGGTAAAGTTCACATACACAAAGACCCCATGAGCAAGGAAAGTCTATCACTACCCTTATGAGTGGCTATCAGGTTGATAACAAAGTAGGGCAGACGAAGGAAATTATGGAGAAGAATGAACCAATTAAATCACTGAAGAAAGTAAAAAGACAAAAATCTCCTACTCCATATAAGCCTATAGAGGAGGCATCTCATGTGCCTAAAGCCCCATTCCCTCAGCTACTAAACAAGGCAAATAAAGGAACCAATTTCAATGAGATAATGTATGTGTTTAAGCATGTGCAAATAAATATTCTATTACTCGATGGTATTAAAGATATTCTTGCTTATGCCAAATTTCTTAAAGAGCTCTACACACAAAAGCACAAGCTTAATGTGCAAAAGAAAGCCTTCCTTACCATGCAGGTGACCTCTTTGATCTAACACTAGACCCCTCCTAAGTTTAGAGATCAGGTTGTCCTACCATCTCTTATGTTATAGGAAACCATGTCATTGATAGGGCACTACTTAATTTAGGGGTTAGTGTAAACCTGTTGCCATTCTCTGTCTATGAGGAACTTGGGCTTGGTGATCTTAAGCCAACCAATACCAGCTTAAAGTTAGTAGATATATTGGTGAAGATTCTACATGGTATGGTTGAGCATGTTTTAATATATGTGGACCAATTTTTCTTTCTAGTATATTACATTGTCCCAAATACCTAGCTCGTATTTAATCTCTGTAGTGAGATCCCGATCATTCTTGGACATCCATTTTCAACAATGTCCAATGGCATCATAAATTGTAGAATTGGTGTGATAAAGTTATCTTTCAACAATATGAAAGTCAAGCTCAATGTCTTTAATGTCAATCATTAAAATCTAGACCTAGATGACTCTTGCATAGTCAATTTAATTGAAGGTCTATTTCAAGATACTAGTCCATCATCATCTATCCTAGATCCATCTATGAGGTAAATAATCTTTTGGATTCTACACCTATAATGGATATCTCCAAATGGGGACCTCTTGTGAAACCATTTCCTCCCAATTCTATATTAGTACCATAGAGAGAAAAAACACCTACCTTGGTCCTTAAGATACTCCCTAAAAATTTAAAATATTCTTACTTAGGACCAAATGACTCCTTATCTATAATCACAGTGTCAAATCTAGATAAAGAGTAGGAAGGTAAGCTTGTTAATATTCTCATATAACATAAGACAGCTTTAGGGTTGACCATATCAAATATTAAAGGGATGAGCCCTGTAGTGTGTATACATAGAATTCACCTAGAAGAAAAATGCTAAACCATCTAAGGAAGCACATAGTAGACTACCCTAATATGAAAGAGGTAGCTAGAGATAAAGACCTTAAACTCTTAGATGTTGGTGTCATCTACCCTAATCTAACAGCACTTGGGTTAACCCAGTTCAAGTTATCCCAAAGAAGTCTAGAGTCACAGTAATCTAAAATGAGGATAATGAGTTAGTCCCCACTCTCATGACCACTGGGTAGAGAGTTTGTAGGTATTACTGAAAACTGAACTTAATCACGTGGAAAGGCCACTTTCCTCTTACCTTCCATTCATACACCAAATGATAGAAAGGTTTGTCGACATAATTATTACAGCTTTCTTGATAGTTACTCTGGCTATAATCAAATCCCATAGCACCTGAGGACCAAGAGAAGATTACCTTCACCATTAAGGAGCTTCACCTACCATCGTGTGCCTTTTGGACTTTGTAATGCTCCAACTACTTTTTGAAGGTGTATGTCAACCATATTTTCTAATATGCTAGAGAGATTTCTAAAAGTGTTTGTGGATGATTTTTTAGAGTTTAATTCATCATTTGATGAATGCCTACACCATTTAAAACTTTACCTTGCTAAGTGTTAGGAAAAGAATTTCGTATTAAACTAGGAGTAATGTCATTTCATGGTACAAAATGGGATTGTTTTAGATCACATCATATCACATAATGGCATAGAGTGGACAAATCCAAAGTGGATTTAATCTCTAACCTTCCTCCTCCAAGGATGGTGAAAGAAATCCATTCATTTTTAGGCTATGATGGTTTCTATAGATGATTCATCAAGGACTTTAGTAAAATTACTAAGCCCCTATGTAATTTATGCATGGAGGCAACTTTTTACTTTGATGAAAATTGTATGAAAGCATTTGAGGGCCTAGAGGCTTAACTCACTTCGTGCCTATTATTTGACAACCAAATTAGTGTGTACCATTTGAAGTATTGTGTGATGCCTTAAACTATATTAAAGGGCTAATCCCTTTGATATAGACAAGTCCATCAATGAGGTAAATAACCTATTAGATGTGCACCTATAATGGATACCTCCAAATGGGGACTTCTAGTAGAACCACTTCCTCCTTCCAATTTTGTCCTAGTACTATCTATAGAAAGACACCTACCTTGGTCCTTAAGCCACACCCTGAAAATTTAAAATAATCTTACTTAGGACCAGATGTGTCCTTACCTGTAATCATAGTATCAAATCTATATAAAGAACAAGAAGGTAAGCTTATTGATGTTCTTAGATAACATAAGACAACTTTAGGGTGCACTATAGTAGATATTAAAGGGATTAGCCTTGCCGTGTGTATGCATAAAATTCACCTTAAAGAAAATACTAAACCATCTAAGGAAACACAAAGGAGACTAAACCCTAATATGAAAGAGGTAGTGAGAGACAAAGTCCTTAAACTCTTAGATGTTGGTGTCATCTACCCTATTTCTAATAGCACTTGTGTTAGCTTAGTTCAGGTTATCCCAAAGAAGTCCAGAGTCATGGTAATATGAAATAAGGATGATAAGTTAGTCCCACCTTGCATGACCACTGGGTAGAGAGTTTGTATAGATTATGAAAAATTGAACTCCGTCACGAGGAAAGACCACTTTCCTTTTCCCTTTCATTCATAGACCAAATGCTAGAAAGGTTAACCGGTCATAATTATTACTACTTTCATGATGGTTACTTCGGCTATAACCAAATATCCATAGCACCTAAGGACTAGGAGAAGACTACCTTCACTTGCCCTTTAAGGACCTTCACTTGCCCTTTAAGGACCTTCGCCTGCCATCATGTGCCTTTTGAACTTTGTAATGCTCCAGCTACTTTTTGAAGCTATTTGTTAATCCTATTTTTGGATATGTTGGAGAGGTTTTTATAAGTGTTAAAGGATGATTTTTCAGTGTTTAGTTCTTCATTTGATGAATGCCTATACCATTTAGAACTTGTCCTTACTAGTTGTCAAGAAAAGAATTTAGTGTTAAATTGGGAGAAATGTCATTTCATAGTACAAAATTGAAATGTTTTAGATCACATCATATCACATAATGGAATAGAAGTAGACAAATCCAAAGTGGATTTAATCACTAACCTTCCTTCTCTAAGGATGGAGAAAGAAATTCGTTCATTTTTTGGCCATTTTGCTTCAATAGAAGACTCATCAAGGACTTCAGTAAAATTACTAAGCCCCTATGTGATTTACTTATGAAGGAGCCAACTTTTCACTTTAATGAAAATTGTATGAAAGCATTTGAGCATCATGGATAAACTCACTTCACACCTATTATTCGACTACCAAATTAGCGTACCATTCAAACTAAGGTGTGATACTTTAGACTACGCAATCGAGGCTGTGTTGGGGTAGCGTATTGATAAACTTGCTCATGTAATATATTATGCTAGTAAGAAACTCAATGATGCCCAACTCAATTATTATACTACAAAAAAAGAGTTGTAGTAGTTGTCTTTGCCTTAGATAAATTTAGATCTTATCTGTTAAGATTTAAGGTCGTCATTGTTTATTTGGACCATGTAGCATTAAAATACCTTCTTTCTATGAAGGATGCAAGATCTAGGCTGATCTGATGGATCTTATTGCTATAAGAGTTTTATTTTGAAATTTGGGATAAGAAAGGTTCTGGAAATGTTGTAGCAGACTAGTTATTGGAATTAGTTGTGGAGTCTACTAACAAGAATGTGCCTATACCAGAAACTTTTCTAGATGAACAATTGTTACACATTTTCTAGTTTCCTTGTTATGTAGATATTGTTAATTATCTTATCACGGGTCAAATGCCTATTCAGTGGACAAAGCAAGATTCATTGCCGAGGTCAAACACTTTACATGGGACAATTTGTACTTGTTTAAGTATTGTCCTGATTAGGTCATTAGGAGATGCATACCTGATAATGAACATCATAAAATCATTTCCTTTTGTCATGACCATGCATGTAGAAACCATTTCAGTTTCAGAAAGACAGCTGCAAAGATTTTTTAGTGTGGATTTTATTTTCCCACCATTTTCAAGGGTTCTCGTATTCACTGCATAACATGTGCTAAAAGTCAACAATTAAGAAGCATAGGAAAAAGAAATATGATGCCCCTGAATCTCATTTTGATCATTAAGCCTTTGGATGTTTGGACACTTATTTTATGAGGCTCTTTCCTAACTCTTTTGGTTACCTATACATCCATGTAGGAGTGGACTATGTATCCAAGTGGACAGAAGCTATACTGTGCAAGACCAATGACCACAAGGTGGTGGTCAAGTTCTTAAAAGAAAATATATTTTCATGCTTTGGTACTCCTAGAGCCATAATTAGTGATGGGGTTAAACACTTTTGTAATAAAGTGTTTGAGAACTTAATGAAAAATATAGTGTTACCCATAGGATTGCTACCCCTTATCATCCTCAAACTAGTGGATAGGTAGAAGTGTCTAATAGGGTGATAAAGCAAAGTTTAGAAAAGATAGTCTATCCAAATAGGAAAGACTAGTCTTTGAGACTTAATGATGCTTTATCGGCCTATAGACATATCAACCTATTGCCTAGTCTATGGAAAGGCCTACCACCTCCTAGTGGAAATTGAGCATAAAGCATATTGGGATATTGAAAAGCTTAATTTTGACTTAAATACTATTGGGATCCACAGGAAACTCCAACTCAATGAGTTGGATGAACTTAGGAAAGATGCATATGAGTGAGATTTCATGAAGAGTAATAGTGATAGACACATACTATGAAAATCCTTTACCCCATGATAGAAGGTCCTTTTGTACAATTCTAGATTGCATCTAGTCCCTGGAAAACTTCAATCTTGATGGATTGGACCCTCCTTAGTATGTACTCTTTACCCTCATGAGACCATCAAGATAGAAAAGGATGGAGAGATTTCCAAAGTAAATGGGCAAAGGTTGAAATGCTATATAGAGTTGGTCAACCTTGAAGTAGAAGAAACATTGCTAAAGGAAGTAGCCTTTCAAGACCCACCTTAGCAAGTCCCTTAACACTTGCATCAATCATAAGATCAGAATTCATCATTAAAATTGCATTCATCATGGCATTATATGTCTTGCTGAAGAAGTAAAACTTAGTGCTCACTAAGAGAAAACCCAGAGTTTTTAGAGTCTTATTATTCTGCATTACTCATTTATCATATAGGAGTCCTATGTGGTTCAAAACATTGGGGACAATGCTTAGCTCAGGTTGGGGGTGTAGATATGCATGTGATTTCTAAGTTTCTCCTTGTTTTTATAAAAATATGATGAAGAAGAAGAGTTTTTTCAAAGTTTTAAGGTCAAAGTTCCTTTATTATGATGAGAATTGGACATTTAGAGGATTAGTATTTTTCCTACTTTAACCTCTTAATAGACATGCATATGGTTAATTCAACATCTTATTCACGTTTTAAAGTGTTTTATGAAAGTTAAGTCTCAGAACATACTTACAGTGTGTAAGTTTAGACAGATAGATGGTATGACTTAGAGACCTTGAGAAAATCAGTGGAGACCTTTATACCCCAATGAGCATTAGGGACTAGCATCTTTCTAAGGCTTATATATAATTACATATTTTCTTTAGTGAACATCAAATCTAAAAGATCCTAGTATCTTTGTTTTGGTCAATTACTAAGAATCAAATAGGAGTATTAACTTTTTTCCCTAAACCTTTATTGAATCATATTGGCTTTAAGAAACCTAGAAAATGATATAATCCATCCTTGTTTTAGCCCAAGGATATAAAGCCCTTCCCAATAATGTATACCACTAGTTAGACCCTTTAAGCCTCTTATTAAGCCTTTTCTTTTCAAAAACTTATTTACCTTAACCCTAAAAACTAGTTAAATATCCAATACTTATCTTTCAAAATGAGTAGATATAGTAAAAAAAAGGTCAAAAAAGGGCAAAAGTCTAAGAAGTGAAAAATATCAAAGTATTGAAAAAGGAAAGTCTTTCCCTTAAAGAAAAAGAAACCCAAAGAAAATTAGAAATATCATGAAAAATAAAAATAAAAAATGATGAGAAAGGAAAAATAGAAAAGATATTCACTTCAGTGCATTCAAAAGAAAATTTATCCAACAACAATTGAAGACCTCTATTCAGATTTGAAACTATGAAATGTTTATAACCTTTTTTCCAAAATCTATCTAAAGCCTACATTTTGTCCTATCTTAAGACCTATTGATCTTAAAGTTGAAGATAGCCCTAATGAGGATATAAATAGGAAGGAATTAAGTTGAACTACCCCAATTTGTCTTGGTAATGGTATCCATTCTTCGGGATCATAATTCTTTGTTTCATTTGTGCTCATAAAATTATGTGAACCATCAAAATGTTTGGATTTGGTCACATAGTGAGAGGAATTTTTTTTACCCCTTTTTCTTTGAGAGCTTTAATTTTGAGTGTATACCAATGAGAATTTGAGGTCAAGAAATCTTTCTAATGGATCAATAAGCTTATCTATTTAGAGTTGCTAACTTATGTAGTTGTACATAGACTGCACTTTGAGAAATAATTGTAATAAAATGGTTTTAGCATGTGGATAACTTGTAGAATGTTTCATTCATCTTTATTAAGTTGTTTAAACCAGTAGAGTGCTAATGGACGATAACTCTCTGAGATAAAATAAAGGACATAACCTTATTAAATTTTGTGGGTATATTCACTACAAACCCTCACAAGGCTTAAGTAGTTCACTAGGGGTAATCCTAGGGTTCAAAGGCTTGTTGGATATGCTAAATGCAATATTGAGTACTTATGAAAATGGAAACAATTTTTTCTTTTATGATTTTTTTTGCCTATTTGGCTCAAGATTAACAAAATTCTGATTGGAAGTATGATAAGTGTTCAATTTTATATAAAAAGTCTTAATTAGCAGTTCATGTGTGATAAATTATAGGCATTATTTCAGGATTTTTTTGTAATTTTATAAGACATGCATTTGTAACCTAATAATGTAAAATTTTGATATTTGGCAGCTTCAGGAGCTAATCTAGAGTAAGTATGTAAATAATCATAATTTTTTAGGATTTAATTAGGATTTTTACTCTTTTGTAGGTATTGAGAAGATGATTTAGCATCCAAGATCAAGTAAGATAAGATTTGAACATCATGTTCAAAAGAAGGCAAAAGACCTAAATTTCAATATTTTGAAGCTAAATCAAGGTTCAAGATCATCTCAAGGAAAGCAAATGAAGTTCAAGGAATCGAGTGGATGCATGAAAGGTGACTAAAGTGGGCCCATATAGTATAACTCGCTCTTTATTTTTCTAGTGTAATTGCATTTCTAGTTGTTAGTGTAATTCATATAGTATAACTCATGTATATTAAATTGTTGCACAATTTTCAGGACTGTTGCACTAGAATTGCACCTATCTAATAGGAATTAGCTTGAGGTTGAGTAAAACTAAGGCATAAGTTGTCTAGTTATAATGCCCATCGATTAAGGTGTTGACTCTTTGTTAGATAGCATATAGGTAGGCATTAATTTGTTTTTCTTGCATTGTAAAACACATTCACTGCTTTATGGTGAATGATGAAATTGATAGTAAGGGCACTATAGGTACCCTCATAAGATAAGGACTGGATTTCATCATCAGGTTCTTGGCCCACCTAGGTAATCAAATCAATCCTTGTATGCTTGCAATCCTAACCCTTAAATTTAAATTTAAAATCAATGAGGAAGAGACTGCGGGTTTCAAACTTGTAGGACCCTTTTTGAAGGAGTAGATATATTATCACTCTAGTGGCTTCTGAGCATTGTAGCTATAGTGGGTATGCAAAATTCATGTGATTTTTCCATACCTTTCATTGACATTTGTTAAGGTCTAAATGCCTTCTTACATGAGAATTGTATTAACCACTCTGAGCATGACTTAACTGGTAACTAGTAGTCGAGCCTAAATAGAAGGATGAGCTATTTAGATTTAGATTTAAAAGCTACTCCCTATGGATTAACAAAGAATAATAAAACAGCTAGTTGGTAGACCATTAGGGATTGATTAAGCATCATTTGGATTTAGAAGTTGTCTTTCTCAGAACATATATAAACCATTGTTTGATTCTAAGATTGAATGTACCCTCAAACAAGGGATAAGGGAGCAAATACAAAAGCCCATGGCAAACATAGTTGTAGTTGAAGCAAAGGCCATAAAAGATTTTTATGTGCTGTTATAATTAAACACTTTCTTATGCGTCACATTACCACCTACCAATACAGACCATTTCAAACTCAAACTTGGAATCATTTAGTCACTCCCATCTTATTACCATCTAGAGAGAGAGAGGATCTACACCTACACATTAAGGAATTCCTTGATATGTGCCACATTCAAGTTTTGAATCTTTTTGGATGATTCCATTAGAATTAGGTTGTTTCCATTCTCCTTGAAATACAAGGCCAAATCTTCCCCATACATAAAACTAATACCCTCTATAGAGAAATCATAAATTTTCAGCAATGAGAAGTTGAGGAATACTATGGCTGCTAGGAACATTGGAATGAAATACTACAAAAATGTTCCCATCATGGATTTGACAAATGGTATCAAGTTCAATACTTTTGTGAAACACTTACACCTTAGAATAGAGGAATGGTGGATGCCACTAGTGGAGGGGACCTCATGATGACAGATGAGACAAAGGCATGGGAATTCTTTGAAACTTTAGCTAAAAATTCCTAGCAATGGGATTATTCAAACTGATAAGCTTGAAATTGCTAAGCAACAAGGAAAGGAGGCCCCTATGAAATATGAGTAACCCTAGATGTATCACATAAACTAGACTCCTTGGCTCAACAAGTGGATAAGTTTGATACCATGTTTCAGAGAATTGATGCCTTCATGGTTGGGAGTTCGTCCATAAAACCACCACAGTAGGTTTGTTCTACTTGCACCAGCCCAACACACTTATCATCATCTTTTCCATCAAATAATGTCTACCCTGAATATCATTTTGAACAAGCAAATGTTATAAAATCATATAGTAATCCTAGCAACAACCCTTACTCTGAGACTAACAATCCAAGATGGGCTAGGCATCCTAATTTCTTATGGTTGAATAATACTCATCAGGGAGGTTCATCTATAAACCCCTACTCAAAACTTCCCTAGAGCTTCAACCCTCAAGAGCCTCCTAGTTCTTAGCAATTCCCTCAGCAACCAAAGAAACCAACATTTGAGGAAACCATGCACTTGTTTATAGAGAAGACATTTAAACACCAGGATGAAACTAGACAAGCCATAATCCATCTCTAGAATGAAAATTGATAGAACTTCAATGTTAATTCCCAAGCTATTGCTAAACTAGATTTGCAAATGAGTTAGTTGTCTACTGCCCTTAATGATAGAGATAAGAAAACATTCCCCAATCAGCTAATGCCAAACCTTAGGGTACAGTTTGAAAAAGGCACCATCTCTAATTCACAAAGACCACTTGAGCAAGCCAAATCCATAGCTACCCTTAGGAGTGGTTGCTAAATAATAAAAAAATGTAGGGTGGACTAAGAATAAATTAGAGGAGAACGACCAAGCTACAACCAAAGAGAAGAAGAAGGGATAGAAATCTTCAACTCCCTTTGAACCTATAGGGTAGGCACCTTATGCACCCAAGGCTGCATTCCATCAGGTTTTGAATAAGGCAAATAAAGGGACCAACTTTTAGGAGATAATGAATGTTTTCAAACATATCCAAATCAATATTCCATTTCTCAACACAATTAAGGATATCCCTCCAAATGCCATGTTCTTAAAAGATCTCTGCACACAAAAGTGTTCCTCACTAAGCAGGTGAGCTCTTTGTTTTAACATAATACCCCTCCAAAGTTTAAAGATCCAAATTATCTTACTATAACACATGTTATTGGAGACCACATCATTGATAGGGAATTGTTAGATTTAGGGGCTACTGTGAACATGTTGTCATACTTTGTCTACTTGCAACTAGGGTTCGATGAATTATAGCCAACCAACACCTTATTACAACTTGGAGACATATTAGTTAAAATTCCATGTGGTATGGTTGAAGATATCTTGATACAGGTGGACCAATTTTTTTTCCCCATTGATTTCATTGTCTTGGACACCCAGCCTATATTAGATTTTGGTAGTCATATCCCAGTTATTCTTGGATGTCCTTTCTTGAAAACATCCAATGCCATCATCAACTATAGCAACAATGAGATAAAACTTTCTTTTGGCAACATGAAAGTCAAACTTAATGTATTTAATGCCAATCATTAGCATCTAGACCTTGATGACTCCTTCATAGTCAACATGATTGAAGGTGTAATACCAAAAACTTTTCCACCATCCTCTACCCTAGATCCAATAGAGGCTTGGTTGCACATTTTAATCTAGATTTTAACATAGATAGATCCATAGGTGAAGTGAATGCTCTCATAGATGCTGCATCAATCATGGATACCTCTATATGGGACCTCAAGTAGAATCTCCTCTCCTATCCAAATATGTTCCTGTACCTTTAGTTGACAAACCACCCACTCTAGTGCCAAAACCATTGCTTGATAATTTGAAATACTCTTACTTAGAATTTGATGATTCCTTGCCTATCATCGTTGCCTTAGATCTCAATGAGGAATAGGAAGGAAAGCTTCTTAATGTTCTATGTGAACATAAGCAAGCTATAGGGTGGATAGTATTAGACATAAAAGGCATTAGCCTTGCTGTGTGTATGCATCTAATTCATCTCGAAGAGAATGCTAAATCATCTAGGGAAACACAAAGAAGGTTAAACCTCAACATGAAAGAGGTTGTTAGAGATGCAGTGCTTAAACTACTAGATGTTGGCATAATATACTCCAGTTTTTTACAGCACTTGGATAGCCCAGTTCAGGTTGTACCTAAGAAATTTGGAGTCATGGTAGTCTACAATGAGGAAAATGAACTAATCCACACTAGCATGATCACTAAGTGGATAGTTTATATTGATTACCATAAACTGAACTCAATCACAAGGAATAGCTAAACATAAATATTATTATTTTCATGATGGTTATTTCAGTTATAACCAGATCCCCATAGCACTAGAGGACCATGAGAAGACTACCTTCACCTGCCCCTTTGGGAGCTTACCTTTGTATACCCTTTGGATTATGTAATGCTTTGGATACTTTCCAAAGGTGTAAGGCTGAGCATTTTTTCTGATATGGTGAAGAGGTTCTTAGAAGTGTTCATGGATGATTTTTCAGCATTTGGAGATGAATGCCTGCACTATTTGAAATTAGTTCTTGCTAGGTGTCAGGAGAAAATTTTAGTGCTTAATTGGGGGAAATGCCACTTTATGGTGACACATTATTTTAAGACCTTAGCTAATGGGATAGAGGTTAATAAAGTCAAGGTGGATCTAATTGCTAACCTTCTGCCTCCTAGGACAATAAAGGAAATTTCTTCATTCCTTGGCCACAGTGGGTTTTAGCGGCGCTTCATTAAAGATTTTAGAAAAATCCCCCTGCCCTTATGTAACTTACCTGTTAAAGAGGCTACATTTGACTTTGATGAAGACTGTGCATGGGCATTTGAACTACTCAAAGTAGAATTAATCTCTGCTCCCATTATTCAATTGCCTAATTGGAGTGCACTATTTGAAATTATGTGTTATGCCTCTGATTATGCAATATGTGCTACCTTAGGGCAGTGTATAGATAAACTACCCCATATGATCTACTATGCTAATAAAACATTGAATGACATGAAACTCAATTATTCCACTACAGAGAAAGAGTTGTTGTAGTTGTGTTTGCTTAGACAAATTTAAATCCTACCTCTTAAGGACTAAAGTTATCATCTATTTGACCATGCTGCCTTGAAGTACCTTCTTTCTAACAAGGATGCTAAAATACAGGCTCACTAGATGGATTCTATCACTATAAGAGTTTGACATTGAGATCCGTGATAAGAAAGGCTTTGAGAATTTAGTAGCAGATCATTTGTCGAAGCTAGTCATTCAATCTACTAACAAGCATATTCCTATCACTGAGTCATTTCCAGATGAATAGTTGATGACTATCTCCCACTTACCTTGGTATGTTGACATTGTAAACTATCTTGTCACTCATCAAATGTTAGATCATTGGTCCAAACAAGAAACTAAATTTCTTGCCAAGGTCCAACACTTTTCACGGGATGATTCGTATTTATTCAAGTACTATCCTGATAAGGTAATTAGGAGATGCATCCCAAATAGCATAAAAAAATCATCTCCTTTTGCCATGAACATTTATGCGAGGGCCACTTCATTGCAATGAAAACAACTGTAAAAGTTCTGTAGTGTGATTTCTACTAGCCCATCATCTTTAGGGATTCACATGCTTACTACATAGCATGTGCAGGATGTCAGCAGTTATGGAGGCTTGGTAAAAGAGATATGATACACTCGAACCCAATTATGATTATTGAGACTTTCAATATTTGGGGCATTAACTCTATGAGACCTTTTCCCAATTCCTTTGGTCACCTTACAGCTTTGTGGGAGTGGACCATGTGTCCAAATGGGTGGAGGCCATAGCAAGAAGACCAATGGCCACAAAGTGGTTGTCTAGTTTTTGAAGAAAAATATTTTTTCATGCTTTGGTACTCTACAAGCCATTATTAGTGATAGGGAAAACATTTCTATAATAGAGTGTTTGAAAATTTAATAAAAAATATGGTATGAACCATAAAATTGTTGCCCCATACCATCCTCAAACTAGTGGGTGATAGATGTATCCAATAGGAAAATTAAGCAGATCTTGGAAAAGACAATTAATCCTAGTCAAAAAGACTAGTCACTTAGGCTTAGTGATGTATTTATGGGGTTACCGTATTGCCTTCAAGACCCCTATGTCATCTTACTATTTGCTCTATCAAAAGGCTTGTCATCTCCTAGTTGAACTTGAGCATAAAGCATATTAGGCCATTAAAAAACTCAATTTTGACTTAGATAGTGCTAGGACCTATAAAAAGCTCCAACTTAATCAGTTGGATAAACTTAGAAAAGATGCATATGAGGCTGCTAGGATATACAAAGACTAAATAAAAGCTCATCATGATAAGCATATTTTGCATAAGTACTACACACTAGGACAAAAGGTCCTCTTATATAACTTTAGTTTGCATCTCTTTCCAAGTAGGCTTCACTCTCGATGGATTGGATCCTACGTTGTATGCACTATTTATCCTCATGGGTAGTCGAGATAGAAAAGGATGGGGAGATTTTCAAAGTGAATGGTCAAAGGTTAAAACCCTTTCTAGAATTGGTCAACCATAAAGTGGAGGAAATTCTACTACATGATCCTATTTATCAAGACCCACCATTGCATGATACATGACATCTACATTCATCATGAGTTCGGCATGCATTCATCATTGTAATAACACTATATGTCTGGCTAAAGACGTTAAACTTAGCGTTCACTAGGAGGCAACCCAACATTTTTAGAGTCTCATTTTTTCTACATTACCTAGTCACCATATATGAGTCCAATGTTTCAAAACATTGGGGATAATGTTTAGTTCATATTGAGAGGTGTAGACGTCATGAGAATTCTAAGTTTTTCTTGGTTCTTAAAAAAACCAATTTTTTTTTTTTACTTTTTTAAGTTTTTAAGGCCAAGTTCCTTTTACTGTGATGAGAATCATATTTTTTACATCTTAGCATTTATCCTACTTTAACTTATTAACAGACATGCATATGATTAATTCTACATTTTTCATCATAAATCAGGTATTCTTCATTTATTAATATTATGTAGCTAATAATTCTTACATCTTTTACAATAGCCGTCTAACGATCATGAGAAAGTCCCACCTAATATGGCTTGATCCCTAAGATTAATCCACAATCTCATTAATGAAGATAGGGCAATCAACCTCACACAAATTAAGGAGGGAGTGCTTGTTGATAACATTGTTGAAGTGCCACTGGTAGGAGACCTATTATGAGTTTGCCTAAGGGATCAACTCGAGCACCCTCACATTGTCTCCTAGATGGGTATATGCACATAGTTGCTTATAAAAATATTTGACATTACATGTTATATTTTCATGGTATAGATAATAATAATTTCATTTTATGTAGCTTCTTGAATGATACAACTAGCCTTTTTGAGGTTGAGGCTATACTTTACCAATTCCTTGACTCCAGCTTCATTTGTAGAGTGTTGAATCAATGACCGATAGAGAGGTGTGTTGATGACATTTTACCAAGTTTCTTTCAGTGCTTAAGTGACAACACTTAATGGTTTTCTACAATAATGGGTAAGTTCTAATTTTCTTATTTTCTTGACAACTTATTTTACACTTAGGAATCATCAACATTAATTACAATTCATATGACTATCTATATAGGGCTCAATGGATACTGCCTATTTTGGATGTGCACGATGGGAAGGCTTTCTTTTTTTATTCTTGTGGACCGCACATCTTTTCAAGCCTTGCAGAAATTATAAATAAGTAATCTTTTATTCTTTTTATGTATTACATGTAGATAGATAATTTGCTATTCATTTATAATGCATTTGAAATTTAAATTTGTAGAGCATGGTTAGCATGGGCTACTATGACCATGATTATATAACCACCGAAACTCACTTGGAAGAATGTCAAGGTAAAGAAAATAGTTAATTACTCTATTTTACCACTAATCAAACTTATAAGACACAAATGATAGTCCTTATTTCACAGTGCCTTAGACAATAGTTTGATTGGGAGTGCAAGTACTATGTATTAAGATACATGAAGACTCTAATGTTCAATGGTGTTAATGTCTCCCAATTAAGAAAGATAAGATACATTTTACTTTTCATAATCTTTTTTTTTTTTTACAATTTTTTATGGATCCAACTAAAAGAATGTGACCTAAATTAAATATGTTGTATTACAGGCTGTTGTGCTTTTTGAGTGGGCAAATAAGAAGAATTACTCTAAAGTAAAGCTCAACGAAATGTGAAGTGAATGGGTTGAGTATGTACTAAGTTTCAATTAGAACATTTAGAGTAGCTAGATAAATGTAAAATATATAATAATAAAGTTTTTTTTTTTCATTCACTTGTATGTGTTCTTTTAGTTTTTATCATTTTCTTTGATATATATAAATATTTAATTAATGAATAAGTGAAAACTTGGAATGTGAGAGTAAATGAGTAAGTTTGGATGATGTGAATTTGAAGCGTTTAGATGAAGTAAATATCATGGTTGGTTTTCATTATATTCATTAAATTATATAACATTTATGGGATGATGAATGAGGATAATTTAAGAGTGAAAGTAAATTGGAATGTGTATAGATTCACAAATGAAGTGAATGTGGATGTTTAGTTAATGCACGTGTGCTAGTTCCTTTTATGAAGTATTTTCAAGATAGATGTGTATGGATAATGATGAATTTGAATGTTTTGTACCCAATATGGAAGTGAATGTGTGGTTCTTTTTCGTGAGTATAAAAATCATAAGAAATTTGTATCAGGTGTTATATTGAATGTATATAGGTGATAGTAATCACAATGTGAAAAAAGAAAAAGAAAAAAGGACTTCTAAAGTCATTTAGACCTAGTTTACTTCAAAAGTCCCCACACTGTTGAAGTCGTTTAGACTTAAAAAACTTTAAAAAAATATAGATTTTCGAAGTCACCTCAATAGAAATTATTTTTAACCAACTTTTATTAGCATTTTTTACCGACTTTAAAAGCCTCCTGTGTAGTAGTGGATAAAAATACTTCTAGCCTAAAAATCTTTACTCTAGTGTACTAACATGTTAGTAGTGACACTTTTTTAACAAGTTATCTCTTGGGCCCACTAGTACCATAACATTTTCATAAAAAAAAAAGAAAGAATAAAAATATAGTTTATTATTTATTTGGATTACAAAGAGCCCTTTGTCCTTCTTTCGTCAAGTTCGTCTACATCTCTTCTTTTTCTTGGCTTAAAAATGACAAAATAGCCATTTTGGTGTTAATTTATTATTTATACAGACCAATCTATACCAATGGATTGTGGTTTCACTTAGCTTAGGAAATGAAGCAGATTTAGGAATTAAAAATATTGATTTTGTCCTTGCAAGGCAAAAATATGTCATCGTGGCTTGGAAGGATGTAGCGAGAAGGTTGAATACATTAACTTTCAAATACATAACAGAAACTCCATGAGTAAAATCATAGAACTATTGTCAGATTTGTGCAACAATATATAACATACTATTAGTTTATTAAGGAAGATCTGAAGCAGTTAATTTTATCTGAATTTCTTTTCTCATATTCAAACAATTGGTTTATTCTTGATCTAAACCAAAATAGTGCAATTGAACATACTTACTTCTTGCATGTTAGGCTCCAGTTCGCATGTAGCCCATATGGTTTGGATTTGGTTTACATATAGGCCATAAGGTTTCATTTATTGGTAAATAGGTCCCTAACTTTTTATTTTTTGTTCACCATAAGCCTTTGGGATGGAAAATTGTGGCACCCCGAGTTTTTAAAATCTTTTTCCAATACATATAATAATAGAAATAATTTGTTTTATAAAATAGGAGGGATCCTTGAAGATAAATCTCAAAATTTATAAATTTTATGCAGTGCCAAGGAGAAATACCCAAAAAGAAAAAACCCTGAGGGTCATCCACATCCCAAAAAGTATGACAAGGAACAAAATCAAATTCAGATACTCTGAGTATGCTCAAATTTAAAACTACGATAAATTACACAAGCTGTAAAAAGACAATAATAATACAAGTCCAAAAGCCCCAGATTCCATCCATAATCACCACATCATCCATGGGTAAGTATATGCACACTAAACAATGGCATGGATCTAGCCTATCCAAATATACAAACATCCAAGTAGAGTCCCAAAAGTCTAATACAAGTCTAAGAGACGTACACTAATCTGTCTCCAAATACAAAAAGTAGATGGTCCTCAGGTCCTCGCCTAAATCAATGCTACTCCACTCGCTTTCCTTTCATACTCCAAATCAGAGGCATTGCAAAACAAAGCAATGCCTCAGCAAGCTATGCTTGTGTAGGTGATCATTCAATTAAAACTTAGTAAAATCACGTGGTTTGAAGTATCAATATAATGGTAAATCTTATAAAATAAACATGTATAAGGCACGTCAATTATCGGACACCCATAATGAAATAATATATGAAAATCATAAATCTGCACGAATAGATAATAAGTTAAATCATGATGACATGCAAGGCATGATCAAAGTATGGATGTGCGTCCATCAAAACAATACAAGTCCATGACCACAGAATAATATGAATGCAAGTCATGATAAATAGGACACTGCACCAAAAACAAACCCCAAGAGTGTCCCACGACGCTCAATCACCAGTGATGAGTACTCATACCAACCCTGAGTCTCTCCCGTGCAGCCCGCATCAGCCCCCGGAGTCACTCACTGCCTAGGCCCAGCTTGCCCCAGTTCACTCCACATATAAATCCACATGAGCATACAAAATAACAGTATGGGCTACTATGTGTAGTAGCAACCCCACCAGGATCTGAACCATTGTTGCTCCTCGTCAACACCTAAATGGGAGACTTTCTCCTTCCTCATGGGAAGGAACGGACCCGTAGGGGGGACTACCCATAATACCACCACCTACGTACCTGGCCTTGTACCACTCAAGGGTGGTGTCTAATCATCATCATCATCATCACAAAGTCAGAGGGCATGTGGTCAACCTTATAACCCTCATAGCATAGTACCCACTGGGTGGAAGCACCCGTCATAAATCAACAACAAGTCATAAATCATGGGAAAATATATAAAATAACCTCAATAAGTATGATCAAAGCCCATGATAAATATAGTCCATCGCATGTAAAATTGGTTATTCGCAAAAATGGAATGTCATGCTACCAACAAGAAGTAGGAACATATTCATGTGAACATGATAAGATGTAAAAACACATGCTTAAAAAACTTTAGAGAACAGGTCATGGTCACTAAAATCACTGAGAAATTTCAAGTGAAATCACCTACCTTGATAAATGTAGTACTCCAATCAAGCGCGTGGGTAATGTCACGTTGTGCGCTTTGACGTACCTATCACATCATAAGTCATCTATCACTTGGCATTCTCACATCTAAAAGTAAACAAATCCAAGTGATAACTTCATTGATCTGGCTGTTAATCCCAGATCAATGGCCCAGATTGTCTGATTAACACCCTATTAGGTCAATCCTGTACTAGATGTAGGTTTTCAAACCTCTAGACAATTATCTGTGGTCTTTGATTATCAATCTAGGTCATGATTCCACTTAATTTATGCCCCTTAATCAATGAAGGGTCAGTCCTTAACATCTCATGAAATTTGGAGACGATCCGACTGTTGGATTGCTCCATAACATTCACAATTGGCATCTGATAATCAATTCTAACTATTCTTATAATGATCCCTCTAATTTCAGTGTTTATTTAGTAATTTAAACATGTCTCTCTAATTTACCTCGATCTGACGATCAGATCGCTCTCTAAACAGCCAACCCTAAGGCACTTGATCAGATCAATGGTCAAGATCACTTTTCTTGACAATCATGTGAAATCTACCTTGCTAATCCCCTAAACCATCTTATATTTGATGCATATAATCAAAGTCTAAGGCCTGATCATCCATGGATTGGCCTAATCTGGGTTATCTAATGATATTTAGTAGTTTAACCATTTAAAAGGTATTCAAATCTAGATTTTTAAGTCAAATCTAGGTTTGCGCTTTCGAGACGATCGCAACACCTCTTTCGAATTGTGATTTGGACTTCTGTAGCTCTAAAAATCACATTTTTTGTAAATGAACAGCTCAAAAAATCTAAAAATAGTGTGCTCCTTGCCCAACGTAGCCCTCGTGTGTGCACCACCCAAGTTGCTGCCCGCCGAGTCGCTGTTGCCAGGAGCGAGGACTGGGCTGGCCCGCTGTTGCCGGAGACGACAACTAGACTCTAGTCGCTGTTGGCGACCCAATGTGCCAAATTCTAGAGATTTTTGCATTGTTTTGCTCCTTTTTTCTTGTACATTCCATTTTTAAGCTTCATATTAACAAATTTTGTCATTATCTCACGTTTTTACAATATTTTTATCACGTTTCTAAAATTTCTCTCCTTACTATTTTCTTAGTTTTTCGGCGTCCCTAGCCGTTAGATCGCTATGAAATTTTATGTGTTTATTCCTTTTTTCATCATGCATAAGATGAATAGTTCAAATCTTCATCTAACACTGTTTCATTAGTCTATTTTCCACAACAATAGTAACACATATATAATCACTGGGAAAATGGCAATCCACACCCTTTTTTGGAGTTAAAAATAGTAAAACTTAAGGGACAACAACTGAAAATGATCAGAAGGATAAATGATGATTTACCTCAGGTCGTCCGGCCGGGGAAAATGCTCCGTCACCGTCAAGGAAAGAGGAATGATGTCGCATGCGAGGGTGGGACATTGCTTGTGGCACGGCTAATGGTGTGCAAGGGGGAAGAAGAATCGAGGAAATTTGATGGGGGTGGTGCAGTTAAGGCACCCCATAAATACTCTTTTTGTGTCTGGTTTTGGGGGCTATCCTTATAAAATTACCAATCTACCCTTCATGCTTGTTTTATTAAATACATAAATTAAGTTAATTAGCCATTCTTCCTCTAGTCTCCAATTTTCGTGTTCTTAGTCTCGTTCGATTCTATTTTTCGGGTACATTCAATTATTGAGGTTTTAACTCAGAAATTTATCCCCCAATTCTCCAAATCCTTAATTTTTTATTTTTTTATTTCTTAAAATTTCCAATTTCCCATAATTCCACAAAATTAAATATTTCTAGAATTTAAAAATGGTGGATGTTAAAAAATCATTTTATCTTCTTCTTCTTCTTTTAAATAATTTTCAGCTACAATTTTCTCTCTAAAATGCAAAGAAGAAGATAGAATGATGAAATTGCCCTTCACTTAATCGTTTAAGTGGACTTTTCATCCAAGGGATGGTGGGCAAACAGAAAAAGAAGCCAGGGGCTAATTACAAACAAATGAACTTCGGTCACACGTGAACCGAACCAAAGTATAGGGGCCACATGCAAGCCAAAGCTTGCATGGTGCAATAGAACTTTCATCAAATAGTGACATTGAAATGGCATAAAGTCATCTAATTTGCATGCAATTTTTGGATTTAGCAAATGACTCTGCTGTTCAGAATGTTTCCATCAAGTGACATGTATTAAATCACACATTTGTTTGTAAAATGGTGCTAGTTCTTTTATACTTCACTATAAGAAGATCAGAGTTCTTAATACTACCGTTTGAACTAATAAACATGCATGTCTATGAATGAAAAAAATGATAATCTGGAGACAAAGAGAACGAACATACGTCTTCCAAACTCTAATTTCAATGAAAACTAGAAGTAGATATGGAAAGTAAATTACTAATAAGAAGAATAAGAAACTGGTCATTTACTCATAAGCCATGATCGGCCTATGCCCTGATACCAATAAAAGATTTTGCCAATTACTAACAACCGACAAACGATGAGTATTGGGCTGTTAATTCTTTCAATTGGGTATAAAACGATGTTGTATTTTATTTAAGGACTTTGCTCATAATTAGGTCCTCAAATCTCTTTGATCAGTGACCTTATTCCACAATGAGAGGGGATAAATAGTTTTTTGCCTCCTCTTACCCAGTAATCACGACCATTTAAGGGTTTCATTCAAATGAAGCAATATGTTCATTCAATCCCCTTCCACCAAAGGTCACTATTGCCTTACATGAAGTCCCCCACTTCATCTACACATTTTAAGTAGGATCCCCTTAATGAAGGTCCTCACGCCAAGTAATAAATTGGCATAATAATCCCTAATATCACCGCATTTTATCAAAACAAATTTATGTAAGAACCTTATCTAATCTACGTCAACCTATGTTAATGGCCACGAAGTCTAATAAAACCGACCTTATAGAGTGGTCTCCATCTCAGCCATATCAGAAGAGGAAGCCAGCTTAGAAGCACCGTTAGAGTCTGTAATGGCAACCCGTGCAACGTTTTTATATTTGGTTTATAATAAGTAAATTTTCACTTTCATTTTATGTAGGTTTTTTTACAAATGAATACCTCTTCACATTAGTTATGGATGAGTTAACAAAACATTTGCACGGGGAGATCCCTGGTGCATGCTCTTTGTAGATAATATAGTCTTACTTGATGAGACAAGGGAGGGTGTAAACATAAAGCTAGAGTTATGGAGAGAAGCATTAGAATTTGAAGGATTTAAAATTAGCCGAACTAAGACAGAATATATGGAATGTAATTTTAGCAAGGAGAGTAAGAGTGGAACACTAGTCAAGATTGATAACCAAGAAGTCCCCCTGAAAGACCTTTTTCGGTACTTAGGATTATTGATCCATGAGAGTGGATCGATTGAGAGGAAGGTTACCTAGAGAATCCAAGCAGATTGGAACAAATGGAGATGTGTATTTGGAGTTTTATGTGATCGACGGGTGCCACTTAAACTAAAAGAAAAATTCTATAGGATGGCTATAAGGCTGGCCATGCTCTATGGATCAGAGTGTTGGCCAGTTAAGGAACATGATACTCATAGGATAAGCGTTGCAAAAATGAGGATGTTGAGATGAATGAGTGGTAAGACAAGAAATGATAGAATTAGAAATGAAAATATTAGAGAAAATTTAGGAATAGCACCAATAGGTAATAAGATTAGGGAGATTAGACTTAGATGGTTTAGACATGTCCAAAGGAGACCAAGTAGAAGGTTCTAAAAGGGCCAGGGGAAGGCCCAAAAGAACGTGGATAGAAGTGGTGATGAAAGATTTAAAAACTTTAGGACTGAATGAAATCATGATATTTAATAGAGTGGAATGGAGGAATAAGATTCATGTGGCTGACCCCTAATTGAGATAAGGTCTTGATGATGACGATGACGCTGATTTAATGTAGGTTTTTTTAGTCAGTGGACGGCTATGATCATGTCCTTGAAGACAGTTTAAAACAGCTTGGAAGTTTCCCCATGAACTATAGAAGCTGTGAATGCTTAGGTGACCAGCCAGCAGAGAAGATCTTCAGGAAATTACACATCGAGGATGAGTTGAGAAGGTGAACGGTTTGATGACCACTTATCTGGAACACAACCTTTCTTTAATTTACATGCGCGCGTATTGCACGAGCAGACACCATCATAGGCTCCTCCCAACGGATGCTCATCTTATAGAAAAACCTATTAGATAATGCCACGTGTCCAACAAACCCAAGGAACTAGATTCCTTTGAGCCTCATTCAGAACAACCATCATGTTCCATCCAAAAAAATCGAGAAACAAGAAAGAAATAGACAAAGAAATTCAAGCCATGGGATTTTGTACCACGAATGCAATGTTCCTCCCCTCCTCATCTGGAATCAAACCAGGAAATGATTTCTCTGCAGCTTATTCATCTTTCCTTGTTCCATTAATGGCCACTCAAAAACGCAGTTCAACAGTTAGAATGGCAACCAAGAAGGTGAATTCAATTGCATCGTTTCTTCCAGAAAGAAAAAAAATAAATGAAAACCCTTAGATGCCTTATGATTCTTGTTGTGATGTTCTGGATTTGGTCCGGTCTTGAGAGGCTAACTTTTCTAACTGGAAATAAGGAATTTTTTTCATTTGCGGTTATTTTGCTTGTGCTTTCTAACTTGACATGTGTTTGATCGCACGTTCAGTAAATCATCTTATAAAATCTGGTCTTTAAGTCCATGTTGTTCTTAGATTTGATTTTGAGTGTATATTCTTTAAATGGATGTTTTGAAGAGTTAACAAACATTGTCTTGATTTCTGTTATTTTTGATGTTGTGTTATGATGTTTGCTGGATGTTCTGTCATTCATCATTGTTGAAACTACTAACAGATTATACGTGAGCTCAATTATATGATTTTTTGTAAAAACTATGAACAAAATACGATGTATTTTGGTGTGTCTGAAGTATTTAGGCCGTCTGTTATCTGTATCAATATTGGGTCTGTGGTTGATATATTACTCATTACCGAGCTATCACAGGTGAAATCATTCCAAGTTTCATCGTTGGTACCCGTTTGATTTAATTCTTTTGTTGTTGGGAGTGAGGCATTATGTTTTATGATTTCTGTTCTGAAGTTCTTGGCTTTTATAATTGCCACTATATAGTAGCAATTTGTAGAGTTAGGAAGATTTTACATTTTAAACAATTTTCATAGGATGAAGGAGGATTTTCGTGTGAATATTGGTTTTGTTGATCTATGCAACATATTTTCAGGATATAGCTCATGTCATTCATTTGTTTAATGTGGTATATGTTCCTTTTTTATGTTTAAAAGCTTTACTTGCTAGTCCTGTTTTGGAAGAAGAAATGACCTCTTTGGGTTCAGTAGAACCTGCTAATGACATTCTAGGATTTGAATTTTGAATTTTTTGTTAATATTTTTCTGACTGATTATTAGTAGTTAATTAGATGGTTCATAACTTCCATTCTTGGGAAGCAATTTCCAGAGCCTTTTTATTTTTCAATGGTTCATAACCTCCATTCTTGGGAAGCAATTTGAAGAGTTTTTTAATTTGTCTTTCCAGTATGTGAACATTTTCCTATTTCCAATTTGGCATTTGAAGTTAAAACTGAACCTTATTGAGTCGATTAGCATGTCCATGAAAAGAAAATGACCAATGTCTGTGTTATCCTTCTGCATTGAGTGATGGTGTATATTCTGTTGTTGTTGTTGGAAAGTGAGGATTGAGACCTGTTGGTGTTAAAAAGTCATAGACATACATGTCAAAGAATTTTGAAATATGTTTTTTATCTGATTATTTACATAATTAACTTAATGATTGCTTTTATTGAAGCAGTTCCCATAGTTGGTGGAATCCTCATTGTGCAAGTCGTCACTGTTGGATCTGTGGCTCTCAGCCAATTCCCCAAGATAATTGGATGGTTCAATAACTACCATCCATATACAAGATCAGAGAAGCATGCTCAGTACAATACTTTTGAATCAGGACTTTATTGATTATAAACCTTACCCCAGACTGGGCAGGC
The DNA here is from genome assembly GCA_035236585.1 of Warburgia ugandensis. Taxonomy (NCBI): domain Eukaryota; kingdom Viridiplantae; phylum Streptophyta; class Magnoliopsida; order Canellales; family Canellaceae; genus Warburgia; species Warburgia ugandensis. The sequence continues at coordinate 43,444,015 of CP141139.1, forward strand.
AAAATGATGACTGTAGGATCCACTTTTATGCACCTACCCAATGAAAAAACAGTTAAGAAGCTAATTACTTGAGCAATTGATGGAATATTTATGGCTTTGTGTGTACAATGGAGAGCAGGAGAGTATACATTCATTTCATTGTCTCAAAGTGTGAGTATGGTGGGCATAGATAAATTTTCTAACGAAGAAACTCCACTATTCATCATTACATACAGTTTCCTTGTAAGAAGGTTATTTGCTGTTTCTTGTTGACCATTCTGTACTTTATTTGATCTTGCTTTTCTGACTGTTAGTAGGAGCAATAAGAGATCCATTACTGAAGTGTCATCTTGGTATCCATTCTCCTTGAGTCCATAACTTTCCTGAAGAATCTAGGCACACAGCAAGCCAATTAGGTCTCTCCATTTTAACATGGCTACATGTTATCAGTTTGATTGGACTGCAGTCTGTCTTCTGAGGCCCAGTGTTACTACTGGTCCTAATCGAAGTTTCTGGCCTACTGTTGCTGTCACTATTCTGTGCCTGCTAGCTGAAAATAACAAACTCAATCCCTTTTGTACTCAGCCATGATATGGGCTTAAAAGAATTCACTCTCTTTGTACATGAACCTTCACAATGAAAGTTCATGTTCTGTCTATCAAGATGAATTCTTAGTTGAACAGAAGTTCCAATACCTGACAATCATCTAAACAGTTACTTCTCTTTCCCTTACTTCAAGTACCAGTCTATCATCTCCTTGAGCCTAGTCTCTCTCTTTCTCTATGGCTGGAGGTGGAAGCGGGAGTGTTGTGCAAGGGAGGGTTGTTAAACAGTGACATGAACCCACAACCTTTTATAAGGGGCCAACTAGCGTAAGTGTCAAGTCTTCAGCTGGTAATATGTGTGTAGGGGGGGGGGGAGGTGTTAATTTTAGCTATTTCATCCAAGTGCAAGGAGCAGGTGACATTTAATTGACTGGAAAAAGCAGAAAACAGAATAAAGTTAGAAGAAATGGCAGTTAGAAATTTTTTCCAGCCAATCATATGTCACCTGTACTTCACACCTGCAACTTGCTGAAATTACTGCTCCTCTCTATATTAACAAAAAGATTGTCCACGGTCAAATACAAACAAACTTCTACACATTTAGATTACAGTAAGTTTCTTGCAGTTGGAGAGTTCTATTGCTCGGATAACGGAAGAGGTTTGCAAAGCCTAGATACTGTACAATTGTTTGGTTTGTTAATATGCTATGCACTTTTGTTCTTATTTAAAACACTTGAGAATGTTGAATCAGTCTCTTCATGACCTGATTATAAGACAACTTGAGATGCTTCCCATTTGTGATGCAGGGCACTACAGTCTTCCCACTGGGGGAACCAGGTCCACGAGTGAGCAGTGGTGATGACACCCTGCCTATTAAATTGTTAACAAGAGTAGAGCAACTGAGACTCCTAACCAAAGCAGAGAAAGCAGGATTGCTATCAGCAGCTGAGAAATTTGGCCTTTCTCTGTCAGCAGTAGAGAAATTGGGTCTTCTCTCAAAAGCAGAGGAATTCGGCATCCTATCAGCAGCTACAGACCCTGGAACTCCTGGGACTCTCTTGAGCCTGAGTCTTGTGCTGCTGTTTGTGGGTCCTCTCTTTGTTTACCTCATTCCTGAGGAGTATCCATGGGAGGTAGTTTTGCAGATTGTGGTGGCTCTGGTTTGTATTGCCGGAGGTCCTGCAGCATTCGCTGCATCAAATTTTGTATCAAATTTGCAGAAGTCTAGGTAAATGTCTTGGTAGGCATAAAATTTGATAGCATTTTGTCAAATTCATGTATATTGCTACCACCACAATAGTATGCTTCTGCTGCTGCTGCTGCTGCTGCTGCTGCTGCTACTGCTACTGTTATTTTTACTATCACGTTGGGTTGGTGTGAAATTTATGAAACTGTGTCAAAATGAACGCATTGCATTCTCACGTTATTTAGCATGCGACTAATACTAGCTCAGGTTGGAAAAGAGTTTAAAACATTGCCAACTCTTAATGCGGAGGTCCTGCGGCATTCTCACATTATTATAGCAGTTAACATTGTGGGCTAGTAGCTCACTTGATTATTGCTTCTTACGCTAATGACATTTGATTCACACTAAAGCTAAGATCAACTGGGGTCAATTTGGTCCAAGTTTCAAGCTCCAATCAGTATTAAACCATGGCCTATTCCCTTGGAATACAATCAAGCCGTGAGCAACTTGTTGTTTATAGCAACAACAAAACAGCAGTCATGTGTCAGTCATTTATTGGATGTGCATATGTTCATCCAGCGAAGAAGTACAAAGGGCATCCCAGAATGAAGGTATGCACATTAGGTAATTAGTATGAGCCGCAAAAATACCAATTTCACTAATATTCTAAACCATTTATCATGGGGAACTCATTGGGAACGAGTAATCATAAGTTATGTACTTATGGATAATGCTTTGCCTTTGATTTGTCTCGGGTTTGTTGTTAAACACAGGCTTTTGTACTTTGATTTCTCATTGTCCTTTTAAACGCTAAAACGCAGTCGCTCACAGTATTCAGATAGGCTTGCATTATGTACTATACGAAAAAACAGAATAAAGGAGATGAGCTGAAATGATTGAATGTCTCTACGCTCACATCTTAGCTGGATGTTCCACACTTGCAAATGTCCTAATTCATGGAGTTTATCACCAGTTGAAATTCGCAGCGCTATTGGAGTTTGAAAGCTATGTAAGAGAGCAAGACAACTCAGCTTTCATGTTTATTGTCCATTCCAAGGAGAAACTTAAACCATAAGCAGAAAGCCCATTATGATTTTGTAATAACAGCTTCTGCCGACGGATGACCCATAAAAGTCAGGTGAAAGACACCATCATGATTTTGCACGTTGCTCTAATATCGGTCTGATCCTAGCTTTGGAGGATACCAAAGTTGATGTTGGGTTCTTCGGTTGTTGTTTTCTTTATTCCGATACAATCAAAGGGGTAAGTGGGGATTCAAACCTGCGATAGGGTATTTTAGGGAGATGCTGAGTTTTCTAATGTCATCTGTGCTAAACATTTGTTGGCTTTCAATAAGGTTGTCAATTGATGGGTTTATTGGATCTAATGTTGGACTAAATGATAAATACCCTAACCACTTTTATTCTCATGGTTTCAGATATTTTTCAGATTTAATTAACAAAAGTCTATGTCAATTTCCCTTAATCTGATTGTCAGAAGTCCCCATGAGAAGCTCTCATCTTTATAAAGATCCAAATAGTTCAGTGTTGTGCTCGACTAAGATGCACCATGGTAAATTATCATCCATAGTATGATCCTTGTCATTGCTGCTTTTAATTATAAAATGGATAATTAAACTTTTGACCTTTCATTTACAGCTCAAAGATAACAGTAACTTGGATAATCTAAGGGATAGAAATTTTGAAATAAAACATCTAATTCAAGAGCAAGATTATGATCGATATGGTCCATGACATTCGTAAGGGGCCTGTGAACAAAAAATAGGATTGATTATCTCACTTTCCAATTTAATTTCCTCAACGTTATCTCAAAAGAGCCAAAGCTCAGCATCACCGTCTTATATAGACCAGTCGCCTCAGTAATCTAATGAGCCTAGTTAATTGATTATCGAGCATGCGATCTAGGATCACCTCAAATGTGCCCGAATGTTGATTATTTTAAGAGAATGCGCAAGATTTCTACCAGAAATACCCATTGTCTGTATGTGTACCAACCAACAACTTGTTAAAATAATATAATGTGTGTTCACATGACCTATAAAGGATTAATGATCAGATTTTCTAGGGAACCTTTCAAGAAAAGGCTTTAGTCATGGTCCGATAATCACTTAATCCAAGTGATTTCAATCGAACTCAAATCCAAAGGCCAGACTGATGGCCGTAATTATGGTAGAACCAAACCCAAACGTTTTCCTCACACACACACACACACACACACACACACACACACACACACACACACACACACACACAGAAGTAGATGCTACCTTCTTCGTTATGTTTTGTAGTCTAAGACATTCATGCACATTCATGCTACCGTGGCTTAGTTAGGCTAGAGATCAAATTTCATGCCCATTAGATACTATGCATTTCTCAAGGTTATCTAATTTTTGTACGCCTAAGTATGATGAACTAATGCCATGAATGTTACACCTACCAAAAATACACACATACATTCATGCAGATATATATGATGATAGTGTGACATTTCTACTAATAAATAAAAAGGCAGCCTAGTGCACGAAGCTCCTACATATGCAAGGTCTGGGGAAGTGGTCGACCACAAATGATCTATAGTACACAACCTTACCTTGCATTTTTGAAAGAGGCTATTTCCATTTCTCAAACCCATGACCTCAAGGTCAAATAACAACAACTCTATCATTGCACCAAGGTGCTCATTCATTTCTATTGATAAATGTCATTAAAATATAGATAATTGCATTGGTTACTATATATTGGCCACAAAGTAACTTTCTTTAATTCTAATTATTCTCTCTTTATTGTCTCATAGTAATTTATCCAATAACAACTTTCTATTTTATATTATCTTTTCTCTCAATCCTAACAATTATAAAAAAATTACTATCTCTCTCTGTGACAACCTAGGTTTTCAAAATACTTTTTGAAAACCTTTTCAATATTCGGGATATCCTTTGTTTGAAATTCTTTTAAAAAACAAAATAATGAATTTTTTCATTAAAAGTTTTTTCTAAAAATTTAAAGTGCCATTTCTTACACAAAACACAAGGATTTTATGATGAAATAAGTGTCTCATTTTTACCGAAAATTGGGAAAAGTTTCCTCTATTTTTTGAACCTATGCGCATTCGACACATGCATGCGAATACTTGATGGACAATACAAATAATTTTTATTACTTTGAAATCAAATACACAAAGTTTATCACATCCCAAAACCTCTAGTCACAGCCATATCACAACATATTCCATTAAATACAAATGAATCCATAACATGAAAGTAAATAAACATTTGCATTCGCTGCTGAATCAGAAAGCTAATCTAAGGTTGCAAAGCTTACCATCTAGATACTAAAAAATTCCATCTTCTAAAATTTCAAGCTCCATAGCTGCTCTCACATCCAACGTGTTCATCTTTCTATTCCAATTCTTCAAATATGAGACATTGTAAGCAATTATAATGTCTCAGCAGGCTTGTGCTTGTATAGGTTAAATAAGTGGCTAGTTTGTTATGCAGTTCATATTGTACATAAATCAATGCATTTAAGGATATATCATGCTTAAACAAACCTCATGCTATTTTTAAAGTACTCATGCCAAAATTATAAGTTCTTCATGATCGTTCACCTCACATGATTATTTGAGTTATCCCTATAAATGTCTAAGTTATTTATCATTTGATAGCTAAATTAACTTTCGAAGAGTGTGGTATCTAACTTCCTCATTATTATGTGTAAAGGTAGTTATTTAACATCTTTTTCTTCATAAACCTAGTGCAATTTCATATGCAAGAATAAGTCAGTACATGGTCATTAAAAAATCACTCATAATGCTCAAGTAATCTGACACCTTAGTAAGTTAACCATGATAAAACCACCGGTTAAGGAAAAATCAACATGGAATATATTACTAATAACAAAGCCACTAGTTAGGTGTAAGCATCAAAGTACGATGTCGATAAAAGATGAAGTTAGACGATAACGTCAAATAGTATACTATATATTCAAATTTTGGTCGTTAGTTTCGTAGTTTTCAAAGCATAATCAATCAATTCATAAGTGCAAATAGTTCTTTTTGCATTGAATTGAACTAATCATAAATGTGAAAAATTGGTCTCATTCAACTGAGGTGAAAATTCACAAGGAAAGGCTGGTATTCTCAAATCATCCACAATGTCGAAAGAATCTAATAAGTATGTTAAAACAATGAACTTAAAACAAATGATGCTAAATGAAGGTGCATAACCCTATATAAGTTAAAACAAATGATGCTAAATGAAGGTGCATAACCCTATATCTGAAATGCACAAATCCATGCTCACATCACTATGAAAAACTAATCATTCCAATCATTATGGCATATAGTCCTACCACCCTAGATGAGGTCTAAACTCTAGAGAAATGACTCACATAAAATAAACACGTAGACACCTATACTCATAGGGCCCTATCGCCACCCACTAGCAACTACCATGACCTCTACATTTACTTCTGGATACTTGCATGAACCATAACTCACCAGACCTCATGAGGGCTATCCAACTACCTCTCAAAGCACTTCCCCATGAGAAGGTACTCCTATTGCCCGCTGTCTCCATCGCATTGTTGGTATCAATATCATCTCAAAGGTCAGTAGCCAATTGCACCTCCTAGCATAAGGTCTCCAAGACTTACAATAGTACATAGCACACCTGCCTTTAGGTCTTACACTTAGGACACTCCAAGAGTGACTGCCCAAAACATTGATGAAATCCATATCCACAAAGACTTATAGATGCTTCTAGAGCACCTATATAAGCATCAACAAATTTGCATCCATAAGGACTTATGGCTACTCATAGAGTGCCTACCTAAAATATTGATGAAACTATAACCATTAGGGCTTACAACTGCTTGTAAAGTGCCTGTCATAACATTGACAAATCCGCATCCATCAAGACTTACAGCTACTTGTCTAGTGCCTGCCCAAATAATAAATCATACATAACTCCAAAATCATTTCATGAAAATAAAATTGTATTTCAAAGTTTTGTGAGAAACCATTTAAATATCTATTGCAGAAAGACACACATATATTACACCTTAAGGTCATGGCTTGTAATTCTTTCCAAGTTTAAACGTGAGTCATTTCATGTTACGATCATTTCCAGTCCTACATATCAATAGCTAATTCTATTTCAATGAATAGTAGTCAAATCATGTTAAAGTGAACCTAATTAAGGGCCATTATTTAAACAATTTTACTCTGTCTCTTGGTTTTGAAGCCCTTAGGATTACTTCCTCAACATCTATTCATGAATACAATTATGAGTTAATATATTAAATTTTCTTCTATCTTGGAACCAATCATGTCATCATTCTATAGTCGTTAAGTTACAAGTATGACATCTTCTAGAACATTTTCTTAGGTCTTCCTATAGTTATAAAAAAAAAAAAAAATCTTTGTGAGCTACTCTAAAATCTTTACTTTATTGTTGATATACTTATTAATATTTCACCAAATATTATAGTATCAATATACAAGTCCTTATATCTTAGTAGCATGCATAAGATCAAAGCTTGTTTAAGGTATTACAATATCCACTTGAACTATAAGTTCAAAATCAAGGTAAGTAGCATGATTACTCATTTATCTTATTGTTATAATTGGGATAAAATAAGTGTTTTAAGTTCATTTCATATCAGTAGTTAATCTAAATGTATATTATATTTCTAAGTATTATCAACATCGGTTAAATGCATATATACTAAGTTCCAGTCATTGATTATGATTTCCTTTCTTTTGTTTAGGGTAACAACTAGGGTAATGGTAAAATTTTCTATTTAAATTAGTCATTCCATTTCTGATTTGATAATTTAAAAAAGTGTCACAAGATAACTTCTAAATTTATCACATGCTTCCATCATTTAGTAATTAAAGATAACACTTTGTAAATAATCATTTGCATCCAATCATTCATATAAAGACAAGACAATTATTAAACTTTTTACGTTAGCAATCTTAATCCACCTACCTCATATAGTGTTTATACACAATTTTTATGTGTACCTCCTTTAGCTCAAACTATCGATTGGCTAATTCGTAGGTTTTGTAGTCGATACATTGATGAAGGGCTCTAATCGTGTCTCTTTTGCTATTTAATGAACTCAGGAAGCAAAGATACGCTGATCTATAGCTCCAACTGTGGAACCACTACAAATTAGAAAGAGATGTAGTGTCTAATCTCATAGATTTGGAACTAGATGGTCAATCAACAGTCAAATCTAAGAACATGTCATTGTTTTAGGGGTTTAGTGATAGATCTATGGTCTATTCAAAACAAATACTTGAATCAAATATGGATCCACGGCTATGTTTCACTAATATATGATTAGATTGAAATGAAGGGCTAGATCTGATTACTTATTAGATGATCTGGTGTAAAATATACATCCAAACCTAAAGGGGAGCTCATATTGATCCCAGATCTAGGTACTAAGTGGTTACTTAAGTGTCAGATCATCTCTTAGGTGTGGATCAGTCAAAGATATGATATTTCAATGATTGATCTAAGCTTAGATCGCTATAAATAGATCAGATCAACCATAAATATAGTTTTTATGACCGATCAATGGTCAAATCATGGTGAATGGGTTAGATCAATCATTGATCAAGGTGTTGGTGACCAATCAATGGCTGGATCACATGAAACTTCATGGATTAATCACATATCTGACTTTTGGAGATAGGTCATAGTTAAAGCGCAATGAATGGTTGAGATAGGTCTAGATATGCCATCTGGAGGCATATCAACTATAGAATCATGGAAGGATCTACAAATTCAATCACAGATCAATCATTCAAAGACAGATCAATGACTAGATCACAATGAATGGTTAGATTGGTAATAGATCTAGCAATCTGGTCTGATCAAAGGTTTGGTATGATCGATAGTTAGATCTTCTTTGATCAATGAACAAATAGATGGGTTTTGTTCTAATAATGCAAGGATCGCAGCGGTCATCTTGGATCTATGAAATCCTTCCTAGATTGGGCAGAATAAGGGGTCAAACCTTAAAGGGGGTAGTGGGGCCCACTGGGTCAACTTAGTTGACCGAGGTGAGTTGGGAGCGAGTGACATGGCGAGTTGGCCTACCCTAACTCACCAGGGTAAAGGGAAATAGGGGAGGACAGGGAGAACGAAGCGACTGCGGGCTAGCACATCAGTCGAGGGAGGAAGCAAAAGATAGGGGAGGAGAGAGGGATGGCAGAAAGAGGAGGCAATGGGGGCCGTGCCTCAGGCACATCTCTAGCGTTGCATGGTGCAAGGAACCTGAGAGGGTTGCCAAAAGATGATAGGGAGAAGGGAGTAGGACTAGCGCAGTTGATTGGGTGCGCTGTCCTCTGTGGGTCTAGGCAGGGGGAAGGGAAAGAGGAGAGGCAACATCCAGGAGTGCAGGTGGCTGGCGGCCTTAGTCGGGACAAATTATCTGTGCCAAAAAAAGGAAGATAGGAAAGGGAGTTTGTGCTGGTGGGTGGCCGGTGGAAGAGGGAGGGGTAGCTTATTAGTCTATGGTGCCCCATTGTTTTGTTTCGTTCTGATCACTACCCAATATGAGGAAGAAGTGGTCTGACACATGATAGTTTGGCCCATCATGTGTCAAGCGTAGCTCCATGCATGTTTGGTTGTTCTATCGTGTCACACCAAAGTCAAGTTGTGTCTTTGTCAATTTTGATGCCCCTAAATTAGAATACTCCGATCTTCGTTTCATGCAAAATTAGTGTCATTGGAATCATTTCGACGCCTAGTTTTTATTTTTGATAGTTTCAAATCCAAAATTTGAGTTTTCAAGGGGTTCACTTCCTTGAAATTCAATTTTCAATGAATTCAATTTTTAATTTTATTCCAATTAAAATATGTTATAATTACCTAAAAATTAACTCAAAATTTGATGTTGTTACAATCTCTCTATAGTCTGTTGTAGATTTATTTCTATTACTAAATGCTAATCTCTCAATTTATGTTATATCCACTCACACTCTCTCTCTCTCCTCCTATTAGATGTCATTTTCTTTTCAACACAATAGTCTTATTTCTATAAAAAAATGTTTCTATTTCAGTTTATTACCAACTAATGCAATAATGTTGAATGGGTTTAGATTTTCTAAAGATTTCAATCATATAAATTCCTTATAATTTTGTAAATCTAATAGCTACCACTTTCTCATCTTCTTAAATTTAGATTTCTTAGAGTTTTAGCTACTCATTGTAGGATAAAAATAGCAACTTATTATTAGTGTTTATTATTTTTCTCTTCCTTTTAGAATTTCTCGCTCTTGCTTATCTCTTAACAAAGCCTCTTATACAATTTCTCCCTTTTTCTTTTCTTATATGTATTTCTCGCAAATGTTAGTGTGTCATATCTTTTTAGCTCTTCCCAGTGTAATGATCTCACTTTCTCTATCTACAATTGTGTCATATAAAATACTTTTAATTTACTATGGCTCATTTAATTCATTGCAAAAATATATTTCATAACGATCACTTGTCTATTCAAACCATCTCTAGGTTTTATATTTGATAGATCATTACCCAAAATATTCTTTGGTGAATGATCTCAACCAATTTTTTAATTATCTGAGCCATAAAATGTTCTTTGTGATAGCCTATTTATAGATCATCTATCACAAAGTGGAAAGTGCTTCATCACTAAGTAATGCATTCTACATGCCTTATAAGCTGGAATTTAAATTTATAAAAATATCTATTCTATTATCCTATAAATAATTCAATGTGTAGATAACTTCTCTCTTATATGCATAAGCACTACAAAAATCCTCTCTTTCTTTCTCGTAACATCTTCCACTCTAGCTAAATTTTCCATTTCATTTCAATGGTTTTCTTATATAAGAAAGCCTGTCTCTCCAACAAGTGAAGAAAGAGAAGATTGAAAGCATAAAACTTCTCTTTGTCATGGTGTCTATAACTGCAATGATCTAGATTTCAAGTATCAATTTGCTTGAACTTCCAATAGAATGATACATGATATACTCACTTAAAGCACACTAGTATGTGTAAGGATTTGCTAATAATTTTAATCTAAAAGCATTCATTTTCATTTATTTCTTGAACTTTTCTCATAGTGCATGATAACAATATAGAAATATGCAAAATTATTCTATAGTTGAAAAAATAATGATGCTTTGTTGTCATCTTTCATTATTGTGAAACTTTATCTTTCTAAATATTATCTTTAGTTATTTATGTCTTCTCTCAATTATTATTTCGTTTGTCTACATTCTTACTCCAAGAGATAAAAGAAATGTGGTATAATCTGGTTATACTCAATGAAAATGTTGTAAATGTCCTAGAGACAACTTTAATAATCTAATATTTACGTATATAAGATCGACCTTCCCCAAATTTTCCTTCAATCTTAATATTAATGGAAGGAAGATTCCATTCTATGGACAGTTTCAAATCTTTAACAAAAGAACTTCAGTAGAGAGCTACAGGATGGTTTGTCTTCATATAAATATTTAAACCCTTTCTATAAAAATTTAAATTTCCAACATATATGTAAATGTATCTTGACCCTTTCTAAATATTATCTTTAGGTGCATTTTCACTTTGCCTGGCTTCAACTAAATCACCACTATCAAATTGGAATTATATAATGTATACTTGGTAGATATTGATTTAAGTGTTTGTTATTATCTTTCTTGTTTGTCTCATACATGTTTTATATATTTTGCATGATTATGGTTAAAAAATTTCTTTTTTAAAATTAAATTTTCCTGTCAATGGATCTTTCATGTTTTGCATCGATGTTCATTATTAACTAGAATTTTTTTGCATGTGCATGAATGTAATTTTATTTTTTTCAACCATTTTATAATTTGATAGACCTAGTGTTTGGCTAAATGTCTAATGAGTTCACTAATCTTTTCTTGTCTAAGAAGTCTTCACACACATTTGATCTTCAATTTGTTAAAAAAATGGACAAATATGCTTGGATGACCATGATATTAACATCTAAAGAATATGAAGAGGGAACTAAAAAGTTAATAGAGTTCACACTTAGGACAAGGGTGATTGTAATCATATGTGTTGTTCATGCTCGAAATGTGGAAACTTGAAAAAGGTAAGTGTAAGAGACTTGAGAGAACATTTGTGCTTCAATGATTTGATGAAAACTATTGCTCATAGATTTGGCATGGAGAAGAACTTCTGCATGGGCCCTTAATAAGGGTGGGAAGATTTGAAGACATTTTAAAAAGTGTCTTAGATTATATAATTGCACCAATGTTTCGAGATGCAAACAATGACTTACATGATAGCCCTGAACTATTCCATACTACATTAGAGAAAGCCAATGAGACGTTATACCCTAAGTGTAAAGATTATACCAAGTTGTTTATAGATATAGAACTTTATGAAGTGAAATCAAGATTTGATTTTTTAGATCAAAGTTTTATAAGAGTCTTGAAAATGGTGGGTAAATGCTATAGAAGGAGAACAAATTGGCAAGATCCACATGAGAGGCAAAGAAAACCCAGCTACGCTAGGGTTGAAGTACGAGAACATACATGCTTGTCTCAATAATTTCATCTTATATAGGAACACTACTAAAATTTGGGCTTTATAAGATAAGAAAAATAAGACGATTTTAATACAATCGTCTTATAAAAAAATTTATAAGACGGTTCTGAGAAACCATCTTATATATTGTAATAGTATAAGATGGTTCTCACAAAACCATCTTATATAATGTATTTATAAGATGATTTTCAAGAACTATCTTATAAAAACTTTATATAAGATGGTTCTAGAAAACCATCTTATATTCTTAACATAATATAAGACGATTTTTAAAAACTGTCTTATATTTTCAAAAAATATAAGATGATTTTCCAAAATCATCTTATATAAATTTTTGAAAACTGTCTTATATTTTTCATGTTTTATAAGATGAAGTTCAACCTTTAATTTTAGACTCTCAGTTGCCTCGAAAAAAACTCATACATTGGGTTGGATTTACATCCACTTTGTCCTGAACTTATATTTTCTTAGTTGATATTGGTTGAGCAGTATTCATTCTTATTTGTTGTCATATGTGTACTTTATTTGATGTTTATGGGTATAAAATTCCTTTTCTGTAGAACATTTCTTCTTGCATTTATGTGATATATTCATATGCATGGATCAACGGGTGGAACATTTATGTGCATGGGTTAGTCATGTTTTTGCATCATTCTTACTTTTTCCAATCCTAAACTTGAAAAGTGTTGACTCCTCTAATATATAATATATATGTTTTTGCTAACTATGTATGTACATTTTATATGTCCTACCAAGTATTTAGTTAAATGCCTAACCCATGTTACTAATCTTTTCATGTCTAGAAAGTCTTCGTACATATTTGAACTTCATCTTTTAGACAAAATGAAAAAATATGCTTGGATGTGTGTGGAAAGATCATCAAGGGAATATGTAGAAGGAATAGAAAAGTTCATAGAGCTTGCACTTGGCTAGTTACTGTTGGTAAGTTGGGAGAACATTTGTGCTTCAATGAAGTTGGTGAAAGCTATCGTACCTGGCTGTGGTATGGAGAGGGAATACCTCATAGGCCCTCAGTAAGGGTTGAATGTGCATATGAAAAAGAAGCCAATTTAGGAAGTGGTGTAGATAGTGCTATAGCTGCAACTATGTTTTGAGATATATACAATGACTTTCAAGATGACCCAAGACAATTTCAGACTATATTGGAAAAAGTCGATGAGCCATTGTATATTGGGTGTACAGATTATACCAAATTGTCTGTAGTGGCAGAACTTTATAACGTGAAATCAAGATTTTGTATTTCAAATCAAGGTTATACAAAATTATTGCAAGTCATTGGTAAAATGCTACCCAAGGAGAACAAATTGGTTAGATCGACATGAGAGGCAAAGAAAACATTGGCTGCATTGGGGTTGAAATATGAAAAGATATATGCCTGTCCCATTAACTACATCTTGTATGAAAAGGAGCACAAAGATAAAATTATATGTCCAACTTGCAGACAATCAAGATAGAAGATGAGAAAGAATTTAAGTGATCAACAAGTGAAAGATGTACCTACGTAAATACGCCATATGTTAGAACTCTACTCCATTGGATCATGGTGGCCTACTATTCGGTAACCCAAATATAGGCAGCTAATCGAACTGCAATTTTCCATAGAGAGCAATGAATGGGGGTTATTTGGCACAGGGATGACAATTCAAACATGCATTTACCCACGGATAGGGAATGACATGTTTTAAAGGATTGTTTACTGTTTCATCCTTAAAAATTGTTGCGATGCTATTCCGTAGTAATCTTAACGGACAGTAAAAATTGTCCTGCGGGGTATCCCAAGTAACATTGGGTACTAATATGTTTGAACCATGAAATCCTTAGGTGAGATTTCATGACAACATTGGATATTAATGTGAAATTTGCCCATAATCTTATCCATAACATCAAATTGGCTAGAAAACAATTGATAGCATTAGCACTCTTTACCAGAGCATGCAAGATACTTAAAAATGGTGCCTATATCAACACTAAACAAAGTCATGCCCGCTGCCACATACACGAAATAACCATGATAGTCTGTAGCATAAGTAGGAACAAAGTGCAAATCTGGGTTAACCCCACAGATAGAAAAGTTAAATAACATATGATTAACAAATTTTAGAAAGCTTTTCTAGTTTTGTTGATCATTTATATAGTATCTAACTGGCAGACACATGATTCTAACCCCCGATTCCACGATAATCCAACATTCATTATTATCTTTATCAAGGACTGATATATGTTCCCTGATTTTCTTCATGAGCCCCTCACAAAATTGTAAGAATGGTTATAACTCTTAAGTGGGTCCAGCTTTCTAAAGATCCAAACCATTCACAACACTGCCCTTGACTTAGATGACCATGCTCCAAAGTTCTCATCCATTTGATGATCCTAGTAGCTCCTTTTAGTTGTGAAATAGATGGTTAGACTTGTTACTGTTCATTTACAACTCAAGAAAACAGTGGCCAAGATCACCAAATGGATGAGAATATTGGAACATGGCATCTAAGTCAAAGGCGACACTCTAAAGGGCTCAGACCTTCATAAATCTGTGGCCCACTTGAAGTTATAGGCGTTCTTACCATTTTAGAGAGGGGCTTGTGAAGATAATAAACAAGGGGCACATACATCACTAACCTTTATTAGTGTTCAAAAGCTTAAATTCAAAATTCAGAAATTTACCATTGAGATTCTGACAAAGCATTAGGCAGCCACATTCACACAAGGATTATCATGACATTGGAGTTTAGTGGGAGGCTACACCACTAATAGCCATGATTAATAGGGCAGAGTTTTTAGGGCTTCTTAAGCATTTTTTATCATTTCTTTTGGTTAACAGGAGAAAATTTTCAAAAAATAAAAATTAATATTACAGAGAGAAGTTCCACTGCCACAATTTCCACTTGCCTCGGGATGTAGCTCTCTTCTCCTCTATAAAAGCTTGGCGCCCCCCAATCATTACATGTGAAGCCTTGAATGAATAAAAAAGCCAAAAGTCAAAATGCAAGCAGGAAATGCGATACATATTAATCAGAAAAGTGAAAGGAACAATTTAATTATTGAGGCTTTTACAAGCACTTAAATTTACTGAGGGGATCCAATCAGAATAAACACACTATCAAGAACAGTAAGCTTTCACATGCTCCACTGGGTTAAAGCAAGCAATTGAATACAGGAAACCTAAGGTGGAAGCATAAAATCAAATTCTTGGATCAAGCAACCAACTTTTTCTGCTGGTGATCAACTTGCAGATATGATGATAGGAGATCAGTGCAACTCAGATGCCATTCACACAATTAAAATGCTGGGAAATATCACAGAATAACATGGCCTGGGGCTAAGGTAAATCAAGGGGGAGCCGTCTTGTGGGTGACCTCATTGCACAGTTAAAGGAGCACTTGTGTACGTCATGCAAATGAGCATATATGAAAAAGCTGTCGTAAACGTCACATTGTGCATTCCATCATCATCCCTATCTATGTAACTATGATGGCCCAAGAACAAGCTTATTCTTCAGCCACAGAGAGACTTTTCAATTGCAAGGTACCATTAAAAGCTCTATCAAGGGTTAGGATATGGAATATAGATGCCCAGTTGTAAGTTGAAGGCGCAGAAATGGTAACAGAAGTGAGCTATGCTTTAGACAGTAACTATCCATAAATGGGCATCAACCCTCAACACAGGAATTGTCACGGTTTCCCTAACTCTTGGTAGTGAAATGAAGCACTTAAACAACTTAAACCAAGCAACCTCTTGGTTGTGAAACGATGGATTTAACCAACTTGAATAGCCACCAATCAGATCATCATACAAACTGTCTCCCAATTAGATACTCTAGCGAAATCATAATCATCCTCAGAGTAAGTTCATGGTAGGTGCAGAGATTCAGTCACAGGACTCCTGAATAGTGCTTATTTTGATTGTCATAGGAACTTTGTCTACCGACTAGATACCTTACAGCCCTCTCTTATTTTGCCACAGAAATCCATGAAGATACCAAAATCATAACCAATCTTAGAATAAGTTGATTATGGGTGCAGAGACAGTTCCAAGAGTCGTCCTGATTCTTTCATCTATTCATTTTACTAGACCAAATTTGTTTCCTTTGAATGCTTATTACAAGACAAGCAAATGAGTGGCAAAATATCTATAGAAGGAAAAATCAATTTTGTGATAGTTGACATCAAAATATAGATGGTGATACACTCGAAACAACTGCCGATGCATGTATATGAAAGTAGTACCTTATATGTAGCAGTTACTTGGACATTATAACTCAATTACTGATATAGTAATATTCCAATTCACTTTGATATTATATTTCTAGACTACAAATGAGCCCATAATGGCACTAAATCCATAAAATGCATCTGGTAGATGAAAACTTAGTTCACAGTGCAAGATCCATACCTCAATTGCGCTATGCATGGAACTTGATGATTTTTTTATATTGATCAAAGCCAAAACAAACCCCTAGTTGCTGCATGTATAAAATGAAAGAAAACAAAAGTGTAAATGATGTCGACTTGGAGAAGAGGACAGAAATGCTTCAGGCATACCTTATTACTTCTGACTTGGATAGCACCAGGTTTGAGGTTCCCAAACTTCTTGAATTCCTCCTCAAGTTGGGCTACTGTTGCATTCAGAGGCAGCCCTCGTATATAAATGGAATGGCTCTCAGCTGCAAGGTCAGTCTATAAATCTATTCAGATGTTTTCAACTTCAAATAAAAACAATTACAAACTATGAAGTAAAATGTAGCTATGCTAAATTAGTCAGAGGATGGAAATATAAACACCTTCATCCTGAAGATTGCTGCTTTCCAAAGCATTATTGCTACTAGGTGTAGGAGCCTCAGTCACTGCAGCGGGTGATGCCGAAGTCAAAGATTGTCTCTCAGAACTTACGGATGCCACATGGGCAGCAGTTGTGGGGACATATACTGCAGTAGATGCTTTAGCCTCCATATCTTTTAACTGTATGCAAATGTTTCTCATAAGCAGCTTACAAGGAAACTATTTATAAAAAGGTGCCAAGATGAATCAATGTTTCAAAGAGCAGATGTAAAGAAGTAGATGATGACAAAAAGATTAACTTGGCTTGGCTTCAAGGATCAGCCAAATACTCAGATGACTCTGCCTAGGCAGCGATTGGCAACACTTATCCAACTTCGATTGGCTTCAAGGGTCAGTTTAGTACTCCGTTGACTCTGCCTAGGGCCTAGGTAGGGATTGGTGACACCTATCCAACTTGGATTGGCTTCAAGGGTCAGTTTGAATGCTCAGATGACTCACCTAGGGACAAGGTAGCGATTGGCAACAGTTATCCAATTGTCATTATCCTGATCATCATTAACCCTATATCTGCTTATCTGATATCTGCTTGTGAAAAAAATCCAGAAAATCATAATGCTGCTTGGTAAAGCCTGTTTAAAATATCTGCTCATCTCTTGCTGGAAACATACTGCTATTGGTAACCACTATCTGCCAGAAACCTACTTCCCTCTGACCTGCTTAGTCAGATAAAATATTTAAAAGCAAGGAAGAGACTCAAGTTCTTAGTATGCTAAACTGATTGCAATATAAGGTGCAGTAAGGCAACCATGTTTTGTGGAGTTCACTTTTGGAATATCAGACTTGTTGATCTTATTGCTCCACCTTTAGATGTCTAACAGAACAAAAGGAATGTGGATTGAATGATTCTAATGTCTAAAAAGTATGTTTAGAAACAGACGGGTCAGAAATTTTAAAAAATAACATGGCTTGTAAGATGCTAGAATCATCCCAACCACATGCCTTTTGATCTACTAACAGCTGTCTAAGGGTGACATTGAAATGAATGAGTCAGATCTTGTAAAGATAGGGTTATAAATATCAACTGGGTCAAAATGGCAAGGTCAGATATTGTAAGATGCTAGACTTATAGAAATGAAAGAATTTGCACAATTCCTCTATATAAACATGGAAAAGGGTGTAAATATCAAACTCAGAGTGTTTAATTTATCTTAAATCCTAAGATGTAGATGTCAAAATCAGGGTTTTTAAATCAATATCAGCTTGTGGAGTGCTGTCATAAGATTATAATCAATTCTCATAAGCTCAGATCTTCTACTTACGAGAATCTGGTTATCTGCTGTTATGAGCAGCAGTTATGAAAAAGCTGTTTTTCTTATAGAGAAGTGTTACTATTCGCTCTTATATTCATAGGCACCTATAAAATCCACTTTTCATAACTGTAAGCACTTGTCACAAGAGTTGCCAATCATACTCAAAGGTAAAAACCAGCAGAATTGAGCATTGACACAAGCGTATGTAGACAGTGCTATAGACAAATTACTTACAATTGATGCACAAGACTTCTTGGGGGCATCCTCTTCAAAAACTGAAGAAGTTGACTCGGCAACTGGTTGAGATTCACTTTGACTTGGAAGGGCAGCAGGTTCCACAACAGCTTCCTCTTCAACAACTGATCCTTCCTCGTTATTAGATGGATCACAAACTTCTTCACCATTGTTAAGACCCTCCTCGGAGATGGATGTTGCAGGGTCCAGCATATGACAATCAATAGCTGTGATTGCCTCTCAAAGCAAAGGAAGAAGCTAAGAATTGTCCTCAAGAATCTTGCTGAATAACTCAGCAGAAACAAACATACAAGGAAAGACAAAAAGAAATGGGTCATAAAAAGGTTACCAGGAACAGGGGTTAACGGAGCTCTTGAGGCAGTTTCACTGTGACCATTAACTATAAATTCCACTTCATCCATGTACCTAAAAATATCATTCAGGACAAAGTAACCTTTGTGCTACGGAGCAAGGAAGAATGACTGGCTAACTTCCGTTTCACACTGTCCGTCCCTGTCAGGAATCCAGTTACTAGAACAATCAATCCACCTTCGTGAGATTTCTGTGCATCTACAGTCTTTATCTCTGCCTTAAAGTCCTTGTATCCGATTGACTGAATCTTTTCATTAATGGCCTGCATCAACAACAGAAAAATCCGACACAATATTAATCATTAACTAAATTTCATTTGAATTTTTTGAATTTTTACTTGACGTCCGGCATATAAATGGCTATCAGTACAATAGTGATGATGAAAATTTTATATTCCACCTGAATGGAAAACTTTCTATATGCATGTTTTACAAGATACATGAGTCAAGAAAATCAAACTTCAAAAGTTCCATAGGGAGGAGAAATCTACAAAATTATTTTTAAAGTAATGACCATAGAAAACCACCAAAGTTTAAAGATGGGATGCCATCAGATATCTAATAATGGAATTGGATCAAGAGCAAAACTGTACATGATAATGTGCAGAAAAAGAAATATTGAAAGTTGATCTCTACAAACTGTCATAATGGACATGAGGATCGCATGGGTACTCTGACTGATCCCACAATTCATTCTTCTGTCTCTTGGTTTTTATTTAAGGAATGCGAGGATGGAGACCCTATAGGCTACTTCCGCAGAAGCATCCCACATTTTTGCACGAAGGTGGCACCTTTGGGTGATCAGACCCGTTCATCTCATTGCTTTGGCTTTGGATATCTCTCTAAATAAGTAAACAAATAACTCACTATGATTGGAAGATTCTAGCATCCTCAAAACTATCTTTTTGGGAGTTGAATTTTTGAACGATGTCTTTATTAAGTTTCTGTTTGTTTGTTGTATGTAATAAAATGTTTTTCATATGCTAGAATTATCTAATCCACATGCTGCTTGAACAACTAGATATCCAAAGCCAAAGCAACAAGATGAATGGATACAATCACTCAAAGGTGGGCCTTCTTCATTCAAAAATGAGGGACACATCTAGGAAGTAGCCTCTAGGGCCTTCAGCAGCAGTTCTCCATATATTTACAATAAATGCAACTGTAACGCAATTTTCATAATCTTTTTTTTTAATTTTTTTTTTCCCCTCTCTTTTTGAATTTGAACCCAAAGACACACATCAACAGCACCTTGCACATATGAGCTAATGCATGAGGACTTTCTTGAGTCACTACATAGAATGCCTTTTCTCACACATGCCATTATCATGATATACATT
The DNA here is from genome assembly GCA_035236585.1 of Warburgia ugandensis. Taxonomy (NCBI): domain Eukaryota; kingdom Viridiplantae; phylum Streptophyta; class Magnoliopsida; order Canellales; family Canellaceae; genus Warburgia; species Warburgia ugandensis. The sequence goes on from CP141139.1 coordinate 43,464,358, forward strand.
TACAGATTCCCCTCCCACGTTCAAAGGCCAGGGTGTTATTCCCAACTGTTGTATGGTAAAAGAGGGTGTATCGCTACTGTTGCTACAGCCCGATCTCCACCCTACATGTCCCATATATACAGTGAAGAACCATTGGAAGAACGGATACTGTCAGAAAATAACATCAACCAGATAAAAGTTACCTATATGATGAATTGATTATTGATTGTTACAGGTCTCCATGGACTAGTATGGTTTTAGCCATCCACTTGGAAGCTTCAGCTTGAATCACTAGGACCATTCAATTATAAAATATTAAAGAAGCACGCATACAGGATAACATTACAGCATGAAAAACTCAAATTGATATTCATATGCCATGTCTTGTTTGGAGATTGTCTACACTCTACACTACAAAGACTGGTAGCATGAGGAAACTAAGACCAGCCCATGCCCATCAATACAAACTAGTAGGACAAATCATGGCCTTCACCAAATCACCTAGGTGCCCATATACAAAATAATGCTAAAAGTTCTTGGCAGAATGCATACAGATATGCCTACAGACAGTTGAAAAGGAAAAAAAGGAAAATACGAAGAAGGACCATATAATGAAACAGACTAAAAAGGCCAATAAGAGAATGACAAAAGGAAAGAAGAAAAAAATAAAAAAAGACAAAGACAAAGCAATAAACTACCTTACCAGGAGGAAGTGCACAAACTACCTAATTGTTCCCCTAACAATTTGCATGGATTTTAGTAGATGTGCTTCCCTATATTTGCATTAGTACTCCAGTAATTTTAAAGCATAATTGCATAAGAAGAACCACAAAATCTTTCAGAAGAACAGAAGGGTCATTCGTCATGCTAAGAGACTTACATGCACAGTCATTACTGAGGTCATCTCACCAGAGGGCTCAGGCCGGCTCAGCACACTTGAATCCTTATAAAATCTGTAAACGTGTTCTGGTGACTGGTGAAGAACATGGAAACACTGTTCAACAAACACATTTCCAACCTGGGAGTCAACTTAACATCAATCAAACGAATAGTCATAAAGGTCAAAAGAGTACAGAAAACCAACAATCAGATCAAATGCTCATACATACCACTTGAGCACTAGGAGCAGGACTCGCTCTCTGCGATGCCATCTCCACAGTAATACTACTACTGATGTAGTGTTGACAAGTCAAAAGTCTCTTGGTTTCCAAGATGAAGAAAAAGAAAAAGTGAGCATCACTTCAGTACCCAAGAAAAAATGGCCAAGTCAAAGCAAAAAAATTACATTCATCATCATCAAAGCCTTATCCTGATTACGGGTCGGCTACACGAATCTTGTTCCTCCATTCCCCTCTATCAAGTGTCATGGCTTCATTTTAGTCCAAAAGTTTTTAAATATTTTCTCACCACTTCTATCCACATCCTTTTGGACCTTTCCTTAGCCCTTTAGAGCCTTCAATTTGGATCGACTCACTCCTTCTAACCTTAGCCTTTTTTATCTCCATCAGACATGTACCAAAAAAATTTACATTAAAAAAATAAAAAAGGTTGGAGCTCATGGGCATGCAAAGAAGTCAATGACCTACTTTAACGTGGATGGTGACTTTTTTTTAAAAGGTCTAAACCGTTCATCTTGTTCAGCATCCCAAAATTGGCGACCCATGAAACATCAATGCATTTGGATTATTCTAACAACTTGTTTTGTATCTACAAAAATATTTAAATAGTTCAGTGGCTCTAATTTTCAACTTCTATAACATTGCCTACAGCCATACAAGGGCCTGCAAAGTTAGTATCCAGCCTATCTAAGGCATTCAGAACAAGAAAAACAGTTTAGATCCTTCAAATAGAGAACAATCTATGAAAAAGTGGGGCACCGAATTCACTGCAAGCCCATGATTGCCGGCTCTTACCAGGACTCAAACTACAATATGAAAAGTACCAAAAAAGGGGGAAAAAAAGACAGGGTAAGATCCACCCATGGCACTAAGCAATCAAAAATCATAATCACCCAGAAATCACTAGAGCAGCGAGATGCCAAAATACCCAAAAGTCTTAAAACCCGAAAAATAAGAGATTGCCAAAACAATGCCATGTCAATAAAAAAGTCTCTGGCAACACTTCCCTATTCAGAAAACAAAACCAAAAAAGCTACAGAAAATCACTCAATGCGAACCAATAAAATGCAAGAAGAAGCTCAGTTCGAAGTTGGTGAGAGAAAATAATGAAGTCCTGACACTATTGAAGTAAAAAAAAGAGCTTAACAAACACAAAATCATTACGAGCAAGAAGCCATAATCTCTTATACAAAACCTGAGCCAAACAATAATTACAGCAAACAGATCTAAAGCAAATAAAGGGGTGAAAGCAGCTGCTCAACACAGCATCAATAGAGGCGATGACGGATTTTTATCAGTGCATGAAACTAATAAAAATCTCAAATGTCAAATAAGAGAATGAACAAAACCCCTAAAATCCATTCTTAAATGGGAAAAAATTCCAAAACCTACAAACAGATCCAAAAGCAACTAGTAAAATCAAACTATAAGCAATGAGAAGAGCCGATCGAAACAAAACATGCCCAAAATAAGATGAGAGGAATAAAACAAAGCCTCAACTTATCAGCAAAACCAAGACCAGAGTTACAAAAAAGGACCAAAGCCCTAATCAGAAAACACCATTTCCCCGCAACCCGAGTAACAGAATCCACCGTTACTAAGCCATGTTCTGCAGCTAACGGATGAGGAATCTAATGAAAGATAAATCATAAATACGAAGAACAATCAAGAAAAAAGAATAAATGCATACCTCATTTGATGAGAAGAGTTAAATCTCTTAGAAGTTACGGAGAGAGAGATGGCAACGGCTGCTTTTGAAGACATCGCAGTCTAAAGGAGCGAAATCCTTGTTTGCCACGAAGAAGCAATGCATAAAGCAGTTCCTTCAGAATCCAGTTCTTATAAAGCCAGTCGCTTCGAGGGAAAGGATACAATCAAAGCCGTCTGATGGAATCATAAATCAGATGCCTTCTTGTTGCGCCACTTAGATGATGTCCATTTGATCTTTGCCGTGGATGAGAATTCTCTTAGTTGTCATCCAATCAGAGCCAGTTTTAAGCTGCCGCCAGAGTCGGGTCCCATAATGCTGGGCTCCGTGGAGCCTTGACCTTGCTAGATGCGTTTTAGTGAGGGTGAGATTCTGGTTGGGGTGGGTCCTAGGAAAACCAGAATCTGACCATTAAGATTTCAGATCGGATCCATTTTCAGGTATTTAGAATTCCAATGCATGAAAGAATAAACACAAAATATAAATAATTTATTACAGTTCTTCTTGTTCCGCTAGGTTGTAGGCTGGAGATTTTAAGAATTAGAATAATAGGTTTCAATAGTTTTAGTTATAAATTAATTTGAAATAGTGACATAAGAGTGAATTGAAAATGTTGGTTTTAAAATAGCATATTTGGAATTGCACCCAGGCATCTCCTATTTGTTCTATATCTGATTCATAGCTAGAGAATTTCTCTGGCCTTCACTAGTTGGGCTAAAACTCCAAAATCTAGTAATGCAAAAATAGGAAGAATGCTTGATATTATCAAAGATGCCTACAAAATATCATTTTCGTAAAGCAAAACCATAGATAAACTCCTATGAATGTGGATTCGGTTGTTATGTCATGACTAACGAAAACGTATAATATAAGTAAATATAGGGCGATGATATTTCACCCCCTTTTTTTCTAGGTCATCCCTTAATCAGTGGTGACAAGTTGGTTTTGGGCTATCCAATTCTTTTTCAATTCAATGCAACCATCAAGCCCCACTATTCTAATAGCTAAGAGTCAAAAGAGCCTCTCTCTCTCTCTCTCTCTCTCTCTCTCTCTCTCATAATTCAATTTTTGTAAGATCGTTTCACTTTATACAAATTTACAAATAAGAGTTTCCATGGATAAGAAGAACTCAAAATCTAAAAATAGGCAATAGCATAAACAAGAATAAGATTTAGTCAATGATCAAACTAAAGTAAGGAAAATAGGTATTGTGGAGATGAGTCAAAGATATTTGATTGATACTTTTGCTAACTGAGATATGGAGTATATTATGAAATCATATCTTCATTTACACCCTCCTTCAAACTCATCTTGCTAGTACTTTAAGTTTGTCAAAGAACTGTTATAGATGCTTTATAGTATGTCCTTTAATTTGAGCGTTAGCAATTTGGTCTTGTGTAATAACAAATTCAACTCGAATAGCTCTTTTAACAGCTCTCGTGAACGAAGTGGCAGTCAACCTCTATATGCTTGGTTCTTGCTACAAAAAGGAATTTCTATCATATAGATTGTGCTAATATTATCACATAGTAATTTTGAAGGGTGAGTATGTGGGATATGGAAGCCACAGAGTAAGAACTCGAGCCAACATATACCAATAGCTATAGATGCTTGAGAGCTATACAATAGTTTCAGTACTTGAGCATGAGAAAGTGAATTGCTTTTGAAAGCACCACATAATGATGTTTGGTCCAAGAAACAAGTAGTTGCTATAGTGGAATGGTGGTCATTAGATGATCTAGCCTAGTGATCATCGGTATAGGCATGCAAGCTAAGATCTAGTGAAGCTTTGAACACCAATAGATGATCAACAGAGCTCTTGATATATCCTAGAATTTGTTTAGCTACTACAAAGTGAACTTCAGCTAGTTTGTGCATGAATTGGCAAACTTGATCTACAACATCATTAATGACAGGCCCAGTCAATATTAGACAATGTAAGCTCCAATTAGTCTATTATAAATAGTACTATCCAAAACTTTAATACCATGTACGTGGATAATTTAGCACTATATGCTACTAGTGTTTGAATAGGTTTACAATCCAACATATCAAACTTTTTCAATAAGCCTAAACCATGTTTAGACTAAGATAGCGTGATAGAGGATGAAGTACAATGAACTTGTTGACCTAGGAAGTAATGGAGATCGATGACATCATGCATATCAAATTTTAAAAATAAAGAGATGACACATATATTGAATATCATTGTTAGGAGTACTATATCACCGATAAAGAGGAGTATAATACAAACTTTAGAAGAGTGTTTGTAGAACAAACTTGTATCACTAACACTACTACTACATAGACCTTGAGTAGTACCTTGCTAAAGTGAGATTACCAGGCCTTGGAGCTAGTTGAAGCCCACATATGGTCTCTATGGCGTCAGCAAACATGATTTGGTAGCAATGGGTCAACAAACCCTAAAGGTTGCTACATATATACTTTACCTTCTAGTGGACAATGCAAGAATGCATTAATTACATTCAATTGCTTTAATGTCCAAATAAAAAGCAAGCAAGAGATAAAATAGTCTAAATTGTAGTTGTTTTTGACAATTGGCCTGAATGTATCTATAAGATCAAGCCCTTCTTTTTAGTGAAATTATTTAATAACTACCCTTGCCTTGAACCTTTTAATGGTGCCATTTGCTTAGCTTTTTGTTTTAAAAACCAACTTACATGGCATGATGTTGGCTCTAGATTAGGGTAATTCTAGATTCCATGCACAATTGTGTATGAGAGCATTTATTTTAGTAGACATTGGAAGGTACTACTTGTCTTGTTTCCAAGCTTGAGCAAATGTTTTTGGATCTTATCATCTTCAAGTTGGATAATAAGGGAATAAAGAGATGTCCTAGATAAGATAATTTTAGGATGTTATGTAACAACCCTAAATTTTGGGGCATTTCCAATGAATTATACTATACTTTTAATGGAAATAAAATTGAAAAGTTAATATTGTGAAAATTAAAATCTATGGAGGTAACCTTTGAAAACTCAGAATTTGGACTTGAAACTATCAAATTTGGAATGTATGTATCAATATGAATCCAACGACACAAAGAACACTAAAATTAGAAGGAGGAGGGAGGAGATATGTGGATTTAATATGAGGGGCATTTTCATAAAAATAAGATAGAAAAAAAAACAACAAATGAAATGCCTTAAACAAGGGGGAATATTTGATACGGGCACCCCTCCCCACTTAAGTGAATCGAAGAATAGACTTCCCAAACCTGACACAGGGAGGAAAACCTGATGAAGAGAGGGAAGAGAAAGAAGGAGAAGAAGAAGGAGAAGAAGAGGAAGGAGAAGAGGAAGGAGGAGGAGAAGAGGGAGAAGAAAGAGGAAGGAGAAGAACCCTAGCATCAAAAAATCTAAGTACGCTGGTGGGAGTGGGAAAAATAGGCGTTTTTGGGTCGCCAAAGATTTCAGGCAGCTGTTGGAGAAGATGATGGCTCAGATCGACTATCCAAGCTGATCATTTCACTCAACTCAGGGAGATGACCAAAACCCCCATGGCTATTGGGGAATCCATGGATATCTTGACCATCGATCAGAGGGGGATGGTGTGCGACAAGCTTGGAAACCCTATTGGTGAAAATGACAACCAATTCGACTCATCCAAGGGTGAAAAAAGCATGGAAACACTCCTAGGAGGTAAGATCTATAAAACCCTATTCTTAATTTGAGGTATTTTGTTAGATCAGTGTGATTTCACCTTAGATCCAGATTTATGGATGATATAGCCATCCAATTTTTAATCCAAACTTAGAAATAGGTAAACAAGTACCTAATGTTGCTCGAATCTAACTGAGATTGTCAATCTAGGCTAAAAATTGATCAGACAATGTTAGTCATTCGATTTGTCACTATTCAAATAGTGACTTCTTGATGTCTGATCAATGATCAAACACCACAAATGAATCCTAGGATCCTAAAATACCTAGGATGTGACTAGAATTGTGAAATTTGGATAAAAATTTATTTAGAAACCTTGGTAATCCGATCAGATAGTGACGGAAAAGGAACTTGGCAACATCTAATTGACAATCAGATGTAACCATCATGTTCCCTAATCCTCAACCAATAAATATACTTTGAAAACATATGGTTAAAGTACAAACCATGGGAATGAATTGATAAACCAATGGTTTTGATTACAAATAAGTAGATTTCCTTATAATTGTGAGAATATGAATAGACATTGACAATGAATCTAAACATTTGGCTTGGTTAGGTGATCGACAAGTGATTGTAGGAGGGATATAACTAAACCGAGGAGCATGATAAGTGAGGTAGGTAGTTTTGACGTTGTTATACTTTTGTGAAGCATGAAAACCATTGATTCCTACTCTACATGTTTGAAAAGGTTTAATATTTGGAATTATGATATTTTTTTATTATTGCAATTAACATATTTGTAATTCATGCAACTTATGGGTTTGAAATGCCATTTTGTTTTACTATCAAATTGGATACTTATGCATGAAAACATATTTGAAATTACATGGACTTCCTAAATTATGAAATGACGAGGATTGTGAAATCCTCAATCATCAACCTTGGCAAGGGTGGCTTTTACGTGCTTATATCGTATCATGGGATCTAAATTGTATGATTTTCAGTAATGCATGGATTTCTATAGTTTTACCACATATATCAGGATGTGAGGATGCATATTATTATTATTATTATTATTATTATTATGTTATGACGAACATATTAGGGCTAGTTGATGCTGTGTTAGGAAGAAAGAGGATTGATCATCCTTCTTCTTTTGAATTTGTATATGTGTGGTAGATACCTGGCTGAATGGGCTGAATTCAAGTTCATGACATCATGTACATGTCATGGCTTGCATATCGTGTTTTCCATAGTGCAAGGAGTCTATTCGCTTGGTATTGGCATGATAGCCACAAACTTGATTGGTTCTTGATTGTCGCACAAAGGGTTCATTATTTTCACATTCATATGTATATTGTGCGATAGTGTAGGTGCGTGGCACCCTAGTATTTTAAGTATATAATGAGTACTCATGACCAATGGCAGATGGTTAGATTTTGAATGTCTTTACACTCGTGAGACCTCGAGGAGGTTCTAATGGTTATATATATATATATATAGGTGTTTATTGAGACACGTTGATTATGTTGAAGCATTATTTGATTTAAATGATTTTCATCTATTGATTTTTTACTGTGGTTCACTATTCAGTTTGGATGAGTATATTTATGAGATGATGCATGACATGAGTTGTGGCGGTCTTTCATATTTTGTAAAATACCATGCAAAGGTTGCTCTTGAAACTGATAAATTGAATTAGTTTAACATGACATTGATTCGTAAATCATAATTGAGATTTCAGAGTTCATCATATTACTCATTATGCATTATATTCTACTAAATTACATAAAATGTTATTAAGTGTTCTTTTTGGATTTAAAACTGCATAAACTCATATTTCAATGATGAAACTACCTACACAAGTGCAAGCTTGCTGAGACATTATAAATTGTTTACAATGTCTTAGGTATGAAGAAACAGAATAGGGAAAAGGGAGCAGAAGATGGTGATAGAGATCTAAAGAGAAGAACATAATAGGTATAACAAACAAGTTTGTAATTATAGTTGATTTCCTGGTGAAACTGACATAACATTTGACTTAATGACTTTGCTTTATTTACATGTGGGAATGCAAATTAGAACCATGAAGTTATGGCTGTGACTGGAGTGGTCTTAGGGATGTTGGTTTAATCCTAGACTTTTGGCATTACAAAAATGTTTCTTTTCATTTAAATGTAAACAGACATGGGTGTGGATGTATTTTGGAGGGAGACAGTTTCTCCTTTGTTTATTATATATATATATATATATATATATATAATGTGTTTATCAGTTTGTTGCATTGCATGCGTTAAATGCATAGGGTCCAAAATACAAAGGAGACTCTACCAGATTTTTGGTAAGAATGTGATATTCATTCCTCTGAAAATCCTTGTTTTTATAAAAGAAAATTAATACTGAGGATTTTTAAGGTCTTCTCATGAAACTTATTTTTTCACTATTTGGTTTCTAAATAAATTTTCAAACTCGAGGCCCCACAATTGCAAAAGATTTTATGAAAAAGTGTTAGAAAAACCTAAGATGTCACAATCTAATACCATCTTTAATCCTTGTAATCATGGATGAGTATTTGAGGGTGTTGTGATATGATTTGTGTGTTAGTAGTAGCATCAAGGGGTGATATAGGGAAGAGGAAGATGGTATAGATTCAGAAATTGGATAGTGACTATTGGGTAGTGAGGTGGAATGGGAATTGTTTATACTTGGCATTGATGTGGGTGAAGGATTAGAAAGTAGAGGTGAACTAGTTATATTAGGTGAATTGAGATTGGATATATTTTCATCAATGGGATTATTTCTAGTCAAAGGAATATGACAAGGATGTTTGTTAGGAATGGCCAAACTTTGATACAAAAAAAGAGGGGAATGGATGCTCCAGCTTATTGTAATATTATGCTTGTAGTTAAAGGGGGAGTAATATTGGATGATAAACGTGCAAAAGGGAACAATTTTTCATTGAAAAAAAAAAAAATGTCAATCAAATCATTTGTACTCTTTTGATTGAAGCCATAACCCACAACATTAAATTTTTTGTTATATGGCACCAACAAAGGAAAGAAAGCATAATTGAAACTTCTTAAATGAGTACAATTAGGGTTTTTGTTAGAAAAAACTTGAAAAGGCCATTTTACTTGTAAGATAGGAGTTGGTAACCATTTATCATATAACACTCAGTCTAAAAAGTTCAAGCCAAAATTTCTATGGTAGTCTAGCTTTATCAAGTAGAGATAAATCTATCCCAATCTATGAGTTAGATTGCTCATTTCATACACTTGTAAGTAACCAAAAGTATAAAGGAAATAGTACAAATTTTCCTCAATGGGGTTTTTTTTATTAATCAAGTGAAGGTGAATACATGTCTCCAACACCTTGGGTTTTTAATTACATGTTGACAATGACACCTTTGATTATCCATTACTGTGACACCCCAGGTTTTACCAACGATAAAATAACAATTTATAAAATATGTCAGGATCCTTGTTTTAGAAACTTTGATTTTTAGTTTGACCGAAAACAAAAACTTGAATAAAAGCATTTCTTTCAAAATCCAGGGAGTCATACAACCACAAAATCACGGATTTGATAGTGAAATGATATTCCATTTCTACTAAAAATCTGACAGAGTCTCCTTTGTAACTTGGACCATTGCACATCACAAGTGCGATACAAAACCACCTGATAAACATAATAACGTGGCATGACATTTAGGAGACTCAGTTTCCTTGCCCATACATCCAGTCAAATATAATACTCAATGAAAACATAGTACTCATGGTGGTAAGAAAATCTAAACATGACAATATTACCCTAGGGTCTGTCCATCCACAACCATCACACCCAATATGGATACTCATCCATACATCTAGATCACAATGCAAATTAAATTAATGTACATTCCATAAACGATAACTAAAGTGAGGTCCTGAACAAACCTTATCATTTATAATACATCCTCAATGCTTCAATGGGAAACTGTAACTCTCTATATCTAAGGCATTGCAAACAAAGCATCACGTCAACCTGTTGTAACTCTCTATATCTAAGGCATTGCAAACAAAGCAATGCCTTAGCAATCTATGCTTGTGTAGGTGATTACAATTAATTAAAACATGCGATAAATACTTTACAAGGAGTACCCATATCATGTTGAGTGTCACTAGAGTAAATCATTTCAAAGGCAATTTAAATCATCGAGCATCCATACTGGATAACGCATAAAACTCATAAATCTGAACGAAACACTTAGGTTCAAAACATGCTTTTCTTTTGAGGTAAAGCAATATCAAAGCCAAACATCATGGCATGTGAAGTATGATCAACACATGAATAAGCATTTGTCAAAACAGATAAAAACCCGTGTCCACAAAATAATATAAATGCATGTCATGATAAACAGGGCAACATATAAAAACAAGCCCTAAGAGTGTTCCACGATACTCAACCCATGTCCACAAAATAATATAAATGCATGTGCAGTCCGCATCAGCCCCCGAAGTCATGGCCTAGGCCTGGCTTACCCCAGTTTACCCCACTACATGAACATATAGAATAAGAATATGGGCTATTATGCTGTAGTGGAAACCACACCACGATCTAAACCACTACTGCTCCTCGTCAACACCTAAGCAAGAGACTTTCTCCGTCCCCATGGAGGGGAATAGACACGTATGGGGGACTACCCATAATATTGCCAACTACGGACCTGGCCCTGTACCACTCAAGGGCAGTATCTAATCATCATCATCACAAAGTTAGAGGGTGGGTGGCCAACCCTACAACCCTCCTAGCATAGTACCCACCAGGTAGAAGCACCCGTCATAAAGTAGCAAAACATGCTATAAATCAAGAAAAACTCCCAAGTGAAATAAACCTCAATAAGCTGAATCGAAATACATGATAAAGTATAAACTATCACATGTGAAAACATGGATAATCATATAATCAAATGTCATGCTATATGTAATATTTGTCATTTTTAAAATTTGAAAATGCGTGATTTGTGGAATTTTACAAAAATTGAGGTAATTATGGAGTTGAGAATTTTAGAGATTTAATCTTGAGTTGAAATCTTAATAATTGGAATGTACTCGAAAAATAGAATCCAACGTCACTAAGAATGCTAAAATCAGAGACATGAGGAAGAATGGCTAATTATTTTGATTTCTGTATTTAATTAAATGGCAGAAGGAGGGCAAAACAATAAATGCACATGGGGCCCACGGACTGGGCACGGGAACCCACAAATGAGTATTTAAAATCCTGTCTCATTCCCCCCACAGCCATAACTCCCTCTCCGTTTCCCATGCACCAACGAGGACGCGTAACACTGACGATAGCGACGCCGGCAAATGCAGCGCACCCACCTTACGCATGTGCGACAAATTCTTCCCCGTCGGCTGGGTTGACTGAGGTAGAACCTTGTTCCCTTTTCCCCTCTCCAATTTTGGCTTATTCCATTGAGTTTTACCATTTTTAACATTAGAAAACGACGCGGAATGTCATTTTTTTGGCGATTGCATGTAACTCACTATTTTTGCAAAAATAACCCTGTGAAATGGTGTTAGATGGATGATCATACCATTCATCTTATGTATGATGAAACAAAGAACAAAACAATAAATATTCATGGTGATCGGACATCTAGGACCCCGAAAAACCAAGAAAATAGTAACGAGGAGATTTTTAGGAATGTGATGAAAATCATGTAAACACATAAGAAAACAATAGAAATTGTTGAAGGGAGCTTAAAAATGAAATGTACACAAAAAATGGAGCAAAATGGTGCAAAAATAGAAAATTTTGGACCACTAAGGGTCGTTGATGGTGATTAGAGTCTAGCCGTCGTCTCCAGCGATGGTGGCTAGTCCAGTCGTCGTCCCTGGCAACGGCCAATGGCGGCAGCTCGACGGGTGACGTTGGGCGGTGCGTGCTCACGGGCGACAACTGGTGCTACACATGGCACAGAGTGCAGATGCACGCTCATGTGGGCTGTATGCACGTGAACGCGGATGGACGGCACACGCGTGTCATGTGAGGCGTAGCTTTTTTTTTTTTTTTGAATTTTTTCTGAGTCATCTATTCACAAAAAATGTGATTTTAGGAGCTACAGAGGTCCAAATAGTGATCCGAAAGAGGCGTTGCCATCATCTTGACAATGCAGACCTAGATTTAAGATAAAAACATGACTTTAAGCACCTTTTAAAAGGTTAAACCACTAAATACTATTAGATGACCTAGATTAGGCCAATCAATGTATAATTAGGCCTTAGACCTTGATTGTATACATCAAATATGAGATGATCTAGAGGATTAGAAGAGTAGATCTCATTGAATTTCCATGAAAAGTGATCTTGATTGTCAATCTGAGTAGGTGCCTTAGGATGCGTTGATTAGAGAGCGATCTGACTGTCAGATTGACGCGTAATCATAAAGATACACGTGAATTACTAAATAAAATAGAAATTTAATGGATCATAATGAAAATGAGTAGGTTTGAAATAAAAAATGGCATATGATGGTTAATCAGACGATCTGGGTCGTTAATCTAGGATTAACTACCAGATCGAGGAAGTTATCACTTGGACCTGTTATTTGAGATGTGAGAACACCAAGTGATGGATGGCTTATGATGTGATAGGTACATCAGAGTGCATGGAGAGACTTTGCCTATGCACCTGATTGGAGTATCGCTTTTGTTGAGGTAGGTGATCACATTTGGGATTCCCTTTTGATTTTATCAATCGTGACTTACCTAAAATTCTTGAGTCATATGTCTGATGCACGAGCGTATTTTATTATATGTATTTAGTACTTCATATTTGTTATCATGGCATTTGATTTCATGATCATCCATGATTCTGATATGTGATGAATTACACCTTATCATGGACCTTGAATGAGACCATCGGGTGAAATGGCGTAAGCCGGGTCTTGTACCAATTTGAGGGTGGGTCGATAGTTTTAGGCTGATAGGCTTTCGTCAAGAAATAGACTGAAGCGGGCTACACTTGAGGGACCCAGGGTCGGCCTCAAGTGGGCTACACTTTGAATGAGACCATTGGGTGAAGCGGGGTAAGCCGAGTCTTGTACCGATTTGAGGGCGGGCTAATAGTTTTTGGCTGACAGGCTTCCATTGGTAAATAGACTGATGCGGGCTGCATGTGAGGGACCCAGGGTTGGATTGTATTGGGTGAAGTAGGGTAAGCTGGGTCTTGTATTGATTTAAGGGTGGGCCAGTAGTTTTGGTTGATAGGCTTTTGTTGGGAAATGGATTGATGCGGGCTGCATGTGAGGTACCCAGGGTTGGAATGAGTAATCATTGCCATTGCCATGAGTGTAGTGGAGGCATTCGCAGGACTTATTTGTGCATGGCTTTCTATGATCATGACATGCATTATTTGTTTTGTGGATACAGACTTTTGGTTATAATGATTTATGAGTATCCATGAGTTTCATGCTTTGCACGCTATGATATTCAGATTTGATGATGATTTGCTTAGCGCATGATTTCTTGATTTATCCATCATGGATGGTTGACGTTTCACGTGCCTTGTGTACATTTATCTTATGAGATTTCATCATGATTATGATACTTCATGTCATATGATTTTATTATATTTTTTTTATCAAATGTGAATCACCTACACAAGCATAGCTTGCTAAGGCATTGCTTTGTTTGCAATGCCTCAAATACAAATAGTGACAATAGGTTGACGTGCTGATAGAGCAGGTAAAAGTGATGGCAGTTTTTCAGTGATGCATTAAGGATGTTCAAAGATAATTAAGTTTGTTTAGGACCTCACTTTGAGTTTTGAGTATGGACTGTACTTTAATTAAAATTGCAATGTGACATAGATGTAAGAATATGAATTCATGTTGGATGTGATGGCTGTTTGGAGGGACCTTGGGTATTTTGTCATGACTTGATTTTCTTATCCATTGTTGGAGTATATTTTATTGAAAATAGTATTTGATTGTGTGGATGGGCGTGGAGACTAGGTCTCCTATATGTTATGTCTTATATTATGTCTATCATACTATGTTGTATTGCACTTGTCATGTGCAATGGTCCAAAATATAGAGGAAACTCTGTCGGATCTTCAGTAGAAATGGTATTTCATTTCACCGTTAAATCCGTTGTTTTAGGGTTGTATGACTCCTTGAATTTTGAAAGAAATGCTTCCGTTTAAGTTTTTGTTTTGGTCATTTTAAAAATCAAAGTTTTAAAATAGGGATCCCGATAGCTTTTATAAATTGTTGTAATATTGTTGAAAAAAAAACCTGGGGTGTCACAGTTTGGTATCAGAGCCCAGGTCTACTCCATCATAGCCATTCTAACAAATTCAAAGGTCACATACAGTCCATGAGATGAGGTGGTTCCCTAAATATGAGTTACAGAGATAACTCATGTGAGGGATGTTGATTATTGTGAAATAGATAATGCCATGAAGATTGACATACTTTCTTGGAGATATTGCAACTCTTAGTCATTGTATGAACATAAGGGGGTACACTTTTATGGGAAGTGCATGATTCTTAGAATCATGAATCAGAATAAAGATTATAAATTAGTTTCTCTTAGTGAGAACCTTATTTCATAATAGCAGATATATTTATATGATTGCTTTTGTGAATTCAAGTTCTGACTTGAACGGTGTGAGTAAACTGTTGGGAAAAGCTTAATAATTTTTGTAAAGACAATAGTATGATGAAAATGATGAAGGATTAGAAATGGTTACAACTATTAAGGACTTGAGAAAGTTGAGAGGAGTATGGTATTAGTTTAAACTTGAAGCAGATTTATTTGATGAATAAATTGTAATATGGGAAAAATCATTGAAAATTGATGAAATAAGATCCTAGTGTTCCTATGGATGAAATATCTGATTTTGAGATGAAGACTGGTGAGTTAGTGTATAAAGAGGGAGACACATAGCACTTGAAGGAAATAATAACCCTTTTTATGATAATAGTTAGTAGTAATGATGTGAATCAAGTGGGGGGAGATATTTATTGAAGTTGATGTGAAGAATAATTCTTGAGTAGAAATGATTTTTTAATAAATCAACTAGAAAGAAAAACATCCAAAGTCAATGAGACGAGACGAAATTAATTATGATTGATTTACATTCAACACTAACAGAGATGATAGCGTGGTTTCTGATGATTAAGGAAGTATTTTAAAGGTAAATTTCTTTGGGTGTGAAATAAATCGAGTTGTAAATGATTTCGATTGAGGTGACCATGAAATAATTCATTAGTTTAAGAAAGTGAAATAGCAAAAGTGAGGACACGAAAAATATAATTATGAGGATTTTAAGGATGGTTATTTGAGAAGATGTGTTCCTCTATCTCTAAGACTTTTATCTAGAAGGCCCTTGGGAAGGCCTATGAGAATTAGTATTTTTGAAAATTAAGGGAGTTTGCCACTTGAAGAGAAGAAGTTAACAGTTTCATGGTATTGAACCAGTATACTCAGTTGAAGAGACTTGCCCTAACTCCTTCACCAAGAAGAAGGAGATCATGGATAGATTGTAATATGTTGACAACTGTATTGAGAAATTAGATGATTGTGTCACATTCTACCTTGGTTACGAGGTGTAGACATAACCTCTATGTAAAGAGGGATCCTTTTAGGTCAAGTCTGATCTCAGAAACTCAAACATGGGTAGTTTGTGTCAGCTTAATAAGGGTAAGAGATCTTTCATTGACATGATTGGAGAGGCCATTGAGCCAGGGACATGGCAACTCTGTCCTAGAGTTAGTGGACCACCACAGCAGTAGTAATGACATCAGTAGCCGCCATCACAGTGGCCCTTTAAATGTTTTGACTATAAGGAGTTAAGATATTCCTTTAGAGACTGTCCCAGTGGACAATGAGTTAGACTGACTGACATTGGAGACAAGGTAGAGATGGCCCCACACTGGTAATGATGATTCGTTATGATATCTTTACATTTACGTGTAGGCCATGCTTTTGATGGTCATTATAATTACTTGAAGCAAGTATTAACCTAAACCCAGGTTAAGGAAGGCACCTTCTTAATTGTTGATAGACATACCAAGATCCTCCTTGAATTAGGATCTAGTCACCCTTATAGGTTGAGTGTTGGCACCTGATAAATGTGCCTTTATATGTATTTAAAGATCCTTGGGTTAGAGGTTATGACACTGATTGGCAAGCTATTGAAACTTGTAAGTACCTCTAACGAGTACTGGTGGAAATGATGGCAAGTGAGAGGATAGATATTGACTTCATCATCCTCGATTTGAGGGATTATGATATCATCCTTGGGATGGATTCCATTGTTGGAGGACAGTTGATTGTAGTGAGAAAAAAGGTACTTTTGATATACCAGATAATTATTGATCTCACTCCTGAGTAAGAAGGGGCATCACTAAGATTTGCGTTAACCTTGCCTTAAAGGCAATATAGTACTCACTTGATGTACCAAGTTCTAGTTTTGTGATTGTGGATGACAAAGAATGGCTACAAATTTAGCACACAAAGGGTGTGTGAAGATTCATGATCTTCCTGAGGAGGTTTCAAGATTTTAAGCCATGAGAGATTGATTTTTTATATTGATTTGACATTAGATATAGTGTCATTTTCTAAAGTACCATACAGGATGGCCCTAGTTGAGCTGGAAGGGTTCTAGTTATGATAGTTATTTGACAAGAGATTATCAGACCTAATAGGTCTTCATGGGATGCATTAATCCTCCTTGTGAGAAGAAAGATAGATTCTTATTGCTAAGCATGGATTGTTGATTATTTGATAACTCCACAGTGGAGAATTATTCTTATCATATATTGATGATCTATATGACCAGCCCTGGATTGTTCATAGTATTGGTGGATATTGATTTGAGGTCTAGTTATTACTCGTTGATGATTGTGACTGAAATGTCTTTAAGACAATTATTAGAACTTGTTATGATTGCTACAAGCTCTGGATCATATAAATTGATGAAATTAGTACACTGTTAGTACGTATGAATATGATGGGCTGAATTTCTAAAGGTTGCTGAGATGAGTTACAATTATGTAGTGAATGATGTTATCTATATATCATGATCTTGTAGAGCACAAGAAGTACTTGTGTATTATTCTAAGTATCTAAAGGACTCATCTTTCGCTATAAATGTATGTGAGTAGGAATTGTGGTCAAAGAAGATGAATTTTCTTGACCGCGATACCTTTACTGATAGAGATACAGTTTATGGGGACTATGATAATTTGGGACTAGTAAACTGATGACTAAGGTTGATAGTTTCCTTGGTTTGGTGAATAGTTATTGCTAAATGATTGAGTTCTCCAGGGTAGTAATGACAGGGATACTATTTTATATTACGCATATGAGCCTGATCTCTCATGTAGGTGAGATGTGTGACAATAAAGTATGTTTAGTATGAGAGCATTTTCTTTTGTGTAATTAGCTCAAAATTTTGGCTTATACTTATGAGTAGTTGATGAGGGCAGCCTAAGAGGGCAGGTGTGTGAGGCACCGACAGGCTTCTAGGTGGAGAGCTTCTAGGTGGTAGGCTTCTAGGTACTCATAGTATGATTGTGCTGTGGACTGGATTTTTGATTGGCATGTGATTGCCTATTACTGAGCTGGTATGCTCTGATTTTGATTGGCATGTGATTGCCTATTACTGAGATGGCATGCTCTGATTTTGATTAGCACATGATTGCTTGGTACTGAGCTGGTATGCTCTGATTTTGATTGGCATGTGATTGCCCATTACTGAGCTGGCATGATCTGATTTTGATTGTCATGTGATTGCCTATTTTGAGCTAGAATGCTCTGATTTTGATTGGCACATAATTGCTTGTTACTGAGCTGGTATGCTTTGATTTTGATTGGCATGTGATTGCCTGTTACTGAGCTATCATGCTCTGATTTTGATTGGCACATGATTGCTTGTTACTGAGTTGGTATGCACTGATTTCGATTAGCATATGATTGCCGGTTGATGAGTAGATATGTGCTGATTTTGATTGGCATGTATTGCATGTTCAGGAGTTGATGTGATATGGATTGATGAATATACATTGGAATGGATTTAACGTAGAATTGCCTATATGTGAGTTGTGGCACTTCAATTTTGTTGATATGATGATTTATTTATGCTAAAGATGTAAACAAATGACTAACTCCTAGATGATGAGTATGATTTTTGTAAATTGCATTATATGTGGTTATGATGTGTTCTAACCACAATATAAGTAGCAAATTCGAAATGGTTTGAAACATATATTGGTTTATATGTATGAGCTGTTATCTGAGGAGATAACATGGTATGAAATTGTTATTGACATTTGACTCTGAAATGATAATCCTATATGTGGGTCTTATGATATAGGGATGTTTCTAGAATTGTGAAGGAATGACATGGAGAGAATTTCGAGGACGAAATTTTCTATGAGGTGGGTAGGATGTAATATCCGCCATTTTTAAATTATGAAAATGCATGATTTATCGAATTTTGGAAATTTGTAAAAATTGAAGTAATTATGGAATTGAAAATTTTAGAGATTTAATCTTGATGACCTTAATAATTGGAATGTACTCGAAAAAGGGAATCTAACGCCACTAAGAAAGCTAAAGTCGAAGACCCAAGGAAGAATGACTAATAATTTTTGATTTCTGTATTTTATTAAATGGCAGGAGGGCAAAATAGTAAATGCACATGGGGCCCATGGACTGGGTGCAGAACCCACAAATAAGGCTTTAAAAGCCTGTCTCGTTTCCCCCACAGCCATAACTCCCTCTCCGTTTCCTGTGCAACAGCAAAGCCAGCAAATGCAACGCACCCACCTTAGGCGTGTGGGACGAATTCTTTCCCTTTGGCTGGCCTGACTGAGGTAGAACCTCATTCCCTTTCCCCCTCTCCATTTTTGGCTTATTCCATTGACGACGTGGAATGGTGTCAAATGGAAAAACGACGTGGAATGTCGTTTTTTCGACGATTGCATATAACTCACTGTTTTTGTAAAAATAACCCTGTGAAATGGTGTTAGATGGATGATCATACTATTTATCTTGTGTATGATGAAACAAAGAACAAGCTCTTGAATTTTCATGGTGATTAGATGGCTAGGGATGCTGAAAAACTAAGAAAATAGTAATGGGGAGATTTTTAAGAACGTGATGAAAATCGTGTAAAAATGCAAGAAAATGACAGAAATTGTTGAAGGGAGCTTAAAATGAAATGTATGCAAAAAAAGGAGAAAAATGGTTCAAAAATAGTGAAATTTGGACCACCAAGGGTGGCCTGTGGTGGTCGGAGTCCGGTCGTCGTCTTCAGCGATGGCGTTAGTCAGGTTGTCATCCTCGGCGACAGCCAGCAGCGGTAGCTCGACGGGTAACGTCAAGCAGCGAGCGCATGTGTGCGACATGTGGTGCGCCACGTGACGTGCAGTGCACACACACTCATGTGGGTTGTATGTGCACGGGGACAACACATGCACGCAGTGCAGCGCACGCGCGTCACTTGCGGCGCGGCTTTTTCTTGAAATTTTGGATTTTTTTTGGACCGTTTATTCATGAAAAATGTGATTTTAGGAGCTACAGAGGTCCAAATAGTGATCCGAAAGAGGCGTTGCCATCATCTCGACGATGCAGACCTAGATTTAAGATAAAAACCTAACTTTGAGCACCTTTTAAAACGTTAAACTACTAAATACTATTAAATGACCAAGATTAGGCCAATCGACGTATGATGGGGCCTTAGACCTTGATTGTATACATCAAATATGAGATGATGTAGAGGATTAGAAGAGTAGATCTCATTGAATTTTCATGAAAAGTGATCTTGATTGTCGATTTGAGTAGGTGCCTTAGGAGGTGTTGATTAGAGAGTGATCTGATTGTCAGATCGATGCGTAATCATAAAGATACATGTGAATCACTAAATGAAATAGAAATTTAATGGATCATGATGAAAATGAGTAGGATTGAAAGAAAAAATGACGTATGACGGTCTAGATGTTAGAAAGACAAAAATCTAGCTCAAGGTTGCCCTAATGGAGGGTTAATCAGACGATATATGATGTTAATCTAAGTAAACTACCAGATTGGGGAAGTCATCATTGGACCTGTTATTTGAGATGTGAGAATCCCAAGTAATGGATGACTTATGATGTGACAGCTATGTCAGAGCGCATGCAGAGATATTACTTATGCGCTTGATTGGAGTATCGCGATTGTTGAGGTAGGTGATCACATTTGGGATTCCCTTTTGATTTTATCGATCGTGATTTACCTAAAATTCTTGATGCATATGTCTAATGCACGGCCGTGTTTTGTTGTATGTGTTTAGTATTTCATATTTTTTATCATGGCATTTGATTTCATGATCATCCATGATTTTGATATGTGATGAATTACACCTCATCATGGACCTTGATTGAGACCATCGGGTGAAGCGTGGTAAGTTAGGTCTTGTACCGATTTGAGGGCGGGCCGATAGTTTTGAGCTAATAGGCTTCCGTCGGGAAATAGACTGATGCAAGCTACACGTGAGGGATGCAGGGTTAGATTGTATCGGGTGAAGCGGGGTCTTGTACTAATTTGAGGGCGGGCCACTAGTTTTTAGCTGACAGGCTTCCGTAGGTAAATAGACTCAAACATGGCCTCCTTCACTCAAGCATTTCATTTTTTTTCTGGGAAGTTACAATTACATTCATTATTTGCATGTCATGGGCCAAAGGTTAGATTGAACCTTATGGAAGGTCTTATGTGAGCCATGGAGTTGACTATGGACAATAGGCAAGATATAACTAGCCATAGAAGGTCCAGGTGACAATATGTGATAAGACTCCTAAGATGGCTAAGTTACAGGCCTATATGGTGTAGATCAACCCATACCCTACCCATAGGTAGATTAGGGGACCATAGCTTACCCCTAATATGGAGTAAAGGAAAAGCCCTAAACTTGCTCATATTGATAATGTGTCAGCATAAACCATGACTTAGTGTTTTGCTAATGGCCAGCCTAAACTTAGATGGTATAGGCCCTAGCTAGTTGATTATTTAGATAATTGTTGAGTGCTTTATATTGTATTCAAAGACCCTACATTTTGTATTATTTTAGTGCATTAGATTGATCATTTTTACACTTGCATGATTGATTTGAACTAAAACCATAATCCGGTGTATTTACAAGGTTAGATCGCTATCCGAAGGTGAATATGTTTATAATCATTTGTGAAATAATACTAATTAGAATTTTTTATTTATGTTTTTTAGGTAATATGTTAAGATCTAAGTAAAGATATCAAGGTGATCAACACTTTATCTAGCCCATCAAGCTTAAATGTAAATGGATGACTCATATGGATCTAATTTTGATGAACCAAATTAATTGGAGAATAAAAAACCTAAGTCTTCGAGGATCATTCTATCTATTTCACCACCAGGCTCATGCAAGCCTAGATCATTCACACTATGGTGTGAAAGTGGAAGATCATACATATGTTCCACTCAATCCTTCATTCTTTCACACATTAAGGGCTCTTGGACGAATGTATAACATATGGATGGTAAGGGACCGTGTGAGATATGATGTGATGATGAAAGTGGATGGATGAAAGGTGGAGATCTTAAGGATGGTAGCTATATGTTGTAGCCATGTGTCTTAAGGAGAGTTGCTATTTAGAAGTAAGCTAATTGTTTGAATTCTTGTAGACAAGGAGTTTCTAATGCTATAGAGAGAAAGCACCCACAACCATTCTACTTTCAATGGATTGTGTGATGGAGGAGAGAGTTAATGGCAGGTGAGTGGGAGGCTCTAGGAGATAGGGAGTTGTTGCTAATATTAGCTACTCACCCTATATAAGAAGAAGAGATAGAGAGAGAGAGAGAGAGAGAGAGAGAGAGAGAGAGAGAGAGAGAGAGAGAGAGAGAGAGAGAGAGAGAGAGAGAGAGAGAGAGAGAGAGAGAGAGAGAGAGAGAGAGAGATAGAGAGAGAGAGAGAGAGAGAGGAGCAAGGAGAGAGGGGAGCTAGAAGAAATGAGAGGAGAAAAAACTCTACCCTCTCTTTTATCCATTAGGTAGTAATCCATTAGTTTTTACTAATTTCATAGTGTAATTCTTGTAATCTATCTTCTGTAAGAGCTTAAAGTGAAATGAAGTTTTCATTGCAACTCTCTCTCTCTCTCTCTCTCTCTCTCTCTCTCTCTCTCTCTCTCTCTCTCTCTCTCTCTCTCTCTCTCTCTCATTTGCTTTCAAATTCCATACAAGGATTGCTTATTGGTTTTTTCTACTCATAGCTATTATCATTCTAGCTTCCAAATGTTATGAATGGTAGTGATCTAGAAGTTAAATTGGGTAAAGGAGAAGCTAGAAACTAGAAACTAGTTTTCTAGCCTCACATAGAGGGATTTTTATTGGGAGAGAGCAAGAAAGCAGTGTGGGATCCAAGTTTACCACTCATGTTTCACTGATGCTATATTTCTTGGTGTGCAGTAACATGGTGTTGGATTTCTCCCTTGTGTGTAGTTTTTTTAGTGTTGATCAATGGTATAAACCCTTGATAATGCTCTCATCTCATCCAAGAAAAAGTGGAGTGTATTTTTCTTAAGGAAAAGCAAAGTAGAGCAAGATATCTTCATCTCTATTTCATCTTTTTACTGTTACTGCAAGAGAAAACAGAACGTTGGATTTCCCTTCCTTCAATCATATTTTATTTTAATGATATAAACCATTGCAAACTTTCTCCTAAGTCTTAGGAAGAAGTTCATAAGATTTTAAAGCAAATTTTTGGTGTTTTGGATGAGATCTATTGAAGAAAACAGTAATAAGCACTGTTACTGTCTATGGTGAAACTATCATGTTCTGCATCAAATATCTCCATCTTTGGTTATTTTATCCAAAATCTAACCATTTTGGTGGATTTCTTGACATTAAATTAGGTTAGATAAGAAATTTCATTGAAAAATTCAATCTAAAAATTATAAAAATTAACGGTTAAATTGACCAACTTCATCATGTGCTCATTGGTGGACATAAGAATTGTTACTATGCATGATGAATCATTTATCTTTCTATAAGAATTTTTATTTCTAAATTCCATTTCATATGATTTTTTAATTATATCTTGAATGAAACACAAATTTGGAGTCCTGCATTTTCAGTTCCAAGCAATTGACCTTTTAAAAGATACTTAGTTGACTTTCAAAACCTCAATATTTGGAATGTATGCGTTGAGACGATTCCAATGACACTAATTTTACATGAAATGGAGATAGAGATGAAAAAACCACAAAAATTTAATAATTTAACATAGGAGATTGAAATTAATAACGACACCCCCCACATAGTGAGTCCTTGAACTAGGTAAACTGACCCATTAGACATGGAGTCGAGCTTGACACACAGACAATAAACCCTCCACTCCAATTGTCTAGCGTCGAGCGATGACTAAAACAAGGAAAATAGGGGGGGCACTAGAGGTGAACTCCTATCGATGCACCCATTTTCACTAGCCACAGAAAAACCCATTTCCCTTTCGTGGCTTCCCTCTCTAGCAAGTGAACCACTGACAAAACCCTTTGCTTCATTCGATATCTCAATAGTAACCTGCACGAAGGCCCTCTTCTTTGATTATTGCAACAAAACCCACAAAATCCCCCTTCTGCAATTTCATTTTTCTTTGGCAATTCCCTTCTTTGCCATGCAAATCAAGATCCAAAAATCCCCTTTTCACTTTTCGTTTCTAGCAACAACATGAGTTGAACCTCACACAAAGCCCTCCCTATACTCTTCGATGACATTGACTAAAACCCCAACTGTAACATTCCTAATTTTTAAATCCCACATTGAGTAAACTTTAGAAAATGTTAAATTGGGATGAAAAGAATATATTGAAATTCCTATATCTGGAGTTTTATAAGTAAAAAAGCTAGATAGACATCTAATCAAGTATTGAGACCTCCATAATTGGTTTGTACTCATAAAGATGATTCTAACGACATTAAGTTTACTGAAATTAGAGTTCGGAAGGAGAAGATATCAGAATTTAAAG
This sequence comes from Warburgia ugandensis, assembly GCA_035236585.1. Taxonomy (NCBI): domain Eukaryota; kingdom Viridiplantae; phylum Streptophyta; class Magnoliopsida; order Canellales; family Canellaceae; genus Warburgia; species Warburgia ugandensis. Next base: position 43,488,824 of record CP141139.1, read on the forward strand.
ATGGAGGGCATTTTTGTTAAAATAAGAAATAAGATAGAGAAAAAAAACAAAACGTCATAAGTGAGTGGGGGCCGGCTGGGGCAGGGGGTTGTATTTGATATGGGCAGCCCTCCCCACTTAAGGAAACGAAAACAGACTATTAGGTCTATTCCTAAACCCGACATAAACAGAGGGGAAAACAACGAGGCAGAGGAGAGAAGGAGAAGGAGGAAAGAAGAGAGAGGAATGAGAGAAAATGGCACACTAGAGAAACTTGGCATGCCTACGAAATAGAAAAAAAAGGGGTTTTTGGATTTTTTGGTGATGCGGTTGTCGCAGGAGCCAATGCCGTCTCAGATCACTGATTTGAGCCAATCATTTTGTCAAGCACACTGATATGATCAAAACCCCAAAGTTTAAGGGGAATTCCGAGATGATCTGGACCATCAATCAAAGAGGTGATAGTGCGTGTGATGGATCGAAGGGTTTCATACAAAACAGTGATCAATCCTACTCATTCAAGGGTGGAAAATGCATCCAAGAGGTAAGATCTATGAAATCCTATTCTTGATTTGAGGTATTTTACTAAATCTGTATGATTGCACCCTAAATATAGGTTTTATAGATGATCCAGCTATCTAATTCCTAATCCAAACTTAATGATAGGTAAATAAGTGCTTTATGTAGCCTCGATCTAATTGAGATTGTTGATCTAGGCTGAAACCGATTAGACAATCTTAACCCTCTGATCAATCACTATTTAGATAGTGACTTCTTGACATTTGATTGATGATGATACACCATGACTGAGTTGTAAAGCAATGAATTAACTAGTGTAAGGAAAAAATTGAAAGATTTATATGGAAATTGAGTAAAAAATCTAAATTGTCCAATCAGATAATGAGGGGACACGGACTTGGCGATGCTTAATCTATGATCAGATACTGCCATTGCATTTCTAAACCTCAAATTGACATAGGATAAATAAAATTTCCCTGATCCATTAGCTAAAATAAGTTATAACATGCTAAGATCAAGATTTAACCACTTATAGCTATCGAATCACAAATCTAGAGAGCCAATAATAGATTAAGGGTGATCTGACATTGTTCCTTACATCTAATCAATGATCAGTCATTGGTGACTGACTGATTAGAACCCTAATGGATTTAGACGACCCATGATGTGGAAAATAAACCAACAACCTAAGTAGCCGATATCATATAGTGAGGAGTGATGGATTCTATGAAACCTAATGGTTCCACGATTTATCTGGATAATCAAATTAAGGCTAGAATGGGTTCCTTTTTGTAACTGTTTATATAACTTGACATTGACAAGGAATCTAGAATATTGACAAGTGATCGATGGTGATAGAGATCTAAAGAGAGGAACATTACTGGTATAATAATCAGGTTTGCAAGCCTTAAAAATTCCAAATGTCAAATTTTCTTTGATAAAAACAAGGATTTTCATAAGAATGAGTACCACATTCATACTGAAAATCTGGTAGAGTCACCCCTGTTTGTGTTGAGTTCGGGAATAGACCACACAGTCTAGTTTCGTTTCCTTAAGTCAAGAGGGGTACTCGTATCAAATACCAGCCCCCCCTCGCCCAAAGTTAAGGCATTTCATTTTTTTTCTTTATTTTTACAAAAATTCCCTTCATTTTAAATTCTCATATCTTCTCCACCTGAACTCCGATTTCAGCAAACTTAGTGTTGTTGGAATCTTCTTTTCAAGTACAATCTAATTACGGAGGTATCAATACTTGATTATATATTTATCTAGTTTTTCACTTACAAAAATTCAAATATAAAAATTTTAATATATTATTTTCATCCCAATTTATCATTTTTCAAAGTTTACTCAATTTGGAATTTAAAAATTAGAAATGTTACATGAACAAGGACGGTGGAACTAGCATGGGAAACCTCATCACCAACATCTATTTCTCCTTCCTCCCTCTTTGGCCTGTTTGGATTTCCTTTGGAATGGTGACTGAACCAAGGCCGAACCATCGGAATCCATTTTTTGTCCCCCTCTCTCTGTCACTCTCCTTCAACTAGCACAGCGTGATTGGCATGCCAGCCCAACTGGTGCACCAGCCTGTCTCCTCTCTCTCTGTCCTCCTCCACCAATGTAGCCCAACTTGGCCACCTGAGCAGGCCACCTGGGCTATATCTATGTCTATCTCCATTCTTGCTTCTTTACCTGTGTCGGATTAGCACCAATGGCAATGCAGCTGGTGCTCCTCCCTGGTAGCCACCCTACTCACGTGACCTATTTCCCATGTTCAATTCATGCAACCTACACAAATCCAACAAATTGTTACAATCAGATCATTAATTGAACACCAAATCACCAGATCTATGATTGATCTAACCATCCATCATGATTTGGTTATTGATCTATCTCCAATGTGGTAGATTTGTGATAGATCTAACCACCTATTACATTTGGACTGTCGATTTATGCCCAAATGATAAATTGGTAACTAAATTCGCAAACCCCTACATGATCTAATAATTAATTAGTAACCAACACCCTAATCTACCATTGATCTGATCCATTAATCATGATCTAATCGTAGAACCATTAGTAAATGTCATATATTTGACCGATCCATCCTATTAAAATGATTTAACGATTAATCAACCACTTAGTACCTAGATATACTATCAATATGAGCTCACATCAAATCTTGATGTAGATTTCACTTTAAATCATCTAATATGTGATCAGATTTGGCCCCTCACCTTGATTTAACCATAGATTAGTATACAAGTGCTTAGATTAAAAATTGATTCAGGTATTCATTTTTATCTAACCATAGATCTATCACTATCCCTTAGAACAATAACATATTTAGCCCTTTCCTAGGATCTGACTATTGATCCACCATCTGACACTATATCTATGAGATTAGGCTCTACACCTCTCTCTTATATGTAGTGGTTTCATGGTTGGAGTAATAGATCGACATATCTTTGATTCTTGATACACCAATTAGTGGCAGAGATACTCAATTTGACTCGTCCATTTGTGATTGAGAACCAGATCTATAGATTGGTCAATCAACAAATCAAGCAAAAGGAGGTACAAACTAAGGATAAGCATCACATGAGGTGGATAGATTAAGACTATTATGCTGGAAAGTTTAATAATTTTTATATTTTGATGAGATCATGTAGATGATAATTTACATTACTGTCTTTAATTACTAACATTATGGAAGCATGTGAAAAACTTAGTGGTTATCTCATGACACATTTGACTTTATTGAATTGGAATTAGAATGATGGAATTTAAATTTGAACAAAAGAGTGGAGAGCACTATTTGATGCAAACTTATATATGTATATATATCTAGTTGATGTAAAAAGGCTTAGAAAAATGATTTACATTTGAACTAGTTACATATGTGAAATGAACTTAAAATGCTTGGTTTATCCTAATTATAATATCAGGACAAAAGAGAAATAAGATTGGTCACCTTGGTTGAAACACCCACTTACACCTAGTGGACATTACGATACCTTGAACATGTTTTGACCTGACACATGCTATTGCCACATAAGAACTTGTAAACTTGACACTCTAAACCTTGAATGTTCAAATAATATGGAATGCTAATGAGAAAATTCACAATAAAGTAAAGATTGTAGTGTAGCTCACAAGGTTTTAAAATATAGGGAGACCTAAGTAACTTGCTAGAAGATATCATACTTATAAACTAGTGTCTTAAGAATGATTTAATGAATTGTCTAAGGGTTGAAGAAAGTTTAATATGTTAAATGCATACATGTACTCATGATTGGAAGTTGAATAAAAGAATCCTAAGGTCTTCATAACTAAGGAATAAAAAACCAAGTGTGTTATCAATGGCCATTAACTAGGTTTATTTTAACATGATTTTATTACTATTTCTTAAAACGAATTAACTACTTATATATATAGCACTTTGAACAATCGTACTTGAATAAAATGCTTCACATTCATGTTTAGAAAGGATCTTAGTTCCATGGACAAAAACAATAGATATCTACATGTGATGACCCAAAGTCTTAACATGTTTGTCATTATTGATAAAGGCTTTGCCACTAGTTTTGCCTATGGTCCATTTAGTTACATTTGTTTTTATAATTGTTTACATATCCATCCTTATAACCATTGCTTTGGATGCATTGTTGAATGATTGAAAGCATAAGAAAGTTGCATTATCTTTTATAAGATAATTACTTGTCATAAGCCATAAACTAAGCATGCATGGTTGGGCACTAATTGTTTTGATGTGAATATTGGGTGCATGGTTTTGGGACTTGAAGTGCATTATCTAATGAATGATGAATGAATGTTTTGAGAGCTCATGAAAAACACGTTTTTATAGCTTATTGAGGATATGGGTTTGAAAGGCTCTCATACTTTGGAAATGAATGGTGTTGAACAGTTTCACATAAGGCTTTGAAAAGTGATTTTATTCTCATACAATGATTCTGGAGATGTTATTTGATTTATGTTTTAGGTAGGCACTCTATGCTTGGCTATAATCCCAGAGATATTATTTGATTGATGTTTGGGCAGGCACTCAATGAGTAGTCATATGTAATGACTCAAAATTTGAAGATATTTTATAAAAGTGGTTTATTTTGAAAATTAGTATATGTTTTAGATGTTTAATATTAATAAAAGTATGAAACAAAGGAATTTGTGATAAAAATTAGTATCATTAGATTCTACACTCAAAATGGAATCGAACGCCTCAAAGAAGGTTGAAAACGGAGCTCGCATGACCAAGTTATGGGCATTTTTGAAATTTACCTTTAAAACGAAAAAGGTCTGAAAAACATAGGGGGTCGTTTTGATAACGACACCCCCTGTGTCATCTCTTTTCTCAGGCCAGGTGGTGCACACCACCATCATACTTGTACAGAGCCGTAAAAAATGGTGGCACAGCCATGGGGCGGCACCGCCTTCCCCTCTTATAAATTCCCTCCATCCTCTCTTCCTAAATCAAGCTTCCTCCACTCCAATCACTCCCAATAACGGATCCAGCAACAAGGGTTTGCAGCTCCATTTGAGGTCTCTGATTGGGCGACGAAGAGAGCTTCCAAGTAAGATTTTTCTTCCCCACTCTACTCCTCTCTCCTCCCTCTCCCTTTTCCCCTAGATCTTAACTGGATATGGTAGATTTTTTGGCCAAAAATGGCTGGATTTCTGGGGCAAAACTAAATGGGTGGGTAACTCATTGCACCGTAAAAAATGGCATGTTCCGGGGACGAGTGGGCAGGATGTGCACCCACGACGCCCTCCTTGGGGTGATCGTTACATGCATGTCATGTGTGGATGGATTTTTGGCTCTCCCAGGACGCGCAGGGAATCCTGGGAGCCGAGACACTCTGAGCCCGCATCAAAGATGCGTTCGCGTGACACCATTTGGGACGTGCTATAGCGCGTCGCTTGAGCATGCGCACGTGTGCAAATGCGGTCATGGTTCCACCGGGATGCGCATGCGTCCTGGGATCCATGACGCGCGGGCCCTACGTAGACAATTCTGGTTTGTCTGTTGGGGTGCAACGCTAAAAATACAATTTAAGGAGGTTATATAACTCTGATTGACGATCTGAAAGAACCGTTGTGTTCGTAATTTTGATGCAGACCTAATTATATAATAAAATTTAGGATCAAGAGACTATAGCCTAGAAATCATAGAGATCTTATGAATCCACGAGATCAACTATGATCAGACCTCGTGAATGATGTAATAGAGGCCTTAGGACACTCTTAGTCCAAGATCGAACCAAGAATTACGTAAATCAACTCCTAGAAAACCCAAATCATATAGATCTAGTTGTTAACCGATGAATCTAGAAATCATGCTTGGATTTTATGTATGAATGACATACAGGACCCCATAAAGGTGCCTTAGAACTCGGATTGAAGGGGGATACAAGCTAAGTAAGGACACTCAAGGTAGGTAGTCTGATACTACTCAGTTTTCAAAATGCATCCCAAATTCTAAGTGATTTACCTGCTTCTATTACCATATTTAGTATGTGTTTTGAGACATGCTATTCTTATATGAGTATGCAGACTTGTCCTCATGATTTATGTCCTTGAGGCACTTGCATTTGTCATGGTATTGAGTATGCTTTTGGGTTACGATGTTTTTATGCTATCTTGCGGATTTATGACATTAAATGCAATATTAGCATGAGTAGATTTTATGCATTGCTCGAATGTTTTGAAAACAAATGCATAAATTGCATGATTTATGATGATTGAGATTTGGATTATCTATGTATGCTTTTGGGCTATTGAGCCCAATTAGCACTATGCTGAGAGGTTGTATGGGGTTGGCCTCCCAGCTTCCACCACTAAAAAGGTGGATGGTATCGCTCCCAAAAATAGCATTGTCCTTTCTCTAACTGCTATGGTAAATAGGGACGATCACTGGAGGTGTCATGGCACCCTTTCAGGGACATATTCACAGTCGTCGTGGAGGCTATGGTGGGCTGGTTTCTAGATACCGAAGGCACACGATTCAGAGGTAGCATTGTCACTTCTCTAACTGCTGTGGTAAATAGGGACGATCATTGGAGGTGTCAGGTACCCTTTCGGGGACATATCCACAGTCGCCGTGGAGGGTATGGTGGACTGATCTCTAGATACCGAAGACACATGATTCAGAGGTAGCATTGTCCCTTCTTTAAATGCTATGGTAAATCGGGACGACCACTGGAGGTGTCACGGCACCCTTTCAGGGACATATCCACAGTCGCCATGGAGGCTATGGTGGACTGGTCTCTAGATACTGAAGACACATGATTTAGAGGTGTTCTAGTTATGAGCATAGTTGGCCCTATGATTTTAGTTGTATTGATATGCATATAGCATTGAGATGGTCGTAAACGAGTACTCGTGACTAGTCAGCTTGAGACCATGTGCATGTTATTTTATGATGCTATCGTTTTCCTCAGATGAGGACTATTTTAAGTATTTCATGATCATTCTATTTGACTCGTTGATTTGACGTATTATTGAGATATCATGACTTGGATTTATTGATTTCTAATTGATTTCAACTTTTTGAATTTAGTCATATCTCTATTGTTGCATACTAAAGTCTAGTAAAGGATTCCATGGTTGGCATTGCTTACATTTTATGCATAAGTATACATGTTTATGCAGAACAGGCATTACTGATGTTTTACATGCAAGCTCTTGGAGTTGTATATGTTACATGCCGTGTTTTCAAAATGGTAGTATCAGGTTACCTACTGAGTATGATGAAATACTCAACCCAATCCATCATTTTTCCAGATCAAACAAAGTACCCTTAGAAGGAACATCAAAGAGCATTAGGGCCACAGTCAAGAAAGCACAAGCAAGGGTCATAGTAACCCTTTCTGTATTTGATGTAAACTTGGATATAAGTGCGTATTTGTGACTTGGGTTGTGATTAACAATCTTGGGATTAGTAGTTATTCATTTATATGTTTTGCCAAAAAAGTGCCATGGCCTTATGCATTATTTGTTCACCGTGATTTGTTAATGACCCTTAGGGTTTTTATACAAAAGTTTTAATTAAAAGAAAACTTTCATTACATTCTTTGAGCAAAAATTGTTTTAAAACAGAGATCGATCTTATTGTATTTATAAAATTGCATCATAAAAACCCGGGTTGTCACATCATATGTCCTGGGGATGTTATTTGATTGATATTTTAGGCAGGCACTTTATGACTCACTCCTACGGATACTGATTTTCATCAACACTTTAGGCAGGCACTCTACGAGTAGTTGTAAGCCCTGATGGATGAGAATTTGCAGAGGCTTTAGGTATGCACTCTATGAGTAGTTGTATGAGTGATGGTTATGGCTTCATTGATGCTTTAAAGAGGCAACCTAGGAGCAGTTGTAAGTCCTTGTGGATATGAAATTCATTGATGTTTTAGGCAGGCACTCTCTAAATAGCTATAAGTCCTAAGATGCAATTTTGATCACTATTTTTGGGGAGTGCTCAGCGAGTACTATAAGATTCGAAATCATTCACGCTTTGGGGTAGTAAGATTTAGAGGCATGCATGCTTAGGATAGCAATAAGACCTGGAGGTAGGTACACCTAGATGGTCGTAAGACTAAGACAAGCATGTTATGCCCTACTGCAAGCCCTAAAGGCCCAGTGCTAGGAGGTGTAGTTGGCCACTGACCTCTGATATGATATTGATACCAGCTTGTGATGAAGATGGTAGGCAGTAAGAGTAGCTTCTCATGGGAAAATGCTTTGAGTGGTAGCCAGATAGCCCCCACGAGGTTTTATGAGGCGAGGTTGTGCAGCATTCACGAGCCCACGTAGAGGTTATAGTAGTTGTTGAGAGGTGATGGAAGGGTCTTATGAGCTTTGTAGTTTGGATTTGGTTAGGGCATGTTGTGCATGCTAGGCACTCTTGAGACTCTAGACCAGCTCCTCTAGTTGTCGTCTAGTTGGTAGGACTATATGGCATTGTCTCGGTGGTAGGACTATATGCCATCTGGTTTTCATAGATGTGGTTGTCAACTTGATTTGATGTGAAGAATTTATCGTGTCCTTAATTGATGATTTTTGAAACCACGGACACCTTTTAGTTTTGCTAGATTGAAGATTTACCTAATATTGGTTTGCTAATCATTGGACTTTGAGCATACAATATGCCATTCAACTTTATCAACTAACTCTATCTTTTATCCATGCCATGCTTTGATGTTTATATCTAGCTAATAGTTTTACCATTAGAATTATGATACATATTGATTTTTCCAAATCGATGGTCTTACCATAGTTAGCTTACTAATGTGTTGGAATAATTGAGCATTATGAGTGATTCTAATTGATCTTGTATTGAAACATAGACGCATTCAAAATGTAGTGTGTATTCATAAAGGAAAGTATTTTAGATGACTACCTTTACACATGATAAGTGAGAATGTTAAATACCTCAATCTTTATAAATTGATTCAACTATTGAGTGACAAACAATTTTGCATTAATAGTGATATCTTAAATGATTATGTACGATGAATGATCTTGAATGACTATGTGTTATGAATAAACTTGGAATGATTATATGTTTATGCATGGAAAATGATCTTAGAACCATTAAATGTTCATTAAATGATAAAGGCATAAAATGCTTATATCCTCATGAAAAGATAAGGCAATGTTATCTTCAAAAATAATGAAAGATTTATGATTTGTCAACCGTATTGATTTGCACATGTAAACTTCATTCATGGATGTATTAATTTTGACACGAGCACTTATTTTGAAACATCATGAGTTTTGTTTAGACATGATAAATTATCAAAGTACATTGACTATGTAAATCATGAATTGCATGCCAAAATAGCGACTTATTCTACCTACACAAACACAAGCTTACTGAGACACTGTAAATTATTTTATAATGTCTGAAATTTAAAGAATTAGAATGGAAAGGATGAACAAGCCAAGCTAAGGACATGAAAGTAACTGTGCTGTGGTAATTATAAAAGATTGGGATTTTCAGTATCTGAAGGGTTTGCCTTGCCACTTGAGATTTGATTTATGATCTATTAAAGAATGTGAATATATATTTAATTTGATGTAGTGAACTCATTTATATTTAGTGGAATTATGTTGTGATGTGGTTATGACTAGAGGCTCTGGGATGTGATGAATTCTAATATTTATTTTCAAAACATGATAATGATTTATACGTCTACAAGGTCTTCTACATTGCATGCATTAAATTCGTATATATCCAAAAATTATAGAAAATTCTATCAGATTTTCAGTCCTTGTGTTTGTTAAAGAAATGCTTTTCAATGAAATTTTTTTGATATTTTATTTTCAAAAAGGAGGGATGGGGCCAGTTCAAATACTTCTAGCATATTCTCACATAAAATAAATTATCTATGCTAGCAATCCACTACAAGGTCCATCACCATAGTAGTCTTAGCAATAGCAGTTCATCATTTGAGTCTATAACCTCTTAAACTTCCAATTTTGTGGATCATCAATATGCATGTCAAATCCAAAAAATTCAAATTCTAGAAAATTATGTTTATAATTCATCTTATTGTCAAAAGATTCATTTCAATGGTCAAGATCACATTTTCACAATTATAATCCATCTTATTCAAAATCAATGGATCAAATCATTTTTGAATGAATGATATGGATAAAAGAATGATCAAATTCAATATGAAGTAAAAAATCTTATTTTTACAAATTTTTCATAGTTTTCATAGATGAAATTTCCAATATGATTGATCAATTTCATAAAATAGAAAACTGTTGTGATTTTGGTCGATCATAAATGCATTCAAACTCCAAGCAATCTAGTCCAAACTCATATTCCATCCAAATCAAACATTTCATACATGAAATTTTCAACAAGAACACTAATTTATGAGTTGATTCATTCAAAGAGGTTTCAAACTTCCTTTTTGAAATGTAAGCCTTATACTCCCATTCAAGTCTTCAAATTCACTTGTTCAATTTTGATGCAATTGATCAAATTCAAAATTGAACATAATAGGTAGAATTTTTCATGTATAACTCATCATCACATAAAAAAATCATTTAATAACTTTTAATCCCTTTTTCAACATGAAACAAAACAAGCATGCTTTCATTTCTTGCAAATTCATTTCCAAATGAGTTCAAATATGAATAAGATACAATTCTCAAGCAAATTCCCATTCAAATTCCTTTTAAAACACAATTCTCATATTTTTAAATACCAAGTTTGGTTAGAAATTCCTACTTTAAGATTTCATACTTTTCCCTTTTGTTTTCCCTCTTTTCCTTTCTTCCTTTCTTCCTTTCTTCTTCTCCTCTTCTTTCTCCTTCTCCTTTGTTGGCTAACCAACCTTCTTTCGAGAAAATGGAAAGTTGGCTGGTTAACTAGCCTTTAAATGCATTTCTAAAGAAGGGCAGGGTGTTAATGTCAATCTGAACTGCCTACTAAAAAGGAAAAATGACAATTGTATCCTGATTGATTCAATCCATTGAAATTTCAAAATCACACAATTGATCTGACTATTGAAATTTAACTTGGTGCTTTTCATTCATTTTGTTTCACAAAATTCAAAGCAAAGCTGGGAATTTCCTAGTCATTACATCCTTCCCCTCTTTTGAAAATTTTGTCTTTGAAATTTCCATTTCAATTGCAAAACACAAATGTTTCAAAACAATTCAAGAAAATTTTGTCTCATCTCATCCTATATTTCCCATATCAATTCTTTGATGTTCTGATGTTGCTAAAGAACCTTGACTAATGAGACAATCTAGGTCCTCAACTTTGTTCTTTTTTCACTAAGAATATGTATTGTTCTTTCTTTAAATGTCAAATCTGGTTGTAATTTAGTTAGTACTTTATCAATTACACGCAAAGGATTAGGCACATACTTTAGTAGAATGGAAACATGAAAAATCTTACTAATTTCTATTAGTTGAGGAAGTAATGTGTAATATCCTTAATTTTTAGGATAAAATAGGAAATTATTAAATAAATTAAAATAAAAATTTATGGATGAAATTTTTTTCCTGAAAACATAAGAATTAGAAAGTGCTCGTCGATACGAATCCAACGCCACCAAGAACGCGAAAAACGGAGCTCAAACAAGGGAGTTATGAGCCGTCAAAGTTGTAAGGGCAAATTGGTCATTTGATAGAGACGTGTTAGACAGGGGTCCAAATTGATAATGGCACTCCCGTCTTCCACACGTCTCTACTAGTGCTGGAAAAATTGCCAGAGAGATGTGGAAAGAGACGTGTGGGGAAGAGTTTCTCTTCCCCAAGACTCTAAAACCCTATATCTATGCTCCTCTAGGAGCCAAAATGCTCCACTTTGAGCGTTTTCTCTGAGCTTTTTACGCAGAACCCTACCTTGGAAAGATTGCATTTTTCCAGCGAGTGGAACCCCGGAAACACAAGCAACCTCGGCCAGGCGCAAGGTAAGCCTTAAACTCTATTTTTTCGTATTTATTAAATAGGAAAACTAATTAGAAAAGCATGAAAAAAATTTAGGAAAAATCGGATTTCCTGGGAACCTGTATGCACGCTACTGTTGGAGCGTGATTTCACGGACCAAACCTCGTCTGTTTGGAAATTGCACCGTCCAACTAGTGTACAAGAGACCCAAGAGCAAACCCTTTAAATTTGGGAGTGATCCAACGGTGGATTTCTCCAGAAAATCCAAAAATCAATACCTAGGGATGTTTTTAGGAACTTGGGAAAAACCGTTTAAAAAACATAGTTTTTGGAGAAATCAATGCAAAAGGATGATATAAATGGAAACTAGACAAAATTTGGAACAAAATGGCTTAAAAACCAAGTGATTTGGACACCTGTAGGGTCACCGAAGGTGACCGGAAGCCGGTCGTCTTCTCAGGCGCCGGTTTCTGCGTCGCCGGTGTAAACCGGGCTGCCCGTGTAACCCAGTGTAAACTAGGTGCCGGTGTAACCCAGTGTACACTGGGTTCCGGTGTAACCCGGTGTAAAGTAGGGCCGCTGGTGTAAACTAGTGCACCTGCCAAACACCCTATAAATTAATAAATATTAATTTATGAAGTATTTTCACTTAAAATTGATTTTTGGGAGCTAGAGGAGTCCAAATCACGATTCGAAAGATGCGTTGTGACCGTATTGATGACGCGGACCTAGTTTTAACTTAAAAATTTAGAAATGACCACTTTTTCTTTAGAAAAATATTAAAATAGTGATGTGACATGTACAGGTGCACTTGAATATACCAGTTAAAGGGAGTTATTAGCAAGCTAGTGGTCTCACACTGAGGTAGGTGACGACAACTAATGTTTTTCCTTGATTTTAAACCATGTTTAAATATAGCATCATGTGTGATCGTGTTTTAAATTGCAATTCTTATTTACCATGTATTTCATGCGACATTGAGTACAGGATGGTTATCCCAAAATGAAATCTTTTACTGAATAAACTTATTTAAAATACTTTTACAAGCATGATGTTAATTATTTATGCTTAATTGGAGACTTATTTCTTATTATATATATAGAAAATGCATGGATTTACATGGAAATGAGAATAGAGGCTTATTAGCTGGTCCTTTTATAGGCTAACCCCAGGATGAGGGGCATGTGTTGGGGATTGCAAGCTATAAGTGCTCTTGAGTTTTAGCATATACATATGATTTTCATGTTTTATATTTCATGACGGGTGCTCTCGCCCGGTGGGCGTCATGCTAGGAGGGATAGGGCCGGCCACCCACCTTCCGAGATTATGATGTGATGATTTTGTGATATGATAGACACCTGCCCATAGATGGCATTCGGTAGGGGTTTGATAACATGGATAGTCCACACTACCGGTCTGAGCCTTTCCATGGGGACAGACGCTAAGTCTCCCGTTATGGTGTCGACGGAGAGCGGCGGTGGTTGATACCCATGGAGGGTTGCCACTGCAGCATGATGGCCCATATTCTTATTATGTGTGCATGTATGATGAGCATGGTTATGGATGATATGCTAGGTGTGACGACACTCAGAGGTTGACTACGTGTACTCCTGATCAGGGATGTTAGTGCGATGTGGTGGGACCCATTACCTTAGGGTGCCCTTATTCTGGTTGTATGCTCCATTTTATTGATTCATGTCATGTTTTAACTCCGTGAATTTCATGTTTTAGCATATGGAATAAATTGGCATTTATTGAACATGGCATTATGATATCACTATTTTCATAAATGTTAGATTTTTCATCAGTACTGTTCATTATTTCTTTCATTTATTACATTAATTGTCTATGTACCTACACAAGCGATAGCTTGCTGAGGCATTGCTTTGTTTTGCAATGCCTTAGATCTCGAGCGCGACACCAGGAAAGGAAAAGCGGTTGATAAACCTTGAGAGCTGCTGAAGACTAGTTTTCCCTATAGTTTTAGACAGTAATGTGAGTCATTAGAGTGGATTATCATTTGAATTTTATTATGGACTGCATACTTTATAATTGGATGTGATTTAGATCTTTGGACATTTATATGGGATGTTATGATGGATAGACCCTGGGCCATATTATTATTGTCTTTTGGACGTTTATTTGATTTAAAATAAAGGCGCCTATTTATTTGACGTTGATTTATACGCAGATTATTTATTTATGTTTAAATTACATGTACGCCATTTTGAGAAAGAAAAACTAACACCCGGAGTTTTTAAGATAGGTTTAGTAAAATGTTGAATAAATCTTTTCTCATGGGATCCCAAATGCTCTTATTTAAAATACCATTATTATTAAAAAAAAAAATGTCTTAAAAATCCGGGGTGTTACATAATGCCAACTAATAGGCCACCAAACCAATCCCCTCAGGGATCTTGAATGATCCAACAAATTAAGGCCTTAACTACCTTTTCACTCCAAACCTTATGATGCCTTTGGTTGATGAAAATCTTAGAAAAAATGCTCGCCATCCTCAAACTCCAAATCTCATCATCTCCAATTTGCATAACTCTTTTGTTGACTATGTGAACTCAGTAGCCTTTTTCTAAAGAGTTTGACTTTTGCTACACATTGTTCGACCAATTTTGATTTCACAAGTTGTTGTTTTCCCACTTCATTCTAACAAGTTGGCGATTAACATTGTCATCTATATAGAGCCTCATACAATGCCATGCCAATGCTTGCATGGTAACTATTATTGTAGGTAAATTTGACCAAAGAGAGATGGTCATACCAATTGCCTTTCTAATCAATAGTTCATGCTCTCAACATGTCTTCTAGTGTTTAGATTTTTTTTTTTGTCCATCCATCTTAGGATAAAATGCAGAACGGAATTTCATAGTTGTCCCCATTACTTCCTACAGCCTCCTCCAGAATTGCAATGTGAACCTATTGTCTCTATCTGAAATGATAGACAAAGGAGTCTTGTGAAGATTGACAATCTTCTTGACATATAGTTTCACCAAGTTGTCACATGATTGGTAGGAAATGTGCATACTTTGTTAGTCAATCAACCATGATCCAAATTGTGTTATGTCCACTTGATGTGTGAGGTAATCTTGACATAAAACCCATACATTGCTCGATTGATTTCAACAATCCTAATGGTCTTTGATGTTTTGCTTTTATCTACTAACATGTAAGGCACCTAGTAATGCACTCACCAACATCATGTTTCATTCCTTCCTACAAAAAAATTCTCTTTAGATCTTAAAACATTTTCATTCCTCTAGGATGGATAGCATATGAGAGTGATGTGCTTCTTGCAAACAATCTCATCTTAGCTCAATATCAGAAGGAACCACTGTCCTGTCCTAAAAACAAATGCCACCATTCGTCCCTCTAGTGATACTAAATTTTCCAACCCTTGTCTCCCGATCCTCCATTTGTGCTTGAAAGTATCCTCTGCAAGTTTTTAAAATGAATTTCCAGTCCTTCACCATCATGAATGCTAATGATTCTCTTGATTTTCAACTCAATGCATCTACCACTTTGCTGGATTTTTCTAGATGGTGTTAACTAGAAAATTTGTAATCTTTTATGAATCCCATCTGGCATCTTTGGCTCATTTCTAAATCTTACTGAGAGAAAATGTATTTGAGATTCTTATGATCAATGAAAACCTCAAATTTCTTTGTGTATAGGTAATGCCTCCAATTTTGAATGCAAGAACAACATCTCTAGGTCATGAGTAGGATAGTTCACCTTGTGTGTTTTCAGCTATCTTGAGGCATAAGCTATCACTTTGCCATGTTGTATTAGTCTGTAGCCAAGTCCTCTGCCTGAGACATCATTGTACATCACAAAACCTCCACTTCTCGATGTCAACATTAACATTAGCGTAGTCATCAATCTGCATTTAAATTCCTAAAAACTCATTTCATAAGCTTCATTCCATTCAAGCTTTTCTCTATTTTGAGTTAGTCTTATCAATGTAAAAGTAATGATTGAAAATCTCTTAATGAACCTTCTGTATTATCTTGCTAAACCTAGAAAACTTTGAACTATTGTTACCATTCTTGGGCTTTCCCATTAGCTCACTGCTTCAACCTTTGTGGGATCTACTGAGACACCTTTCCCTGAGATAACATGACCTAAAAAACTCACTTTGTTAAGCCAGAACTCACATTTATTGAAGTTTGCATACATTTGATGGATCTATAGCATATTCATGCACAACTTGAAGGTGTTCCGTCTGTTCTTCCTAACTTGCTAAATAGACCTTGAAAATTCTATTCATCAAATCCATAAATGCTGCTAGTGCATTTATCAAACAAAATGGAATTGCAAGAAATTCATAGTCTCCACACCTCATTCTAAATGCAGTCATGTGAACATTATCTTCCTTGATTCACAATTGATGATAACTTTACTTCTGGTCTATTTTAGAAAAATCCCTAGCTAATTGCAATTAGTTAAAATGATGTTAATGTGAGTTAATGAATACTTATTTTTCACTATTGCAACTTATTAAAAAGATCATCAATGTGAGGTAGTGGACACTTATTTTTCATTATTGCATTGTTCAACATTTGATAATCAATGCATATCCTCATGGAACCATCCTTTTTCTTGACAAACGATACTATTGCTCCTCATGGTGAATCACTAGTCCAAATGAAACCTTGGTCCAACAACTCTTGCAATTGGATTTTTAATTCCTTCATTTTTGCTAGAACCATTCCATTAGGTGCTTTACAAATGGGTGCAATACCTGCCATTGAAATCAATGGAAAACTTAGTTTCTCTCATTGGCAGTTGTCCTAGGAGTTTCTTTAGAAAAACATTGGCAAATTCATGAACCACTTCAAAGTCTTCCACCTTAAGCTTCTTAATCTGCTTAGTCACTACACTTGCAAGGAATGCTTGACACCCCTTAGACATGAGTTTTGTTACTTTCATAGTTAGGATGTTGCCAACTCCTACAGTGTCTTGCCTCCCTTGAAACATGATTTCACTTTCTCTAGAAATGACAAAGGTAACATTTTTCTTTTGACAATCCACCACTACCAGATTTTATGTGAACCTGTTTGGCCCCAATTGGAGTTGAAATCTCCAAATCCCTATTCATTTTTTTTTTTGGATCGGGTGGCTCATAAACTGTGTGAAATCATATGAAATGAATGAATGAGTTCACCATGGGTCAAGAAGTACTCTAGCATGTTTTTCAAAGATCAATGAAGTACCTTCAATGATAGCGTTTGACGTCTTGGCATGTTTCGTGGTCAATGCAAATACTTGTCCTTTGCTTCTTGGTGTTGCTTGCCCTAGCCTAGGTTGATTCCTTATTTGTCTCTTAGAACACTGAGTGGAATAATGCTCCATCTCCCCCCATGCATAGCATTGAAGCTCTACTCTTTGACAAGTCTTGCCCAGACAAAAATTTTGACAAATCAAACATCAACCACTCTTGTTCGCTCTTCCTCTGGCAAAGATTTGAGGTCTCTTATGTTGTTTGTTGAGGCTTTCTGAAACCTAAAAATGGTTTCCCTCTTCCACCAAATATGAAACCACCCATCTTCTCTTCTGTTGTCTTTTTTCCTGGTTTGCTTTAAAAATTTGTTAAAAAAGTGAAGCTAGTTCCACACTTTTTACCAAAGTTTGTGAGTGAAGTCCTAATGCTTAGTCTCTTAAACTAAAAGACAATCCATTTTGTGGGTGAAGTACTAACACTCAGTCTCTCAAACTAAAAGCCAATCCATCCAAAAATTTATAAGAGGTTCTCTCTTCTATTGTGCAAACATCTGGTGCAAACAATCTTGCGTTCGTACTATGCTGTTGAAAGATTGCCTAGTTTAAGTTCCAAAATATGTTTCTCCTTATGAATTCTCACATGAAAAAAGAACTATTTATCATTAAAAACTTTCTTGAATTCTTCCCATGAGATAAGATTGTGGTCTTTAAAGAAATTTCTCTACACTATTGGCCACCAAAATGCAACCTCTTCTCTGAATGCAAACGTAACAACATCCACCTACCTATATTCTAGGACTCTCATTGCTGACAAGATTTGTTCCACTTAAAAATCCAACTTTTTATAACTTGTAGATCTCCCTCTCTATTGAATCTTGGAGGAATCTTCTTAAATCATTCTTTCTTGATCATCAACTTTTGGTCATCTTCTATATTATGCGATCTAGAAGTTTGTTTATGGTATTATTTTGTTCTAGGAAAGTCCCAGAGAATTTACTGAAGGATTCTTGTGACTCATAGAAGAAGCATTCCTTGTCTATCTTGAATAACTCCCCACTCTCTTGTTTGACATGTGTATTCCAACACAACCATTTCAAACAAATCTTCCTACCATTCACACTTATTCACCTAATATATTGGCTCATTATGATTGTATTGTAGTTGCTTCAACTATGAGTAGTATGAGCTTGGGCTTTGATATCAAATTGTGATGAGTCAAGTTTTTTAAAGCATAGAAAAAATATTTATGAAGACTTTGGGCCCTTTTCAAAACCTTTTTCTTTCATAAACTATAATATAGATATTACAGTGTGAAAGCCTTCTATCCACACTTAGAGACTCTCATATACAACAAAAATTGAAATTTCCATATTTTATATAAAATATGGTTCATCATAACCACACATTTTCAAATCCTACTAGTCACAACCTAGACAACCATTCACATTACATACATATACAAATAATGTATAGAAGTATAGTACATGTATTTTAGTCAATATATTACAGCGTAGGTAAGAAATTTACAATGTTTCCTGCATTGTATAGTGACTTGGTGAAGATCCTCGTCAATTATTTAGCCACTCTGGTGCTTTCTCTCTTTCCCTTTATTTCCTTAAATATGTAAGAGATGATTATGCAATACTCCTAGCAAGAAACTCTAAACAAAAGAAAAATAATTCCATGGTATGCAAATGAGTTTACAAATAATCTAGCTTAAGAAGTTTGAAACAAATATACACAAACATGATTGAATATTTCATGAAAAAAACATAATGTAAATCAAACTCCTGGAGTCATATCCATGTCAAGTAAGATTCTTAACATGATTAAAATCCTTTGAAATATGTGAATAATCAATTTCAAATCATCCTAGTTGAGGGACTCAAAATCATGAAATGGCCATCCTAATCAATAGAACTAGTGATCTTGATCATTTATACTAACAACACAATCATATAATTCTAATCAAAATAATAGGGATACTATGCACACTAATATGTTTATCCCATGCCCTTCGACTAACATAGCAAACAAAAGAACATTACTCTCTACCTGGGCAAATGCTCTACTCCAAAGCCAATGGTCCTCTACTTAGACTTGATTTTTTCTACTACAGATCTCCTAAATAAATAATAGGAGGAATGGGGCCAGCCCAAACATTCCTAATATAGTCCCACATAAAACAAATTGTCTCTGCTAGTAGTCCACTGCAAAGTTCACTCGCCCCATCTATCAGTACGCTATCAAATCTTCCCCTTCTATGGATCATTAGTATGCATGTCAAATTTAGGAATCTCACATTGTGGAAAATTATGATTATAATCCATATGATTGTCAAAATATTCATTTCAATGTTCATGATCATATTGTCCTCAATCTTAGTTAATCTCAAGCAACATCAATGGCTCAAATCATTTTTAGATGAATGGTATGCATAACAGAATGATCAAAATTAATTTGATGTCAAAAGTCTTAACAGTTTTGATCAATCAAATTTCCAACCTAATCGATCAGTTTCATAAAATAGAAAACCATTGTGACTTTAATCCATCATAAATGATTTCAAACTCCAACCAATTCTATCCATACTCATTTTTCATCTTCAACTCCGCCAATGCCAGTCCCAAGCCCGGATAAAAAAGGAGGAGGGTCTTGCGTCAGGTGCCAGCCGGCAAGGGGGAAGTTGAAGATGATTCTATTATTTCTTTCTTACAAATTAATATGCATTTGTATATTAGTTTGTGAGGAAGAAATGAGAATCATCTCCAACTTCTTAAAAGATGGCAACCCTTGTATCAGGTAGCCAGCCGGCATGGGGGAAGTTGAAGATGATTCTATTATTTCTTTCTTACAAATAAATATGCATTTGTATATTAGTTTGTGAGGGAGAAATGAAAATCATCTTCAGCTTCTTAAAATATGGCCACCTTTGCGTCAGGTAGCCAGCCGGCAAGGGTGAAGCTGAAGATGATTTTAATGATTTTAATGATTGTAATGATTTTAATGAAAATCATCTTCAGCTTTTAAAACTATGGCAACCCCAACATGACATGAATCGAAATCTGAAATTCGCTCAAGCTAGGGCGTTCCCCATAAGCGACGCGCTGCATCGGATCCCGGATGCGGTGAAAAATAGGCAAGGGTTGCTAGGGCGTTCTCCCAGAAGCGACGCGCTACATCGGATCCCGGGTGTAGTGAAAAATGGGCAAGGGCTGCTAGAGCGTCCCCTCGGAAGCGACGCGCTGCATCAGAACCCAGGTGCAGTGAAAAGTGGACATGGGTTCATACCATGGAGGTCGAGAAAGGAGATAGTAAATAGGGAATCTCCAAATCATAAGATTCGCATCGCTACATGGAATATAGGGACATTGACAGGTAAGAGTTTGGAGTTAGTAGACACGATAAAACGTAGGAGAGTCAACATCGCTTGTATCCAAGAAACCAAGTGGAAAGGGGCTAAAGCTAGAGAAATAGATGGGTATAAATTATGGTACGTAGGAAAGGAAAATAATAGAAATGGCGTGGGAATAATAGTGGATAAGGAATTAAAGGATAAAGTTGTGGACATTAAAAGAATCAGTGATAGAATTATAATAATAAAAATGATTCTAGGAGAGCAGATTATAAATATTATAAGTGCATATGCACCACAAGTAGGGCTACAAGATATAATTAAGAGACAGTTTTGGGAAGATATGGAGGGAGTTATGCAAGAAATTCCCAATTCTGAGGGAATATTTATAGGAGCAGACTTAAATGGCCATGTAGGAAAAGATAAGGAAGGATATGATAGAATACACGGAGGGTATGGTATAGGTGAACGAAACGAGATGGGGGAGAATATCCTCGATTTTGCTTTGTCATATAACCTATCCATTGCAAATACACTCTTTAAGAAGAGGGATGAACACTTAATAACCTTTAAAAGTGGACTTCATAAAAGCCAAATAGACTTTTTTCTACTTAGGAATAATGAACGATCTATATGTAAGGATTGTAAGGTGATACCCGGTGAGAGTTTAACCTCACAACATAGGTTAATGGTTATGGATATTCATATCAAAAGATGGAGTAAAAGAACTGAACTTAATACACATCCAAAAACTAAGTGGTGGAACTTAAAAGGAGAGAAAATAACCTCATTCAAAAATAAGTTGATGGTAGAAGGAAATTGGAATTATGAAACCGAAGTAAATACCATGTGGACTAATATGGCTGAGTCCATTAAGAAAGTGGCAAAAGATGTCTTAGGAGTATCTAAAGGTAAAAGGCTATTAGCAAAGGAAACATGGTGGTGGAATGAAACAGTGCAAAAAGCTATTAAAGAAAAACGAATGCATTTTAAAGCATGGCAGAAGATTAGAAATAATGAAAACTATGAACAATATAAGAATGCTAAAAACGTTGCTAAGAGAATAGTAAGTGAGGCTAAACTTAAAGCATATGATGAGCTCTATAATAGACTAGGAACAAGAGAAGGTGAGAAAGATGTGTTTAAACTTGCAAAGGTAAGAGAATAGAAGAGTAAGGACTTAGAGCATGTTAGGTGCATTAGAAGCGATGATCAAAGGGTATTAGTTAAAGACGCTGAGATCAAACAAAGGTGGGAAATATACTTCCAAAAATTGTTAAATGACAATGGCCCTGAGAATATAGGAATTGAAAATACTATAAATCTAAATAACACTAGATATTATAGATATGAACGTAGGATTAGAATGCTTGAAGTAAAAGAGGCCTTGAGAAAGATGAAATCAGGAAAGGCCATGGGGCCTGATAGTATACCAATAGAGGTTTGGAAGCATATGGGAGATATTGGGGTAGTTTGGTTGACCAAGTTGTTTAACAAGATTATAAAATCAAAGAAAATGCCTGATGAGTGGAGGAAAAGCTCTATTGTGCCAATCTATAAGAATAAAGGAGACATTCAGAGCTGCACTAATTATCGAGGGATCAAACTTATGAGCCACACCATGAAACTTTTTGAAAGAGTCATTGAGAAGAGGCTACGACATGAAACAAGTGTATCGGAGAATCAGTTTGGTTTCATGCCTGGGAGGTCTACCATGGAAGCTATTTTCTTACTAAGACAATTAGTAGAGAAATATAAGGAGAGGAGAAAAGACCTACACATGGTCTTTATTGACTTAGAGAAGGCTTATGATAGAGTCCCTAGAGAGTTAATATGGAGGGTGTTAGGTGTTAAAGGGGTTTCTCAGGGGTATATAGACATAATTAAAGATATGTATGAGGGAGCAATAACAAATGTTAAGACCACTAGTGGCGTGACTGGTGATTTTCCTGTCACTGTCGGATTGCACCAAGGATCGGCATTGAGTCCATACCTTTTCACATTAGTTATGGATGAGTTAACAAAACATCTGCATGAGGAGATTCCCTGGTGCATGCTATTTGCAGACGATATAGTCCTACTTGATGAGACAAGGGAGGGTGTCAACATAAAGCTAGAGCTATGGAGAGAAGCATTAGAATCGAAAGGATTTAAAATTAGCCGAACTAAGACAAAATATATGGAATGTAATTTTAGCAAGGAGAGTAGGAGTGGAGCACCAGTCAAGATTGATAACCAAGAGGTCCCCATGAGAGACCACTTCCGATACTTAGGATCATTGATCCATGAGAGTGGAGAGATTGAGAGGGAGGTTACCCAGAGAATCCAAGCGGGTTGGAACAAATGGAGATGTGCATCGGGGTTTTATGTGATCGGCGGGTGCCACTCAAACTAAAGGGAAAATTCTATAGGATGGCTATAAGGCCGGCCATGCTCTATGGATCGAGTGTTGGGCGGTTAAGGAACATCATACTCATAGGCCGAGTGTTGCGTAAATGAGGATGTTGAGATGGATGAGTGGTAAGACAAGAAAGGATAGAATTAGAAATGAAAATATTAGAAGAAATTTAGGGATAGCACCAATAGGTAACAAGATGAGGGAGATTAGACTTAGATGGTTTGGACATGTTCAAAGGAGGCCAACAACGGCACCAGTTAGAAGGAGTGAGGCAATACAAGTTGAAGGTTCTAAAAGGGCAAGGGGAAGGCCCAAAAGAACGTGGATAGAAGTGGTGAGGAAAGATTTAAAAACTTTGGGACTAAATGAAGCCATGGTATTTAACAGAGTGGAATGGAGGAATAAGATTCATGTGGCCGACCCCTAATTGGGATAAGGTCTTGATGATGATGATGATGAATACACATTTATTCATTGATTCATTAAAAGTGGTTTCAAACTCACTTTTTCAAATACAAGCATTTTAATCCCTTTTGCATTGACAAATTCACTTGCTCAATTATGATACAATTGATCAAATTTAACATAATGGGTAAAATTTCTTATGTATAAATCACCACCACATCAAAAGCTAAATCATTTAAGCCCTTTCAAACCTTTTTCTGACATGAAATAAAAAAAGATTGCTTTCATTTCATGCAAATTCATTTCAAGATGAGTTGAAACATGAATCAAATACAATTGTCAAGAAAATTCCCATTCAAAATATTTTTTAAAATTCAATTCTAATGTTATTCAAAATTGGGTTTAGTAAAAAAACTCCCTACCTTAAGATTTCTTTCTTTTCCCTTTTGCATTCCTTCTTTTTCTTTCTTCCTTTATTCTTCCTCTTCTTGTTTTCCTCTTCTTTCTCCTTCTAGTCAACTAGTTGAGTGAGTTTCTTTCCAGAAAATGGAAATTTGGTTGGTTTAACTAGCCTTTATATGCATTTTTAAGGGTGGCATGCTAATATCAATTCAAGTTGCTTGATAAAAACCTAAAATTACAATTGGTTTTTAATTGATCCAATCCATTGAAATTTCAAAATGAAACAACTGAATAAACTGTTGAAACTCAACTTGGCACCTTTCATTCATTTCATTTCTCAAAATTCAAAACAAATGACACTAGTTCTCATGTTTTCTCTATGAAATTTTTTGAGTGATTTAAAGCACTTAGAATTCAATCTTAGTCTTGGAAATCCTTTAGGAACTTTCTTATCCAAATATACTCATTGACTTGGAATAGCCATTTGGTGCCAATTCACAACTTCTTGAGCCTTGATCTTCTAAGATCACTTTTTCTATTTAAATACTCAACATCATGACAGTATTTGTATTTAGCTAGCTCATTTTGTTAAGAAGTATAAGGGTAAGATAAGTATTGATGAATGTCATTCTTCGGTAAGATTCTTGTAAAAACATTACTAGTAAACTCAGCCTCCTATTTATTTGAAGAGCTTTGATTTTCTTACTTAAGTGTTTTTCTATTAAATTTTGAACCAAAAATTAAATATAGGAACACTACTCTTGTGAACTAAAGGAAAGATCCACCTATATCACAAATACTCATCAACAAACAACCAATAACATTTATGACCATTAAAACTCAAAATGGGAGGGGGAGAAACAGTAAAGGGTAGTTAGTAATGTCTTCCCGCCAAAAAGCTTGGACGGGTTTCCCTCTTTTATTGCTGCTTGATTTAGAGAAACAAACTTTTTTTTCACTAGAGCCTGTAAAATGGTATCAGATGGATGTTCTAAGCATTAGTGCTATACTTCACTCTATATCTTTGAGTGAACTAGTGCCAAATTGGATGAACCATTGATTCCATGAAAAGGATACAATGAGCCTTTGTGTAGGATCATCCCTATCTTAGGATCATGAATCAAGAAACCATTAGAATAAAAATAAAATGAGTATTTAAATCCTTTGTTAATTGATATACTGAAAGTAAATTACATTTAATTTCAAGAATACAAAGAACTTTGTTCAGATGTATAGAAGGAGAAGAAGAAGAAGGAGAAGAATCTAGAGACAATGATCCAATATAAGAAATATGAACTGGTGTTCCATTACCAATTTGAATATTACCATTAGCAGTGTAGTCCATTTTTGCCTAAAGAATAGATGGATAAGAGATTTTTTAAAGAGGGTTAGTTGTGCTAGTATCAACTATTCACTAATGATCCATAATACTTATTTGCATGGTAGTGAGGGCATCATAAAGGTCTTTCTCCATAATGTTTTCTTGAATAGCAATGTTTAGCAACATATCCCTTCTTATGGTAATTAGAACAAGAGAGAATAGTTCTAGTTGTCTTAGGAGGGATGCCTAATACTCCTGGGGCTTTGGAGAGTGAATATTTGAAGCCATGTGATGGGCTATCATTGTAGCCTTAGTCTCCTCTTCTATGAGACATTTGAGAGTTGGCATAAAAACCCTTTTGTATTTGATCACATACAAGTTAAATGGATCTTTTAAAAAAAGATTCATGGCTTAATAATATAGAATAGATCTCAATAAAGAATGGAGGTAGGTGTGATTGAATATTGTAGTATAGATAGAGCATCATAGTCTAGTCATAAACTAATTAAGATATAAAAGGACTAAATCAAAATCAAAACTAGAGACTTGGGGCTATTTCAAAAGCATCAACGCTTTCTCCTATATTTTTATACGTATTCAGCAAGCCTCATGGATTCTTTTCATAACATCTAAAGTTGTCCACCTAATTGGACAATTTGTGTGGTGGATTGGGATAAGAAAGTTAGTTGTAATACTTGCCAAATAGCATGTGATGTTGGAAGTCAAGCTACTTGAGCCAAACCTAGTTAAAAAGGAGTTGAGAAAATCCAACTCATTATCTTGTTATTAGTTTGTTCCTAAGAAATAAAAGTCTGGATTATGAATTTTATCAATTAATTCATAAGATGAGATAAAGTAAGGTTGTGTCATGGTTGAATCATAAATTGGAGCAGATCTTGGCTCAATAGGAATTGGCAACTCCAAATAACATAATTCAATCTATCTAATTTGATAGAAATGTGGTGCATGGCCGATGTGATCGAGGGTGAGTTCAATGGAGTGGAAACATTGATGGATCAAGTGACATATTAGTGGATTCAGCATTGTCATTAGTTAATATCTCGGAGGCCATTAAGATAATAAGAGAAAGCAAAGAGTAGAGCAAGTAGATGCAAGAAAGGATCAAAGACAACCTCCAAAGATTGTCCTCTTATACCATGTAAGAATACTAGAAACAAACAACACACAAATAAGAAAGCAATAGAAGTTGATGATTCAATTTTTGTGAGAGTGTCTCAATTTATACACATTTACAAATAAGAGTTTCCTTGGATAGGAAGAACTCATATGGTAAAAAATAAGCAATAGAATAAATCAAGAATGAAATTTAGTTAGTAGTCAAACTAAAGTAAGGAAAGTAAGTGTTGTAGAGATCATTCAAAGATATTTGATTGATACAATGGGTTATTTGAAATATGGACTATAGTATGAAATCACACCTTTCTTTATAGGGTAGAGCTAAAATTCTATGTTTAAAGGACAAGAAAACAAAAATATTGTTGGCATTAGTTTGGCTTCATAAAAGACAAATGTGACATAGTGAGAAGCACATTAGTATATTCATATCTAATTGTTCGAGAAGAACTAATGGAGGATAAGAGGCTTCCGCTGATTGTGTTAAGGTTGTATTGTTGAGACAAGAGGAGTAAATTAGAAATAAGGGCCAAATATGTATGATCATGACAGTGTCACGTGTTTAGTCATTGAAACTGTCATGGGATGTTGTTTGAACTTCTCAAGGTGATAATATGAAACTAAATAAAGGAGGAATTGATTGCCCTCATAAAAGAAAAACTTGTAGAAGTAGGCTTCTCACTGTTACATCAATAAAGAAGAAAAATATCTGATGGGACAAAGATAATGAAACTGATGCTTTGGCATCTATTTTCATTTAACTCATTTGAACTTTGTTTACTCCTATTAATGTTTATGTGTTAGTACGATGAGTTTTGATTATTTCTTCCTTTAAATTTATAGAAGAAAGAATTGTACTTTTCAAATAGCTACATAAAACCATCGCATGATCCCAGATGTCTTTCTATTTTCTCCTTTTCCTTTTCCTTTTTTGTCTTCTGTATGTTCAATATCCTAGGATGGCATCCAACTAAGAATTAGATGCATACATAGGGATGCTTTGGTCCTTTGATAAAGTTTACTATAAGGGAGAGAGAGAGAGAGAGAGAGAGAGAGAGAGAGAGAGAGAGAGAGAGAGAGAGAGAGAGAGAGAGAGAGAGAGAGAGAGAGAGAGAGAGAGAGAGAGAGAGAGAGAGATTTTGTTAGTAGTGGGCCCATTGGCTTGGAAAATATAGTAATACTAGGTAGAATGAAATTTTCTTATAGATCATAGGCTAAAGGGCGGCTTGAGGAAAAAGAATGCATGAATATATCATCACTTTACATATGACTACATAGTAGCATCCATATCATAGACTTGGCATATTAATTAATCTTATTCACTATGAAAATATTTGATAAATTAATTACTGGCTTATAAGGGCATGCATTCCCAATGATATGATCAAGAAGTGATGAAGTGGATTTTGCATCAATTGAATGGCTTTTAATTAAATTTAGATGGTTTGATATTGTATCATTAGGAAGTTTTGGTTTTTGGCGGGATCATGAAGGACTGAAATGGCAACACCATAATTAGTTATTGTGGACCATTAGATAAGATATTCTCCAATGGTGTTGAAAGAAAGCTATAATGAAACAAATTTTTAGTTTTAAATGTCTTAACCTTCACAACATCACTATAGGAGGGGATTTAATTATAGTCCAATTGTGAATCAATGGCTTCCATAAGGCATCAAGGAGGCAAAGAGTTAATGATATCATCATGCTTAGAGACTAAAAAACATATCATGTTCTTCATGAGGGAGATGAAATGGTTGACAATTGGGTAAATTGTGAAGTGAATATGCAAATGATAGAAATCAAGCTTGATGACATTAGGAGCACCATCAATTCCCTATATAATTTTAAGTGAGAGTTTTTTAGCTTTCAATTGGTGTGAGATCGTAGAAGTTACAGAAAAAGATGGTCACTAAGAGCAATGGGTTGAAAAACTCTCTATTATGGTAGTATTAAGAATGGCAATGGGGATGGGGTTGGCTCGGTGAAAAACTTGCCCTGCTCCTTGAGTTAATTTATCTCGCTCCTCACTGAGTCACTAAAATTTGCAATCCAATGCGAGTGTAGCTATATGGGATGCAAATTTGTGGTCCACAGTTGGCACATCTAGTCTGAGTGATACATGTGCTCCACTGAAGATATGAGAGTGGGGTTTTAGAGTCACCACTAGTGTTTCCTACCAAAAGTGGATCCTAAGCCCAATCCACAGAACTTTTAGCTAATTCCTTGGCCTTATTTTGTAATTTGTAATTGACATACTCCAACTGCTCCATACTCCATTGGGCAAGCACTTTTTAGAAGTAAATATTATCTAACTAACTCTCCATGAAGGTAGGTCCTCGACAAGTGCTCGAACTCAACAAAATAAGAGACTTGGTGGTCCTTCAGGGTATGAGGCCCTTTGGTCCTTAACCAGATCTACTAAAACAATACTTGAAAGCAAATTTGATGAAAGAGAAGGGGAGGGGGTACTATTCAGTGTATGGGGTTATGGGGTTATGTTACTTCATAAGATCTGAAAATCATCCTTATAAGCATGATGCATATGATATGATATTAAAATTGAAACAAAGAAGTGAAAAAGGCAGGGAGGCTTAGTGGACCTATTGGCCTTTGGCCATGGGTCCTTAATAGGGACCACCTTAAAATGGAAAAATGTGCAACTCGAGTACTTAGTGGTCCACAACTTCGAAAGATTAGGTTTGTGCCTTGCTATCCTATGGGAAGGAACTACAAAGCTGCACCCATATGGCCCACAAAAAGTGATGTGCTTTAAAAGTAACCACAAGTGCACAGGTCCATTATAGCATAGACACAAGTATGGGTCGATCTCATGAGGACTCTTAAGGAGTTGCAATTAAAACTTAGTTTGTTTCACTTTAACCGAGCCAATCAAAGGAGATTTAAGGTTCTAACTAAGGTAATTAACTTAAGAAAGGAAAGCAATAAAGAAAATAAAGTAAAGAACATGTAAATAAAGGAAAGGAATTAAGCTAGAAACTAAAGCAAGAACTAAGTAAATGATGTGTGTCAAATAATACCGCAAGTGCATCACTTTATTGAAGTATAGAATTGGAAAATACAGATCGATCACATGAAGACTCTTTGATAAACAATATTTGAATAAAATTTAGGTCATCTTACTTTAACATAGCCAAGCATTCAAGTAAAGGACATTTATGTCTAAAACTAAGGACAGGAAACTAATTAAAAAGGAAACAACTAAAAGGGAAACATCTAATCTAAGAAAGTATCTAATTAAGCAAGGAAATAAACTAGGAAACTTTTCAAAATTACAACTAACTAGAAAAAGGAAACATACTAAAATTACTATTAATTACAAAAGGAAACTATCTAAAACTACAATAACTAAGAATTAAGTAAACTATCTAAACTACAACTACCTACACATTAAAGTAACTTGCTAAATCTATACTAACTAGAAATTAAAGTAAGGAACAAATTAACAAAGGAAAAGGTAAAAACACTATTTCATTAATGGCCAAATTACAAGGAGTTTTACATAAGCAAGGGAAAGAAAGCATGTAAATAAAGCAAGTAAATGTCCTTCACATTTAGGCTTGAATTTTTCTTTGTAGGGCCCACATATTTGGTCACTCTATAGGAGCTTATACACTTCAATTCAACCAAAAATACACTAAATTACCACCAACTTTTTATCCTCTGTATCCCAACATGTCACAAACTAGCAAATCCCATCCAATGATCCTTAAGAATGAATAATTAGTGCAACCATGGAAAGAAGATCCTAACACATTTTTCCTAAACAATCACTACCTAAGAAAGAAAGAAGAATGATGGAAAGGAAGTAGCAAATGTTACTACATTTTCCCTAAGCCAAAAACTCTTAAAAGAAAGAGGGCAACTTCAAAGAGTTTAGATAAAAAGGTGATTAGAGGTCATTCATCTTTAAGGAAATTGAACCATAGAGGGCTTTCTTACTTACACATGAAATAGAAGAAAAAAAAACAAATTGGAGATAGTTGCCTTTGTTTTAGGACCCCCCCATTCCCAGCCTTAGGAGATGAGATGAGAAATAGGTACATGGTGTATTCCTATCCTCCAAACTAAAATCCTTTCTCTAGGAACCTAGGTATGTTTCCTCAATCATAATTAAGAATAAGAAAGTTTTCTTATTTCTAAGAATCCTCTCCTTTTTCTTAGTCCAACTTCAGAGAAAGAAATTAGAAAGAAAGAAAGAAAGAGAAATGATGCATGAATACTTAACTAACATGGATAATGTTTGAACTTAAAATTAGAAAGTGGGTGTGTGAACAAGGAATCAAAAGGAGTATGGAATTAGAAAGTAGAAAGATAAGGAAACATAGAAAGAATGCATGAATGAAGGAAAGTGAGAATGGAATAGGAAATAATGAAAGATGCATGCAAATCTAGCATGGAAGGATCCACGTGTGCAACATAGAAAATGAAAAGTTTGTGTGTGCTTCTAAATGGAAAGTGGAATACTTACACTACATGCTACTAAGATTCCTAATTCTACAATGACATGCATTATCTTTTTAAACTAAGAATACTTTCTAAATCTACTGAACTACTATGGATGAAGCTTTTAAACTTTTCTTAGAAAATAAGCAATGAAAAGTAAGAAGTCAAACATGGTCAAATGTGAGTTTTTAAATTAGGAAATTACTAGATCTGAGAATCTATCATGCAAATACTTTCTAAAATGCACCTTAACTAATACTAAAACATTTGTAAGATGAATAAAAAGAAAATTAGAAAGTTTCTAAAGCTAAAAAGTAAGGGATCTAAGTTCTAACATGAAATCCAAAATTAGAAACTACCTACTAGCAAAATAGGAAAGTACTTTAAAAACGTGGAAGCTATGATACAAACTAAATCTACAAAGTAAACCTAACCTAAAGAAATAAAATTATCATGAAAATTTACCATGAATGTAACCTAAGAAAGCTACTAAAAATTCCATACAAGTGAACTTGAAAAAGGCACACCCACGAAAAATTGGTGGGATGCATTGAAAACCTTTCACGTGTATGATTGTAAACCCTAATGGAATGGAAGGGAGACATACTATGCATGTATACTATTTTATGATTAAAGGAATTACCATAGAAAACATGAAGTACAAAGCAAGTAAAGATGAGAAATTACTATGGATGATGCATGCAACTATATTAGCAATCTAAATGAGTGAAACCTAGATGAATGCATGCTTGAAGAAGGTGAATGAAAAGATAGAAGATGGTAGAGAAAGAAAAATAAAAATAGGCAAGAAAAGGAATTGGACTTGATTGAGACCCTCCCTTTATCTCCAAAGAATTTAATCATGGAAGCTTGAAGGGAGCTTGGGTGAGGGTGATCTTCCTCCCTCTATTTCTCCTTTGATTTAGCTTTGTACTCAAGGGAAAGTTCAATGATGAAAACCTTATTCATAATCCCTCTATTTATAGATTTCCAACAAGAGGATTAAGGAAATTCAAGGGTGGAGATCAAACCATTTTAATTAGAATTGAACCAAGCAATAGATGGAAGTGTGTGGAATTAAAATAAGTGAATGGGAGTTGAGGAATAAATATAATGGGAAGGGAAAGAGAAAGTAATAAGAAAGCTTAAGGGAAGAAGAGAATAAACAAGAAAAAGAAATAATTGGAAAGGGAGACTAAGAAAATGACTTAGGTGTGAAGGAAGGAAGTGAAATAAAATAGGAAAGTGGCTATTGGAGCTTAATTTTGGGGTGGGGAAGCCTAATTTTCATTATAGGAAAGTGGAGGTGAAAGTGGGAGCAAGTAAAAAATAAAAATGAAGGAAAAGAAATTGGTGGAAAAAAAAAAGAAAATTTGATGGAAAAATTAAGTGTTTTTTATATTTAGAAAGTTCCAAGGAAGGGGGCATAGAATGCACATGGGTGTATGTATGTTTAATTAAGAAACCCTAGGATGAGATGAAGGTCGGATGAGAAAGGATAGTTGAGATCTTTCATGGTTATTGGTTTAACTTTCCAACTTAGGAAAGATGGATGGGGTTTTGATCTTTTCTTTACTTTAATCTTAGTCTTTAGATCATACGTACCTTTGCTTAAATAGATGAGATCCCTTTATGGCATGTAAATTTTCTTTAAACTTCATTTTCTCTCTCCCATTGGATCAAATTGCCCTAGGATGAATGACCTTGATTCTTTAGAGATTCATATACTTCATGTAGACCAATTATGCGTCAATACTTATTTTATACAATGGTTCTCATTGGTTGATTCTTCATCCTTTTAGTTGAGTATGAGAGGAAAAATAAGTAAAAAGTTTTATGTGAGCCCATTCTTTTTCTTTTTTTTTTCTTCTGAGAGGATTCCATTGTATATGATTCCAATGTGTATGAATTGAGCTTTTTCTATAAGCTTCCAATGGTTGTAACATGTGTGCAATTGTACTTGAATTTGAAAATTGCCACCTTTTCACTCTCATTTGAGTTGGAGTTGTACATAGAGTGTTTTTGCCCATTTTTGACTTCAATAGTGACACCTAGTGATCCTTTTAAACATCCAAGACTTCAATTGTGGCATGTGTGACCCATAATATAGCTTGATTTCCAAAATTACTCTTTTCAGGGTAAAATTGGCAAGTTTTGATATTTTTCATTTGTACTTTGGAGCTACAAAATAATAGAATTAACCTTATTAGTGATAATTAAATGATTTGTAAGGTTAAAATGTTCTAAATAGGGAGATATGTATGTAATCTATACCTATCAAATACCCCTAGTATTAGATTTTGCTAATGCTCGAGCAAAACTATAGAAATCTAAAAACAAATCCTAAGCACTTTTGTTGGTACTCTTGTCGACACTTAGCAGATGCTGAAAATGTTTAAACCCTTAGGTTACCCTTAGTGAAAGAGTTGTAGTCTTGTAAGGGTTCCCAGAAATAATACTCATAAACATTTTCAACACTTTTTTGAAAGTCCTTTATTTTTCTCAGAGAATCTTCTTGTGTTCAGCTTATATTAAGTACTAATAGCATGTGAATAGAAAGAATCAATAGTTGAAAATCTACCCTTATGATAAGGACATCCTATTAATTCATTAAGCCTCAAAATGTGAGTGCCCAAATATAGCCATTATATATACAATTATAAGTCTCCCAGGAAATTATAACCTAAATTATCATTAAAATGTATGCTTTGAATTGAAATCTCACATGATATGCTTTGAAACTAAAAAAAAAAAAAGTCACTTAGAAATTATGTAATTCTCTCATTAATATGTGAGTATAATAATGTTCACCAAGCTCAAAATTCTCACATATTTTCATATAGAAGAACAATAACTTAGAAAGAATATGATAATGGTCTCATAAGGGATATCAACTATTAGGAATGTTATACTCTGCTAATGTTCCCTATTGATTCATAACCATATCTAAGTCATACTTCTCCTAAGATTAAGTTAGGAGTTCTATTAGGATGAAACATAGTCTTAGGACATGGTTATTAAAGGAATGGTATAAGATAAACAAAGGTTGTCTTGAAAAATATGTAAAGGTCTTCTAATAGTGTATTCACAACTTTTTTTTATGACCATAAGAGTGAGCAATTCCTTTTCATTGGCTTATTTTCTTGTTGACTTTTCTCATTTACCTTCATTTGACTTTTGGTATATCCTTTCTTTGTATTTTCTCTTTTTTCACCTTTTTTGTTCATCTCTTTTCTTCAAGATAATCTTCAACCATCCATCTCTACATATTTTCAAAAGCAATTGTGTCATCATCATCATCATCATCATCATCATCATCATCATCATCATCATCATCATCATCATCATCATCATCATCATCATCATCATCATCATCATCATCATCATCATCATCAAGACCTTATCCTAATTAGGGGTTAGTCACATGAATCTTGCTCCTCCATTTCACTCTATTAAGTGTCGTAGCTTCATTTAGTCCCAAAAGTTTTTAAATCTTTTCTCACCACTTCTATCCTCATTCTTTTGGGCCTTCTTCTTTCCTTTCTAGAACCTTCAACTTGGATTGCCTTACTCCTTCTAACTAGTGCCCTTTTTTGTCTATGTTGGATGTCCAAAGCATCTAGGCCTAATCTCTCTCATAATGTTACCTATTGGTGTTGCACCTAAGTTTCCTCTAATATTTTTATTTCTAATTCTATCCTTTCTTGTCTTGCTACTCATCCATCTCAATATTTACATTTCGGCAACACTCATCCTATGTACATGTTGTTTCTTAACTACTCAACACTTTGATCCATAGAGCATGGTTGGCCTTATAGCCATGCGATAGAATTTTTCTTTCAGTTTGAGTGGCACTCTGATCACACAAAACTCCAGTAGTGCATCCCAATTGTTCCAACTCGCTTGGATTCTCTAAGTGAACTCCCTGTCAATCTCTCCACTCTCATGATTTATCGATACCAAGTATCTAAAATGTTCTATTAGGGGACTTCTTGTTTATCAATCTTTACAAGTACCACACTCTTGGTTCTCTCCTTGCTTATATTGCATTCCATACACTCTGTCTTAGTTTGACTCATTTTAAATCCTTTGGATTCTAATGCATCTCTCCATAACTCTAGCTTTGTGTTTACGCCCTCCATTATCTCATCAATCAAAACTATATCATTTGCAAATAACATGCACCATGGAATCTCCTCTTGCAAATGTTTTCTTAACTCATCCACAACCAAAGTGAAAAGGTATGGGCTCAATGCTAATCCTTGGTGCAATCCTATAGTGATAGAAATATAACTGGTCTTTTCGCTAGTGGTCCTAACATTTGTTATCACTCCCTCATTCATATCCTTAATTATGTTTGTATACCCCCATGAAATCCTTTTTTAGCCCAACACCATCTATATTAACTCTCTAGGGACCCTATCATAAGCTTTTTCTAAGTCAATAAAGACCATGTGGAGGTCCTTCCACGTCTACCTATATTTCTCTATCAATTTTCTAAGCATCAAAATAACTTCCATAGTAGACCTCCCAGGCATGAATCCAAATTGGTTATCTAATACCCTAGTCTCATGCCATAACCTCTTGTCCATCACTCTTTCAAAAAGTTTCATGGTATGGCTCATAAGTTTGATTCCTTGATGATTAGTGCAACTCTGTATATCACCTTTATTCTTGTAAATTGGTACAATAGAGCTCTTCCTCCATTCATTTGACATTTTCTTCAATTTCAAAATCTTGTTAAAGAATTACAAAGAAAAAGGGTAATGGGTAATTAGTTTACAAAGAAAAAGACTTATTGTAAAGGCTTAAGGGGTTTACTAATGGAAAAATAACATAGGGAAGGCTAAAGACTCTGGATTTATTAAGGATGACCTCTATCATTTCCTAGGCTTTATATGACTCAAACATAACCATAACCTCAAGAGATAGATATTATAGTACTTTAGATGTTTTCTCCATAGTTGATCAAGATGAAGGATAATTAGACCAACCATGAAATTAAGGTCCATTGAAGAAAAATTTGAATTTATGTATAATCCTTTAAAAAAAGAAGAAGGAATGGCTCTAAAGCTCACATGGGTTGATAGTGTCCGCTTATCTTTTCCAGGATCTCTAAGTTATAATTTCTATTCAAATTTAACTATATACATGTAGTTATTTGCAGTGAATATTGTGAGCTTAGCTTTTCATGGAATGCTTTAGAAAGGAATAAAATAGTGAACTAATTGTATGCCTATCTATTAATAAACTAAAGTTCAAAAGATAGGCTGAATAGTCAAAAAATCCAAATTCTCTTCCTTATAGAGAAATTTTTTGCAAGTTTTTATAAAAATTTCTAATTTTTTTAAATTTTTTCAAAAGAATTAAAAAATAACTACGACAAACTTTGGACACATAAAATTTTGAATACTCTATCCCCAGACTTAAATTAAACATTGTTCTCAATGTTTAAAACTACATATCATGGACAAATGAATAAATAAACATGAGAGAAAAGGGTGAGAAAGATAGTACTTACACTTCTAGGTTAATGCATTGATCTGTGGGTATGGACAAAGATGCAAAATATATAATGATTATACAAATGCAACACTATGACACCTAACTTGAACCTAAAATAATTGTGGAGTTTTTAAAAAACTCACTCCATTTTAGAATTTTACAATAGTCAATGTACATTTTCTACCCAAAGAT
The DNA here is from genome assembly GCA_035236585.1 of Warburgia ugandensis. Taxonomy (NCBI): domain Eukaryota; kingdom Viridiplantae; phylum Streptophyta; class Magnoliopsida; order Canellales; family Canellaceae; genus Warburgia; species Warburgia ugandensis. The sequence goes on from CP141139.1 coordinate 43,525,174, forward strand.
GTATGGTGGTGACAATATAGCATGATTGACCATCATGAATTTAAATTTGACGGGACCAAGTTGAGGTCACTTGTCCCAACTTTTGTCAAATTGAGGATAGAATAGGCCAACATCAAAGATTTGATTTGATAATATTCCTCCTCCCTTACTTTTTCTTAATAGCTAGGGTTAGGCTGGCTCTACATCTCCCATAAGATTGGTTCATTTTCCTCTTGAAGCAGAGAAATAGGGTGTCCTTGGTATCCTCCAATGTACACCATAGAGCTAGATGATGTTGGGCCAGAACATCAAGTGACTTTTATTCCTATTTTGCATTCACAAGTAAGGTTTCAAATGAACCAAAACTCTCATAGTGTGCACTTTCTGGTAAAGGTTGTAGGTAAAAATTGGGTGCTTCTTCACTATATGGCTAAAATTGGGTGCTTCTTTTTGCTTAACCCTTTTTTTAAATGTAGAAATTATTTGACCCCTTTAGGATTCCATCTATGGCATAGATTGTTGAGTCAATTCTATATATAACCTAAGGGTCTCTTCTAATGATTGTTCTCTTTGTTGTGGAGGAAACAATTGGGATGGCTCATACTACTATGGTATTGGGATACAAGGAAAGGGTTGAGAAGGATGGAACCATGATGGTTCTTCATGATAATCCTAAGACCATGTTGTTTGGGATGCCTAGTCCATCCAGGATAGTTGGTCTCATCATAGGAGTCTTGCTAGGGTTTGGGAATGCATTGGGTGATGTCACTTATTCCAAATAATATGCATTTTCGGTGGAGCTTGATGGCCATGAAATACTGGGATATGTTAAGCTAGAATACATATAACAATTCTTGTATTGAACCTGCTGGATGAGTTGCTAGCTTGCCTAAAGCATGTAACCTATTCAATTCACTATCCATCCTATTGGCCACTTTATCTAATGTATTGGATAAATTAGTTTTATACTCTATCTCTGTCTTATACATTTCTTCATAGCATAAGGGTCGAGGAGTGAAATAGTATGTAAGATATTCTTTATATACAATGAAAGGGTACTTCTCTACCTCTCTTATTTATTTATTTTTTACCTAGTCTAGGAAAACCTAAACTAAATAATGCAACCTATATGCTAAGGTAAAAAAAAGGTACATAATAAATTCTAAGTGTATGGTAAATAATACAAAAGGTTGATTTTTTCCCTATTTTCTTTGGAGGAATGGCTTTCAAGTTACTTCTAACTTGGGTAGCTCCTCTTCTCTTTTAGACTTGTCCTATTGCTTACCATTAGATCCGACATTGACTACCACTTCATACCCTCTAGAATTAGCTGTAGTTGATATAATTCATCAAATGTATTAGCAAAGCTAGTCATTTAAATACCAATGTAGTTGATCAAGTAGGGACCACTAGAGTGGCAATAAGTTGCCTTCTTTGAAGAGGGTCCTAAGAGTTCTTCAGCTACTATGGGTCTCTCTTAAGTTGATTTAAATTTATTGTTAAGGCTATAGTTATGCATAAGATGATGATTAACCTAGGTGGGCCAAGGGATGGTCATCACATCCACCCTTGATCTTGTAGGGGTGAGTTACCTTACAAATTCATTTAAGCATTCCCATACAATTCGATCAACATATATTCACCCTAAAGCATGTAAAAGTGCGCTAATATGCAAAAAAAGTAGTAAATCTAATGTAATAGATTGCAACAATTTTAAGAATGCTTTGTATATGGTTTATACTAACATCAAATTGCAACTAAATTAACAATGCAACTAATCTAGGAATTAGAATGAAGTTAGAATAGCTCATAGTGGTGTCTTAGAAATAGTCTTCTCATACAAGGGTGCGTGCATGTTCATGCAACCTCCTCTTTCACGTTAGGATGGCCCACCCTTGACCTGTATTATTACAATCCTTTATTATAGATTTAAATGAATTGTGGTGTATAAAAATTTAAAGCACGCCTCTTCTCGTACAAGGGTGGGTCCATGTACATGCTACCTCCTCTTTCAAGTTAAGATGGCCCACCCTTGACCTATACTATTACAACCCTTTATTTTAAATTTAAATGAATCATGGTATACAAATTTATGAGCACGTCCTCTCTACAATCCACTCAAATAAGAAAACAAAAACTATCCTAAGGTCTTCCCCCAAGTCTTTATTCTCCTCTGAATTCCTATATAGATTGAAAGGAAATCATCAAATTCTTCAAGAATACAGAAAGTATGCAAACTAATTATATGTAGCCCTAATCTATGACTGGTGGTAAATAATTACAACCCTAATCTAATTAATCTCCATTACGAGTCCCCAACAATAGTGCCAAAAACTTGATGTATCTTAAATAATACCATAAGTGTACCATTTTATTGAAGTATAGAATTGGTAAATATGAGTTGATCCCACGAAAGCTCTTTGACAAAAGGGACTTAATTAGAATTTTGGTCATCTTACTTTAACCTAGCCAAGAATTCAAGTGAAGGACATTTATATCCAAAACTAAAGATAAGCAACTAATTAAAAAGGAAACAACTACTAAAAAAGAAACATCTAAGTTAAGTAACTAAAAAATAAATCCAAAATGAGAAAGCAAGAACTACACTAACTATTTCATTAATGAAAAAATTATAAGAAATTATTAAATAAGGAAGGGAAATAAAGCATGTAAATAAATAAGTAAATGTCCTTGAAATCTGGGCTTGAATTTTGCTATAGGACCCACATGTTGTGTCACTCAATAGGAGCTTGTACACTTATCTTCAACCAAAAATACACTAAATTACTACCAAGATTTTCATCCTCTGTATCCCAACATACTACAAACTAGCAAATCCCATCCAATGATCCTTAGGAATGAAGTATTAGTGCAACCAAGGAAAGAGGAGTCCTAATACTTTTTCCCTACACAATAACCCCTAAGAAAGAAAGAAGAATGATGAAAAAGGGACTAGAAAAGGTTATTGCATTTTCTATAAGTCAAAAACTATTAAAAGAAAGAGGGCAACTTTAGAGAGTTTAGAGAAAGCGGTGATTAGAGGCCATTCATCTTTAAAAAATTTAAACCATAGAGAAGGTTTCCTTAAACATCAAATAGAAGAAAAGAAAACAAATTGGAGACAATAGCCCTTGTTTTAGGACTCACCCATTCCTAGCCTTAGGAGATGAAGCGAGAAATAGGTATATAATGTATTCCTACCCTCCAACATGAAGGCCTTTAGCTAGGAACTTAGGTAGCTTATGGATGGATTTGCATGTTTTCTCAACCTTAATTAATAAAATTAGAAAGTTTTCCTATTTCTAAGAATCTTTTTTTTTTTTCTTAGTCCAACTACATAAAAAGAAATTAGAAAGAAAGAAAGAGAAGTGATGCAAGAATGCTTAACTAACATTGATAATGCATGCATCTAAAATTAGAAAATTGGTGTGTGAAAATGAAATTAGAAGGTGTATGGAATTACAAAGTGGAAAGAATGTGAGAATAATTCAAATCTAGCACTAAAGGATCTACACTTGTAATTTATAAAATGGAAAGTGGAATTATTCCACTACATGCAACTTAGATTCCTAATTCTACAATGATATGCACTATTTTTTAAACTAAAAATGCTTTCTAAGTCTAATGAACTATATGCATGAAGTTTCTAAACTTTCCCTAGAAAATAAGCAAATGCTTGCTAAAATGGACCTAAATTAATCTCAAAATATTCCTAAGATGAATGAAAAGTAAATTATAAAGTTTCTAAAGCTAAAAAGTAAGGGATTTAAGTTCTAACATGGAATCCAAAATTAGAAACTACCTACTTCTAAAATAGGAAAGCACTTTAAAACATGGAAACTAAGCAACCTAAATGGGAAACTATGCCACAAACTAAATCTACAAAGTAAACCTAACCTAAAGAAACAAAATTATCATGCAAATCTCCCATGAATGCAACCTAAAAAAGCTAATGAAGGTGCCATACAAGTGAACATGAAAAAGATGCATCCACAAAAAATTGTTGGGATGCATTGAAAACCTTATTCTTGTAGACCCTATTGGAATGAATGGGAGTCCTGGTATGCATCTATACTACTATATGATGAAAGGAATGTAAAACATGAACTACAAAGTAGGTAAAGATGAAAAATTACCATGCAAAACTAAGGAAAAACTAGAACTAATTCATTTGTGCAAATCTGAGTAATATGAAGGATGATGCAAGCAATTACATTAGCAATCTAAATAAGAAAAACCTAGATGAGTGCATGTTTAATAAGGTCAATGGAAAAGATATAAGATGGTAGAGAAAGAAAAAGAAAAATGAGCAAGAAAAGAATAGACTAGGTTAAGACCCAACCTTTATCTCTAAGGAATTTGATCAAGGAACCTTGAAGGGAGCTTGGATGAGGGTGATCTTTCCCCCTTTTTTTTTTGCCTTTATTTATCTTTACACTGAAGGAAAATTTGAAAGATGAAGGTCCTATTCATAACACCTCTATTGATGCATAAGGGTTAAGGAAATTCAATGGTGGAGATCAAGCCAATTTAATTAGAACCAAACTAAGTGCTAGATTGGGTTGGGGCGGGGGGGGGGTTTGTAGAATTCAAATAAGTGAATGGGAGATGAGAATCGAAGAAAAAAGATAGGAAGGGAAAGTGAAAGGAATAAGAAAGCCTAAGGGAAGAAGTGGGAAAAAGAAAGAATTAGAAAGGAAGGCTAAGGAGAGGACTTAGGAGTGAAGGAAGGAAGTGAATAAAAAAGGAAAATAAAGAAAGTGAATAGGAAAGTGGCTATTGGAGGCTATGGAATGCACATGGGTGTATGTGTGTTTAATTTAGAAAACCTATGATGAGATGAAGATTGGATGAGAATGAATAGTTGAGATCTTCCATTCCTTAGGGTTTTGGTTTATATTTTCAACTTAGGAAAGATGGCTAGGGTTTTGATCTTTTGTCTACTTTAATCTTAGTCTTTAGATCATAGGGATCCCTTTATGGCATGTGAATCTTCTTTAAACCTCATTTTCTCTCCACCATTGGATTTTATTACCATAGGATGAATGGCCTTGATTCTTTAGAGATCTTCGTATACTTCATATAGACCAATTATGCATTACTATCTTGTTTGGATAAGGCATCCTCTTATTGGTTGATTTTTCATCCTTTTTGTTGAGTAGGAGAGAGAAAATAAGTAAAATGTCTTTATGTGGGCCCCATTATTATTTTTCTAAGTAGAAGCTTTTATTATATACGATTCCAATGTATATGAATTTAGCTTCTTCCATAAGCTTCTAAAAGCGGTGACATATGTGCAATTGCGCTTGAATTAGAAAATTGCCACCCTTCAACTCTCCTTTGGGTTGGAGTTGTAAATAGGGTTTTTAGGCAGTTCTGACTTCAAGAGTGATATCCAATTATCCTTTTGAACCTCCATAACTTCAATTATGGCATGTGTGACCCATAATGAAGGTGTCAAAATTTCTTTTTTAGGGTAAAGTTGACAATTTTGATGTTTTTTCATTTGTACCTTGGACCTGCAAAATAATAGAATTAACTTTAGTTAGTGATAATTAAATAATTTTTAAGGTCAAAACCTTTTAAATATGAATATATATGTAATATTTCTATACCCATTAGTAACTAAGAAATCTATGAAATAAATAGAGAAAGAAGAAACTATCTACGGAAAGAAAGTAAAGATTGACTTAGAATTAAAATAAAAACAAATAAAGAAAGCCGTAAAAGAAAGCAAGTAAATGTCTTCAACTCCAAGCTTGAATTCTATTAGAGGTCCCTCTTATTGTTCACCCAATAGGAGTTTGTAGACTTCTCTTCAACCCATAATACATTAACTTACCACCGAGCTTTTCTCATCTCCTTAATCTGAAATGCCATAGCCCATTAAGTCAAATCTTTCCCAAGGATCCCAAAGAATGAAGTGCTAGATCAGCCAAGAGAAGAGGCTCCTAACACCTTTCCTTAAAGATCACCACCCACAAAAGAAGTAAAAACAAAGAATATGGAATGCAAGTGTAAAACAAATTATTACATCTCCTTGCCACATACTCTATAGTTGAGGGTAGCTTCTTAAGGAGAGAGGCACAAGAGGATTAGGGATCATTCATCCTTAAGTTAGAGACAACCATAAAGAAGGCTTTCTACCTTAAAAAATTAAATAGAATAAAAAGAAAATAATATGCATACAGTGGCCCTTTGATTAGGACTCACCTATTCTAGCCTTAGGAGATGAGGAAGGAGATAGGTACTTTATTATGAAAGTAATCCCACTATTCAATAAGAAACCCTTAGCTAAGAATTGAAAGTGGCCTTATGAAAATATTTGTTTTCCTCTCAACCTTTAATCTAGGATAGGAAAGACTCCTTGCTACCATATATGGGCATAAGGCTTCTTTCCTTCTCATTTTAATCCAAATCCCAAAAGAAATACAAAAGATGAATAGGAAAGAATAGCATGCATGTGATGGAGATGTAATGAAGTGGATGACTGCGTTGAATTGTGAGTGTGTGTTTTTGTGTGGAAGGGAAGGGAGTGATAGTGTCTGTGCACTTAAAGTGGTGGTGGATGGTAGATTAGTGTGTCCAAGGGTGTAGGATGTAAGGCGTGGAGTGGAAGTCAAGTGCAAGATGCATGGAAGGTGGTGGGATATAGAATGAAAATGTAAGGGTTCATTGATGCAATTATGATGCATGAATCCTAGATGATGGATGTATGGAAGACTAAAGAAAAAAGCAATGCAAGATAGAAAGAGAATGAGAAAGATACATGCTACTATACAAGAAATATGTGTAAAACTATAGAGGGCTAAATGAGTGCAAAAATAAACTATGATGCATGTTATGCTTTATGTGTGCATGATGAAATCAAAAGAGAATGTAAACCTATACTAGAACTAAGATATAGAACTACTACTCAAGCAAGAAGATGGGAGTGCAACAAAGTGAATGCATGCAACTTAAAAAGAAGGATGCTATTATGAATTATGTGCGGAATTCATGAGAGATATGCATGGAAGATGCATGGAAATTAAGGGAATGAATGCAATGAAAAGGTGATGGGTATGGGAAGAAGAATAAAAGGAAAAAGAAAGGAAAATGGGTTGGGTTGAGGACCCTTACCTTTGCAAAGGATTGGACGTTTTGGCTATGGGATCTTGGGTAAGGGTGATATTCCTCTCTCTATTTCTCCTATGCTTTTTCTCTTGAAATCTAGGAAGACTTAAAAGAAAGGTTTTCCTTCTCTTTTACCTCATATTTATAGAGTTAAGGAGTGGAATCCATATGGATGGATGGCTAGGATGTAAGGAAGAAAGATGAAAGAGTGGTTGAGATGATAGGACAAGAAGGGGAACTGCATTGAATTGAGTGTGGGGAGGTGGGTTTGAAGTGAAATACACTTGGATATGTGAGATGGGATAGGAATGTTGGGAAGGAAAGAGATAATGGTGGGTAGGAAAGTAGTTTTGGTAGGGTAGGAAAGAGATTGGTTAGGAGGGAAGGAAAAGAGGAAGAATAGAAGAAAATCTAAGAGATTTGGTAGGATTTAAAAACTATATTAGTTTCTAGTTGTGGAAGCACTTAGAATGTATGGAGTTTCTAAATTTGTAAAGTGTGGTTGAGATTTGGTTCGAGTGATCTTATCCAAAAATATTCTTTACTCTCCACTGTTGGATTGGACTGTCCTAAAGTGAATAACCTATAGTCCATTGAGATTTCCTTATCTACTTTAGGTTTTCCCCTGGTTTTCTTTTAACCCGCCATATTTTTCTCCAGTCAATAGCATTCCACTGTGGTGGGACACTTTTTTCCTTGTTTTTAGGAGATTTTCCTTGAAAAGAGGTGAGCAGCCACTGAAAAACTCTTCGCCAATAGGATCTTGGTTAGGTCTTCATTGCAATATAACTTCTTAATGGTCCATCCTTCCTATGAATGTATCTCCATTGGTTACTTAGAATGTGTATCTACAAGGATAGATCTTGGCCTTTGAGTGCTTGAAGTGTAAGATGAGTTTCAACCATAGATTTCTCATAAATTATCTCTCTCTTCTCCTTGTTCTTTTTCTCCACCAATTATCTTTATTTCTTCATTTATTCCACATGGAATTGAATTGGTATTACTCAATTTTTTATGAAAATTTTGTGTTCCCCTTAGGTGGTCCCTTCCTTTGGTTGATTAGGAGAGACAAAGTAAGGAAGAAGTCTTTTGCACACCAGCCTTCTAATTATTATATATCAAAAGCTTCCATTGGATGTGATCTTTTTATGTATGTTCAGAAGATTTCTGAGGTGGTAGAATTGCATGCATGCATGATTGGTAATTTCTATCACATTACTTTTGATATGAACACTATTTTGAATGGATAAGGCTTGATATTCTATTAGGGTTTCTATCTACTCTAACTTCGTATTTGACATCAATTTCCAGTCTAAACTCTCTAACTTCATGTTTGGCATGTGTGGGTCCACAGTGTAGCTTGGTAGGCAAAGTTACTCCTTTAGGGGTAAAATTGTTAATTTTTTGCATATGTTTCATTTATAGCGTGGACTTCCAAAATGTAGAAATAGCCCTAACTAGTGATGATTAAGTGATTTTTGGGGTTAAAACCTACTAATATAGAGGTATGTATATAATATTTCTATGTATATAAAAAAGTGACCCCTATTCATCCATTGGCTAAATTGATGGCTAAGTTAGTGAAGTTTACAGAAAGGATAAGGGACTATGTGTAGTTATTTAAGAGGTAAAGTTGGCCATACAAACAACCTCTCTAATAGCAGGTTGGATATTTCCTTGCACCTTTCTTACACTAATGATGATAAGAGTATAAATAACATTGAGAAGCAAACATATATCTTCCATAGATAGTCATTTTGCTCATTACCGGGGACTGCCCACGAGATATTAAGTGAGCTTGAGGCCCTTGGACAATGATCTGCTTGGCTTTCTCCCTCGCATATATCGTTGTAACTTTGCACAAAGGATACGATGCCCATTAAAAGTATAGGAGCATGGGAGGTACATACGTGTTTTGAGACAGCCACATATAGATTGAAATGGTTGCATGCCTTAAGTCTGGAGGAAATCTATAACTTCCAAAGTTATAACTTTGGCCATGGTGCAGTTGCCCCACTCAGTATAGGGCATTTGCAAACTAGTAGACTAGCATATCACTTATGCATGTTGATCACTTCTACAAATTCTCAAGACCCTTTGCTATATCCTAAGTGACATGGATATGATCTAAATAGATAAGAAGTGCTTCATGGGCTTTCTGATAGGCTCACAAAAAGTGTGACTTCTTCCCTATGAAGGGTAAAACTGCTCCTTCTTACTGGCTAGTCTTATGAGGGCTTAGTACAATATTGTCTAAAATTCTCTAAGGCAAAAGATCAAATGAACAACAAGCTCAAGTATCACCATACTTGACTATGTCTAAGAGGTGAAGAAGAAGAGTAATACCTCTTCATATAGATGAAGCTGGAGGAGATAGGTAGGCATATTTTATCTAATAGAGAGGGACAGGTGACCCTACTATCTAATTAGTTTTATAGGATTATCATGAGCCTACAAGTGTGATGACATGGGCCCACATGGAATAGCCTTTGTCTTATCTCTCTTCAATCACCAAGAAGCTACTTAAGGGGTATCTCTTCTGGGTCTAGAGGAAGTAAAGTGTTATGGGCTACCATGTTTCCTTTTTTTATAAGCAAAAATATGGCTTCTTTTAGTCCTTTGTGAATTGCTCAGATGATTCAACCATATGCATGCATGGGGTTTCTATTGATGCTACTACGTTATGGTCTACTTGGACCATTGATTTTTCTAAATTTGGTGTATGAGCAATAGGGTGGATTGAGATATTTTTTTATACCTTTCTGATGATGATTGAGACTTCATTTTTGCAAAAAATAGGGATGTTTATAGCTGCCCCAATTTTATTGGAGGTCAGTAGGACCACATGACAAATTGTGAATAGACTACATGTTTATATTGCTCAAGGCAAACTTGTTTTGTAGGATGAGCTTCATAAAATTAGGGTACCTTTTTTACTTCCTTGGGGTAATATGGAATGTGGCCGTAGGTGGGCTTGGCCACCAATTCTTACTTGAACTTCGCCCTTTAGTGACTTCCAAATGACTATTGTCTTCTTAAATCTTGGTTACTATTGTTCACTTAGCCATTACTTTTGTTTTTAGTAGGGAGATGTGGATAAGTTGGTGTTAGACTAGGGGGTGTTAGCCCCAAAATGTGAAAGAGAAAAACTTGGTCCTAAAATTTGTATAACAACCTTGGACCAGAAGAAAGAAACTCCTGTCCTTGTTCCTTCAAATTAAGTTTAAATCTTTTTTATAGTAGTCATCTTGACGTTGGCTTTTGGATCTTCCATGGATCACTATTTTTAGCTTGCCGAGTAGCTCCTTGCCTTACCTACTATATGTTATACTTGAAATACTTTACTTGAGAGCTCTTTGATTCTCCTATTGTTATTCATGTTTTACAACCTCATTTAAGTGTTAGATTATTGTTCTTCATTTTGAGCTCTTATACCTCTTATTGTGCTCGTTTTTCACATGATCTTTGCCTAGAACATCTAGCAACTGTAGCCTTAGAAGATCTAAGAGGACCTTACTGAAATAATCTCAATCCATTCTCTAATCAATGCATGGAAGTATTTGTGTAGAGATATGGTTGGCTTGTTATCTGTCTTTGCCTCTTGACTATGGATCTCTGCGTTTATTACTGAGAATTTGATCCCTACCATTCTTCTCAAAGGTGACTCTTCTCACTTTTATTGTCTTCCCTCATTTTTTTGGCATATATTTCGTAATTTTCTAATTCCTGAGAGATTTCCTATGAATTTGTAAAGTTTTTGCTTGAATTTTCTCTTTGGTAACAGGTTGTACTAATTTCAGCAGTTCCCATCTACTTTGATGGTTATATATAGATGTCTTTTGTTTTTGAAGATGGGAAGAGGGATAGACATGTCTGTTTGGCTACTCATGAGCATTGTAGTCTTTTCTTCTTCCCTATTTTTCAGAGAAATTTTTGTCCCATATTTAAAAAAAATAAATCTTCACTACCTATTGGTACCTCTTCCCTGTTTGGACCCCATTGACTCCCAATCAAGCAATGCCATCCCTCGTTCAACCCATCCCTATTTTTTTTGCAAAGACCATGCTTTCACTTGTTCAATTTTCTTATTAGGACCACCCCCTCGACTCCTCTCTTAACATTTTTTTTTCTTTTTTGTTTAGAAATTGGGCTCTTGCCCATAGTTTTTTTCATGCTGCAACCTAGGTCTAGTCTATCATTTATTTTTTTTGGAAAATAAGGATGAGCCCTTTTATTCTTCCCTTTCTTTTCCTCCATGTTGGAAAATGGGATGAGCCATTTTTTTTTCATTGGCAAACTAGCTAAGCCCCATTAATTTTCTTCTCTTACTAGAAATAGGATGATGCTTCCTTCTTTATTTTGTGTTGGAATGGTGGGGAAGCACTTGTTGCTTCTCTCCCTCGCATCATCAAAAACTGGGAAGGCCCCTACGTTTTCTTTTCCTTTTTAAAAAAAATTCTCATAGGAAAATTGTGTTGGATTGAAAGATTTAGATTTGGAGATCTTATGTCAAATATACACACAAACACACAAAGGGGCAAGATTTATGTGGTTCTATAGATTGGGTCTACATCCATAGGAGAGGGAATTACTATCTCAATTACATTGGAGAGGCACATACAAACTTGAGGGATAATATTGCTTGATTCACCCACTCTTATTTATAGGAGTCCAGGTTAACAAATGTTAAGATTTGCATCACCTACAAATATTGAGATTTTGATAAATTCAATAATTAAAAATCTTGACCTTTTTGAGAAATCCAGCTTGCATATTAGGCACCCAAAAATCTTGACATTTTCAAGCAATCAGGTGCTGATCTAGTGAGGCAGTGCCGATTGTTGAATATGGGTATGGACTTACCAGTTCTCCCCCTCCACACTCATGGGGAGAGAATGCATTGTATCCTTTTAGTTGGAGTCCATCCTGATTATGTCTCTACATAACATTAGGGTCTTATATGTAACCATCTTTGTCAACATGTTTGATGGATTTTCTTTGGCTTAGATCTTTTCAAGCCTAGCTTTTCCTATGTCACCTCTTGCATCCAGTGATAATGAATGTCAATGTACTTCATACATGCAAGGTACATTGAATTCTTGCTCAAGTCCATAGAACTTTGACTATCATAATGTACCATGCATTCCTTCTCTGTGATACCAATTTCTTAGAGAAATCACTTCATCAACAATATCTCCTTGGATACTTTTGCTATGGTAATATACTCTACTTCTATTGTAGACAAAGCAACATACTTTTAAAATTTGAACTAGTAAGATATAGCTCCCCCAGCAAAAGTGAAGTGACATCTTGATGTTGATTTTCTGCCATCAAGATCTCCTGCCATGTCTAGATCTGTATATCCTTCCAAGATTGCTTATGCTCCTCCAAAACATAAGAACAACTTAGATATTCCCTTAAGGTACCTCAGAAACCACTTCAATGATTCCTAATTATCTCTTCCTGGATTAGACATGAATCTGCTCACAACACATAATGCATGACCAATGTCAGCCTTGTACAACCCATTACATACACTAGACTCCCAATTGTTGAAGAGTATGGTACCACTATTATCTTGTTTATCTCCTATTTTGAAGAAGGACATGTGCATTTACTTAGCTTGAAATGATTACTAAGTGGAGTGTTGACTTGATTGACATTGTTCATGTTGAACCTCTTGATTACCCATTCAACATTCTGTTGCTATGACAACTATAACTTCTCTTCTTTCCTGTCAAAAGCTATTTCCATCCCTATGATTTGTTAAGCTAGGCCTATGTCCTTCATATTAAAGGATTTTGATAATTCCTTCTTTAGCTTAGTGATCATGATTGCATCATGTCTAGCAATCAACATGTCACTTACATAGGATAGGAATATTACTATACTTTTGATGGGAATCTTTCAATGTTAAGATAGTGTTTTAGTGTAGTTTGCTCGCATCCATGACTTGTCATGAATGAGTCAAACTTCTTGTACCATTGTCTTGGTGCCTGCTTGAGACTTGGAGGCTCTTTTTCTACTTACAAACCAAGTTCTTCTTCCATAAGACTTCAAACCCTTTTGGTTTCTCTATGTAGATTTCTTCTTCTAGATCTCCATGAGAAAGATTATTTTGACATCCATCTGTTCAAGATCTAAGTTTTGAGTTGCTACCAGTCCAAGTATAGCTCGAATTAATTTCATCTTCACTACTAGTGAGAAGATTTCATCAATGTCAATTTCCTTCTTCTTTTTGAAGCCTTTGACAATCAATTGAGCCTTGTGTTTAACTAATTCATTGTTGCTTTCCTTATTGTGCTTGAACATTCATTTATTCTTTAGTGCTCTTTTGCCCTTAATTTGTACTGGTGCAAGATCTATTATTGGGTTTGAAGCACTAGCACTTGCTTTATTAGATTTTTTGGGCTTTTCAAAGTCCTTGTAGAACTGATTCTCATGGAACACTATGTCCTTATGTTGCATGATTCATCTCGTCTCCAAATCTTATAGTCTGTATTTGAATTATTCGTCTCTATAATTGACGAAGATGCATGGAGTGGACTTAGTGGACTTTATGCAAAGCTTCTATCTTAAATTCTTAGATATGGGTATGAAAGCTTTGCACCCAAATATTCTTAGGTGTTGGTAGGAAATTTTTTTGTCAAACTGCTTCTATTTTAGAATTTCAAAGTCAAGTGGTGCTTTCTATTTACTTGTTGATTAAGTAAAAGGAGGTTTATGCAACTTCTTTCCAAAATGGTTTAGGTAGCTTAGCCATATTAAGCATTGCATATTACTCTTTCTATAATGGTCTTATTCATCCTTTCAGCTATTTGATTATGTTGTGGGGTATGTAGGACTATCTTCTCATGCCAAATACCATAATCAGCATAGTATGTCTTGAACTCCTTAGAGGTGTATTAGCCTTCATTGTCTATTAGGAGACACTTCAGCTTCTTTCCTACCTATCTTTCCACCATTGCATGAAATATATTGAAGTATTCAAATACCTGGTCCTTACTTTTGACAAAGTATACATACACCCTCATAAATGCATCATCTATAATATTAGAAGGAATTTGTTCTAGCCTAGTGACTCCACTTCCATGGGTCCACACACATTCGAGTACATCAAACTCAATAGTTCTTTTTTATTTACAAGGGAAAGAGAATGCAACCCTGTGTTGCTTGCCAAATAGATAATGAGTGCAAGGGTTTAGAGTTATACCTTTAGCAACTTGTGGTAAGTTGCTTCTTCACGAGGGTGAATAACCCTTCCTCTCTCATGTGGCCAAGTCTCTTATGCCATAGATTCAGTGATGCCTTATCTTGTACTACATCGAGGCTACATTTGCAAATTTTTATATGGTTCTTATACATAGTGCAACAAATGTTCCCATGCAATGATCATAGCACCTTTTGTCAATTTTCAAGTGCTATTGCTAAAATAGTTAACATAGCCCTACCGATCAAGATAAGGACTGAGATTGGGTTCAATTGAACCTCCTATATATGCCGAAGATCCTTCAACACTATTGTGCAAGCAAGGTTTGTCTTAATTTGAGCATTTCTAATGCCTACTATCTTGGAGGAATTAGTATTCTCCATCTTCACAATGCCAAAATCACCTTCCAAGTAAGAAGTGAGGAATTCTTTATGAGGAGTGATGTGGTTGGAAGTTGTTGTATCTACCACCCACTTTGCCTTATTGTTCACAACATATAGGCATGACTCTTCTTCAATAGAAAGCACTGCAATGTCTTATGCAATGGTGACAAGTGTTTTACTATTGTCCTCATTTGATTTACTCTCTCTCTCTCTCTCTCTCTCTCTCTCTCTCTCTCTCTCTCTCTCTCTCTCTCTCTCTCTTTAATTTGTGACAATCTTTCTGCATGTGGCCCAACTTGCCACAATGAAAACACTTGTACTTTCTCCTTTGCTGGCTTTTAGATCTACAGTGATCCTAGGATCTTCCCTATTCTTGCTTTTACTTCTTCCTCTATCCTTGTCTCTTCAGCTATTTTTGTTTTCTATGAACAGGGCATGTGCTTGGTCTGAGCTAGCTTCTTTTCTCCAGGTGTCTTCATTAAATAGGGCATCCTTGACCATTGCCATGGTAAGTTTTCCATTTGGAACAGAATTATTGATAAACATCACCAACGTCTCCTAGTTGTTTGGAAGGGAACTTATGAGTAGTAAGGCCTGTTCTTTATCACCTAAGTGTAGCTCAATGGATCTGAGTTGATTTAAAAGATTTTGGAATTTATTGATGTGCTTAGTAATTAAAGTTTTGCTCTTCAGTTTTGGATTCACAAGCCTTCTCATCAAAAGAGCTTTGTTGGGAGCAGTTTTTGTCTTATGCATGTTCTCAAGCTTTTTCTAGAGATCATAGGCATGTGTTTCTTATGCTACATGGTGAAAAACGTTATGTTTGATCCACTAGCTCATATGACCTATTGTCTTTTTATTCATTTTAGTCCAGTCCTTTTTAAGGTTTCTTCTGGCTTTGCTCCTTCATCTTCTAGTAAATCATACAAATCTTCACAATACAGAAGGTCCTCCATTCTAGGTCTCTATAGGGTGTAGTTAGTGGCAGTGAATTTAATCATAGCTCTCGTTGTCATGACTCCTAATCTTGAGTCCTCCATTTGGTCTTAGTTACTTTAGTAGTGCTCACAGGTCTAAACTTGTATGAAATAGATGGCATAACTTAGTCCAAGATAGTTCACCGAGTTAACTTCTCATTATTTTCTGAGTTAACTCGTAATTATTTATAGGGGCGCTTTATGAAAACAAGGGGTGATAATGTTACATATGGGGGTGCCGTGTAAATATTGGGGTTGCTAATTTAGTCTTGACATGGGTGGTGTTAACACTTTTGGATGGCACTAATTTAGCCCTTCAATGGGTGCTTTTAGGGCTTATGTATAAATATCCTATAAAACTCCCTCTTCACCATTCAACTTTACAGTGCCTGGTTCATTCCACCGGCAAGGGATGGACGTTATTTCTTCCATCGTACTTTTCTTTCACACCAGTCACTAGTGATCTGCAGCCGTGGGTTTGAAGTCGAGAAAGAGAGATGGAGGGCTAATCGTAAAAGAAAAAAATAGATCCACTTGATCTGCGTAGAAAATTTCACCTGGGAATGAAGTTGGCCAAGTAACTAACGATATGATCGCTGTTGACACACATTTGAGAATTGATGAGAGAGAAACTCATCAGATCTGGATTTCTGGGCAAGAATACTCGCCAAATCTGAATTTCTAGATACAAGATATAGAGGAGTTGATTGCTGGATTTCTAGAGGACAAAAGAGACATTCAAATCTCCAGATCATCCCTCTTTTTAATGGAAAGTGAAATCTGAAACCATAATCCTGTTCATAGAAATCAATCCTCCAAGGGATCTGCACTGAATCTTTAGCTACAAAGGATCTTTAAAGGTGGCATAGCACTTGCTCATTCTTCGGCGGCTTACTGTTTTGCTGGTGTAAGACGCAGGTGTTGACAAATCAGTTCTAATATGATATTTTAATAGTTAACGAGATATGTTACAACAAGAAATTTGATCAATCCCAAAGTGGGTTTGCAAATTCACGTATTTGCTACAAATCGATTGGAATACCACTTGTTGGGATTGAAAGATCTGGATTGAGAGATCGTATGTCACTGACACATATATGAGATTTACTTGTTCCAATCTAGGTCTGCACCCACAGTAGAGGGAATTGTTATGTCAATTACATTGAAGAAATACATACAAAATGGAGGGATGATATTACTCGATTCACTTGTGGCAGTTTATACGAGTTTAGGTTCACAATTATTAATATTTGTGTCGCTCGCAAATCTTACATTTTGAGAAATTTAGCACTCGAAAACCTTGACCTTTCTAAGAAATTTGTGCTGCAAATTAGGTGCCCAAAAATCTTGACAGTTTTGAGAAATTAAGCAATGATCTAGTGAGGTGGTGCCGACTGTTGAATATGGTATGGGTGCTGACTATTGTATTTGGGTATGGAATAAATAGAGTGAGGCTCCCTTCTTTCTTTTGCCCGCCGCTTCTCTCCCTTGCATTGCTGAAAATTGGGAAGGCCCCCGCCTTCTTTTTTTGACCTTTTCTCACAGGAAAATTAGCTGAGCCTTCTTTTCTTTTTTTTTCTGTCGAGAAAGCTAGGACAACGAGGGAGCTCCTCTATTTCTTTATTCGCTAGAAACTGGGGAGGAAAACCCACCTCTCTCTTTTCTTCTTTTCGGTTGCCGAAAACCGAGGAACCCCCCACGAACCCTTTTCTTTCTCGTTTCTTTTTTCGGGTCTCTTCTCCTTAGTGGCCACGTGCACAGGTGTTTCTTCCACCGGAGTGGGACTTGGTTGACAAGGGCTCCTAATATTTTTCTGAATGCCTTTTGTCCTTCCCATCTTCATCTTCGGGAGTGCGTATTGCCTTTGGCTAGGGCTCGGCCTCCTTTCTTTTCTCTTGTCCGAATGCACTTGACTAGTATAGGTATATGGGAGAGTTAACAACCTATTCGTCACCTACTAACATTAGCTTTCACATGCTAATAGTCACTCTCTCTTTTGTTGACGCATATTGTTGGAGGCTTGGCAGTTATTTCAAATGGAGTTAGGTCTTTGCTTACCGTTCTTGCTGCTATTGGTATGTATGGCCCATTTCAATGCTTCTTTTTAAATTCAATGCTTCTCAGGTTGCTCCCCTCGCATTGATTAATTACTTCAGTTGGCCCATGAATTGCTGACATTCTCTTCATGATTCGACTCGATTAAAACCTATGTGTTCTCAGGTTGGAAATCAGATCCAAGTTGTTGCGAGATGGTGGTCATCAAGCCACTTGATGCATCAAATTTAGAGCAAGAACATCTGAATGCTATTATCAAAGGTAGATCAAAAGATTCATGTGCCCCGATCGTGAGGGGCACAAGCGATGGGGCATCTGCCCGCCTTCTAGTGTGGTGGCTCCTTCATTGCTTTTTGATAGTTCTGCAAATGGTTTTGTGATAAAAGTCACTCCCCTTATGACTTGTTCTTCATTTTTGGCAGGTTAGGGTCAGGGAGCTATGCCTCTCATCACAGTGTCATACTTGCTTCCCACCTTCAGCTGTGGCATAGATTTGCTTAGTTCACTTAAACGTGCCTTTGGACCTTTTACAAGTGTTGGTCCATCATCTGGTGTTAAGATTGAGATGAATGATCAGCTTGCCCTGTCATCTCCTAGTGTTGATGTTTATTCATAAGTTAAGGTTGGAGCTGGTTCGCCTGCTCTATCACCGGGTGAGAGGGATGCTTCCACCATTTCTACCTCTGGGGCCATGAGCCCCACTATTGTCGTTTCAGTCTACTTCTGAGATCATGAGTCCTACTGTCACTACTTTAGTGCCCTCAGCACAAAGTAGTGAGAACCCCTTCATATTTTCTTCATGTGTTCCTTTTGCCTACTCCATGTTGTTTATGATTACATTCCTTGGCTCTTCTCCTTTGCTTAAGCTCTCTCTCTCTCTCTCTCTCTCTCTCTCTCTCTCTCTCTCTCTCTCTCTCTCTCTCTCTCTCTCTCTCTCTCTCTCTCTCTTGCAACCAGGGACAATGGCCGCAACTGAGAATATTGACAAGTCGACCATTGTTTCTATGATGGTCCATATACCTTGTTGGCTAAAGGTGAGGAGGGTCCATATCCCCTCTAGCTCTAATTACCTTTATATTTCTTGTCACTCTTTGTCTCTTAGGAATAAACCTCTTGATTATGCTTTTGGCACTGTCTATTGTTAGGATCACACATGCGCGCACACAAATGATTTCCCAAAGAGGGACAAAGGTTTATGTGGTTTGGCCAACTAAGCTTACATCCATAGGGAGGGAGAAACACTTTCACTATAGAAAAATATGTACAGAGGTTTACACTAAGACTAAGATGACGCTTGTTGGTTCCTCTGGCTCCTTTCTATAGGAGCTTAGAGGACCGTAGTTACTAGATTTCTATTGAGAAATCAGGTCCTAAAGTCGAATCTTTATTTCTCTAAGATATCCCAAGATCATGTTTGATATAGTCTCCAAATATGGAGTCTGTAAATCTCACCATCTCAGGAAATTTGATGTCCATCAGGCAACATCGATTGCCTTATCTAGGTATGGACCCATCAATTCTCTCCCTCCATACCCACAAGAGGAGAATATATAGTATCTCTTCAATTTAAGTCCATTCTTGTTGTGTCTCTACATAGTGCTAGCTTCTCTTATGTTACTACCTTCATCAACATGTCTTATGGATTCTTATCACTGTAAATCTTCTTCAGTTTTAACATTTGTTCCTCTATCACCTATCATATCCAGTGATACCAAATGTTGATGTACTTTCATGTGTATAATACAGTGAATTCTAGCTCAAGACTAGTGCACTCTGATTATTACAATGTAACATATTTTCTTCTTGTGTGATACCAAGTTCCTAGAGGAACCACTTCATCGACAATATCTCCTTGTCAGCTTCTGTTGTAGCAATGTACTTTGCTTTTGTTATTGATAAAGTAATGTACTTCTACAACTTGGATTGCTAAGATAGCTTCCCCAACAAAAGTGAAGAGAAATCCTTATGTTAATTTTCTCCCATCAAAATCTTCTGCTATATTTGCATTTGTATATCCTCTCAAGATTGCTTCTGCTCCTTTGAAACACAAGCACAACTAGGATGTTCCCTTATATACCTTAGTATCCATTTCACGGCTTCCTAACAATCTTTCCTTGGGCTAGACATGAATCTGTGGTGCAGCTTTAAAATTACTCATAAGCATACGAATCAATGTAGTAATTTGCACATGACAGAGGTTTATCCTACAAGGAATCTTATGAAATTTTCTATTGATTGAATCTTATTTAAGTTGCTTATCTTAGCCAAAGGAAGAGGATTTGATTATACTAAGAATTTAAACAACATAGAATGGAAAACATGCATTCAATAAAAGAAATTAATACAAAACTAGAATGAATGAGTCAAGGAAACTTAATAAAAATGAAATTTCTTAAAATAATACTTTCTTCAAGCTAAAAATTTCTAAACTAATCTAAGATGCAAAACAAGTAAATACTAAATTTAAACTAATTTAAACAAATATCAATAACTAACTAAGAGAATCCAATGTCAATCACCATGTGCATGACTCATGGAAGTGTGCAGATGGTTCATGGATTGGGAAAAAGACCAAAAAACATGAATTAAAAGCTAACTAACACACAAAATAATCAAATAACTCACTAAACTAACTAAAAATCTAAATGGATTCCTAAGATTTCAAGCAAATAAGGTGTATGGATTGTTGGACATTGCACATGAAACATGAGATGAAAAATTCCAGCAACATGGTCTATAAGAAACAATAATCAAGTAAGACATGGAAAGAAACTTAACAAGCACTTTTCATAGAATATAACAAAAAACAAAAATTGATGTACTTTACTCCTGGAATTAAATAGTAACTGTGCTTCTCAAATAAACTTATTTGTTGACTTAAAAAGTACATCAAAATTGGTGCAGGTGTACCTAGAGAACAAGGTTGGAAATTGTGCATTTTTCTAATGCCTAGAACTTGATTCAAAGCAAGAATTAAACATGCTCCACTACTCTCAAATTACTCTTAGATTTGATGCATGTAGAATGCAAAGAGAATTCAAGAGAATAAAGGAACATGAAGATGGAAGCAAAAAACAAGAAAAATAGACCTAAATCTAATCTAGAAACAGGTAAAAGACGAAGGGGAAACAAGAAGGATCAAAGCTACTATTCTCTTAGATGTTATTAAAGAGAAAAGATAACTTAGATATTAAGAAAATAATTAAGAAAAATAAGAGAGATAGAAGCAAAGATCAAGGAAAGACCAGCTAAGTTCTATGCCCATGGAAGTAAAGCAAAGAACTAAAGAAGTAAGAAAGAAAGAAAAGCAAAAAAGTAAGGCAATGAAAATAAGGCACAAGTACCAACATGTAATTGAAATGTAAGAAGAAAGGAGAGGGCTTGAATGAAGAATGCTTAGAGCACTAAAGAGAGCCAGCCAATGGAAGGAAGGGTGGAAACCCTAGGCTGCTGGTTGTGAGAAGTGGAAGTCCTCCTTTGGGGTATTTATAGATGTTTTACACTTCTAAAAGTGATCTAAGGGAGAAGGAAAGAAAGGGTAAAGGCTAGGAAAGTTAAGATATTGGAGTGGAAACTAAGGTGGATGAATGGAAATAAGAATGGAGGTGGAAGTCTAAGGCAAACCAAAGAGGAAAGAATGTGGAGGCAAGGTGGGAGGTGTCAAGTTTTTAGGGAGAGGCATCTCCATCTTGTTCCCATGCATAGAAATCCCAAGGGGGGTGAGGTGGCAGGTAAGAAAGAGAGGCAGAAAGAGGTAGGAAAGAGACTTGGAGGAAAGATGAAAGAAGATAAGAAGGGGGAGGCGCGTCTTTCTTATGAAAGTAGTGTGGAATTTCCCTCCTCAAGGGTGTTTCACATGGAATGGAAAGAAATGAAAAGAGGAAAGAGAGAAAAAGAGAGAAAAAGATAAGGAAAATGACTTAGTTTCTCTTTGATTGGTCCATTTATGCATATCTTACAAAAATCCTTCTAATTATGCCTTGAAATCCAATTTTAGCATGTGGATAAATGCTTGAAATCTTCATTAAATAATACAATTCCATGTGGCATTGGCTAAGTTGGCTTGATGGGTCCTTTGGCTTGGCTTGTGTGGCTAACTCCCTTGGCCTCAAGGCTTGAATGCCTTTTTGCACGGGCCCATTTTAATCACCTTTGATGCTTCCAATTATTTTATTGCTTGCCTTACGATGATCTTTAAGTTTGATTTAGCTTTGCAATGTTGAAATGTAGATCTCTAGCCTTCTTTTGATCAAGATTTTCAAATCTTATCTTACTTGATCTCACTCATTGGATCATCTTCTAAATACCTACAAAAGAGTGAAAACCCCTAATAAATTCTAAAAAATATGATTATTCACATACTTAGTCTGGATGGGCTCTTGAACCTACCAAATATATAACTTTTGAATTATTGGGCTAGAAATGCATCTATCATGAAATTTCAAAAAAATCCTAGGAATAACACTAATATATTACATGGACTACTAATTGGGTACTTTTTTACAAAATAAAAAACATATCACACCCCCAACTAGAGTTTTGCTAGTCCTATGAAAAACATGCAAAAAATCATGAAACACAAGTGATTCCCCTTTTTGTAGGAACTCACATTGCATTTAGCATATGCAACGAACTCTTAAACCCTTAGGTTACCCATAGTACAGGAGTTGAGCCTTGTGAGGATTTGCGGTGAATATACCCACAAAATTCAATAAGGATAAGTCCTTTATTTATCTTAGAGAATTATCTTCCATTAACACTCTATTGGCTTTAATAATTAATAAAGATGAATGAAAAATTCTACAAGTTATCCATGTACCAAAGCCATTTTATTAGAGTTCCATCTCAAAGTGCAGTATGTGTATAACTACTTAAGTCAAAGCTTCTAAATATATGTGATTATATTCATTTGAAAAGATGTCTTAACCTCAAATTCTTTCTAGTATAACTCAGAAATAAAGCTCTCAAAGAAAGGGGTCAAACAAAATTCACTCACTATGTGACTGAGTTCAACATGATGGACGGTTCACATAATCTCTTTTTAGCACAAAGGAGGCAAAGAAATGTGATCCCTAAGAATAGATGTCATTACCAATATTAGTTTGTGTATTTCACTTTATTTCCTTCCTATTTATATATTCTTTAAGGCTATTGTCTATCTTAAGATCAACATGTCTTTAGATAGGACAAAACATAGGATTGGAATCTATTCTAAAAGAAAGGGTAAAAAGGATTCAAAGTTTTCAAATATGAGTAGAGGTCTTCTCTAAATGTTGAACAACTTTCCTTTTCTTTGTAATGAAGTGACTATCTTTTCTAATTTTCCTTTTCTCTTCACTTTTCTTTTTTCTTGATATTTTTCTTTTTCTTTGTATAATTTTTTTCCTTTGGGGGAAAGGCTTTTCTATGTAAACACTTCGATATTTTTCACTTCTTAGATTTTTGTCCTTTTTCTATTATTTCTACGATATCTATTCATTTTGAAAGATAGGTAATGGATATTTTTAGCTTATTTTTCTAGGTTAAGGTGGATGGAATTTTGAAAAGAAAAGGCTTATCATGAGGCTCAAGGGGTCTAATTAGTGGTATACATTACTAGGTAGGCTTTATGTCTTTGGGATAAAACAGGGAAAGCCTATATCATTCCCTTGGTTTCTTAAGGCCTATCTGATTTAATAAATGTTTAGGAAACAAAGTTAGTACACCTATTGTAATTCTTGACAATTGACCAAAACAAAGATAATGGGATTTTTCAAAGTAATGTATGCTAAAGAAATTATGAAATTATTTATAACCCTCAGAAAGATGATAGTCTCTAATACTCACTTGGGTGTGTAGGTCTTTACTGATTTCCTCAAGGTCTCTAAGTCAAAAGCATCTATTAGTCTAGACTACGCATTGTGTGTAAGTGTATTATGAGATTTAACTTTCATAAAATACTTTAGGGCATGAATAAGATGCAAAATTAACTACAAGCATTTCTATTAAGAAGTTAATGTAGGAGAAATACTAAGCTTCGACAAATCCAATTCTCATCACAGTAAAGGAACTTTGACCTTGAAAAAAGAATTTCTTTTTCTTTTTTTTAGAAAAATAATGAAAACTTAGAAATCTCATGCACATCTACACCCCCCAACCTAAACTAAACATTGTCCCTAATATTTTGAAAAGTAGGACCCTAAATAAAGAATGGGTAATGGAGAACAATAAGACTTTCTAAAACCCTGGGTTGCCTCTTAGTGAGTATTAAGTTTAACATCTTCAGCCATATGTACATATGATAAAATGCAAAGAAAGATAGTGATGAATGCCAGACTCATGATGGATGTAGGTGTCATGGGACCTAACAATATCTCCTCTACTTCAGGGGTTGACCAATTCTAGATAGGGGTTCAACCTTTGCCCATTGACTTGGAAATCTCCCCATCCTTTTCTATCTTAATGGCCTCATGTGGGTAAATAGTACAAACTACGTATGATCGAGTCCATTGAGATAAAAAATTTTTAGGAAATAGATGCAATGTAGAATTGTACAAAAGGACCTTCTGTCCTGGGGTGAAGGACTTTGATAGGATGTGTCTATCATGATTGCTTTTCATGCTTTATATATCTTGGATGATTCATATGCATCTTTCCTAGGTTCATCCAACTCGAGTTGGATTTTTTAGTGGGTTCCAACAATATCTAAGTTGAAGTTGAGATTTTAATGGCCCAATATATTTTATGTTCAAGTTTTACTAGTAAGTACGAGGCTTTTAAATGCCTATAGGGGTTTTAAATGCAGTATGATAAGAACATAAAGTGTCACTAAGTCTTAAAGATCAATCTTTTCCATTTGGATTGACAGTCTTTTCCAATATTAATTTAATCTCCCTATTTGGTGCTTTTGCTTGGCTATTAGTTTGAGGATGATAAGGGGTAGCAATCCTGTGGGTAATACCATATTTCTTTATTAAGCTCGCAAATACTCTATTGCAAAAGTGTGTACCCCCATCACTAATTATGGCTCTATGAGTACCAATGCATACAAATATATTTTCTTTTTAAAACTTGACCCCCACCTTATGGTCATTGGTCTTGCACAATATGGCTTCTACCCATTTGGACACATAGTCCACTCCCACAATGATGTATAGATAACTAAAAGAGTTTGGGATAATGTCCCATAAAATCAATGCCCCACACATCAAAAGGCTTAATGGTAAGAATGATGATTAAGGGCATCATATTTCTTTTTCCTATGCTCCATAATTCTTGATATTTAGCACATGAAATGCAATAAGCATGTGAATCCTTGAAAATAGTGGGCCAATAAAAACCACACTGCATTATCTTTGTAGTTTTCTTTTTAGAACTAAAATGGCTTCTACATGCATGGTCATGGCAAAATGAAATGATTTTATGATGTTCACTATCTAGTATGCATCTCCTAGTGACTTGATCAGGACATCACTTAAATAGGTACGAATCATCCCATGTAAAGTGCTTGACCTTGGCAATAGATCTTTTCCTATCTTGTTTTGACTAATGATTAGACATTTGATCTGTGACAAGATAAGTAACAATATCCATATACCAAGGCAATTGAGAGATGTGCAACAATTGTAATTTGAAAATATTTCTATTATAGGCACATTCTTGTTAGTAGAATTCAAAACAAACCTAGTTAAATGGTTGGCTATAGTATTTTTGGAACCTTTCTTATCTTGAATTTCTAAATCAAACCCTTGTAGCAATAGTATCCATTGGATCAGCCTAGGTTTAACATCCTTCTTAGAAAGAAGGTATTTTAAAGATACATGGTCTGAATAGACAATGACCTTAGATCCTAACAAGTAAGATCTAAACTTATTTAGTGTAAAAACAACTTCCAACAACTCTTTTTCTGTAGTAGAATAATTGGGTTGGGAATCATTGAGGATCTTAATAGCGTAATATATCACATGGAGGAGTTTATCGATATGCTTCCCCAACATAGGCTTGATCATATAGTCTAAAGCATCACATATTATTTCAAATGATGCACTCTAATCTGGCAATCAACTAATAGATGAAACAATTAATTTAGCCTTTAAGCACTTAGATGCTTTCATACAACCATCATCAATCAAATGCTACAATCATCATCAAAGTCAAAATTTGTCTCCTTTGTATGTAAGTTACACAAGGGCTTAGCAATTTTATTAAAGTCCTTGATGAATTGTCTATAGAAACCAGCATGGCCTAAAAATGGGCAGATTTCCTTCACCATCCTTGGAGAAGGAAGGTTAGAGATTAAATTCATTTTGGTTTTGTCTACTTCTATACCATTATGTGACATAATGTGGCCTAGAAAGATGCCATTTTGTACCATAAAATGACATTTTTTCCCAATTTAACACTAAATTCTTTTCCTAACACCTAGCAAGAACTAACTTTAAGTGGTGTAAGCATTCATCAAATGACAAACCAAACACTAAAAAATCATCCATAAACACTTCTAAATACCACTCCACCATATAAAAAATATGCTCAACATATGCCTTTGAAAAGTAGTTAGAGCATTACAAAGTCCAAAAGGCATACTATGGTTGGCGAAGATCCCAAAAGGGCAAGTGAAGGTGGTCTTGTCTTGGTCCTTAGGTGCTATGGGAATTTAGTTATTGCAAAAGTATCCATCAAGAAAATAGTAATAACTATGATCAGATGACCTTTCTAGCATTTGGTCCATGAAGGGAAGAGGAAAGTGGTCTTTGCTTGTGATCGAGTTCAATTTTTGATAATCTCTATAAACTATCCACCCAATGGTCATGCGAGTAGGTATTAACTCATTATCCTCATTTTGGATTATTGTGACTCCGAACTTCTTGGGAATAACCTGAATTGGGCTAACCTAAGTGTTGTCATATATAGGGTAAATGACATCAACATCTAAGAGTTTTAGCACTTTGTCTCTAACTATCTCTTTCGTATTAGGGTTATCTCTTTTGGGCTTCCATAGATGGTTTAGCATTCTCTTATAGGTGAATTCTATGCATATACGTTGTTGGGCTAATCCCTTTGATATCTACTATGGTTCACCATAAGGCTGTTTTATGTTTTATGAGAACATAAAGAAGCTTACCTTTGTATTCTTTATCTAAATTTAAAGCTATTGTTATAGGTAAAGATTCATCATGTCCTAGGTATGAATATTTTATATTTTTAAGTAATGGCTTAAGGACCAAGATAGGTGGTTTTTCTATAGATAGTACTAGGACAGAATTGGAAGGAGGAAGTGGTACCACTAGTGGTCCCAATTCGGAGGTATCCATTATAGGTGTAGCAGACAAAAGGTTATTTACCTCGTTAATGGACTTGTCTATATCAAAATCATAGGTAAAGTGTGATAGACATGCCTCAAGTGAGTCTAAGATAGACAATGGTGGACTAACATATTGAAGTAGACCTTCAATTAAATTGACTCCACAAGAATCATCTAGGTCTAGATGCCGATGATCTGCATTAAAAACATTGAGATTGACTTTCATATTACTGAAAGATAATTTCATTTTGTACAATTGATGATGGCATTGGATGTTGTAAAAAATGAATGTCTAAGAATTATTGAGATCTGACTACTGGAGTCTAACACATGCTAGGTATCCATGACAATGAAATCTATAGGAAAGGAAAACTGGTCCACCTGTATCAGAATATCCTGAACCATACCATATGGAATTTTCATTGATCTATCTGCTAACTACAAGGTGGTATTGGTTGGTTTAATGTCACCAAGCCTAAGTTGCTCATAGACAGAAAATAGTAACATGTTAACACTAGCCCCTAAATCTAATAGTACGCTATCAATGATATAGTTAGCTATAACACAAGAGATGGTAGGACAACCTGTATCTCTAAACTCAGGAGGCTTCTTGTGTTCAATTAAAGAGCTCACCTGCTCAGTGAGGACGGCTTTCTTTTGCACACTAAATTTTGCTTTTGTATGCAGAGCTCTTTAAGAAATTTGGCATAAATAAGAATGTCTTTAATAGCATTGAGTAATGTAATATTTATTTGAACATGCTTAAACTCATCCATTATATCATGGAAATTGTTTCCTTTCTTTACCTTGTTTAACAATTGAGGGAATAGGGCTTTAGGCACATAAGGTGCCTCCACTATATGCACAAATGGAGTAGGAGATTTTTGTCTTTTCTCTCTCCCATTTTTAGTTGGTTCATTCTTCTCAATAGTTTCTTTAGTCTACCCTACTTTGTTATCAACCTGATGACCACTCATAAGCATAGTTATGGACTTTGCTTGCTCATGGCATCTTTGGGTATGTAAACTTGACCCTAATTCAAACTGTCCCTCAGGGTTTGGAATTGGTTGACTAGGAAATTGAACCTTTTCTCTCTTATTCAAAGCAGTTAACAATTGGCTCGTTTGCATTTCTAATTTTAAAATAGCTAGAGAATTAACATTGTTGCTTTGTCTACTCTCTATGATGGTGTGCCTAGTTTCATCATGGTGTTTTAAAGTTTTCTTCATAAATGATTGCATAGTTTCCTTAAATGTGGCCTTCTGTGGTTATTGAAGAAGTTGAAAAATAGGTCGCTTTTGTGGAACTAAAGCCCTAGGAAAGTTTATGCAGGGGATTCATAGATGGATCTCCCTGGTAATTATTCTTAGACCATGATAAGTTAGGATGCCTAACCATCTCGGATTATAGGTCTTAGGATAAGGATTATTACTAGGGTTACAATATGTGTTCAAAGTATTCACTTATTCTAAAACATATTTAGTCTACACTTTATTAGATGGACAAGTTGATGTTAAATGTGGTGAGCTAAATCAAATAACACAAACCACTTGTGAAGGTTTAGTGGATACTATTATAGCATCTACTTTAATAGTCATTGTCTTGAACATATTTTCCACATTATCCATTCCTCTATCCAAGGAGTTGAGCTTATATGACATATCTGAGGTCACTCCTATTTCATATAGGCCTCCTTTCTTTTGAGGCTAGGTATTTCTCTCTCTGTGATTGCAATAGTTCCATTGCTGGGAATTGTCACTTAAAGTTTGAAAAAATTCTAGTCCTCTATTTCATTTTTCAACATGAGGGCCCCTCCACTAGCTACATCTACCATCTATCTATTTGAGGTGTAAGTGCCTCATAGAAGTACTGAACTTGCTGCCATTTTTCAAATCCATGGTGAGAGCACTTTTACAATAATTCATTCCACTTTCCCCAACATTCATAATATTGTTCATCTTCTCTTTGCTGGAAGTTGATGATTTCCCTACGAAGAGCATTGGTCTTATGGATGGGGAAGATTGTGTTTAGGAACTTTTTAGACAACTAGTCCCGTGTAGCAATGGAACTGATCTCTAAAGAATTCATCTATGATTTGGCCTTATCTTTCAATGAGAAAGCAAACAACTTAGGCTAATAGAATCATCTAAGACATTTCAAAATTTGAATACAACACAAATATTAAGGAATTCCTTGATATGTAGGTATGGATCATCTCTCTTGACCATAAAATGTTAGGAGTAATTGTATGACTCTAGGTTTAAGTTGAAAGTGGTTTGCATTGGTGGGTCATAGGGTGATGCATGATGGTATATTTAATTGGAGTGGCACATAGAAATCTCTCATAGCCTTATGCTCAATTACTGCTATAGAGTCTGCCATGGGGTTTTGAATTTGATTTCTCACCCCTTGTCTATGGGGGTACATTCAATCTTAGGATATAATGATACTAACTCAGTGTTCTGAGATTGATGACTTTGCATGCACTAAGGTGAAAACCTATCTTAATGATGCATCCTATAACTACAATGCTCAGAAGCCACTAGAGTGATAATAAATCTATTCCTTCTAAAAGAGTCCTAATAAGTGTTCTATTTTGTATAAGAAGTACCTAATTAGTAGCCTATATGTTATAAATTATAGGATTTTTTTTATGATTTTTTTTAAAATTTGTCACACAAGCACTTCTAACCTAATAATTTCAAAGTTTGATATTTTGTAGGTTCAAAAGCAAATCCAAAGAAAATATGTGAATCATCATAAGTCTCTAAGAATTAATTGGGATTTTTACTCATTTGTAGGTGTTGACAATGTGGTACAACTATCAAGATCAAGTAAGATGAGGATTGAAGACCAAGATCAAATGAGAGAGCCAGGGCCATTTCTAGCATTTCAAAGTTAGATAAAGGCTCAAGATCATCTCAAAACAAGTGGGAAGTTGATAGGAAGCATCAAAGGTAATTAAAATAGGTTCATGTAAAAACCCATGCAATTTTGCCACTTTTACATGAGAATTGGAGCCATGAATGAGGTTTCCTAGTTTAAAGGAAACTCAAATTAGCGATGCAACCCATTTAAGCCTTAAAGCTAAGGGATTTAGCCACTTAAGCCATCAAGTCAAAGGAGCCTTCAAAGTAAGCCACCAAGCCATGAGAACTAATGCCACATGGAGTCATACTATTGAATGAAGTTTTCAAGCAATTATCCTCATGAAAAAAAAATGGATTTGAAAGGGATAGTAGGAGTTTAGGACATGGTAAGATATTCATGCATAGGGGAACCAATCAAGAGGGAATCCATTTCTTTTCTCCCATCTTTCTCTCTATTTCCATGCCTCTTTTCACCCCACTTAGGGTTTCCACGTGAAAAAGCTTAAAGGAGGGGCATTTCATGCCATTTTCCTAAAAAATAGGCACTTTCCCCCCCTTCAAATTCTATACACTACATTCCCCACTCATCAACTCACCTTTTGTAACAATCCTCAAATTTGAATTATTTTTTGTGTAATTATATAATATATTTTTTTTGGATAAAAATTAAGAATTTAATTATATGAAAATGGAGTGCCACGGGAGTGACCCCATTTGAAAACTTTAAATTTGGACTTGAAACTATCAAAAATGAAATGCATGTGTTGATATAATTCCAAGAACACTAATTTTGCATGAAATGGAGATTGGAGTAGAAAAACCCAAAAAGTTTAGTAATTTAGAATGGTCCCAATATTGATAATGGCACCCCTGATTTTGTCTGTTGTGGTTGTAGTGTACAAAGACGAGATAAAACTGGGGGGGGGGCATGAGAAAAGGGGAAAAACCCTGGTGACCCACGCCCCATTCGACCTCTATATGGCAACACACGTAGGCCTAGATCTCCCGTTTCCTCTGGCAATGTCTGAATAGATCCCCTAAGTAGGTACCAATGCAAAAACCCCTTCCTGATTTTCTTTTCTTTGGCTCCGATGACAAACTAGATAGCCCTATTTCCCCTTTCTCCCTCCTTTGCAACTCGATTTCTATTTCTAGGCAATGACTATGTCATGGATGGTAGGCCACCACCAGAACCCTCCTCCATCTGCAATTTTCCTTTTCTCCCCTTCTTCCTTGTTGGTTTCTACTTCTAGCTGGCAAGTTGCCATTTTTTGTTTTTTTGGCTAACCGACACAGCCAATAGGTGAGCTGCTCATGCATTGCCATTCTCCCCTATTCTTCATAGGAGGGTTAACAACGGCGACCGCGTAGCGGCCATTGCAGAAACTCCCTTGCCCACCTGTCTCCCTCTTGCTCTCTCTGTCCCTTCCCTATCAGGCTCGAGTGGTGATCTGGCCAACGGCCATCAACCGTCCCTCCCTCTTCATTCTCCCTCCTCTTTGTTGAGTTTATACAATGAATAACTTGACAATTGCCAGCCACCATCACCCCTATTTCCTTTCCTCTAGTGAGTTAGGGCAAGCTAACTCACCAAGTCAACTCTCTCCTGACTTGTTTCGGGGAGCTAAGTTAACACAGTGGGCCGACTACCTCCTTAAGCTTTGATCCCTATTCTAGCTAATTCATGAAGGATATTAGAGATTCAAGATAACCCTCATGATCCTTGCATCGTAAGGAACAATACTTATCTTCTTGTTCATTGATCGAAGAAGATTTGACCATTGATTATGATAAGGCCTTTGATTGGATGTTAGATCATCTAATTTGTTATGATCTGACCTTAATTTATGATCTCAATCGTCTATTGTGATCCTCATGGTGTGTAGCCATATGATCCATATGATATATCTTAGATCTGAAGCATTTTGAGACGATCTAGTTGAACTTGATCAATGGCTAAGATCAATAGAGGTACATAGGTATGAAATTAGATTAAATTTGATGATTTATATCATTCAAATGATTCATTAAGATTGTTTGATCAAAACTACTAAATTATTCTTCAATTTGGGAAGATCGAGTGGACAATCTTGGCTAGATTACTACAAATAATGCAAATCGAGTACCTTCAAAATGATCAGTTAATGATTTTGCAACACAGATAGTAGAAAATTCTTTAGATTGAGGTATGTGGGTAGGATTATCATCCTAACCACTTAATTTCCTTGATTTTATAGTAATTAGCTAAAGTTAAGTATGATCTACATGTAAATGTACCTAGTTAGTTGGTTAAATGAGAAATTAATTGAAATTAACATGACATGAGTACGATCCCCTTAGGAATATGTTATGATATGATTAAGGAATGAAATGGATAGTTATTGGTGGGCCAATTCATCTTGATTTGGATTATCAACCAATTAGGGTAGGCCTCAACTTTTGATCCCATGGTTGTGAACCACTGGATTATATTGAAACACAATATATTAAGATATGGAAATATCATGTTTGCTTTATAGCTAAGAATCCAACTTGAGTAACTTGGATTCTAGGTGAGACTTGGATGTGATGTGTATGTTGGTAGTGGGGTTGAGGTGGACTGAGCTAAACTGGAGTCTGATTGTGATTTGAGAGGTACAGACGAGTGGTTCTTTGTTTGAGGTCAATTGTTCTGACATCTTTAATTTGTTTGTATATTTAGATTATAACCATATGATTGGTCTAGTCAAATAACATGTATTTAGTCAAATACATGATATGATATATTTTAATGAATTGATAGATGATAGGATTACAAATTATGAATGCATCATTCTTCAAGGATTAAATTAGATGGTATATATCTTCCTTGGATGATGATGGTGTTAGATGATTATTTTAACATGTTGATTATAATAATATATGGATGTTACTGAGATGTATGAATGATAATGATAGAGATGTGGAGTATCTAAGATCTTTAGTTTAGAATTACTAGCACATGCATTTCATTTAAGCATCTCAAGGATTTGATCTCATGTTTTGATTTAACACTTAACCGTGAGTTGAAGTATGACTTGAATTTCATCGTGTCTTTCTTTTCTTGCATGTAATCGAAGTTTGATTCAAAATTTGTATATGTGGGTTGCTGATAAGGGCGGCCTAAGAGGGTGGCTAATGAGGGTGGGTGCATGTAGCACTGGCAGGCTTCTAGGTGGAATTACAATTGTTATGTTTTTCAATACACACGCACATAAATCTCGATTTTTCTTCAAGTTATGCAATGAATAAATTAAATATGTATGCTAGATCAGAATTATGATTAAAATGCTCATGTATAAATGCATGTTATTTATTGCGAGTCATGCAAGAAAAAGTTGGAGACTATGGTACCTAGGTAATATGAAGGGACTCGTAAGAGTTGTAAGACTGTGAAATACATGTAAGATGAGAGAACTCGTCAGATATGAAGATTGTGGTACTCAGGTAATATGAAACGGCTCGTAAGAGTTGAAGACTGTGGCACTCAGTTATGTCAAATGACTCAAAAGAGTTATAAGACTATGAACAATAGGTAAGATTAGACAACTAGTAAGAGTTGAAGACTGTGGTTCATGGGTAAGACAAAACGACTTGTAAGAGTTGAAGATTGTGCTACCCAGGCGATATGAAATGACTTGTAAGAGTTATAAGTCTATAAATCATAGGTAAGACTAGAAAATTCATAAGCATTGTAATACTTTGAATTAAGTAATTCATAAGGATAATTGAAAGTCAAACAACTCTTGAGAGTACTTCTGACCCATATATGAATTGTGTTCTTTTGGGTCCTAGTGATAGGAAACCATTATAAGAGGTCATTAAGACACACACACACACACACACACACATATTCACATGAGATATTTTGACCTCCTCTTATGCTTCAGTATGGTTATGATTTCACATTTAATTGTAAGTTTGGCATGTATTTACATACATTGTGACTTAAGGAATGTGTTCTGATGTGGATGCATTGAGACTTTTTTATTTATTAGTTGTATACTAAAGCTATGTCCCAGATGGGATATGCCTATATGAAATGTATCATGGTGCTCATGGTGTCGTCGTGGGTTGGGCTGTGATGAATTGTGAGATTGTTTTGACATGCATGATTTGACTTGAGATTTGGGTTTTAACATGGATTTGCCTATGGTGAGTTGATATGCCCTGACATGGATTTTCCTATGGTGAGATGATATGCTCTGATTTCATGTGGCATTGATTTGCCTATGATTGGATCGAAAAGAGATTCAATTTTTTTATTACTTTATCTTGAATTTGTGCATATTGACAGTATGTATTATCCTTCATATGCATATCTTGTGATTTTACATGTACTGATGTTGTGCATGGATAGATTAAATACTGGATTGGATTTTTGTTATGCTAATTGCATTGCATATGTTTAAAACAAGCACTAGATAGATTATGAGCTGTTGGAGTTTGAGATGATTCGACATAGATTTGTCTACATCATGAGTTGATAACTGATGAAATAATATGAAATTACTTGAAATGAATTGATATGAATATCATCGTATGCTTAAGACTATATGACTGTGTAATGTTCTTCAGAACAGATTAAACCATGCATGTTGCATGCTGTGCTTTCAAAATAGTA
The DNA here is from genome assembly GCA_035236585.1 of Warburgia ugandensis. NCBI lineage: Eukaryota > Viridiplantae > Streptophyta > Magnoliopsida > Canellales > Canellaceae > Warburgia > Warburgia ugandensis. The sequence continues at coordinate 43,559,689 of CP141139.1, forward strand.
CTATTAGATCACCTGCTGAGTATGAGAAATACTCACCCAAATACTTAATTTTTACAAATTAGCTCCAACAAGATTAGAAGAAGTATAAGAAAATGTTAGTACTGCAATCAAGTGAATGAAGACAAAGACAAGTATGAAGGTAAGCATATAATCTATCCTTCGGACATGTATATGTAATTATTACAGTTGGGCTATGAGCTATGACTGGATAGACCTAGGGTTTATATATGAGTGTCTTACTTTTTCAAAATTACTTTGTTCGTCTTAAAAGCAAATGACACTCGAGGTTTTCAAAATGAATTTAAAATAAAAATATTTTTTCACTGCATTGCATTGTTTTTATAAAATTGTTTTCAAATAGAGATAGATCCCGCATTAGGAATTAGTTTTGCATTTAAAAATGCATGTGAAAACCTGGGTCATCATAGATTTATAAATGGTTTAGAATTCTAATGTATTTAGCTTTTTGTATATTGCCAAACTAGATGCTCAAACACCTACCAAACACAAGCTTACTAAGACATTGTAATTAGTTTACAATGTCTTAGGTTTTGAAGAAAGTGAAATGAAGGCTAAAAAACTACAGGTAGATGGAATCATGGACGAGGACAATAATAGCTCAAGACTGTGCTACCAATGTAAGTAGATGACTTGTATTTTATTTTCTTGGACATTTATGTACATATGCATTTATACATTTAGACAGTGAGCTGTGATTGGAAGTCTTGGGTGTAAGTACATTGTCCTTAAATGTTTAAATCTAAACAATATGAAAAATTATTTTTATCAGGTGATTGCATCACATGCATTAAATGCACAATGTTAGAAAAATAGAGGAGACTCTACTGAATTTTTTTATAGAAATGAGTATCTCATTTATCATATAATCCATGTTTTGTAAAGTAGCAAGAACACTATGGGTTCTTTTGTAAGCTCTTTCCATAGCAAAATGTTTCTGTTGTTTATTTTCTAAAAGAAATTTTCAACTAGAGGTCTTGCTTTTCAAAAAGAAGTTTTAGAAAGTCATTTAAAAACCTAGGTTGTCATAGTTGGTATCAGAGCTCAATTAATCATCTCACAGCTAGTCCACATGTCCAAAAGTCATATACAGTCAACTTGTGAGTGTTGGTTGAAAAGGTACAAGTTACAGAGATAACTCATACAGGCAATGTTTGCTTGAGAAATAGATGCCTACTATATGGGTTGGCATGCTTTAAGAAAATAAGGAAAGGTTGGTCCTTGTATGAGTTAGAGTATTCTCATGAGATTAGTATAGTTCTTAAGAAAAGACCTACAGTTCAAGACTATACATATAATATTTTTAACTAAGAACTTTGATTTTTGAAAGATTAGGAGACATTATTTATATGAGTAGAGACTACATAATAATGTCGATATGTTAGTAAGTAAATACCGAGTATCAAAGTACACAACGAAAGTAGCTCTTTATTGCTTCAAGCAAATAGAAAAACTATACTAATAGGCTATGTAAATGTTTAGAGTTTGAAGTTGGGAATCAAGTAATTCTTGAGGATTTTCATTATATTACAGGAATTATGAGAACTTGAATTCACGATGGATGACATGATATAAAATAGTCAATTTTATGATACTAATTGACTGGAATTATTGGCACGATTAGTGTATCTTATATGATGAGAATATTTTTAGAATCGTCTAAAAGATGATGTGGAGAGAATTTAGAGGACAAAATTCCTATATGGCTGGGGGGGTACAACAACCCTTGATTTTGAGTTAGTTTTTTGGTGTAATTATATTATCTTTTATTTGGATAAAAATCAACAATTTAATTTTGTGAAAATTGAGTTCCACAGGAGTGACCCCTTTTGAAAACTCTAAATTTAGACTTAAAACCATAAAGAATCAGACGTATGCGTCGATACAATTCCCAAGATACTAATTTTGCACGAAATGGAGATTAGGGTGGAAAAACTCAAAAAAATTACAAATTGAGAAGGGGTTAGAATTGATAAAGCCTCCCCCTATTTTATCTGTTGTGGCTACAATGTATGAAAACGGGATACAACTAGGAGGGATGCCAGAAAAGGGGAAAAAAACCCACGATCGGCACCCCATTCATCTTCTCTGGTGATGCATGCAGGCCCTGATCTCCTCGTTTCCTCTAGCAATGTCAAAACAAATTGCCTAAGTAGGCACAAGTGTAAAACCCCCTTCATGATTTTCTCTTCTCCACCATCGATGAAAAACTAGAGAGCCATGTTTCCTCGTTCTCCCTTGCCTACTACTCGATTAGTGTTTCCAAGCGACAACAGCGTCAAGGATGGTCAGCCACCACCAGAACCCTCCTCCATCCATAGTTTTCCTCTTCTCCCCTTCTATCTTGTTGGTTTTTGCTTCCAGCTGGCCGATTTTCATTTTTTGTTTTTCTTACCGACCAGCATAGCCAATAGGCCAACTGCTCACAGACCACCATTCTCCCTTATTCTTCATGGGAGGGTTATTAACGGAAACCAAGTAGTGGCCATTGCAAAACCCCCTTTGTCCACCTGTCTCTCTCTACCCCTTCCTTATTAGGCTTGAGCAATGATTGGGCAGACAGCCACCACTGACATCGTACCCCCTCCATTCTGTCAAGTTCAGACAGTGAATAACCTGACAGCCACCGGCCACTGTCACCCATGTTTCCCTTTCCTCTGACAAGTTATGGCAGGCTAACTCACCGAGTCAACTCTCTCTTAACTCATTTTTTGGAAGTTGAGTTAACACAGTGGGCTCACTACCCCCTTAAACTTTGATCCCTTATTTTGGCTAATTCGCAAAGGATCTCAGAGATTCGAGATAACCCTAGCCATCCTTGCATCGTGAGGAATAATACTTATCTTCCAATTCGTTTAACATGATCAGGCCTTCGATCGAATACCAGATCATCTGATCTATGATTATTTGACCTTACTTTACAATCTAAATAATTCATTGTGATCTTTATGACATGTAGGTTCAATATATCTTGATTAGAGTTACTAATTTATTCTTTGATTTGGATGATTAGGTGGACGATCATGGCTAGATTACTACAAATAGTGCATTTCAGGTAACTTCAAGACGATCAGTTGATGATCTGGCAACATAAATAGCCAGATATCCTTTAGATTGATGTATGTGAGGTAGGCTTATCATCCTAACCACTTAATCCTTTTTATTTTGTAGTAATTAGATAAAGTTAAGTATGATCTACATATAAATGTACATGATTAGTTGGCTAAATGAGAAATTAATGAAAATTGACATGGTATGCGTATGATGCCCTTAGGAATATGTTATGATATGATTAAAGAATGAAATAAATAGTCATTGGTGGGCTTGCTTCATCATGAATTGGATTATTAGCCAACTAGGGCGGGCCCTAGCTTAAGATCCCATGGCTGTGAACCATTAGATTATATTGAAATACAATATATTAAGATATAGAAATATAATGTTTTCCTTATAGCTAAGAATCCGACTTAGATAACTTGGATTTTAAGTGAGACTTAGATGTGATGTGTATCCAGGTAGTGGCATTGAGACAGGTTGTGCTAGACTGGAGTTTAATTGTGATTTGAGAGGTACAGACAAGTAGTTCTTCGTTGAAGGTTTGTTGTTCTGACATCTTTAATTTGTTCATATATTCAGATTATTACTAGACTATTGGTCTAGTCAAATAACATGTATTTAGTCAAATACATGTTGTTATAGATGATATGACTACAAATTATGAACGAATCATTATTTAAGGATTAAATAAGATGGTATATATCTTCCTTTGATAATGATAATGATAGAGATGTGAAGTATCCAATATCTTTAGTTTAGAATTACTAACACATGCATTTCATTTATGCATCTTGTGGATTTGATCTCTTGTTTTGGTTTGATACATAGCCATGATTTGAATTTCATTGTTTTTTTATTTTCTTACATGTAACTGAAGTTTGATTGACAAATTGTACTTGGGTTGCTGGTGAGGGCAGCCTAAGAGGGCGACCGATGAAGGAGGATACTTATAGCACTGCCAGGCTTTTAAGTGGAATTAAGATTGCTATATTTTAATATATATATATATGAATCTCAATTATCATAACGAGTTTCTTCAGCTTATGCGATGAATGAAGTAAATATGTATATTGTATTTGAATTATGATTAAATTGCTCATGTATAAGCACATGTTTTTTATCGCGAGTCATGTAAGAAAAGTTGGAGACTGTGGTAACCAGGTAATATGAAATGATTCGTAAGAGTTGTAAGACTGTGAACTATAGGTAAGATGAGATGACTCGTAAGAGTTGAAGGCTATGGTACTCAGGTAATATGAAACGACTTGCAAGAGTTGTAAAACTGTGAACCATAGGTAAGATGAGATGACTCGTAAGAGTTGAAGACTGTTATACTTAAGTAATATGAAGCGACAAGTAAGAGTTGTAAGACTGTGAGCCACAGGTAAGATAAGATGACTTGTAAAAGTTGAAGACTGTTGTACTCAGGTAATATGAAACCACTCATAAGAGTTGAAGAGTGTGGTACTCATGTATGTCAAACGACTAGTAAGAGTTGTAAGACTATGAACTATAGGTAATATTCAATAACTTCTAAGAGTTGAAGACTATGGTGCATAGGTAAGACAGAACAACTTGTAAGAATTAATGACTATGGTGTTCAAGTAATATAAAACAACTTGTAAGAGTTGTAAGACTTTGAACCAAAGGTAAGATGAGATGACTCGTAAGAGTTGATGACTATGGCACTCAAGTAATATGAAATGACTTGTAAGAGTTGTAAGACTGTGAACCATAGGTAAGATGAGATGACTCGTAAGAATTGAAGAATGTGGTACTCAAGTAATATGAAATGACTTCGTAAGAGTTGAAGACTATGGTACTCAGGTATTATGAAATAACTTGCAAGAGTTAAAAACTGTGGAACTTAGGTAATATAAAACAACTCATAAGAGTTGTAAGACTGTGAACCATAAGTAAGATGAGACGACTCGAAGGAGTTGAAGACTGTGGTACTCAGGTAATATGAAATGACTTGCAAGAGTTGAAGATTGTGGTACTCAGGTATGTGAAATGACTTGTAAGAGTTGTAAGACTGTGAACCATAGGTAATATTAGACAACTCATAAGAGTTGAAGACTATGGTGCACAAGTAAGACAGAACGACTCGTAAGAATTGAAGACTGTGGTACCCAGGTGATATGAAATGACTTGTAAGAGTTATAAGAGTATGGATCATAGGTAAGACTAGAAAATTCATAAGCATTGAATGATTGCTAATTAAAAAATTCATAGAGATAAATTGAAAGTCAGATAGCTCTTGAGAGTACTTTTGACCCATATATAGAATGTGTTCTTTTGGGTACTAGTGATAGGAACCCATTATAAGAGGTCATTAATACACACACACACACACACACACACACACACATATTCACATGAGATAGTTTGACCTTCTCTTATGCTTTAGTATGATTACAATTTCATATTTAATTGTAAGTTTGGCATGTATTTACCTATATTATGATTTAAGTAATGTGTTCTAGCATGGATGCATTGAGATTTCTTTATTTATTAGTCATATACTGAAGTTATGTCCCAGATGGGATATGCCTATATGAAATGTATCATGGTGATCATGGTATGGTCATGGTTTGGGCTTGGATGAACTATGAGATTGTTTTTACATGCATGACTTGATTTAAGATTTGGTTTTTAACACGTATTTGGCAAGCATGAGCTGATATGCTCAGATGTATATTTGGCATGGATATTCCTGTGGCAAGATGATATGCTTTTACATGGATTTGCCTGTGGTGAGCTGATATGCCCTGATTTGATGTGGCATTGATTTGCATGTGAATCAAAAAGTGATTCAATTGTTTTATTGTTTTATCCTGGATTTGTGCATACTGATAGCATTTATTATCCTTCATATGGATATCTTGTGATTTTACATGTACTGATCTCATACATGGATAGATTAAATCCTGGATGGGATTTCTATTATGCTAATTGCATTGCATATGTTTACAACAAGCACTAAGTGGATTATGAGCTATTAGAGTTTGAGATGATTTGACATAGATCTGTTTATATCATGAGTTGATATTTGATGAAATGATATGATATGAAATTTCTTAAAATGAATTGAGATGTATGTGACATGAATATCAATGTTTGCTTAATATTGTATGACTATATAATGTTCCTTAGAACAGATTTATTAATGGTTTAGAATTCTAATGAATTTGGCTTTTATATATCGCCAAACTAGATGCTCAAACACGTACCAAGCACAAGCTTGCTGAGACATTGTAATTTGTTTATAATGTCTTAGGTTTTGAAGAAAGTGAAATGAAGGATAAACAATTAAAGGTAGATGGAATCATGAATGAGGACAATAATGATGCAAGACTATGATGCCAATGTAAGTAGATGACTTGTATTTAATTTTACTGGAAATGTATGTATATACAGTTGGTCTGTGAACTATGGCTGGAAATCTTGGATGATTGTTTTGTGTGAGTTCATTGTCCTTGAATGTTTAAATCTAAACAATATGAAAAATTATGCTTATCAGGTGATCGCATCGCATGAATTAAATGCACAATGTAAGAAAAAATAGAGGAGACTGCTTGATTTTCGATAGATATGAGTATCTCATTTTATCGTGTAATCCATGTTTTGTAAAGTAGCAAGGACACTCAGGGTTTTTTCATAAACTCTTTCCACGGTAACATGTTTTTGTTGTTTGTTTTCTAAAAGAAGTTTTCAATTAAAGGCCTTGCTTTTTGAAAAGAATTTTTAGAAATTCACCGCACCTTCTCATCTCTTTCTTCCACCCTTCTCTTCCTCCCTCTTTCCTCTTTCCTCTTTCATATTACCTGCCACATCACCCCCTCTAGGGGTTTTCCAACCATGAAAGAAAGGTGGAGATGTTTCCACTCTCAGTCCTTATCCTTTTCTCCTCTTTCTTACATATTCCTCTCCCATCTTATCTTCTGCCTCACCAAATTAGGAATCCCCAAATTATACAAGTGGGAGATGCACCACCCTAAAAAAGTGGTGCCTTTCACCTTGCCACCTACCCACCACCATCATGCCTCTTTCCTTACTCCTCCAGTTTCCATTTTCCACTTTCCTATTTCCACCTTCTAGCCACTTCCTACTTAAAGTTCTATTTATAATGCTCCTTTATCATCCTAAGATAGGATCTTGTCCAATTAGAAAGAAAACACTCTATAAATACCTATGGATTCCATGTCCAATTCAAGTAGGGGGTTGGTTTCCAACTCCTTGAAAAGTGGAGTTTCATTCAAGGGAGATCAAGGACTCTTTTACTACTGTTCTTTGAAGTGTTCCATAAAATTCTTCAAGCTTCATTTCCTTATTTTTTACACTTCAATTCTTGGTTAGTTGCTTCCCTTAATTCCTTTCTTTGTTGCTTTGTTTCTTCGTCTTCCTGACTAACTTTCAACACATAAAACTAGCTTATCTTTCCTTGAATCTTGCTTTCACTCCTATTTTTCTTGATTAATTCTTCAAGATCCAGTTACTTTTTCTTGATAGTGACAGCCAAGAGAAATAGTATCTTGAATCTATTTTGTTTCTCCCACACATAGTGCTCTTGGTCCTTGCTTCAAACACCTTGTTTTTTCCCTAACTATTTGCTTTTTCTTTGTTTCTTTCCTCCATCTTTTACTTTGATTTTCTCTCTTGAATTCACATGCATGATATCTAAGGTTAGTTTAAGTTTATTTGAGTGTGTTTAATATTTTCTTTAGATCAAGTTTTAAGCTCTCAAAGAGTGTGTAATTTTTTTATTATGTATACATGTACATGCACTCTATATTTCATATCCTTTAGCATTCAATTAATAAAGTTCTTTGAGGATTATTATTCATGATTTTTTCCACTATCTAATTACTTTAGATATTGAGTGTTATCTTGTATAAAAAGAACTCGTTCAATTTCTTTCCATACTTGATTTGATTTGATTTTCTTAAGTCCTTGAAATTTGAAAATTTTCTATTAAATGTTCATGCCTAGTTTCCAGCAATCACTACATCTTATTTTCTTGATTCCTTAGGAACCCATTTAGATTTTTCATTTAATTATTAATTTCCTTAATTAGATTGCATGTTAGTTTGTTCAGTAATTGATTCCATTGTTGACCCCATGAACCATGCCCACCATCCCATGGATCATGAGCATCGTACTAGGGTGATTGTTTTTTTTGTTTTTATTGCTTTATTTAATTTTTTAATCTTACTTTAAAAATAGTTAATTTATTGTTTACATGTTAGTTTAGCATTAGAATGTTTCATTTTTGTGTTTTGAGGAAAGTGTTAAATTAGTAAAGTTTCCTTTTTAGTAAGTTTCCTGAAGTTAAATTGCTCAAATTAATTCATTCTAGTTTTGCATTATTTTATTTTATTGAATGCTTGTTAGTTAGAAAATTTTCTAATTTCATTGAATATCTTTATTTTTGGAAAGTTTCCTTTAGTTGTAGTTTTTAATTTAGTGCATGTTTCCAATTTCATGTTGCTTACTTTCCTTGTTTAAATGCAAATCCAATTCAATGTATCCCTTTGTCTAAAGTTAATCATTTTAAATAAGTTCCATCCAACATACAAATTTTTAAGATTCCTCATGGGATTGACCTCTCTCACATGCAATGCTACATTGATTCATGCTCTCCTGAGAAATTTCAAAGCTACACCAAGGTTTTGGTGTTGTTACCTGGGAATCACAACAAATTCGTGGTTGGATCTTTATTTGGATTTTTATCTTTAGTCATAGTTTTAGATTTCATTAGATTAGGATTTTTGTATCATTCTTGCATATTTTGTTGATTCCTCAAAAATTGACATATCTTACTTGTTTAGTGTGAGGGGATTAGGCAAAAGGAGCAGTAGTGATCCTGTGGGCAAAAACATCATTACTTGCTTTTTGATATTAGGTTTTTGAGTGAACTTGTAGTGAGGCCCCATTGTAATTTGCATTTAATTATTTGATTTTAAATGGGTTGCAAGAATACAGGGCAAGTGTGGGGTATGGTAGCCAACACATGATCTTCATTAGAAACCTCACTGTAAGCCTTCTTCACTCTTTTATTTTCTTAGTGTAGTTGCATTTAATATAGTTTGCTATTGGTTGGTAGTGTAACTCATATAGTTTCGTATCATTCATTTTACTTGTTGCATTGTATTTAGGGTTGTTGCATTAGTTGTGCACTTATTTAACAAAGGTTAACTTGAGTTCAGTTATAACCAATGCATAGCTACATGGTTATAATGTCCTGTATGTTAAGGTACTTGACCCTTTGTTAGATACCACATAGGTAGGCAGTAGTTTTCTTTCTTTGTACTGCATTGCATGTTTAAGTGTTTTATGGTAAAATTGATCATATTGATAGTAAGGGCCCCACAGGAATGCTCATTAGCTAAGGACTAGATTTCATTACCAAATCCTTGGCCAGTTAGGTAATCAATTCAATTCCTTGTATGCTAGCAATCCCAACCATTAAAGATCAATTTAAAATCAAGTCACAAGAGACTTAGGGTATTGAGCTCATTGAACCCTTTTAGAAGGAGAAGATCTTTTGTCACTACAGTGGCTTTTAAGTATTGTGGTTATAATGGGTATCCAAAATCCAAGTGATTTTTCCACACCTTTCATTGACGATTGTTGAGGTCTAAACACCTCCTTCTATGACAATTGTATTAACTATTTTAGAGAAGAACCTAACTAGTAAGCAATGGTCAAGCCTGGACAAAAGGTGGAGCTGTCTAGATATAGGTTTAAAAGCTACCACCCTACACATTATCAAAGATCAATAATTTAGCTTATTAAAGGGACTATTAGGGATTGACTATGCATCATTTATAGTTAAGCATCTCAGTTAGTTAGGATGCATCAAGTAGTTAGCATTTGTCATTAAATTCACATAAAAAAGTACTCATTCAATGTATGCAACAAATTTGTTTTTGAGTACAATGGCCTACCAAGAAGGGGATGGGAAACCACTTTCATACTATTTTAATCCTGAGGCAATACCTTATGAGAATAGTTATGAAATAGAGGCAAGGCATACTCCTGATTAGTCCAATAGATATGATAGATTTTACATGTGATGGAGAAAAATAGATAATCACATGAATAGGTTCTTTGCTTCTAAGCAAAATACTTAGGCATACCAACAACCCATGTAAGATAATTCCATTACAAAGTCATATCAACAACCTCTGTACAAGAATTATTATACAAGGTCATATAAACAACCTTAGTATAATGATTATGCCTCTTTTGAATCTCCATATCTTCCCACGTCATGGCTATCAAGCTCAACCTATAATGGATATTATCAAGAGTAAGTGGATGCAACCAGTGTATTCCATGAACCTAGTAATTATTATCCTTTGACAGACTAATAAGAGTATAATGGATGGGTTAGGCATCATGAACGACCATGGTCTCAGGAATATGAACCATGTCAGGAAGAACCATCATGGTACCACCTTGACTAAGACTATTGGACATACTAGGGAGAAAATTCATGGTTCAATCCTCTTCAAAATTTTCTAGTACCCCACTGACAAAGCACTATGAACCATACGAGTTTGAAGAAGCATTAGTAGAGACCCAAATTAGAGAAAATATGGAGCTATCTTTGAAAATAGATTCAATGCATGCTGGCATTGAACAATTTACTAAGGAAATGAAATAAATTAGGGAGAAGTACCATGTGTTCTATTCATGCAATTGTCCAACCCATATCCACTTGAATCATGCGCTGCTCCTTTTTATGATTACTATGATCAAAGATCCATTGTTGAAGAAAATGAGTTTTTAGACAATGAGCCATTAGTGGACACTTCTCACTGGCAAGACTGAGTAGAAATCCCTACATTTCTTTAAATTCAAATTGATCCATGCAGTGTAGAAGATGTACCCAAGTGGGTCCTATAGACCTTATTTGACCAAACACCTGATAACAATATAAGGCCACCTGCAATCTTATTTGTGCATACACAATAGAAAGAAGAAGAGTCAATTAATGTTCTAAACTCAACATCAACCAACTCTAGGATACTCTTTAGAAATTGATAAGGATTTAAGCCCCACCATTACTCTGCCTCTAGAAAAACCAGAACAATCTCTTAGGGAAATATAGAGTCAATCCCCAATTTCGAGAAGATGTATGGGAGAAGGAGGAAAAATATGTGCTAGTTGAAATGGTCACTATTATCCCTAAATTTCTTCACTCTAAGGTTAGTTTAAGAGTATTGGAGTGTGTTTTGTTACTTTAGATCAAGTTTTATGCTCTCAAAGAGTGCATAATTTTCTAATTATGTAAACATGTTCATGAGCACTGTAATTGATGTACTTTGGCATTCAATTAATGAAGTTCTTTATGGATGATTGTTTGTGCTTGTTTCCATTAGCTAAGTACTTTGGATCTTGAGTTTTATCTTGCATAAAAAGTGCTAGTTCAATGGCTTTCTATGATTGATTTGATTAGAGTTTCTTAAGTGCTTGAAATCTGAAAATTTTTCATTCAATGTTCATGCTTGGTTTCCAACAATCAATACATGTTATTCACTTCATTCCTTAGGAACCCATTTATTTTTTTAATTATTATGTTCTTTGATTATATTGCATGTTATTTTTTTCTCTAATTGAGGCCTTGTTTAACCCAAGAACCATGCTCACCATCCCATGCATCATGTGCATGGTACTAGGGTGAAGTTTCTTTTGATTATATTTAGTTGTTTAATTTTACTTTAACATTAGTTTATTTGTTATTTTAGTGTTAAAAAGTTTCCTTTCCCTATTTTAGAAAGTTCCATTTTAAAAAAAATTTAAAATTAGAAAATTATTAAATTGGAAAAGTTTCCTTTTTAGTAAGTTTCCTTAAGTTAAATTGCTCAGATTAATTCATTCTAGTTTAGCATTAGTTATTTTTATTAAATGCATGTTACTTAGAAATTTTTTTAATTTTAATGAATATCTTTATTTTTAGAAAGTTTCTTTTAGTTGTAGTTCCTAATTTAGTACATGTTTTGAATTTCATGTTGCTTACTTTCCTAGTTTAAATTCAAATCTAATTCAATGTTTCTCTTTATCTAAAGTTCGGTACTTTAAATAAGATCCATCCAACAAATAAAATTGTAAGATTCTTTATGGGATCAACCTTTCTAACATGCAATACTACATTGATGAGTGCGTTTGTGAGTAGTTTTAAAGCTACACAAGGTCCTACAAGCTCAAAACCCTAAGTCTCTTGCTACACAAGGAATTGATTTGATTAACTCGATATGCCAAGCATCTGGTGATGAAATCTAGTCCTTATCCTATAATGGTTCTTATGGGGCCCTTACTCTCAATGTGTTCCATCCACCAGAAAGTAGTAAACATGGAGTTGCAAGGACAGGAAACTAATGCATACATATATGCTATCTAACAAAGTAACCTTTGTTAAATAGCTGCAATCTAGTGCTATAACCCTAAATAAAATGCAACAAGTATAATGAATGACCCTAATCTATATGAATTACACTACCAACAAATATCTAAACTACACCAAATGCAAATACATTAAGAAAATAAAAGAGAGTGATAGAAGCTTATAATGGGGTTTCTGAAGGAGATCAAGTGTGGGTCACCATACCCCAGCTATAGTCACCGTTAGTTTGTTAGAGTGATCGTGATGCATACGGTGATGACTTGTTTCTCGGATCAGATCAACCACTATTCTCCTCCTTGGTGTTGGAACAAATCTATTTAGGAATCAAGTTTATTTTCTAGTGTCACTCTGACATTTTGATAACACTTGTTGTAAGGATCACACACACGCAAATAGTTTCATAGAGAGGGACAAAGGTCTACATAGTTCAACCACTTAGGCCTCATCCACAAGAAAGGAGAAACACTTTCACTATAGAAAAATATGTACAAAGGTTTACACTGAGATTGGGATGATGCTTGATGATTCCTCTGGCTCCTTGTTATAGGAGTTCAAATAATCATAGTTACCAAATTTCCATCGAGAAATCAAGTCCAAAAAATTGAATCTTGATTTCTCCTAGATATATGAAGATTAGTTTTAATACAGTCTTCAAATATGGCATCTATTAATCTCGCCATCTTGAGAAATCAATATCAATCAGACAGCATCGACTACCTTATTTGTGTATGGACCCATCATTGTCAACTCTCACATCATCCTCTAGACGGAGGAAACACTTTGCTCCTTCAAGTAGGAGGGATATAAGTTTGCTGTAGGGCATGGAATTTGTGGATCCCACTTTTAAATACATCACATGTGGAGCCAAGCTAGGTGTTTGGACCAATTCCAAGGATGTGTTGGTTGCTGAGCAAGGTAGTACAACAACATCCTCATTGATAGTTGTGTCAAGGGCTGCTTCTATTCGTGTGTATACTTTTTTGGATACAAGTTAGTTGATGTAGTTTTCTAATCCTCAACCCCTCGCTAGTTCGAAGGAGATAGAGCAACAACCAAACTTAGTGAAAGTTTGTCCATCACTTCAACCTAGGCCACACAGACTAGTTGTAAATGCACCTCCTAATGAACTCTAAGCTAGCCAACTAGGGTTGAAGTTGTGACTTATTTGCACTCTTCTAGAGAGTCAACCAATGACTCTTGATGGGTATACGTATATTGCATATATATCCCTATATTTAGAAAGTTTTAGCCTTAGAAATTACTTAATTATCACTAATTAAGGTTACTACTATTGTGTAGGCCTAGGGTTAAAAATGCACAAAATTACCAATTTTATCTCAGAAAGAGCAAGCTACACAATAGGCCACACATGCCATAAATGAAGTCTTGGGGGTTCAAAAGGATCATTGGGTGTCACTGTTGAAGTCAAAATGGCAAAAAATCCAATGTTCAACTTCAACTCAAATGAGGGTAAAAAGGTGGCAATTTTCAAATTGAAGCTCAATTCACACATGTCTCCACCTTTGGAAGCTTATGGAAGAAGCTCAATTCATATACATTGGAATCATATACAATGAAAGCTTCTTAAAAGAAAAATATGAATGAGATCACATGAAGACTTTCACTTATTTTCTCTCCTACTCAACCAAAAGGAAGAAGATTCAACAAATGAAAAGATGTCTTATCCAAACAAGATAAAGAAGCACAATTGGTTCACATGAGCATATGAATATCTTTAAGAATCAAGGCCATCCATCCTAATGAAATCCAATCCAATGGTGGAGAAGAAATGAAGTTTAAAGAAGGTTTACATGTCATAAATGGATCCCATCCCTTCACGTAACGATAAGTATGATCTAAGGGCTAAGAATGAAGCATTGACAAGATCAAAACCCTAGCCACCTTTTATATGTTGAAAAGTCAAACCAAAACCCTAAGGAAAGGAAGATCTCAACTATTCAATCTCATCCAAGGGTTCATAAATCATAGGTTTTTAAATCACTCACATACACATCCATGTGCATTCCATGCTCCACCCTCCTTGGGACTTTTTAAATATTAAAATCCTACATTCCCCCACCAAAATTCCATTTCCTTCACTTTTCTCCACACCAATTTCTTTTCCTACTTATTACTTATCTTTTTCTTCTTTTTCCTTTATTTTTCTTCACATTTTTGCCCATTTTACACTTCGACTTTCCTATAATGAAATTCATGCCTACCACGCCCCCCCCCCCCCCCCCCCCCAATCCTCTCTTCCAATAGTGACTATCTTATTTGATATCACTTCCTTCCTTGATTTCTAAGTTACTTCATTAGTCCCCCTTTCTAATTCTTTGTTTTTCCCTCTTGTTTCCTTCTTCCCTTAAGCTTTCTTATTTCTTTCTCTTTCCTATCCCATCTTATTTCTTCCATTCTCATCTCCCATTCCTAAATTTGAATCCCACAGCCCCATCTAGACCATGGTTTGTTTCTAATTAAAATGGCTTAATCTCCACCCTTGAATTCCCTTAACCCTTATGCAAGATATTTATAAATAGAGGTGTTATGAATAGGGTTTTCATTTTTCATCTTTCTCTTGATTGCATATCCAAATCAAAGGAGAAACAAAGGGAGGAAGATCACTCTCACCCAATCTCACTTCAAGCTTCCATGATCAATTTCCTTGGAGATGAAGGTAGGGTCTCAACCTAAGTCCTTGGTTCCTTTTTCTCTCTACCATCTTCTATCTTTTTCATTCACTTCTGTAAGCATTATTCATCTTATGTTTTGCTTATTTAGATGGCTAATTTTGTTGCATACATCATCCTTCATGTAACTTAGATTTGCATGCATGAATTAGTTGTCATTTTTCCGTAGTTTTGCATGGTAATTTCTCATCTTTACTTGCTTTGTAGTTCATGTTTTATATGATAATTCCTTTCATCAGAGTACTATAGATGAATCCATGTCTCCCTTCCATTCCATTAGGATTTACAAGCATAAAAGCATAAGGTTTCCAATGCATTCCACCAACTTTTCGTGGATGCATCTTTTTCCCATTCACTTGTATGGCATCTTTAGTAGCTTGCTTAAGTTGCATTCATGGTAGATTTACATGATATGTAAATCTACTTTTGATTTTTGAGGTTATATTTATTTTCTAGATCTAGGTTGTAGCATAGTTTCCCATTTAGCTTGCTTAGTTTCTATATTTTTAAGCACTTTCCTATTTTAGAAGTAGGTAGTTTCTAATTTTAGAGTTCATGATTAAAACTTAGATTCCTTGTTTTTTAGCTTTAGAAACTTTCTAAGTTGATTTTCATTCATCTTATGAATGTTTTAGGATTAGTTTAGGTACATTTTAGAAAGTATTTGCATGTAGAATCTTAGATCTAGCACTTTCCTAGCTTAGAAGTAGAACCTACCTAATTTAGAAACCCATGTTTGACTTCCTATTTCTCATTGCTTACTTTCTAGAATTAGCTTAGAAACTTCATGCATGGTAGTTCATTAGTAGAAAGCATTCTTAGTTTAAGAAGTCATGCTTATCATTGTAGAATTAAGCATCTTAGTTGCATGTAGAGTAAGCGTTCCACTTTCCATTAAGAAACACACACACACACACACACACACACACACACACACACACACACACACACACACACACACACTTACTTTCCAATTTCAAAGTTGCACACATGGACCCTTCCATGCTAGATTTGCATGCATCTCACTTTATTTCCCATTCCATTCTCCCTCACACACTCTTTCCATGTTTCCTTATCCATCCACTTTCTAATTTTATAGATCATGCATAGTTTGTGTTAGTTAGTTCATCCATCATTCCTCTTTCACTCTTTATAATTTCCTTTGCATGGAGTTGGATTAAGAAAAAGGAAGGGATTATTAGAGATAAAACTTTCTAATTTCTTAATTAAGGTTGAAGGGGACATGTAAATCCATCCATAATCCACCTAGGCTCCTAGCTAAAGGCTTCGTGTTAGAAGGTAGGAATACACCATGTACCTACTTATCGCTTAAACTTCTAAGGCTAGGATGGGTTAGTCCTAAAACAAGGATCACTATCATCAATTTCTTTTCTTTTTCTTTTATTTCATCTTTAAGGAAGGAAGCCTCCTCTATGGTTCAGCTTCCTTAAAGATGAATGGCCTCTAATCCCCTCTTTATATAAACTCTCTCAAGTTGTTCTCTTTCTTTTATGAGTTTTTGGCTTAGGGAAAATGCAGTAACCTTCTTAATTCCTTTTCCATCATTCTTCTTTCTTTCTTGGGTGGTGATTATTTAGGAAAAAGTATTAGGAATCCTCTTTCTTTGACTGCACTAATACTTCATTCCGAAGGATCATTGGATGGATATTGATTTGTGGCATGTTGGGATACAAAGGATGAAAAGCTTGTTAGTAACTTAGTGTATTTTGGGTTGCAGAGAAGTGTACAAGCTCCTGTTGAGTAACACAACATGTGAGCCCTACTAGCAAAATTCAAGCCTAGATTTGAAGGGCATTTACTTGCTTTATTTACATGTTTTCTTTTCCTTGCTTATGTAACAATTACTTATAAGTTGACCATTAATTAAATAGTTCTTTTTCCTTTTCTTAGTTAATTTATTCCTTACTTTCCTTTTCTAATTAGTATAAGTTCAAAAAGTTAATTTAATGTGTAATTAGTTGTAGCTTAGATAGTTTTCTTAGTTATTAGTTAATTGTAGTTTTAGATATTTTCCTTTCTAATTATGGAAAATTTGGGAAGTTTCCCTTTTTTGGTTAGTTGTAGTTTTATAAAGCTTCCTATTTTAGTTCCTTGCTTATTTAGATAGTTTCTAAGCTTGTTTAATTACTTACCTTCTAATTTAGTTTAGTTAGAAATTGTCCTTCACTTAAATACTAGCTAGGTTAAAGTAAGATTGCAAAATTTTAATTGACCCTGTTTATCAAGGAGTCTTCATGGGATTGACATGTGTTTTTTAATTCTATACTACAATAGCAATGTGTACTTGCAGTATTATTTAAGATACATCAACTCTCCTTGAAGAGGAAGTGGAAAAAGTATGCATTTCTAGAAGGTGATTTTTGGAGAGAGAGAGAGAGAGAGAGAGAGAGAGAGAGAGAGAGAGAGAGAGAGAGAGAGAGAGAGAGAGAGAGAGAGGAGGTTAAGTTGATGACAATTGTTATTCAAAGGACATCGGCGATGTAGCTGTTGGGGATGATAAGAAGCTTACTAATTTGCAGAGGATAGAGGTTGGAAGCTCTCACCCCATCAGTTTAGAAGAGGACAACACTCGTCACCATAATGTGTGACATGATGTGAGTAACCCCTCTGCCTTGTCATGTTTTTTCCTTTTCCTTTGTAGTTGGTTTCTTCTATAACACATATTAGCTCAAGTCCTTAGGATGTGACGGCTCACCCATAGGCAAATTGTGGAAGTTCTACAGCATCTTTGAGTGATAGGGCAAGGACCCTTGAACTTAGTCATGGTTTTAAGATTGGAAAGTGCAAATTATGGAGCTCTTTTAGAGGTAAAAATCATGAAACATCTTGGGACTTTGATGTGGCAAAATAGATAGGTATAGAAATTGGGTCACTTAGAAATACTTTAGATAGGGAAGGAGTTAGAAAGGAAGATAGGAATGGAAGATATGAAGTGAAGTTAGAAAGTAATAGGTGTCATGACAACTAAGGTGGGAGGTGCCACCTTTTTAGAAGGTATGCATCTCCCCCCTTGTAGAAATCATGGAAGCCCTAAGTAATGTGACTAGGATGGATCATGGGAAAGCCTTAGATGATAAATGGAAGGTGAGATCATGGAGAGAGAAGTGGAAGGTGGAAGGTGGAAGTGTGAAAGTAAGAAGACTTAAGGAAGGAAAAAGACACCGCATTTTTTAGGAAGGATGCATCTCCCCCCTTAAGTGTTTCACATGAAATGCTTAGGTGAGAAGTGGAGTGAAATAAATAGTTGGTAAGAGATAGAAAGATGGGACAGGACTCTTCTCCTATTGTTCCACCTTGCATGATATCTTTCCATATTTAATATCCTTTAATTCCTTTCTAATATCCTTTTCAAATAAATCACATTTTTGGCATAGGATAATTGCTTGAATTCTCCTCCAATTGTGTGACTCCATGTGGCATGCTTATCATATGGTGAATGGCTCACTTTGATGGCTCACTACTTGATGGCTTAAATAACTAAGTCCTTTGGCTTCAAATCTTGAATGGCTTAGCTTATTTAGGTTTCCTTGTTAGACTAGGAAACCTCATTCATCGCTCCAATTACCATGCAAAGTGGTGGACTTGCATGGCTTGTGCAAGGGTCCATTTTAATCACCTTTGATCTTTCCAATTGCTTCCTTGGATGCCCTAGGATGATCTAGAATCTTGATTTATCTTTTGGAGTGTTGAAATTTAAGCCTTAGCTTGATCTTTTGATCTTGATCATGAATTCTTATCTCAATCAATCTTAGTCAATGAATCAACTTTTGAACACCTACAAAAGATTTTTTAAAAATTCAATTAAATCCTAAAAAATTATGATGATTCACATACTTACTCTAGATTAGTTCTTGAACTTACAAAATAACAAACTTTTGAATTATTTGGTTAGAAATGCATGTATTAGGAAATTTTGAAAAAACCCTAAAATAATGTCTATAATTTATAATACATGAACTACTAATTGGGTACTTTTTACAAAAAATTGAACTTATCATATTCCCTAACTAGCATTTTGCTAGTTCCAAGAAAAACATGTAAAACATCATGAAAATAAAAACGGTTGCCATTTTTATAGGTACTCATGATTGCATTTAGCATATGCAATAAGCCCTTTAACCCCGAGCTTACCCCTAGTAGATGAGTTAGGCCTTGTGAAGGTTTGTAGTGAATATACCCACAAAACTCAATAAGGCTAAGTTCCTTATTTTATCACAGAAAATTATCATCCATTAGAACTCTACTGGTTTTAACAACTTAACAAGGATGAATGAAAAACTCTAAAAGTTATTCACATAACAAAGTCATTTTATTATAGTTTCATCTAGGAGTGCATGTGTACACAGCTACATAAGTCTAGACTTCTAAATAGAAATGCTTATATTCTATTGAAAAAATGTCTTAACCTCAAATTCTTACTAGTACTCTGAGAGAAAGGGGTCAAACAATGTTCTCTCACTATGTGACCGAATTTAACAAGATTGATGGTTCACATAATGTCTTTTAAGCATAAATGAGACAAAGAAATGTAATCCCTAAGAATGGATGCCATTACCAAGACTATAAGAATAATTCTCCTTAATTCCTTCCAATTTTATCCTCATTAAGGCTATCTTCCACCTTAAGATCAATAGATCTTCAAATAGGAAGAAACGTAGGCTTGAGATAGGTTCTGAAAGGTAAGGTATAAGGATTGAAAGTTTTTAAATCTGAGTAGTCTTCAATAATTGTTTGGACAAATTTTCTTTTGGGTGCGTTGAAGTAAAAATATTTTCTCTTTTCTTTTTACTTAATATTTATTTTTTACTTTTCTTTTTCCTAGAGGTAAAGGCTCTCTCTTTTATCATAGTTTAATATTTTTCACATGTTTGGATTTTGTCCTTTTTTTATTTTTCTACCATCTCTACTCATTTTGAAATATAGGTAACAGATATTTAATTAAGGTTTTTGGTTAGGATAAATGGGGTTTTGAAAAGAAAAGGCTTACCAATAGGCTCAAAAGAGTCTAACTAGTGGTATAATATACTAGTACGTTTTATATCTCTAGGCTACAACAAGGACGACTTATATCATTTCTCAGGTTTCTTAAAGCTTATCAGATTCAATAAATGTTTAGAAAACAAAGTTAATACTCCTATTGTTTCTTCCCATCTTGACCAAAACAAAGATACTAGGATCTTTCAAAGTTGATGTACCTTAAAGGAAATATGGAATTACTTATAACCATAAAAAAGATGATAGTTTCTAATACTCATAGGATATAAGTCTCCACTAATTTTCTTCAGGGTCTCTAAGTCATAACCATCTCTTAGTCTAGACTATGCACTACATGTAAATGTTTTCCAAGATTTAACTTCATAAAACACTTTAACACATGAATAAAATGCAGAATTAACCATATGCATGTCTATTAAGAAGCTAAAGTAGTGGAAATACTAAGCTTCAAAAAATCCAATTCTCATCATAGTAAAGGATTTTTGACCTTAAAGCTTTGAAAAACTTAAAAAACTTCTTCTTCTTTTTTTAAAAATAAAGAAAATCCCAACATCTCATGCATATCTACACCCCCCAACTAGAACTAAACATTGTCATATTTTGAAATATAAGACACCTATTGATAAATAGGTAATGTAGAATAATGAGACTCTAAAAACTCTGTGTTGCCTCCTAGTATGCACTAAGTTTTATATCTCTAGCCAAACATATCCTCTAACTATCATAAACCTAGACCTAACTAGGTAACCTAATTTTTTCTAATTCTATCCTTAGCAATGAAATTGGAAAATTGTTTGTGCCATTCCAAAATTTCATGGTAGTTAATACATATTCTCTACCTTGGAATTTTTGGCGGTGGTGATAATATAGCATGAAAGATTGCCATGAATTTAAATTTCTTAGGACCAATTGAGATGAATGGCCCCCATTTTTACCAAAATAAGAGATAATGGTGCCCATTGTAAGCAGTACTTTATAGTCCTACTTCTCCCTTACATTTTCTTGAAATTGGGGATCAAGTTGACTCTACATTTCCCTTAAGGGTTGTTCTTGTTTTTTTAGAGGAAGAATAATGATGGGGCTTAGATCCTTATTAACTTCTAATGTGTACCCTAAAGTAGGTTGATATTGATCTAGAACATCAATTGACACTTCTTCGTCCTATTCTTTAGGCACAAGTAAGGTTTTAGGTGGTCCTACTTTGCTTTTTGGTTTTTGATAAAATAAAAGATGTAGGTCCCAATTGGGTAATTCATCTACATTGCAAGGCTCAAATTGAATTTTAGGAAATATTTGGAGTTTTACTTGGTCTTGCAATTGAGAAATGTCCATTAATGAATCAATATCTAAATATTCATCATCTTCATCAATGAATATCTCTTCATCATAATCATAAAAAGAGAGCAAGACATGACTCAAATGGACATGAGTTGGAGGATTCCAAGTATGGTTGGAAATCTTGTAGCTTAGAAGGAACATATAGTATTTCCATCCTCGTAATTTTACTAAGGGTTTTCTCATCATTCTCCTTCATATGTTTCATTTCCTTAGTAAATTGTATAATGAAACTATGCATTTGATCCATTTTCAATGATAGAATCTCCATACTTTCTCTAATTTGAATCTTTGCTAATGATTCTTTAGACTCGTATGGGTCATAGTGTGTGGCATTGGGGTATTGGGAAAGAATTGATTAGGTTTGAAACATGATGGTTGTCTTTGATATTCTTGATAATCCTAAGACCATAGTTGTTTATGATGCTTAGCCCATCCATTATAGTCTTGGTAGTCTATCTTAGAATAATAATTACTGCTAAGTTTTGTGAATGCACTGGATGGACCCGCTTGCTCCTTATAATAATCATTGTAGGTGGACCTCGATGGCCATGATGTAGTGGGGTATGGTGGGTTAGAATGGGCTTAGTCATTATTGTACTCAGGTTGTTGAAATGATTTAGTATTTTTCATAGAAGCAATAAACTATTCAATTGACTTTCCAACCCATCCATTCTATCAAATGTATTAGATAGATCAAGAGTATACCTTCCCTCTGTCTCATACATATCTTCATAATGTAATGACTTAGGAGTGAAATAGTAAGAAATTGGTGGTTGACTATCCCTTTCTTAGTAGGCCATTGTACTCAACTTTATGTATAACAAAACAAATCATTGGATACAATGAATGACTACTCTTTTTTTTTATGAGAAATCCAATGATAATCCTAACTATATGATGCAACCTCAATGCTACTCCTAACTCTAAATGATGCAAAATCAATCCATAATAGTTCATTAATAAGCTAATTTGATAATCTTTGTCAATTTGTAAGGTGGTAGCTTTTAGACCTAGTTATAAATAGCTCCACCTTTTATCCAAACTCGACTACTGCTTACTAGTTAGGTTCTGCTCTGAAGTAGTTAATACAATTCTCATGGAAGGAGGCATTTAAACCTTAACACTTGTTAATGAAAGGCATGGGAAAATCACTTGGATTTTGGATAGTAACTATAACCACGAAGCTCAGAAGCTACTAGAATGACAACATATCCCCTCCTTCTAAAAGGGTCCTACAAGCTCAAAATCCTAAGTCTCTTTCCACTTGATTTCAAAATAAAGACTCAAAGGCTGGAATCGCAAACATAAAATCAATTGATTTGATTACCTAGGTGAGTCAAGGATTTGGTGATAAAATCCATTCCTTATCTTATGAGGGTTCTTGTGGGGGCCTTACTATCAATGTGTTCCATCCACCATAAAGCAGTAAACACACAATATAATACAAGGAAAGGGAAAATAATGCAACAACCCTAAATAATATGAAATAATTATAATGAATGACCCTAATCTATATGAATTAGCAAACTACACTAAGAAAATAAAAGAGAGTGAAAGAAGTTTACATTAGGGTTTCTGATGAAGATCAAGTGTGGGCCACCATACCCACACTTGCCCTATATTATTACAACCCATTAAAATGAAATAAATAATTGCAAATTACAATGGAATCTCAATACAAGTTTTTTTTTTTTTTTTTTTAAACCCTAATATAGGAAAGCAAGGAAATCCTAATTAAGTTGATGAAGCTTTGGCCCATAGGATTGCCGTTGCTTCTTTTGCCAAATTTCCCTTGCACAAAAATAAAAAAAGATGGTCAATTTTAAAGAATTAGCAAAATATGCAAGAATTATGCAAAACCATAATGCAACAAAATCCAAAACTATGAATAGAGATAAACAATCTTAATAAAGATCCAACCACAAATCCGTTGTGATTCTCTGGTAACGACACAAAAAACTTAGTGAGCTTTAAAGTTACTCACAAGCACACAAATCAATGTAGTAACTTGCATGCAAGTGATGTTGATCCCATGAGGAATGTCATGATTTTGTATGTTGATTGATCTAATTTAAATAATCTAACCTAGCCAAAAGAGATAGATTTAATCCTAATTTAAAAATTGAAATAATAAGGAAACATAAACATGCATAAAGTTAGAAACATTCTAAAGATAAAACTTGAAATAGAACTATATAAAACTTGAAATAGACATGGACTAACAACACCATAAAAACATACCATTAAAACTTAAGAGAAGTGTGCATGATTCTAAGGAGAAAAGAATGCATGAAATAATCTAAAATGGAATGCATGAGTCCTAGGACTATTGTGCATGGATATTAGAGAGGTGTTTGTGCATTAAACTAAATAAGAACATAGGATTCAATGGACTAATTTCATTAGAATTAAACATGTAAATTGTGAATTAACCAAACAACTTTATTGAAGTAAATTACTTACAAAAAGGATGTGCATAAACATTGAAATAAAGGAAAGTACATTGCACATAATTCACGACAAGAAAATACAAGGTATCAACTTAAATCTTCATGTAATCCAATGTCCCAATATGTATGAAAGTGATCCAAGTGATCCAAAAGAGAAGCAAAGATAAAGAGAGGGAAAAGATGGGAATGGGAGCAATGGGAAGGCAAGAAACTTAAGGATTTCAAAGGGCAAGTAACATGATCAAAGGACTACAATCTCTTGGCTATCACCACAAGAGAGTTGTGGTCCTTGAATACAAGGATCTAAGGTATGAAACAAGAGGCAAATAATCAAGGAAAGCAAAGAATCAAAGCTAGAATTCAATGC
Source organism: Warburgia ugandensis (assembly GCA_035236585.1). NCBI lineage: Eukaryota > Viridiplantae > Streptophyta > Magnoliopsida > Canellales > Canellaceae > Warburgia > Warburgia ugandensis. Next base: position 43,584,037 of record CP141139.1, read on the forward strand.
AATAAACAAGGAATCAAAGTAAAGAAACAATGAAGGAAACCAATCAAAGAACTAACCTGGACGTTGGAGTGAACTTTGGAGGCTTGGAAGAGAGTGGCTGCTATGAGAAGGAATTCATTGAAGACTTAGGGTTGAAGGAAGCTGGGATGCGCAACCTTTATAGGAGGTAGGCGTCTCCCCCTTTCCATTTCTTTTTTCTTTTCTCCACATGAAGACCCTAAGATATTTAATTTTTTTGCTCTTTTTAAATTGGTAAAGATGTACTCCTAAGTAGGTAATGTAAGATAGGATTTCCCTTGAACTTAGGAAGTGGTTTAAGATTGGAAAGTGCAAATTGTGCAACTCTTTTAGAGGTAAAAATTGTGAATAAACTTAGTACTTTTACATGGAATTCATGGGAAGAAATAGATAGGTTTAGAAAGTGGGTCACTAGGAGAAATACTTTGGATAGGATAGGACTTAGAAAGGGAGATAAAAATGGAAAATAAGAAGTGAAGTTAGAAAGCGGTAGGTATCATGACAACCAATGTGGGAGGCACCACCTTTTTAGAGAGAGAAGTGGAAAGGGGAAGGTGGAAGACGCTACTTTTTTTAGGAAGGATGCATCTCCCTCCTTGAATGTTTCATGTGGAATGCTTAAGTGATAAATGGAGTGAAATAGAAAGATGGGAAGATAGAGAAAGATGGGACTAGACTCTTCTCCTATTGGTCCACCTTGCTTGCTATCTTTCCATATTTAATATCCACTAATTCCTTTCTAATTATCCTCTTGAAAGTCATATTTTTGTCACAGGATAATTGCTTGAACTTCTCCTCCAATCATGTGACTTCATGTGGCATGTTTATCATGGCTTGAATGGCTCACTTTGATGGCTCATTGCTTGATGGATTGAATGACTAAGTCCTTTGGCTTCAAAGCTTGATTGGCATGGCTTACTTAGACTTTCTTGTTAGAAAAGGAAACCTCATTCATCGCTCCAATTATCATGCAAAGTGGTGGAATTGCATGGCTTGTGTAAGGGCCCATTTTAAGCACCTTAGAACTCTCCTATTGCTTTCTTGCTTGCCATAAGATGAGCTTGAACCTTGATTTACCTTTGGAATGTTGAAATTTAAGCCTTAGCTAAATCTTTTGATCTTGATCTTCAATTCAACTAAAAAAGATTTTAAAAAAATTCTAATTAAGTCTTAAAAAATTATGATGATTCATATAATTACTTTGGATTAGCTTCTGAAACTACAAAATATCAAACTTTTGGATTATCGGGTCAAAAATGCATGTGTTATGAAATTCCAAAAAAATCCTAGAATAAGGCCTATAATTTATAACGCATGGACTACTAATTGGGTACTTTTTATACAAAATTGAACACTTACTAGTTTCATCAAGTATTTTTAATTTGATTCAAAGTTTAAAAAAATTCTTTGTTCCTTTGATTAGTATTAGTGATTAGATTACAGCTTTACTTTAGGATGTAATTTAAGTTTTAGCTTTAGCTTAGGTCTTAAGTTAATCTTATACTAAGATTTAGTGAAATTTTAAGCCATCTAAATATGGGTTTTCATCCATCATAAGTTTGGCTAGAAATTTTACTAACCTAAGCTAATATTAGAACTTCTTTTTCTACTTAATTCATGATAGTTTTAGACTAGAAGTTGATTGAGTTCTAGGTTGTCTTTTTCATTAAATTTAAGTATGATTTTCATGTGAAGAATGAGTAGCTAATTTCTTTTTACCAGGGTTGGGATGAAGTTATCATTGATTGAATGAATTTTTTATTAAATAAAAATTGGAATAAAAATTGTGCTTAATATTATTTTAGGAAAATTAACTTTAATTCATATAGTTTATGATTTATATATAGATTTTATCTTATACTTCCTATGGTAGAGATATTAATTATGTTAAATTAGTAAGGATTAATGTATAAAATACTTTATGCCCTAAAAGGACAGACTATGCATTGAGTAAATATGTTAATATGTGATAATTCTTTAAAATAAGAAAATCTCTTAAATAGTGCTTTAAACAAAAATATTAAATGAATTGTAAAAATTCTAATTTCTTGATCATGGGTTCATTTGATTGTATTATAATGAATTCTAGACCCTAGGTTTTGTTTGTAAGTAACTTCATATTTTTTTTAAAGATTCTTTTTTTTAACAATTATTAGAATAATTCAATTTGTTGGCTAGGTTAAAGTGATTAAATTAGGATGTAATTGAAATAGCTAAAATTTGAAGTCCTCGTGAGATCAGCCCATATTTTTCATGTCTATACTATAGTGGGCCCGTGTGCTTGCGGATTTAAAACACATTAAGTTTTTGCCTCCATTGTTGGGAACTTTCAAAGGAGTTTTAATTAAAATCTAGGTTAATTCACTTTAGCACTAGTCATAAATTTGGATTGCATACATTAGTTGCATTTGTACATGTTTTTTCAAATCATGTAATTTTGAGGTCTTCACTTTTAAGATGCATATGAAAACTCAGAGAAATATTTCTTTTCACAATTTAATAATCATTTTAATGCATCAACAATTTGCATGATTAAATTTAAGATAATCTCAAAATTTAATATATCAAATTTAAGGTAATGTCAAACTTTAATAAATTGAATTATCAAAGCATTTCATGTAAATATCATGAATAAATCCAATGGTACAATATCATATATAAATCACAATCAGAGGCTCAAATAAACATTCAGGTAAATATCATTAATAGATCCAACGATGCAATGTCATATACAAATCACAACTAAAATCTTGAATAATTCTTTTAAATAGGAATACGTGTTAAATATATCAGACTCATAAGATAGTAATATATAATCATCAACGGTCACACCCTAAGTATACGGGGCTTATAATCATTCAATCGTAGTTCGGTCCATATTCATCCAACCAATAGTGGGTATACACATCCATTCAGTCAACACTCAATATACATATCCATCCACTCAACACTGGTCCACATTCATATTAGGAATATCATTGTTCCACACCACAAGGCATATCATCATACCAGTCACATCATAATCCATACACATTGTGCAAAATATACAACAAACTACTATGCTGCAGTGCACAACCATGCATCGAGATCCACTATCATGCTCCGCTAACACCAAGGTGGAAAAATACATCTTCGTGTCTATAAGCGAAGATAGATTGTCATAGTGTGGCCTTCCCATAATTAGCACCACTCGATGTTTTGCCTCACTATGGGCATGGTGTTCATATCATATATTTCAGAGAGCAGGTGACAAAACCTCATAACTCTCTTGGCATAACATTCACTATTTCTATGCCTATCTAATCCATGAAAATTCATAACACCTAAGTACTTGATACCCATGTACCAAGAGTGTAGCCTTTCTAGCTATCAATTCAAATATCGTGGAGGAAAAACATGCAGTGCATTCTCAAATCATACTTTTCAAACAATGAACATGCATTCCTAATCATGAAATCATAATTGTGCTATAATAATAACATCATATATCATATTATAGTTATTGCATGTATATCAACTTGTAATAATTTCAATTTAGAAACAGTCCATGCAATTAAACCTCATGCGAGTATTAAATGACATCATGCTTAGAAAGATCATGCAAGTTTAGAAAGCAGCATCTTAAGGTTCCACCTACCTCAAAAACGAGGGCCAGTCCTTCATAATACACAATCTATCTAGCCCATGCAAACTACTGGCATATCTATCAAACTATACATATTATATAACGTCACTTTCCATCCCATTATTCTCATTTCTAATTTATATAGTTCAATCATCATTAATTTAGATGATCTTGCATTTATTCATCACTAATTATAGATCTATTTCTTTAATATTGGTCTAATCATCAGATCCTGACCATTAATTAAGGATCAACTATCTATATCAGTTAATTGTCCTTTATTCTCACTGATATGTGTCTAAAATATAGTTTTTCTCACATTTCAATGATAATCCATTGATCTGATCATTAGATTCAACTTTGATCTGTTAGATCAATGGTTTCTAATTACCATAGAGTCCAATTTCTCTAAATTTGGAGTTATTAGAATGATCTAAACATTAGATTTGTCCAATGACTAAGATTGTTCATTTTAGGATTTGATTTATCTTAATCATATGTATTTGTATGTTTTCCATGATCTATTTGCATTTTAATAATTAATTCATTGATCTGACAGTCAAATCCAATTCTGATCAGTCAAATCTATGGTTTGCACTTTATCCTATGGTCTAGATTCATGGTTTTAGGTTTTTTGGACCATCTAGCCATTAGATCAGTCCATTTACCTTATTAAATTGCCAATTAGACATTTTAATGTTTAAATCATTCTAATCATATATGGTTTTGCATGTATTTCAATTAAATTAATCAAATTAACTAAGGTTTGATGGAGATTCTACCTTAAACCATTTAATTTGAAGTATTTGGAGGGTTTGATGTCTCTAATTGCATTCGATCACCTCTGATCTATTTGATCTAGGCTATCAAAGGTTGTTACTTATTGATTGCTAATCAAAAAAGGCTTAGATCCTCAATTTTGCTATGGAATGGGGTCCTTGTCATTGACACATATCCATGAATCTCTCAAATTAGATATTGGACTTGTATTCTTCTATGAATCTTGATTTTAGTGTTTCACGTTGATTTTTAATGGTCATATCAGAATTTAGATTTTTTGGGTTTGCTAGTCAAATAGGTGAATACAGGTCTGTATGAGGTTCAATCTATCACTTAGACACATTGCATCCGTGATGTTCTACCTGAATGCACCAGCGTGCGTCTTGGTTACTAGGATGCACACAGAGCCATCGTGGTTGGAGGATGTTGCACGTATGCATGGCCTCGTGCATAGGTGCGCTGGGGGCGTGCTTCTTCAATCACATCACTCTAGTGCATCCTTGATGCAAAACAAGATGTGACTAGTTAGAGCTAAAGCTAGGTAGCCAAAGAGGAGAGAGAGACAAAGGAAGAAGGGTTAGCTAGAGAAGAGGGTTTTTGCATGCGGTGACAGGAGATTAGATGCATTGGAGTAGAGCACAGGCATTGATTTTGGGTTTTTGTGCAGCAAACCAGAGGGGGACATGAAAAGGGAGTCTAACACAATTGACCAGATCTGGCAAGCGTGCTCAATCTTCTATCGCACCAGAGGTAAAAAGAAATAGGGGAGAGAGAATCCACTGTAAGAGGAGAGAAAGGGGTTCAAGCAGGCTTCACCGGCGAGAAGCAATGGGTCACCAAAGGAGGCCTCAGTCGAGGCATGTAGCTTGGGGTCAATGCAACCTGGTTCATGCATGGCTAACCAAGTGGAGAGAGGAAGAGAGGGAAATCAGCTTTAAATGATGAGTTTTATTTTTTTCATGTAATTATTATCAATCATAAATACAGACAATCATTGAATTTTAATGCCTAAACACTTAACTTTGCATTTATGGCTGATGTATCTAGCTCATAATTGCACTAGATACATGTGCTACATCATGTGGGTCCTACTTGAAGTTACTTTACCATTTTGCCTTTATTTAATTTAAATTACATAATTATGAATTTTTCATCAAAACTCTGATTTTCATACTCTCAGTGTTGTTGGGAAGCTTATTTAGTGTAGATTATGAATATTGATACTTCAAAATTGTTGATTTTATGTTTTCTTCAAGTTTATTCCTAGGAAACTCAATTCTTGAAATTTCAACTCCTTGTTATATACAATTCTCAACTAATATTTGCATGTGACGAAATCATAAAAATTAGGGGTGTTACAGTGAAGATCATGATTAAGGACTGAAGCCTATTTGCCAAGGACTACTAAGACTTCCCACACTTTACTCTTCCTTATTTAGGTTCTTGCAAGCATCCTTGCATTTTTCTTCTTTCTTTAGCAATTAGCCTTGTTAAGGGTTGGAGAGTGACGGGCCGAAGAACCACTAAGCTACCTAATTATTCTCTTTCTTTATTTAAATACTATGAGCATCCTATACTATAATATATATATATATATATATATGATAAATTAATAGCCTTGGGTCAAAGATTTTCTATTAAATGAGATTTTCTTTATAAAAAACTCAATGCATTAATAGAACTCTTGTTGCTTCTTGTATTTTATAGAAAAATCTCAGTCTTTTCCTTTCTTTCAAAATTACTAAATCTGTCACTTTCTTTCCTTATTTGTTGAGCCATGTGTATTTTTCTTTAGTCTCTAGTTTCCTCTAACCTTTAAGTTCCTATCAATAACCAAACAAATCTCTCTCTCTCTCTCTCTCTCTCTCTCTCTCTCTCTCTCTCTCTCTCTCTCTCTCTCTCTCTCTCTCTCTCTCTCTCTCTTCCTGGAAATTTTGAGCTTAATATTAATTATATTTTTAGTGGGATCTTAAGAAAAATTTTAAATGTACTATCTTATAAATTTATTGAGAATATTAATTTACTACATTATCCAAAGTTAGGAACAGAAACATAGTATTTATCTTAGCAGATTATCAAATTATTGGTTATTAATTTATTTAACCTTTTTTGTAGGGGCAAGTCATTTTATGGAGGATTAGGCCTCATCAAGCCACTAAACCTACAAGAAAGCTTCAAAAGAAGGATCTCTAGGACTATTAAAAACTGATTACGTGGGTGTCACACACATACAACTGATCCCATGTGCCCTGTCTGGACACCTACGTGGGCTAAAATCGAGTTCTTCATCATAAAATGCTCATCGGTGGATGTCTTCCCACTACATGCATCCGAACCATCAGACACACAAAAGGCACACCCGTGACCCGCATGGAACAGTTACTATACAATATTTAGTTTGTGTAATGTTTGTTTTTTGACCCCTACTCTACATGTTCCTAATATGTTATTGAACAATATTTTAGTTTGTTCAATGTCTTTACCTATTCTTGTCTTAGTATATAGCATAGACAAGGAATAAATTATATTACGCTTGATAAAGTAGAAAGGTTTAGGAACAATTCCTTTGAAAAGTGTCATGCCATTTTACGACTTTAGTAAGAGTATGTCATAACTTTGAAAATAAAGATCATCTCATTAGCGGCATATTGGGACACACTAGGCATGATACACGAAGGACCAAGAAAATTTAAATTCCCATAATCTGGCTGAGGCAACCTGCTTTTTCTCAGCGCTGTCTATTCCTTGTGCCATACTCTCCGAAGAGGATAAGTTAGGCACTTGCGAGCAGAGGTCCCACTTTTTGCTCAAGTAGCCAGCATTGGATGATACAACATGTTCATTTGACCGAAGAGAAAATCTTAGGCACTGCTTGTGGAGGTCCCACTTTTTGCTGAATGGGCCCAACATCAAATGATCCCACCTGTTCACCTGATTGCAGTGAAGTTGAATGTCAAGTACTTCAAAATGTGTATAAATTGGATGAACTAGCATCTAAAAGTTTTATACTTTTGATCCATGTAAATGGCCTGTTTAGAAACATTTCTGAAGTGTGCTTGGTCACATGTTTGGATTTGTTACTTTTCGCTTCGACCAGGGAACAGATTAGGATTGTATGTAAGCGAAAGCGTGCGAGTGATTTGCTTTGTAAAGAAAATCAACAAGTCTGCGTGCACCATCAAATCATCATGATTTTTGTTTGTGAGGTATCCACAGCCGAAGTGATCAGATGATCAGTTAGATCAACAAAGATAGGCTCCTTAATGCAAAAGGTGGGGAATCTCGTAATCAAATGCCTTAAACGTAATTGGGTCTAGCATTCTTATGCCACATTTTTCATCTTCTGTTCTGTTTAAAGGACATGGATCAGAAGTTACGAGTTGTCAAGTGGATTAGAAATAGCTTCACGGATCATCCAGAACCAGCTTCCCAAATAGATGGCTGGAATCACTGAAGAGAGACTGGACCCGACTAGGGTATATTCTCAAACGAAACCGAGCCAACCTTTAATCAGCGGAATTATGGTACTTCCGTCCAAAATTGCAGTATCACAAGGTTGCCCTTTAAGTTTTACCAGCTGAAAAGTTTTCTTGTATATTAGTACTGCTGACAACCTGCAAAGAATTTGCAACTTGCTTCTTTGGCCATCAACAAATGCTGCATAATTAATTTCACATAGTAACTATGCACAAGTTATTGACTCATTTGCTTACAAGGTTCTTGAGACTGCCAGGAAGCCTTTAAACATTTAGAGGTGACTTCAACGGACAGTTAAAAGATACAGCAACGTAATCTCATACAGGAAAACAAAGTATTGCGAACCGAATTATAGTACAACATTTGTTACTTGCCCTTTTGCCATGAAGCATGTATACGATTTCTTAGCAGTTGTTTGCTGAATTTTTGTGCAACTCTAGGAGCTCTTCTTATGGACCCAGTACTAATCTTCCAATGCTCTGCTGATAAGTGTTAGATGAATGATTTAAAGGTGGAGGGTTGAAGCTAAAACTTTCTGCTTGCTCTTCTTTAGATTCATAATGATTTGTTCCATCTCTTGGGGTTCCATAATAAGCTGGAACAGGGGTTGCTTGAATATTACCACAACCAGCGTCTTCAGTGATTTGAACATGGCTCTGGGTTTGATCTTTGTCTAGAGTTTGATGCTTCTCATTTGATCTATTTTCAGAACTCAAGCTAATACCAACACCAAGATCAAGGCTAATCACATCGCTTTCTTCTGATTGATTATAAAGCTGATGAATGATTCTGGTAGTTTCTTCAGTCTGTATTATGTCGCTTAAAGTTGCTGACAAGTGACCATTAGTAGCATTGGCATCATTCAATACTGCTGGCCCGGTAGTATCATGGCTACTGGTCCTAGTAGCAGGTACATCGTGGTTATGTTTTCCTTCATACGTGGTTATGACTGCTTTTGGGTCATGCGACGCCCTCTCCACATGCTTCCTAACTGAGCATCCAGCATTTGTGCACTTGTAGTAACTCCTGCATAACACCAGTAGGATGAGAATGCCATGCAGATACCAAGGCAGAATTTCATGGAAGCTTCAGTATATAGTGTATGAAGTCCAGAGATACAAGACCAAGTTCCATGTAAGCACCACAGGGAACACAGCATATGATCGAAGAAGCTTTTCTCATTCCTATCAATATCCAGAAGGTGCTAAAATAGTTGTTCTATGTCCAAAAATCAGAAAAAGGAGAAAGAAAAACTTATGGAGTTTTGTCCAAGACTGGAGATGCATGTACTGGCTCGGATCCATCAGATAAGATCAAAAGACAAGTTAAATATTAAACATGAGAACATTAACTTTTACCTTGTACAGACCACACAAATCTAATCACAAAGCATCAGGGAACTTCTTCATAAAACCCAAAAACACTGTGAGAACGAAACTCTCATGCATTACTGTAGGAATTATACCATACACAGAAAGGAGTTAAGATTGGTAAAGAACTCCCGTACCTGCTGGTAGCTGAGATGGGATATATAATATAAGTGTTCAACTTGAACTTTGGCTACAGAGAAATAAATACTTCATATAAGATGCAATACAGCATTTGAAGCCACTTACTCTCATTTTCATGGTAATAAGATATTCTTACACGGAAACTGCATTGTAATCTGTAATGCCATGTGCAAAAACTAGCACGTCTTTTTCAAGAAAGAAATATTTTTGGATAATAACTCAAGGAACTAACAATAAGTAAGAAATATGAAGGTACTATTTATTGTTATAAGCTATAGATAGAATGATTTGACCCTTAGGCTTTCAGTGACATGGGAGTGACCCAAGATTCCAAGATCAACAATGGATCAAAGGACATCAAGGATGATCTATAGCTACGGAAGGCCAAGATCACCATCAAACTCTCTTGCATTGTAATATTGTAAGCGTGATTGTTCATGGAAGGATGAACATGTTAAACAGGGAGTGCCTGAACGTGTCCATTTAAGCAGGATGTCTTTGGGCCTTGATGAAAGACGCCTAAAAATGTTCCATAATGGATGTCTTGAATCAAATCTTGAGGAACATCTTGGAGATTCTCAAATGGACATTCTAGATCTGCTGTTTGGAAATCATCCTATAACTAGTCAAAGTTTTCTAGCTCAAAATGGGTCAAAAACACCTCCTACAAGTCTTTCTTGGTCAAGGGTCAAAGGTGTTGACTAATCAAAGATTCCAAGCTACCAGATTAAGGAAAGTTCTTGCATGAGAAGTCATAGAGTTTAGGAACTCATTAATTTGTAATACATATATTTAGATGTTGCTTGATTGTATTTGGTAACTACCCAATGTTTAGAAAGATTTGACTAGTAAACACCCAAGTTTAGGAAAGTCTTGTTAGGCAAATACCTCATATTTTGAAAGTACTATCTAGCCTTGGAAACTATTGTAGTTAGATAGTTGCTTGGTAGATTTGTACATTTCTTATTTGGGAGGGCTGTTCCTATCTATATACACATTTGTTATAAATCAAAGAATGACATTAGATTAAATTATTCCATTGGGCGTTTTTTCAGGTGTTGAATGTTTATTGCCTCTCAGCTGACAATGTTTTCTGTATCTCTTGGAGAAGTCCAATAGTGGTGAGGCGCCTAACTTTGTATCCCTAATGTGGCAAGTGATCTGTACCCTTGAGATGGTTAGTTAGTTTTCCACCCATAGTTCTATATCTCTTTGGTAGTGTTTTTGTATCCAAGTAGTGATGAACAACAATTCTTCTTTAGTTTAGTATCTCTTGGTGGTGTTTCTGTATCCAATAGTGAGCAAATCTTTTACTTAAATTCTTGGTGGTGAATGTTTCGTATCCACAAAAAAATTTGGACGACATTTCTTTCATTATAACAATTGCAATTTCAGCTTTGTCTGTGGGGTTTTATTATCTCACCACTGGTCACAAGCTTGGATAAAGGAGGGTTGTGTCAAGTTGCCAGCCGACCTAAAACCTTTTGGCAAATCCTATGGCATATGACATTCCCTTAGGCTGCATTCCCCATAAGTGACGTGTTACATCAAAGCATGGATGTAGTGGGAAATAGGCAAGGGCTGCTAGAGTGCTTCCCCGTAAGTGATGCGCTGCATTGGATCCCAGGTGTAGCCAGAAATGGGCAAGAGTTACTAAAGTGTTCCCTCGGAAGCGACATGTTGCATCAGAACCCAAGTCCATTGGAAAGTATGAAGGGATTCCCATGCCATTCTAGATGTGTGTAGTAAAGAGTCTAATTTAGGAGAATAAGATTCATATTACTAAATAGAATATAGACACATTAACATGTAAGAGTATGGAGTTAGTAGATACAATGAAACGTAAGAGACTCAATATAACTTGTGTCAAAGAAACCAAGTGAAAAAGGGCTAAAACTAGAGAAATCAATGGGTAAAAGCTCTCGTACGTAGGAAAGGTCAATAATAGAAATTACATAGGGATAGTGGTGGATAAAGAATTAAAGGATAAAGTTGTAGACATTAGAATAACCAATGATAGAATTCTATTAATAAACCTTGTTCTAAGAAAGAACATAAATCTTATAAGTGCATATGCCCCACAAATAAGGTTATAAAGTAGAATCAAGAGACACTTCTGGGAAGATATGTAAGGAGTAATGCAACAAATTCAGACTTGAATGGTCAATTAAAACAAAACAAAAAAAATGAAGGATATGATAGGATACATGGAAGCATGATGTTGGAGAAAGAAATGAGATAAGGGAAGCCATCCTCAATTTTGCTTTGGCATAAAACCTACCTCCAGCAAACACATACTTTAAGAAGATGAATGAACAACACTTACTAACCTTTAAAAGAAGATCATAAAAAGCCAAATAGACTTTTTTCTACTTAGGAATACCAAAAGATCAATGTGTAAGGATTGTAAGGTGATACTATGAGAGTTTAACCACATGACATAGGTTAATGGAAGAAAGGAAATGAACTTTATAGGTGTCTAAAAAAGGAAATGACTTGATAGGTGTCTAAAACTAATTTGGGGAGAGAAGATAACATTATCAACAAATAAGTTGATAATAGAAGGAAAGTTGAACAATGAAATAGAAGTAAACACCATGTTGACTAATATGGTTGAGTACATTAAGAAAGTGGCATTCTAGTAGTATCCAAAGGTAAAAGGGCAACAAGGAAACTTAGAGATTGAGTACAAAAGTGCAGAAAGTTATCAAGGAAAAACAGATGCATCTTAAAACATGGTAGAGGATTAGAAATAACGAAAACTTTGAGCAATATAAGAATACTAAAATGGTTGCTAACACAATAGTGAGTGAGGTAAACTTAAAGCGTATAGTGATCTCTATAATAGATTAGGGTGAAGAGAAGGTGAGAAAGATGTGTCCAAACTTATAAAAATAAGAGAACAAAAGATTAAGGACTTACACCACGTTAAATGCATTAAAAGTAATGACCAAAGGGTATTAGTCAAAGATAACAAGATCAATCAAAGGTGAAAATGTTACTTTCAAAAATTGTTAAATGATAATTGCCATGAGAATATAGAGATTGAAAGAACCATAAACCCAAATAACGGACTATATAGATACAACCGTCAAATTAAGATACCAAATGAAAGAGGCCTCGAAAAAGATGAAATCATGAAAGGCCCTAGGGCCCGATGGTGTACCTGTAGCGGTTTGGAAGTATATGAGAGATACTAGAGTAGTTTGGTTGACAAAGTTGTTTAACAAGATTGTAATCGAAGAAAATGCTAAATGAATGAAGGAAAAGCTCAATAAAGGAGACATATAGAGTTGCACAAATTATCATAGGATAAAACTTACGAGCCATGCCATGAAACTTTCAAAAAGAATGAATGAGAAGAGGCTATAGCATTAAATGAGTGTATAAGAAACCAGTTTGATTGCATGCTAGGGAGGTCTACAATGGAAGCTATTTTCCTACTTATACAATTGACAGAGAAATATTGGAAAAGGAGGATGGACCTCCACATTGTATTTATTGACTTAGAAAAAGCTTATGAGAGGGTTCCCAAAGAGTTAATAAGGCAAGTGTTGGGCCAGAAGGGTTATATAGACATAATTAAGAATATGTATAAGAGAGCAGTTATAAATATTCGGACTACTAGAGGAGAAATCGATGATTTCCCTATCACTATAGGATTGCACCAAGAATCGGCATTGAGCCTGCACCTTTTGATGTTGGTTATGGATGAGGTAACAAATCATCTACATAAGGAGATTTCATGGTGCCTGTTATTGCAGAGGACATAGTTTATACTGATAAGAAAATTGAGGGCACAAACACAAAGCTAAAGTTGTAAAGAGATGCTATAGAGTCTTAAAGGATTTAAAATTAGCTGAACTAAGATAAAGTAGATGGAATGCAATTTTATCAAAAAGTGGGAGGGAAACACCAAAAAGACTGATAACCAAAATTTCCTAGAAAGACCATATTTGTTACTTGGGATTGATAATTGATGAAAGCAGAGAGATTCGTAGGGATGTTACTTAAAGAATCTAAGTGGGCTGGAACAAATGAAGACATGCCTCTGCAGTTTTATGTGACTGGCAAGTGCCATTCAAATTGAAAGGATAATGCTACAGATGGCTCTAAGGTTAGTTATGCTCTATGGATCAAAGTGTTGGGCATTTAAAGAGTAACATGTACAAAGGATGAGCATAACTAAAATGATGGTGCTAAGATGGATGAGTGGCACGATACAAACGGATAAAATTAGAAATGAAAACATTAGAGAAAACTAAGTAGCACCCAATAGGTAACAAGATGAGACAAGATAGACTTAGATGGTTCAAAAGTGTTCAACGAATACTGAAAACGGCACCGATTAGGAGTGAGTCCATCCAAGTTGAAGGTTCTATAAGGGCAAGGGAAAGGCCTAAAAGGATGTGGATTGACATGGTGAGAAAAGATTTAAAAACTTTATAACTAAATGAAGAAATGACACTTGATAGAGGGAATGGAGGAACAAGATTCGTATAGCTGACCCCTATGCAGGATAAGGCCTTGATGATAATGATAACAATGACAATCTCACCCAGTTATCTGGTACCAAGTTGGTATCAAAGCTTTAAGTTGCAATGGTGTTTCAAGCAAGAAGAGTAGCTACTTTTGACAAAGACATTCATGATTTGGAGATTGACAAGTGGAAGGACTCCAAGAACGTCTAGAACATTATACCAATCATGATGATAAAGGTGAGAAATCTAACGTTGAATCTTCTAATAACACTTCAGACAAATTCTCTTTATGTTTCTGCAAAAAGTCTAGCCTCAAATCGGAGATCATCATCAAACAACACTCCTAAAAGGCAACGTGATTTCCTCTTATCTGAAGAGAAATTAAACGTTTCAAAGTTTGAAGGGAAGTTGCATCCCAATGAACTCTTAGACTAGCTACCTACTGTAGAGTGTGTTTTTGAATAGGAGTTTCTGGAAGATGCTAAAGTAAAACTTGTTTCTCTCAAATTTTGAAAATATGCATCTTTAAAGTAGAAAAATCTAAAGAAATAAAGAGCATGAGAACGAAAGAGTAAGGTTAAGACTTGGGACAAGATGAAGGGAACTGAAAAAGAGATTTCTACCTCAAAATTACTTGATGAACACATACCTAAAAATTCAAAACTTAAAATAAGAACGCTTGAGCATTGAAGAATATCTTGTGGAGTTTTAGCACTTGATGTTGAAGAGTGATGTGATTGAGCCTAAAGAGCAAACCATAGCATGCTTCTTAGGAGGCTTCAAGAAAGAAATTGGGGACATAGTATGTTTGCAGCAGTATTGGCCCTTCAATGAGGTTAGAAAGCTGCCCTTACAAGTTGAAAAACAACAAAATGCGGTGTCTAAAAGGACGTTTTCAGATCCCATGGAAAGAGAACTCTTTCAAACCAGGGAGTGCCTCTAATTCCAAATGGATGCTTAATCCAAAACCTCAACAAAAAAAAGCTAAGAGTAATGATAAGCAATCTGATTCCTTAAGTTCTAATGCAAGGAGATGTTTCAAGTGTCAAGGTCTTGAACAAATTTCCTCTGAATGTCCGAACCACAAAGTGGTTGCTTTGATGGAAGAATCAAAAAGCAAAAAGAAAGAATCTCAATCAGGTTGTGAAGAATACAAAGAAGCCATTCAGGCCGATCAAGAAGAGATGTTGGTAGTTCAAAGAAGCTTGAGTGCCGTTCATAAAGGCAATGATGATTGGCTACGTTACACCATCTTTCAAACAAGATGCACATCCAATGACAAGGTAAGTGATGTTGTAATTCAAAGTGGAGTTGCTTCTAGGAAACTGTTGAACAAATTGAAGTTGAAAATGGAGTCTCATCCTCAACCATACAAACTTAAGTAGCTGGCCAAGGGACATCAAATTAAGGTAACTCAAAAATGCCTAGTCTCTCTTTATTAGAAATAAGTCTAAGGATTAAGTATGGTGTGATGTCATTCCAATGGATGCATGTAACTTACTCGTGGGACATCCATGGCAATATGACATAAATTCACAGCATGAAGAATTTAAAAATACTTTCTCAAGGAGAGAAGATTATTTCGGTACCCTTAAAACCTGAGATCTCTTCTAAAACTTCAGAAGTAATTCATTTAAACAAGAAACAAAGGTTGATTCATTTTTAGAAGTCTTAAATGCTACACATTCCATTAATGAGGCAAATGATGAATCTAAATATAAAGTAAACCATCAATTGTGTGACCTTTACTCAGTGAGTTTAAAAATGTATTTCCTGAAAAAATCTCTTATGGCTTACCTCCCATGAAAGATATATAGCACTTTATTGACATTGTTCCTGGATCTATACTTCCTAACAAAGTTGCATGCCAATGAGCCCAAAGGATCATGAAGAGCTACAGCACCAAGTCGATAAATTAATAGCCAAGGGCTTGGTACAAGAGAGTAAAAGTCCTTGTGCAATATCTGCCCTTCTTGTACCAAAGGATGGATCATGGGGAATGTGTATTGATAGTAGGGTGGTGAAAAAATAACAATTTATTTTAGGTCATTCACACCATGATTGTCTTTGGTCACTCTGACCCACAATTGACACACCCGTCTCATTCTCCCCAAGATGAAAAAACTTGACCTCAAATTGACCACATCATCTTCACTAATTATCTTTAGGAAGCAAAGTGATCGTACCAAATTTCCTTCTTGAGATTCAACAGATTTTCGTTGCTTGTCGACGACAAAATCTTTATTTTGCTCAGCTCAACAGTCTAATGACAAAAGTCACAGCGTCAAAAGAGTTACAACTAGTACAAGCTGTTGTAGTAATTGCAATCTCAAGGTCCTCTTTACTCTCTTTCATGGCTTTGAAACAATATGCATTAATATATTTGATTCCTGCATGTGATTCTTTGATGATGATGTTAGGGACAGAAATCCACTCCTTACAAGTTTCACCATACTGTTGCACCATGAAATTATCAATGCTACCATGTTCTATAAATACACCAAAGAACTCAATTTGTTACTAAACTTCAAACATGTTTCAGGCGAGTCACATATCTTGACAAGACATGTAACAGCATCGAAGTTGAAAAGTAGAAAGCACAGTGTCCATCTAGGATACATCTACATATTGTGGTAGAAACATTTGGATGGAGAGATCCTTCTTTTACGTCCCAATTGATAATGATCTCTAAAAGGTCAAGTACCACTTCCATGCTTGTGGTTTTCCTGCATATGAAACACTGTCAAGCTCTTGATTCTCGAGCACTTTTGTGTTTGTAACTTCAACAGTTTAAACGCTTTCTTCTTGTTCTAAAGCTAATCAAACAAAGAAATACTCAAGAAGTCTTCATCATCAGGATAATTATCAAAGACAGGCCCTTTATCATAGTCCTGCTCATGCATATATAGAATAAATGATGATTGAATACAATCAAACCTCTCCATTTTTGAGATATCACTCATAATGAAAGTGTCTTCTTGCAAATCATCAACTAAAGATTCATTATCTGCCTCAACATTTGTATGTGCAGCATATAATACTTCTACACAAGATTCATCTATTTCTTTGCTGCAAAAGTGAATCACTTCAGAAGATTTTGAAAGGACCTTAGGCTTTAAAAGTGCAAGAACTACCCTTTCACCATGAAACATAAAAGAATAACTATTTTTTAACCCATCATGTTGGACTCCCTTTTTAAACTGCCAAGGCCTACCCAATAATAAGTGGTAAGCATCCATCAGTACAACATCACATCAAACATCATCTCTATACTAACTTCCAATAGAAAAGGAAACTAAGCATTTGCAGGCTACCTTGAATTGATGTCCCTTGTCCAATCACTTGAGTTTGTATGGTCAAGGATGAGGCTCCCTCTTTAGCTTTAAATTGTTGATCAATTCAGTTGAGGCAACATGGTCACATGCACCATTATATATTATCGCATTACATTCCTTTCTTTCTGAAGTATATCGTGTACAAGAGAGAGTAGTGAAGCCAATCATCATCTTTAAGAATTGCACTTAATTTCCTCTGCACTACCAACACATCTCCTTGTTTCGCAGGATGGTAACTTCTTCCTCTTCATACTCAGATTCATCAACAAAAGCAACCATCTTTTCATTTGGACAGTCAGAGGCAATATGTCCTAATCCTTGGCACTTATAGCATCTCTTTGGATTAGCATTAGATGGTCCAGGCTGCTAGTTATTTTCAGGCTAAGACTGATTTTGTTGAGTTTTAAAGTTAGGTGTCCATTTAGCATTAGAACTTCTCCTCGGGTTGAAAGTGTTCCTTCTCCCATATGTTGTAGCCACACTTTTTTTACACACATCTCTTTGTTGCTTTTTAACAACCAAAGCCAACTTCCTAACATCATTGAACAACCAGTACTACTAGAGTCGTACTTTGTCTCCAATGCCTTCACTTACACTGCCTAAGAAACGCGCAATGGTTTGCTCCTCGAGCTCAAACACATCACTCTTAAGCATTAGGTGCTCAAACTCCATTATGTAGTCGTCCATACTTAGGTTCTCTTGCTTCAGATTTTGGATCTTAAGAAAGGTATCCATCCGATAGTTCTCAAGTAGAAAATATTTTTTGAGCTCCTTTTCATCTTATCCCATTTATTGATTTTATCTTTCCCTTCTCTTAGTCTTTGCTTGTTTAGATTGTCCCACCAAAGAGAAGCATATTTTCTGAGTTTTAGGGCCACAAGCTTTACCTTAGAATCTTTAGGAAAGTCCTCACATTCAAAGATGCACTCCACTATAAGTAACCAATCAATAAACTCATTGGGGTGCATCTTTCCTTCTAACTCAGAAACGTTAACTTTCACACCAAAAAGTTGAAAGTCACGTTTCTTTCTTCTAGGGATGTTACTTGAAGAAGATTTCCGGCTAAAAGCTCTACTTTTGAAAGAAAAAGCATAGGAATCGTCGGAGGATTCTTTAAAAGGATCAAGTCCAGATTTTGCACCTTTTTTGCTTGCATGCAAAGGAACTCCAAATGTTCTACAAGTCTTTCAACTTGCCTTCATAGGTTGTCTATTTCCATATCTTCAGCATCTTTATCAAAAGTAATAGCATGTTTTCCTCGATACTCCATTCAAAAGCTTTAACCTTGCTCTGTTACCAAGTTGACACCAGATAATGGAAGCTAAAATTTACTCGCAGAATTAATGTATTTGGCTTAGAGAGATAATGACCAAATAATCCATGGATACAAAAAACACCACCACAAGATTAAGATGTGATTAGTCATAATACGAATATAGAATCACAAACCATGGAATTCAAGTCTCAAAACAGTCCAACTCTAGGAATCCACTATGAGACCACTGTACAAATCCACCAAGAGCAATAGAGATTGAGGGGAAGAAAAGAAACTCTCCACCTTAGGAATCCATCAAAAGGATAAGAGTCTTAACATGTCTCACCACCTTAGGAATCCACCCAAGGATACAGAAACAGCTAAGCCATGATGCACTCTGCCAACCCAAGCTAGGTCTAGAAGAAAACGTCCCACAATCTCCCACAAGAAAACACATTCAATCTCCAAAGGCCAAAAAACGTGATTTTCAAATAGTAAAGGCTTGAGTTAAAATTGAACGAACCTCCCCTAATTCATGTACAATGAGTGTGCATATATAGATGGGAACAGCCCTCCCACAATAGGCAATTAAAATCCAAAAAGAAAGTAGCTAAGTTACATGAGTTGCTTGGCCTTTAAGGACTTTTTAAATACAAAACCTTCATTTCAAAGACTTTTGAAATCCTATCTTATATTAGATCTCTTCTTTCTAATACATGAAAGGTTGTCATTCACACTTAACGAACTACTAACACGATGGATAAAAGTTCTCATACTTATAGATCTTCCTAGCTAAGACTTTCCACAATCAACTAGATAAGATTTTGACCAAGTCAAGCATTGACACCTTGTCCAAGCAAGCCTAAGGGGGCGAATTTTGACTTTCTATCTTAGGGACTTCTTTGGCTAACCTTCCTTGATCACCAAGGAACACGTCCGAACCGTCAAAAACACCATAGCAATTGCCCATTACAAGATTTAATCCAAGACATCCACAGGAGCTACAAATAGGCGTCTTTCCAATTTTGCTTAAAAAAAGGCTTGTTAAATGATCCAAACCATTGGATCCATTTGATATAATATTGTCCATTCCTTGATGACCAGCCACATGCATAAGATCGTGTTCCATGAGTTCTAGAGTGACATCTTGGCTGTCCAAGTCTCAATTGTTGTTGTTCTTCTTTGATCCACTACCAATCTTGGAATCTATATACATTCTCGTTCCATTAATGTGATGATTTAAGAGCTTTATATGATGATCTAGGTCATTCACACCTTGATTGTCTTTGATCACTTTTGACTCACCATTGATCTTTGATTCTTAGGGCAACTGTGTCATGCTTCCGGAGTCTTTTGTACTATTTTCTAATCATGATGCTTTAAAGTTTCTTCAAAGTTAGCATGTAATATCCTCAATTTTTAATCTTAAATTAGTGATAAAATAAATAAATTAAATTAAAAAATGTATGCATAGAATTTGGTTCTGAAAACTCAAACACTAGGAAGTACGCGTCAATAGGATTCCAACAACATAAAGAACGTAGATAACAAAGCTCAAACGAAGAAGATATGAGACGCTGAAGTTGGAAGGGCAGTTTGGTAATTTGAAGGGGCCCGAAATACAAGGGGGCTGTTTTGATCACGGCACCCCCTTCCACCCTTCTACACGACTCTATCAGATCCGGCAACTTCGCCGGAGAAATCGTTGGGGAGTAGAGTTTAAGAGAAAAGCTTCCCTTCCTCCTTCCCAACACGATCTCTCTCTCAGACCTTCTCCCCTCATCGCCCTTTTCCATCGTAAAATTTTCCTCAAACCCTAATGTCTACAATTTTGTTTCCGGCAACTAGAGCTCCAGCAGCGTCAACGGCCGTCAATTAACCTAAGTAAGTCTTACCCCTTGTTCCCCTTCCATTTACAGCGTATAAAATGGAATTTTGCATCAGTTAATGCTAGAAAACAGCATGGGTTTATAGTTTTCTGACAACTTTGTGTGCCTTACTGTTGGCATAAAAATAGGTTGATAAAACAACCTTAAAACGGGGATCGAACCGTCCATCTAGTGCATAAGGAACCCAAGAACAAACCCTTTAAGTTTGAGGAAAATCCAACGGTGGACGAAACCGAAAATCACGAAGAACAGTACGTAGGAGAAATTTAGGAACTTGAGAAAAATAGAGAAAAAACCTTAGTTTTTGTCAAAATCAATCAAAAGGAGTGTTAAAAATGGAAACTGCATGAAATTCAGAGCAAAAGGGTGCAAAAATCACTAAATTTGGGCACCTGTGGGGTCACCGGTGACAACCAAACTCTGGTAGTCTTCCCTGACGTCAATTCCCACGTCGACGCCCTAGCTGCCAGTGTAAATTGGTGCAAACGGCCCACCCAATCCCCTATAAATTAATATTAATTTATGAAGTATTTTCACAAAAAACTTGATGTTGAGCTACAGAGGTTCAAATCATGATTGGAAACATCCGTTGCAATCGTTTTGACGATGCGGACCTATATTTAACCCAAAAACTTATAACTGACCAGTTTTAATTTAGAAAAATTATAAAATAGTATTATGGTATTAACAGGTACATCTAAACGTTTAAGATAAGGAGATTATACATTCGAGTTAAGTGATCTCACATCAAGGTAGGTGACGACATTTAATAATATGTTTTGATTTTAAACCTAGCATTATCATAGCATCATGATTGATTGTGATTTAATTGACACTTATTCTTTTAGTCTACGATTTTATGAGACTCCACATTTTATGCTATGATCAATACTAAAATTTGATAATATATTGAATGAAATTATGATCGATGATTTCATGAGATTGATACTCTGTATTTATGCATAATTAGAAATTATCTTTCTTTATTGCACTACTGAACTGATAGGTTTTCGTGAGAAAGGACAGTGGAGGCTTGGTGGCTGGTCCTTTTAGAGGCTAATCCTAAGATGAGGGGCGTGCCTTGGGGATTGCGAGCCACGAATGCTCCTAATTTTCGAGATATATGTTTTCCGTGTCTTAGATTTTATGACAGGTGCTCTCACCCGGTGGATATCATGCTAGGAGGGAGTAGGGCTGGCCACCCACCCTCCGAGATTTGTGATGTGATTGTGATATGAGAAACACCTGCCCACAGATGGCATTCGGTAGGGGTTTGGTAACATAGATATTCAACACTACCGGTCCCGACCTTTCCATGGGGACGGACATTAAGTCTCCCGTTATGGTCTCGACGAGGAGCGGCGGTGGTTGAGACCCTCAGGGGTTGCCACTGTGGCATGACGATCCATACTTTTGTTCTGTATGCTTGCATGATGAGCATGGAGATATTGTTGTATACCTGAGTGTGACGACACTCAGAGGAATGATATGAGTACTCATGATCTGTTTATATGAGTGTATAGGACACTCATAAAACCCACGTACCTTAGGGTGCCCTGTAATGATTGTATGCTCATTTACATTAGATCATATCATGTTTTAAATCCATGACATGCATGTTTTATCATACATGATGTTTTGAGATTATGTTGGTATTGCTTATAATGATTTTATTTTCGTAGATGATAGATCTTCTTATTATATCACTACTGTTATTCGATTATTGCATCATTATTACATTAAATGTCTATGTACCTACACAAACAATAGCTTGCTAAGGCATTGCTTTGTTTTGAAATGCCTTAGATCTAAAGTGCGACAGCATGAAGGGAAAGACCATTGAGAGACTGTGAGAGCAGTGGGAGATATCTTCACTTAGACTGATAGAGAATGACGTGAGTTAATAAACGGACTACCATTTGACTTTCTTTATGGACTGTATACTTTTATTGATGAGATTGATTATGATAATTATATATATGATGGACATTGAGGTATGATGTTATCATGGATAGACCATGGGCCACATTGTTATTGTGCTTTGGAGATTTATCATTTTGAAAATAAAGGCGCCAATGATTTTGACGTTGGTTTGACATGTGTATTGTCTCAATTGTATCACCACGAAATTTCAATTATGTTTTAAATTATAATCGTGATGTTTTGGAAAAAGAAAATAACACCCAAAGGTTTTCAATAAATGTTTTAAATAAAATTAATAGAATCTTTTTATTTTGGGATCCCTACTACGACTATTATTATTATTATTATAAAAAATTTGTTATAAAAACCCGAGGTGTCACATAGCAGAAGCTTCACAAAAGACATACTATGTGGGTAGAATCCATACAATCTTTTAGTTTTGTGATCAAGCACAAACCAAGTATATAAAATATAGTTGCAAAAGCCTTAAGCAGGATATATTCTTTGTTGACTGTTTTAAATACAAAGTTATTGAATTTTAAATAGTTAAAAAACTATATTTATGTGATCCTTACTTTGGACAAATCTAAAAATATTGTAAGGTCCCTACCAACTATTTCTAATGCAAAATGGGTTCTCCTCAAAGTTAATCTATTATGTATTCCTCAACGTTCCCTAAGAGAAGCAGTTATATTTGAAGCGCGTGATAGAGGCCTA
Source organism: Warburgia ugandensis (assembly GCA_035236585.1). Taxonomy (NCBI): domain Eukaryota; kingdom Viridiplantae; phylum Streptophyta; class Magnoliopsida; order Canellales; family Canellaceae; genus Warburgia; species Warburgia ugandensis. The sequence continues at coordinate 43,607,048 of CP141139.1, forward strand.
GTTAGACACTTTGGGCAAGATAAAACTCTAGCCTTAGTAAAAGACAAGTTCTTTTGGCCAAAGATGGCAAAAGACATTTCCAAACATGTGCAGTGGTGCAAAACGTGCCATTTAGCAAAAAGTCAACTATAAAACATAGGTATGTATACTCTACTTTCTATTCTCCATGGGAAGAAATGAGCATGGACTCTATAATTGGACTACCACGAACATATCTAAACAAAGATTTTGTTATGGTGGTTATTGATTGTTTCTCAAAGATGGCACACTTTATAGCTTGCACAAAGTATTGATGTTTCGCACATGGCAGATTTGTATTTTAGGGAAGTCTTTAGTCTTCATTGCATTCCCAAGACTACTACATCCAAATGAGATCCTAAGTTTATACGCCACTTTTGACTTACTTCTGGAGAAAACTAAGAACTTGACTACAATTTAGTTCATCATGTCATCCTCAATCTGATGGATAGATTGTCAATAGAATTTTGGGAATCTTATTACAAATATTTGTGGTAAAGAATATCCACCAATGGGACTTGTTGTTTGCCAAAGCTGAGTTCACTTTCAATGGTTCCTGCAGTTAGACTACGGGATGCAATCCTTTTAAAGTAGTATATAGTAAGAATCCCTTAAGTCCTATGGATTTAATACCCTTACCACCAAAAAACAATTTCAGCAGAGAGACAGAAGATAGGGCCAAGCAAATCAAGAAGATACATGAACAAATCTGATCATACATTGCATGGAAAAACATTTAGTATACAGAGCAAGCAGATAAGCACAAATGGCATATTGAATTTCAAGAAGGAGATTTGGTGAGGGTACATCTTATAAAGGATCATTTTCTTCGACAACAAAACTCTAAGCTCAAGCTAAGAGCAGCAGGTCCTTACAGAGTATTGAAGAAAACTAGTGCAATGCTTATGGGATCAAGCTACCAATGGAATATGAAGTTCTGAAACCTTCAACGTAGGGGATCTTTCACTACGAAAGGAGAGGATAGTGTAGACGCTCGAGGACGAGTTATTTTAAACATGAGGCGAATGACACAGGAGTGTCCCAAGATTCTAAGATTGATGGTGGATCAAAGGAGATCAAGGATAATCTAGCTATGGAAAGCCAAGATCATCATCAAACTCTCTTGGATTGTGATATTATGAGCATCATTGATCATGGAAGGATGGAAGTGTTAAATCGGGAGTGCTTGAACAGTTAGACCATTCAAGGAGGACGTCTTTCGGCCTTGATGATAGATGACTAAAAATGTTCCATAATGGATGTCTTGGATCAAATCTTGAGGAACATCTTGGAGATTCTCAATTGGACATTCTAGATCTACTATTTGAAAACTGTCCTCTGACCAATCAAAGTTTCCTAACTCAAAATGGGTCAAAAAATGCCTCCACAAGTCTTTCTTGGACATGGGTCAAAGGTGTTTGGCAAGTCAAAGATTCCAAGCTTCCAGATTAAGGAAAGTTCTTGCATGAGAAGTCATAGAGTTTAGGAACTTGCTAATTTGCAATACATTTATTCAAAAGTTGCTTAATTGTATTTGGTAACTACTCAATGTTTCGAAAGTGTTGACTGGTAAACACCCAAGGTTGGGAAAGTCCTATTAGGCAAGTACCTCATATTTATAAAGTATTCTCTAGCATAGAAAACTATAGTAATTAGATAGTTGCTTAGTAGATTTGTACATTGCTTATTTGGGAGGGCTGTTCCCATCTATATACACCTTTGTTTTGAATCAAAGAACATTAGATTGCATTATTCAATTGGACACTTTCTTCAGGTGCTGAGAGTGCAGATTGCGTCTCAACTGACGGCATTTTCTATCTCCTGAAGGGGTCCAAGAGTGGTAAGGCATCCCCAAGGTGGTGAGTGATCTAGATCCTTGAGGTGGTAATTTAGTCTTTTACCCATAGTTCTGTATCTCTTTGGTGGTGTTTTTGTATCCAAGGAGTGGTGAACTATTATTCCTCCTTAGTTCTGTATCTCTTGGTAGTGTTTCTATATCCAAGTGTGGTAAGCAAATCTTTTACCTGAATTCTATAGTGTTGAACGTTTTGTATCCAGAGAAAATTCTGGACAACTTGTCTTTAATTGTAACAATTGCAATTCACCCGGTTATCGAGTATCATTCAGAAACCATGTTCATCTAAGAGAACACTGAAACAGCATTAAGGGTCGAATAAATGGTGTCCGCTACCACTCTTTGAAGCAAGAGAAAGGCAACCCATGTGCCTCAAAGTACACGAGGACATGCAAAAACGGATGAGTCTTGCATCTGAATCAATGACGCAAATTTGCATTATCTGTCGTAGAAAGGAGGATGCATTTATTTTTGGAATAAGCACCCGGATGATTTTAGAAGAACAGATACAACAAAAGATAATCGCATCTGTCGTAAGCTACAGGAGTGCAGATTTATCAGCCATAAAAAGAGCAGATAAATACTTTGCTATTACTGGATAAACTTTTGAACTTCATTGCAGTGCAAAGAACTTTAGTTTCTCAGAGATCAGTCAGAGGCAACTCCGGACAAGTTAATCGCTTTCAATGTAAAGGAATTGCTGACATGCATGTCTGTTGCTAGATAACCTTTTTGAACTGCATTTCAGTGAGAAAAGCAATTCAGTTGCTGAGATATCTAAAAGAGCCTCAGGGAAGTTTGGTGAAGTTACTATCCTGCATAACAGTATAACTGACATACCTCTAATCAAGATTTCAGAGAACCACTTTTCCAAGATTTGGAACATGTTTTCCTTTTTTGATTTGTGAATGAACTTGAACCCACAAGTTGAATTCAACAAGAACACTCTCAAGTGTCAAGAGCTTTAATGGTCATTGAGAAGAAAATAAATCTAAGATGAGAAAACAAGGTCTAATCCTGGAATTCAACTACTCCAAATTAATCTGCAGGCATGATATCCTTTAAGGCAAATATGCACACTCCACCTAGGACTACAGGGCTGAGAATTGCATATGAAAATGAATGCAGACTTCACAAAGATAGGCAGGAGTTAAGAGTCTGTCCTAACACACAAAGATGCCAGTCTTTTGTTTTTGAAGCAGTATGTACAACTCAAGCAATAAACAAAAGAGGTTTTTCTTCAAACTTATGTTAACATTTACAGGATGAAAACATAGTAAAAAGACCAAAGTAGGATAATTTCTTCTTCTTATCATTCATATGATCACAAATATTATTAGAAAGCATACCTTGGATTAGGGTTCCCTTTCACCACTTTCTGCCCATATTTACGCCAACGATAACCATCATCCAGGATATCGACCTCACTCATAGTTTGTACAACAACACGAGGTTCTCTAGTCACTTTACCCATTGGAGTAACATCTATACCACCAATGTCTTTCTTCCTGCTTAAAATTTTCTTGGAAGTTGAAAATAAGTTAGCTTCTGCAGATAAATGTCCTCAAATGTAAAGTTCATAGATGTAAACTTGACTCAAGGCACCTGCGCTTTGATTCTGGATCATCATCATCATCAACTTCATCGCCAATTCTGTTGGACCGTGAATGTCCACCTTCTACATCATCATCACTTACTGAGACAGGAGAAGGTTCAGGAGCACCATACTGCTGGACATGATGAGATGTCTGGCCATGAACATTTAATCGCTTGTCTGCAAAAGTATCAGCACATTAGAAAGCTCCTAAAAACAGTAATTAATTTGTGTGGTTTTAGAAAAATAAAATATCATTGTCAGTAGAACACTTCACCTTCTGAACCAATTAACCCTTCAGTTCTTTCTTCTCCGGGGTTGCATATGATTGCACCGACTGCTAATCTACGGCTAGGTTGAGGTTTAGGATGGTCATGGCAACCTTTATATATAATCTCTGTAATTTGCCCATCATGTGACCGTTCCAGTTGCTTTTTCATTTGGCAGTTAGGATGTGTACATTTATAATAGCTCCGTGGGAATTCACTTCCTTTAACGTATTTCTGCCCATATTTTCGCCAGTTATAACCATCTTCTGATGATCTCTCAACTAAGACCAGAGGATTAGGTGCTTTATGATCAGATTGTGAAGCTTCAAACCCACCCTCTAAACCCTGCCCGTGCCATGGTTCATCAGAAGTAATGTCAGAAGGTGCACTAGCCACAAAAGTACCCACATAAGCTGGAGGATTCAAAGGTGTTACTGATAGAGTCAAGTCATGGGAAGAAACTGCAGCACTTTCTGCTGTAACTGAAGGTGAAGATGCAAGTGAATGGGACTGGAATTGACCTTGGAGTTGTGCAAATTGTTTGCAGTGCAAATAATCTGAACCAATAGAAGCCTTAAAGGAAATAAAACTAATGTTAGGCAAACAATAGCACTTTCAATTGGCAAAGCAAATTACTGAAGTTGCACAGAAATAGAAAACAATCTGGTCTACTGATAACAAGCAAATATAAAAAGAAAAACGGACTACCGACAGAAGTACTTGAGAATAATCAGACCAACCACAAGCTATCACCAGCAACCTCACTAGCAAGCCTCCTATCTATGCCTTACCCTAATTTGGATGAGAAGTTGGGCAATTATAATCATGGAAATGCCACCAAACTCATCACTGAGCTAAAAACACGTCAAAATATGATCACTTATGACATCATTACTGAATATGTCCTAAAACAAGAAATTGCATTTATGAAGGCTCCTTCAATTATTTGGAATTTTACTACCAAAACATGCATAAATTTGGCTCACCCTCCCACTAAAAGAGGGGATCGTTATATATTCACTATTGAGTGGGTTGCAGCACCTGGGCCCTCTTTCAGAAAATTGGAATGTCCAGGCACTTTACTGCTGTAACCCAGACAATGTACCGGGAGCATCAAAGAAACAACTTACACTAGAGAATTATGTCCTTTGCTTTTTGTCTTTTTCCTATCTTGTATTTTATTGTTACTCTCTCAAGAAGGAGCATCCTCTTTCTGATGTAATTTTCATGGACATCTACCACTTATGATTATCAAAATGATTGATATGCATTTTGCCCATTATCTGCTATTTTATTCAATAGATACAATGATATGAAGGGGAGCCTTGGCACAACGGTAAAAGTTGTCGTTATGTGACCTTGAGGTCACGGGTTCAAGGCGTGGAATCAGCCTCTTGCAAAAATGCAAGGTAAGGCTGCCTGCTTTAGGCCATTGTGGCCCGGCCCCTTCCCCGGACCCCGCACAGGCGGGAGCTTCATGCACCGGGGCTGCCCTTTAGATACAATGATATGTAATTGCAAAAGTTAGCAATTTTCCTGGTACATTTTTTCAACCCAGTATGCTTAAAAGTTATCTTGCTTTATTACTCACACTTGCTAATTCTCAGATGAACGCATCCAGTTCTGTTCATCAAACTTTGACACTGCATGATGATAATTTCAGGTAGATGATCCAGATTTGTTAAAGAAGCAGAGAAAAAAAGCATAACAGAGCACAAGATAAGAGCTCAGATAGTCATTATCCATATTACAAACATATTCAAATATGCCCTTTTTGAAGATTCAATCTGTATTTGTGCAGTTGAAAGCACTTTCACCACATTGGGCCTTCAAAATTTAGTGTAGAACTTGATTATAGCAACACAGACTTGGGTTGGCAACAGGTTGATTAGATTAATTAACTGATTGATCCATTTATCTCATGACTCATTCATTACTTATCATGTGGTCATTCATCTATATTGAGGCAAACAAATAATAATGCACCAGAAGCAAAATTAACAGCAGAAAGAAAAGATTTTCTTGGAGAGAAATTTTCCTAGTCTTTAGAAATATATATACTGTCATGATGACAATGACAAAAGAAGCAGGCTCAGATTGGCCATAACTACAAGTATCTCAGAGCTTCATATAAGAAGCAGTTCCTTAGATATGGGCCACAAATGAAGATCTCAGGTAGTTAACCATCAGTTTAATGGTTGTAGGAGTTAACAAATTTTTGTAAACAAACTTGCCTAGATGGGTATGCTTAAGCATCAGTTCATCATGTTGTACATACATATGATGTTTGACAAAGACAAACAAAAAACTGTTTTTCTATCAGCAAAACTTTTATTACTCATGAAAATAGTGAAGAATTCTCGAAATTACCAAAGTTTCCAAAGAGGATAAACCCGCAATTTTGCATGATTTGATATGGTGTTTAAATTCAAAGTCGGCAGAAATTCCCTCATCATAATTACTACTATTGGAAGTGTCTCTTGGAGATGAAAATACATCAGAAACAATAGCATCATTCGTGATCGGAGGCACAGAGAAGGTGCCAGTAGTTGGCGATGGTTCTGCCTGCAATTAAAAGAGGATGGAGCGATAAGTCAGAAACTCTTTACCCAGTATGTGGTTCCTAAGAAAAAAACTGCAATAATAATACTTGTTTGTTGAGGAACAGAAGGAAAGGTTTGGCAAACATAAAAGAACCTAGTAGATGCCTATAACCAAGATTTGCACTCTGCACAAGATCATTACATAATTGAATGCATGAGAGAGCATGACCTTCATAGAAAATTCAACAATGATACTACTAGATTCAGTGTAGATCAACTATCAATTGGCAACTAGTAGTGTAATCAAAGGAGCTAAACCAGCATTCTTCCAACCAATTCCTCTTCACAAGATGGATGCTTAAAGCATACAAAACCACTGAAATATACACAAAAGGAACCCATAGGTGGAGATGTGTACAAAGCCTGCAAGATGAGTTCTCATTTACTCACCTCCATCTTGAACCTGCTCTTCCTAAATGTTCACGCCCATGATTTTCATGTCTTTCTTATGAAAAAAATCCCCATTCACATGGCTTCCCTTTTCTTTTCATCCTCCAACTGTAAGTAAAGTCCCTAATGAACATGCAGGAATATAAATAGAAAGAAAGCAAACTATGATACAACAACAACAGATTCCTAAGATAGACCAGCGTAAGACTGCAAGGAACTACCAGTTTCTTAGCTTGCTTGTCCATCATCCCGACTCCTCACCTAAAAGCTGCTACCCATTTCTCAGTATTTCATTCACGAAAATGAACCCATATCCACATGAATTCATCTCTAGCCCCTAGTCGAGCTGGGCCTAAGACAAAAAGGAAAGCCAGCACCCACAAAAGAAGATGCATTCGAAATAAAAATACCCTCCCATAAAGTGGAAAAGTGGAAAAAAAAATTTAAGAGAGAGACAAGAATCTGAATACAAGACAATGCCAAAAGCAGATATTTGAAGGACCCAACAATTGCATAAAGAAACCGCAAGAGAATAGCGTAAAGTGAGCACCAGATTCTAATTAACGGCCTCAGCTCAAACGTTCCATCTTTTTCTTTCCGTACTCCAAATTAAGCTATACAAAAAGAAGGTACACAAGTGTATGCCTTATCCTACCATATCTACAAACAAACAGAAGGAAAAAAATGATGAATGGATATGCGCATCAACCACTTCAAATATCAAAACAATAAATCAGGAAATGTATAATGATTATAGATAACCCTCAATGCATGCATTGCAGTTAAAACATGAAAACACTCCTGCAAAGAGAGATTTCCAGGAAATTAACTGATAGATAAAGACCATAAGCAAATTCTTAAAATTTTGCATTGCGCAACATTGAGAACAGGAAAAAGAGGACAAAAAAAGGTTGGATAATTTCCTTCACAAACGGAGGGAAACAACATCAATTCAATGTATAGACGTGTTCAACGCCGGTTCTTGCATGGGCTTTTCACAATGAAAGTGGGAGCGGCAGAACTATAGGTAGGACCCACTATTTGAATGATCAAAAACTGTTTATTTACTGGAGCATGCTGCGTATAGGTAACACAAATTCTTCACCGTTGATGGTTAAAGACCTTATTTGATTTTCTAGTCGACCCGTTTAAAAAATCGGAGGGTTACAATCTTCATAAAAGATCGAGATAGACCGTCTCGATCATTGAAAGAGACGCCCACTTCCCCTCCAGCCGCTCATATTTTTGCAACAAAAATTATGGGCATCCACCGTAATTGAAGTGCAAAAATTCTTCATTCAGCTAAAGGAAAGTCATCAAACACAGAAACACCAAAGAATAAGAGAGAGAGAGAGAGAGAGAGAGAGAGAGAGAGAGAGAGAGAGAGAGAGAGAGAGAGAGAGACCCTAACCTTCATGTTCGAAAGAAAAACCGGAGAATCGAGCAAAGTCGTCGGGCTCAAACCGGCAGGAATCGTCAAACACGGCGATCTGGTGATCGGAAGTTTCGCCGGTGACATCATTTTGTACCTCGCAGCGTTCGATCCGGTGTTTTGTAAAACCCTAACATCATTTTTCTCCGAAAATTCAGCCCTTTTCTGATGAAGATTATTTGGGATCGATATCTCACCATTTTTGCTGGAAAACCCCCCAAAATGAAGCTTGTCAGTTTCCAAATCTAATTCTGCAACTTGAAGGTGAGGATCTCGGATTTTGGATCTCCCATTCTCCTCCATTTTCGATATTGGAGAAGGAAACAGGTGCAGAGTGGGAAGAAGGAGAAGAACAATTTGTGGGTTTTTGTGATGGAAGGAGGGGTGTTTTGGGAATAAAATGTCTGGTTGTGTGTTTTTGTTACTTGTCAGAGCCACAGGACAGGACGCAGTTGACCTGCTTGCTTCCATTTATTTGAATCCGCATGACGAAAATGCCCCTATTTGTATTTGTACAGATTTATGGCGTGGAAGTTGAAGGGGAGCTCGGCAACGGTAAAAGTTGCCGTCGATCAGAAATAGCTATAGCAAAATGCTAGGTAAAGCTGAGTACTTTAAGCCTTTGTGTTCACCCTTTCTTCTAACCCTGCATAGGTAGAAGCTTCATGCACCAGGCCTACCCCTTTATATCATAGAAGTTGAACTAGCTTTGTGTTTTTTTCCTTGCACTGGCTTTTCCCGAAAGAAAACCCATGAAACCTGATTTTGGCCGGTTATTTCCATATTTCAGCTTTGGCTCATCTGCTTAAATCTCAAACGACTAAGGATGCACTTGGATTATGATAATCCCAATGCCCATTACTTACCTCTTATTTGCCCTTTTTTCTTTTAGATCTAAGCCGTTCACTGTGTTGAGAATGGCTTAGATGGAACAAATTTTATACTTTAGTTTTAGATGCCCAAACATCTCTTTTGAAATACGCTTGGTTGTAAGTTTGTGTCATTGCTCTCTCCTTAGGCCAAGGATTAGATTTAGGAGTCTATGCGAGTGATTAGCTTAGTAATTCTTTGCTTGTAACAAGAAAAGAAAAAAAAAGTACTAGATTTATCATATGCTATAGTCATCTAATCAGGCCGTAAGAATTAATGGTTGACAAGAGAGAGAGTAGAGTGATTATCGATGCATTTCTTGATTAAATGGCCGGGATTATGTTATTTAATTTTAATATTGAAATTATTGTGTTGCATATATATATATATATATATATATATCTGTGTGTGTAGATTTATTACTGGACCAATTAGGAAGGTATGCCAAGAGTGCTATCATTATCACATAAGTCAACCCTATATTAGCACTGAAATAAAGCCATAAAGCCAAGCTTTAAATTTAATTACCCATTTACATCCTATAACAAACTTTGCCAATGACAATCCCAAGCTCTGATGAAAAAGGAGGAGGGTCTTGCATCAGGTGCCAGGCAGCAAGGAAAAAGTTGAAGATAATTTATTTTATTTTTTTGTAAAAAAAATTTTTTACTTGCAAATGAATATGCATTTGTATATTAGTTTGTAAGTAAGAAAAGAAGATAATGAAAATCATCTCCAGCTTTTTTAAGTAGTATGGCAACTCTAACATTACATGAATCGAAAACTAACTTTCCCTTAAGCTAGGGAATCTCTTGTAAGCGACGCACTACATCGGATCCTGAGTGTAGTGGAAAATGGGCAAGGGTTGCTAGAGCGTTCCCCCAAAAGCGACATGCTACATCAAATCTCAAGTATAGGGGAAAGTAGGCAAAGGCTGCTAGAGATGCAATGACCCGGGTTTTTAAAATACATTTTCATAAATATTTGCAAAGGTAGGGCCCTAATGTTGAAACTCTTTTAATATACAAACAGCAGAAACATATTTTCTTTGAAATTTATTTGTCAAAAACCAGAGTATCACCTCAAATTACTTATCATACATAGATTTTTGTATAAAATAAAATTTCTATTGAATATCAATAGAAATACTTTTATTAAAATCAGGATCAATTTAGTGGTTCACATACACAGGCCTTGTAGTCATGACATTCCTTGTCCAAATATTACAATCCAAATTACACACAATCAATACAATCTTTCTCAAAGTAAATACCCTAAGTAATAGTTCGGTGATAATTATCCTCAAGTCTTAAGCTTTTAATCTTCCTTAACTATATCTGAGATATTGTAAATATTTAAACATTTACAATATCTTAGCAAGCTATGCATGATAAGGGAATTAAGAAATATAATCAATATATCTCAAAATCAATAGTTTTTTTATATCCATGATATAAATCAATTTATACAATTGGATAACCATTTCATCATTCACTTATCATATGAATTATATGTATATATTACACATAAATAAAACCACTAAAAATCGTGAATATAGTCAATATCATCAATAATATCTCATTTCCAAACTGATTTCAATATTAACACTAGGTGTTAATATATAATCATACAGTATTGGGAATCATCCTCCAATACAACATCGGTAATAACTTTTACAGGGCATCTTATCATGCCATAAAATAAGACATCTCATTATGCTATAATCAATTGCATCATAATGCAAAATATAATCAAAGGACTACCATGCTTGCAGCCTCAATCTGTACAACGACCTCAAATAACTACTCAATAATCCACTGATACCATGGTGGAAAATACATATCCATATTCTATGGGGGGAACCATGGCTGTCATAGTGGTAGGCTTCTCATAATTGCCCCAGCCAACATTTTGCCTCTCTTTGGGCACGGTATCATCATCATAATCAGTTTTGAAGAGTGGGTGGCTAAACCCTCATAACTCTCCTAGCATTGGCATCCTAAGCATAAGCTTGTCTTAAACAAAATCACAAGCCTCCGTGCTTATATAGAAAATAATATTTCATACTTACAGACTGTGTGTCTGGTTATAATAGGACATGCCTATAACTTCTTTCCTTAAGATTTGGGGGTCCAACTTATGTAGTTCAAATCTTCTCATTCTACCCATTAAGTAATTTCATAATTACTTAATCAATTACTTTATATTCATTTCAACCTCATTTGTTGCCTTAAGTAATTTTATAATTACTTAATCAATCACTTTGTATTCATTTCAACATCAGTTGTTAATTCATAAACAATTCTAAGGCAATTATAATCAATCTATAGTTATTAAGATAAGATCATGTATAAAATACATGTATATTCTATATTGAATATATTCTTAAGGTTCACCTGCCTTTACTTTCAACAATCCATTTTCTCATTGATCATCATATCCTTCCTGTATCTGTCAAATCATATGTATACAATCATTCCTCAACTCATTTATACTTCCTAGTTGTTCTTTTGATCATCCTTACAGAGGATGATTTGGATCTTTTTCCTTAGATCATATTGATCAATGGTCTAATATATTGATCTACATTTAAATCTAACATCTATGCAAAATCAAACATTTAATCTAAATTATAATTCTGTTTATTGTTCTTGATCATTCAAGATCTCATCATAGATCTTTTTTTTATCATCCTTATCTTGTTTACAATTTTTATTATGATTAGATAATTTACTATCTTTTATGTTCTTATTATCATTATTATTCAACCAGTTAATGTCTTACTGGTTGAAGATAATTTATTTCTTTCCTAATAGTAGACAGCTCCTTATTTCAAAATTGACTAAGGCTTACCAGCTAAAAGCTGCTCATAGAGTGGTTAATTCAATCCTTATGTAAGGAGGCGTTTAAATCTCACAAACGTTGCTAGAAGGTAGAAGAAGAGCAAGGCTCTATTAGAGAACCCCTTTAACCGCCATGTTCAATATTTACTAGAGTGACCTTAGTTCAACCTTTTATAAGGTTCTTATGAGCTTGTATACCCTAAGTTCCATTTCTACTTAATTTTAACTTATGTCCATGAACATAAATAATGTTATTCATAGATGTTTATTATTCTCCTAAATTGGGCCAAGGAAAAATATTTCTTATATTGTCCTACTAACTATAGCCCTTACTATCACTAAGTCTATGTCCATATTCATTATAAATATTCATTAATATCTATTTTTATTTAATTTTATTTTTCATGTAATTTACATAACATGAACATTAAAGCATAAATAGGTAAATCTACTAAGCAACTAAAAGAACATTTACAATAGAATATAATAATTCATATACTCATTTGAATATATCATATTTGTCCATTTTAATCCAATGATCATATTTTGATTTCTATTTATTTTTCATCTCATTAAAGGTTTAGATCTTAATCTTTCAGTTTTACTCATATCTATCAAATTCTCTTAATGTGATATCATCACTAAATCATTGATGTATCTCATCATATGATCTGATCTTTCTTGATCCAACCGATCAAGAAGATCTTAAGTCATTTTATCAAAATTAAGGGCATAGATCTTGATCTATCCCAAATTAGCCACATCAGGCCATTCATTTCTCATGATCTTATTATTAGATCATCATCCATACTGATTCATAGTTTCTGATCATCCTTGATCAGATTGATCAAGGAGATTATTATGTATTTTCAAGGATTTTGTTACTTTTAATGGTCAAGATCTTAAGATCTGCCAAATCAGTTACATCAAACCCTTTCATTCATATTATTTTACTATTAGATATCCATTCAAACTAATTTACATGTTTTAATCACGTTGGATATTTAAGATCAAGTAGTTATGTGGTTATTTTTATGATTTTTCATCAATTAAGGCTAAATTTCTTAATTTACTCCAAATCAGCAGCATCCAACTCATGATCTCATGTTCCCTTATCATGAAATCACCAATGGATAAAAAATTCAAGGTCTAATCATGCTAGATTTGACTGATCTTGGGAATTAGTACTACTTTTTATGATTTATAGAATTTTAAAGTGAATAAAACCTATATTTTATGTTTCTATTAGATTCTGCTCTTCACTAGAATCCAGAGCTTATTTCAAATCTTGATTTGGAGTTCAAATGAGCTCTGAATTAGAACTTGAAATTTACAGTCAAAACAAGGGCCCAAATTCAATCTGGCTCTTACAGATTGATGGGGACGATTAGCGACCCACCTCTGCCTCGTTCCACTTGTAATTGAAGGTGTATGCTGAGTGGTGATCGAGGATAGGCGAGACGGTCCGATCTGGACCATCAGATCACCCTTTCCCCGATCCTCCTTGATATGACCACGTTAAGGGCCCAGATCTCTTCCCCTATGGCATTTGGGTCCCAGCCTCTCATCCAATAGCTTAGAGTTTTCATCTGAGCCGAGTAAGATGGGACCTCAACCATACCTACTGGATTCGTTGTCTCCGATGGATCGGCACCTGGGGAGATCCCTAGAAGGCCGAATATCTCGCTTGGAAGACCTAAAATGAAGGGGAAAAGAGAAGGGAACCTACTTAGATCCCGTTTGGAGCAGAGACTATCGCTGAAGAAGGAGAACTTAGTTGTATATTGAAGCCCTAGCCAGACGGCTAGGGTTTTTGTAATTCTTGCCTTTGAGGTGCTTGTCGGTGCCTGGGAAGGGTAATAAGAGAGGGGAAATGGAGAGGGAAGTAAGGGGAACCAAAATCTGGGTTCCAATTTCGATGATTTTTCCATAGAGGGGAGATCTATGGAGGAATTGCCGGGTTAGGGAAAAACCCTAGTCGACAATTCTTAGGGCGTGTCGGGTTGGAAGGTGGGTTCAGGGACGCGCCAGCCTGAGATAGGCTAGTTCCTGTGCCAAGCGTGTGTTGGGACCATCATTCTGGCTGGAAAGAGAGGAGAGAGAAAAGAAAAAAAGAAAAAGAAAAAGAAAGAAAAAAGAGAAATGAAAGGGAAAGAGGAGGAAAGAGAGAGGGAGAGTCTTCAGAGCTATGGAATTTCGTGCAGCTTATAGGAGGGCTATTTATAGAATTAATTTTGTACTATTTTATTTTAATTTTCTATTATTTCTTTAAAAAATGATTTTTATTCTTTTCTTATTAAAATCAAAAGAGATATCTCATCATGTTTATTCATCATTGATATTCCTTTTGTTGACTGTCCACCAACTTACCCAACTTTTGTGGACCCTACACAAAAGTGAAATGACCAATTTATTGCTATGGGTAAATATAAATTCACAAAAATTACGAAAAAATAGTGATTTTTCACCCAAGCTCAAATTTTAGCGTGCTTACAATCATTTTGACCAATTTTTTCTAGTATGCTTCCAAATATCTATGTTTTAAGACTTAATTCTTTTTCTAAAAAAATATTATATTAAATAAAATATTCCACTTCGATTTTTTGTAAAAATTCCAATTAATTTCAAATAATTCTAGAAAAATTGGGTTTGTTATAAAAGAGTCCCCTCAGAAGCGACACACTGCATCAGAAACCAAGTGCAGTGAAAAAGTGAGCATGGGTTCATGCCATGGAGGTCGAGAAGTGTGTGGGTAAATAGGTTGTCTCAAGAGCATAAGATTTGTATCGCCATATGGAATATAGTGATATTGATAGGTAAGAGTCTGAAGTTAGTAGATACGATAAAACGTAAGAGAGTCAACATCGCTCATATATAAGAAACCATGTGGAAAGGGACTAAAACTAGAGAAATCAATGGGTATAAACTATGGTAAGTAGGAAAGGATAATAACAAAATTGGAGTAGGAATAATAGTGGATAATGAATTAAAAGATAAAGTTGTGGACATTAAAAGAATCGGTAATAGAATTATAATAATAAAACTTGTTCTAGGATAGCAAAACATAAATGTTATAAGTGCATTCGAACCACAGGTAGGGTTAGAAGATATAATTAATAGACAATTTGGGTTGATATGGAGAGAGTCATGCAAGAAATTTCCAACATTGAGGGTATAGTTATAGGAGTAAACTTAAATGGCCATGTAGGAAAAGAAAAGGGAGGATATGATGGGATACTTGGTGGGTATGGTATAAGAGAATGAAATGAGATGTGGGAAACTATTCTCAATTTTGGTTTGGCATATAACCTAGCCATTACAAATACATTCTTTAAGAAGAGAGATGAATACTTAATAACCTTTGAAAGTGGACTTCATAAAATCAAAGTAAACTTTTTTCTACTTAGGAATACCGAAAGATCAATGTGTAAGGATTATAAGGTAATACTCGGTGAGAGTTTAACCTCACAACATAGGTTAATGGTTATGGATATTTATATTAAAAGATGAAAGAAAGGAAATAAACTTAATAAGTGTCTAAAAACTAAGTGGTGGAACTTAAAATGAGAGAAAATAACCTCATTCACAAATAAGTTAGTGGTAGAAGAAAATTGAAACTATGAAACAAAAGTAAATACCAAGTGAACTAATATGGCTAAGTCCATTAAGAAAGTGGCAAAAGATGTCTTAAGAGTATATAAAGGTAAAAGACAAGTAAAGGAAACATGGTGGTAGAGTTAAATAGTGTAAAAAGTTGCTAAAGAAAAATGAGTGTGTTTTAAAGCATAGTAGAAGACTAGATGTTGATTTGTTTTACCGCAAGTGCACGGGCTATTATAGGGTAGCTTATGCAAGTACGGGTCGATCCCACGAGGACTTGATTTAAAATGGAGTTTTCAATAAAATCTAATTAATAAAAGAACCAAAACAAAAACTATACTAGAATTAAACTAACAATAAAATAAAATTCAAATTTATTCAACTATTGCAATGTACACAATTATTTATTCCAAAAACACAGAAAATAAAACTAAAAGCCGTCCTGGATACGCCTGTCCCTGGATAGTCAAAATGAGAATAAAACAGAACCGGGACATAGATGTAAATAGAATAGGGACCCAGTTGGAATTAAATCGGGGACTCAAATGGAATTTTTGATAAAGGACAGAAGTGGAATTAAAACAGGGACTCAGATGGGATTTTGAGATGCGCCGGGGCAGACTTGGAATTCTTCAAGGTTCTGGTTTTAAACGAAAAACCAGGAAAACGTGGGGTTTGAGAAGGAAGAGGAGAGAAGAAGAAAAGAGGGAGGAAGGAGAAGGGAAGAAGAGAGGAAGAAGGAGGGAGGAAAACCCGGATCGGGTTTGCTTTGGTGAAGATGCCAGTGGAAAGGAGGTGGTGGATCGTCTAGAGCAGAGCCGGACGATCTGGGTCTTCTGTGCCTAACCGACTAGCCGGTGAAAAAGGAGGTGCGATGAAGGAAAACAACGCCTTTTCTGGGCGTCGTCTGGAACAGAACCGGCTGGTTGGAGTGGTCGAGCAGGGGAGAAAACCGGGAAGCAGATGGGTGATGGGTGGTGGACGCCTGGGTCTGTGCTACTAACTTGAATAGGGTAACCCGACTGGTGATGGGGTGGAGACAGTTGAACAGAGAGAGAGAGAGAGAGAGAGAGAGAGAGAGAGAGAGAGAGAGAGAGAGAGAGAGAGAGAGAGAGAGAGAGAGAGAGAGAGAGAGAGAGAGAGAGAGAGAGACAGAGAGAGAAGTGGGGACCGGCCGGTGATGGAAAACACTATCGAGCAATGCCAGGTAGGCGACTGTGATGGGTGTAAGCAAGGGCCGGTGATGGGAAAAGTGGAGGAGATGGCTGGGAAAAGGTGAGTTGTAGCAAGAAGAGAGAGTGGTGGCGGCGCCTGATTCCAGTGGAGGCAAATGCAACGCAGTGGAGAAGAAGAAAGGAAGGCGGGGTGATCTTTGGGCAGATGGGGTGAAGATTAAGGTGTGCGAGAGGGAGCTTGCCTCCTATGTCCGGCCAAGAGGAGGGTTGTGGAGAGAGATGGGAAGAGAGGAGAACGTGAGAGAGAAAGGTCCCCCCGAGTTTTAGAGAGATCCAGGATAAGAAGCAGGGGGAGATTGAGAAGTAGAGGAGATAAGGTGGTGTGGTGCGTGAGAATGAGGAAAGGAAAAAGAAAAAGGAAAGAAGGAAAAAGAAAGAGAAGGAAAAGGAAAAGGAAAGAAAGAAAAGAGGAAAAGGAAGGGAAAAAGAAAAGAAAGAAAAGGAAAAAGAAAAAGAAAGAAAAGAAAGAAAAGGAAGGAAAAAAAGAAAGAAAAGAAAAGGAAAAGAGAAAAAGGAAGGGAAAGAGAAGGAAGAGGAAAAGGAAAAAGGAAGAAAAAGAAAGAGGAAGAAAAGGAAAGAAAGAAGTGGGGGAAGGAGTTGTTCTTTCCATTTTGTCCATTTTTATTCCATCCATCTCCATGGGTGATCTGGTCCATCCATCGCCCTTTAAGCTGATCTGCACCGTTATCTTTTACTCGTATCCATCCGTGCGTCCTTTGGTTGATTTGCAAAAGAAAAGACTAAATTAGAATCATCTGAACCGCACATTAGTCATCTAATGAACTCTAATGATCATCTGACCATTGATTTTGACAAATTAAGGTTTGGATGGTCAATTGGATTTATATTCAAAATCAAGCTAAGTTTTGTAAAATTGAACGGTTAGATGATCTAATTGAACGCTAAATTAGGAGTATTTTGACCAAAATTGAACACTTAACACACCCCCCAACCAGCATTTTGCTAGTCCCGAGCAAAACATGCGAAAAACCAAATTTCAAGATTTCAAATTTTATTTTTAAGTCAACTCCTCTTTTTCCTCAGAGAATTATCTTCAATAAATCAAATCAACTTTATCATAATAATAAAAATGACTGAAAAATTCAAAACCTTACCCATATGCCAAAATAATTCTAATTAAGCTCAAATCTTAGAGTGAGTGTGTGCATGTACAGTTTACATATGGAATCATCTTGATCTCTAAATAAACTTCTAACTTTTGAACTCCATCCGAAATATGTTTTGACCTCAAGCCTCACTAATGACATACACTCAGAAACAAAATCTCTCAGATAAAGGGGTCAAATCATATCTCTCTTTTAATTATGTGAGTTGAGTCAATAAAAGCAAAATTTTCTCACATGTACTCATGAAAATGGGGAGTTACTAAGGAATTTCATTGTTTTGATCCTTTTAGAATAGATGCCATTACCTTTGAATATTTAGAAATACCACTCTTTTATATTCTATCCATTCATTTCCTCATCAAGACTATATTTCTCCTAGAATCAATAGGTCTTTAACTGGGACGAAATGTAGGCTTAGGACAGGGTACCAAAGAAAGGGTATAAGGCTATTCAAAGTTTCTTTAAAAAATAAGTAGAGGTCTTCTAAAGTTGATAATTCTTTCTTTCTTTGATTTTTTCTAAAGTGAATATTTTTGTTTCCATTTTTCTTTGTATTCTTCAAACTTTTTTTTTTTTTTTTTTTCAGACTATTTCAATACTTTTGAATCACTTTGAAGAATATTTCTTTTCTTGATATCCACTTTTCATTACAACTAAAAGATATTTCTTCATTCTTCTCTAACTCATTTTTCAAAGAAAATGGGTAATGGATAATTTATACTGGGTTAATATGGTTAAAGGATAATTTGGGTGACAAAAGAAAAGGCTTGTATTAAAGGCTCAAGTTGGCTAACTAGTTGTAACAATACTTTATGGGTAGGCTTTATGTCTTTAGGTTATAACAAGGATGGCCTAAATCATTTTCTAGATTTCCTATAATCCATCAAATTCAATGAACTTCTAGAATTTTAAAGGTAATATTCTAACTATTCAGGTAATTAGCCAAAATTACGAGTTTGGGATCAATTTTCTTTAAGCATGCTGAAGAAAATTAGGAATATTTATAACCTCTCAAAAAATGAATGGCTCTAAAACTCACTTAGGTTATAGATCTCCACTGAATTTCTTCAGAATCTCTAAATTATAGCCACTTATCAATCTAGACCATCTATATGCAACTGTGTGTACAGATGTGATCTGAGACTTTGCTTTCATAGAATACTTTAGAAAATGAGTAAAAAGATGAATTAATCATATTCAATTTCATTAATAAGCTAAAGTTATCTAGAGTATACTTCAGAAAATCCAATTCTCATCATAGTGTAGGAAATGACCTAAAATTTTTCAATTTTTCAATTTTTTTTTTTTTTGAAAAACAAGGAAAGCACCTAAAAATCTAAAAAACTAGAATTTGCTAGAATTCTACACCCCCCAACCTGCCAGAAACATTGTCCTCAATGTTGTAAAAAGTAGGACCGAAAATGAATATGAGTGATGTAGAAAACAACAAAAATGAAAAACTCTGGGTTGCCTCCCAGTGAGCGCTAAGTTTAACGTCTTCAGCCAGACATATATCCTCATTTATTTTTGAGTTTTCCTAATTCCAATAATGAAATGGCAAGATTTCTCACGCCACTTCAAAATCTCACGATAGTCTATATATTTCATCCACCTTGAAATTTTTTGTGATGGTTGCATTATAACACAATAGACTAACATGAATGTCAATTGAGTGAGACCACTTTGATGATCTCCTATCTTCAAAATTTCACGGTAATCAATATAACTCCTCCACCTTGAAAATTTAGGTGGTGGAATCTTTATAACAATGTGAACTACCGTGAATTTAAATTCTTTTGAACCATATAGATGTGAAGAGTCCTCCCTTTCCCTTACATTTTCCTGAGATTGAGATATAAGCTGACTCTGCCCTTCCTTATAAGATTGTTCTTGTATTAATAAAGGAGGGGGCATGGTTTTGCTTACATCCTGATTATCTTTTAGTGTGTACCTTGGAGTCAGTTGATGTATGGACAATAGATCAATGGACTCTTTCTTGTCCTGTTCTATTGGCATAGGCAACAAATCGTGGGCCTAATTTATTATCTAATGATTGTTCAAATGAAGGTCAGTAGGTCCCTATCATGTACATATTCTATGTTAAAAGGCTTATTTGGGGTTTCAGGCTCTGTAAGGGGTTCTACAGATGATGGGAGGGAAGTGATCTCACTTAATGGAAGCTCCTCAAAATAAGGTTTCCATTTTCTTGTATCCATGATAGGTACAGAATCAAGGAGGGCATTAACTCCCTCTATTAATGCATCCTCATTAAACTCATTAAAATGGGCCAAACAGCCTCCAAAGGTCCGACAAGGAAGACGATTGAAACTGATCTTGCACAACTGAATTGATCATGTTAATACTGTGCAAATCATCAGTAGTTTCACTAGGTTGGTTACAAATGTTAAAGATGTTTAGCTCTAATGTCATATTGCCAAAGGATAGTTTCATGACACCATTTCTACGCTTGATTAAGGCATTGGACGTAGCCAAAAATGGTCGTCCCAAGATGACTGTATTTCATTCTTCTCATTCACCACCGGTTGTGTATCTAGAACTAGAAAATCGACAGGAAACAAAATTGTTCTACCTGGATTAACACATCCTCTATTACCCCTCTCGGTATTTTTACGTAACGGTCGGTAGGCTGGAGCGTAGTAGATGTAGGTTTTAGTTCACCCGGACCTAACTGCGTATACCGAGTATGGTAATAGATTTACACTAGATCCTAAATCAAGAAGAGCTTGGTTAATCTTGTAGCTGCCAATAATGCAAGTAAGAGTGGGGCAACCAGGATCTTTGTACTTTGGTGGTGTATGGTGTTGAAGAATAGAACCGACACATTCGATCAAAAATGCCTTCTTCTGGACATTCAATTTTCTCTTTATGGTGCATAAGTCTTTTAAGAATTTGGCATATGATGGGATTTGTTTTATAGCATCTAAGATCGGTATGTTGATCTTGACTTGCTTGAAAATCTCTAAAATCTCATCATTAGAAGCAGACTTTGGGGCTTGACGCAACCTTTGAGGAAATGGAGCAGGTATAGGACATGGATCAACAGGTGAAACAGGGTCCTTTTGTTTAAAGTTTTCTTTAACTTTCGTGGATTTTTCTACCTTTTCAGTCTTCTGAGGCTCATCTTTCTCAATTCTTCTACCACTCCTAAGAATGGTCACAGCCTTAGTTTGTTCCATGGTAGAGCTAGATGTTTCATCAGATGCATTAATGCTAACCGCATGCACTCCCTTAGGGTTTGCTTGTGGTTGAGCTGGGAACTTTCCTTTTTCCATACTTTGCATCATTTGACTCATCATGTTTTTTAATTCATTCATGGACTGGTTGGTTTGTTTTATTTGACTTTCTAATTGAGAAATTTTCCTTTCCTAGTTTTGAATGTTTTGATTATCCTCAACATGCCTTTTAGGTGGAGGCAAGTAAGGTCCAGAAGGAGGTTGATAAGTTTGATAAGGTAAGGTAAGAAGTCCTTGGTTTTGTTGATGAGGTTGATATTGTCCTGATTGTGGAACATTAGCAGTAGGTCCATTTTTCCAACTAAAGTTTGGATGGTTTCTCCAGTTGGGGTTATAAATGTCTGAATATGGGGAGAAAGGTCTTTTATATGTGTTAAGTGCATTAGCTTGATCATGAAGTACATCTTGAAAAGCAGGGATTGTAGGACATTCCTGAGTAAGATGTGACGTACTTTCACAAATACTACACACTTGTTCTTCTTTATTTGAGTTTTTCTTTCCCATTTCTATGGCTTCTACTTTTCTCGCTAGGGATGCTACTTTGGCATTGATATCATCTTTTTCAGACATAGCATACATGCCTCCCCTAG
This sequence comes from Warburgia ugandensis, assembly GCA_035236585.1. Lineage (NCBI taxonomy): Eukaryota > Viridiplantae > Streptophyta > Magnoliopsida > Canellales > Canellaceae > Warburgia > Warburgia ugandensis. The sequence goes on from CP141139.1 coordinate 43,628,728, forward strand.
CATGGGTGTTATTGGGCTTAGGTTTATCTGTATGTTCTATTCTTTCTGAGTCAGCCAGTCTGTGCACTCTCGCCTAGCCATTCCAAATACTCCTCCGCCTCATCTGGTTGTTTGTTGAGAAAGTTGCCATTACACATCATCTCTACAAACTGGCGCATGTCAGAATTTAGTCCTTCATAAAAGAAGTTGATGATGCGCCATGGTTCATAGCCATGATGTGGGCAAGTGAGTTGTAGTTCTTTGAACCTTTCCCAGCATTGATAGAATGATTCTTTATCCTTCTGAGTAAAGTTCATTATTTTGCGGCGAAGCGTATTGGTTTTATGGGTAGGGAAAAACTTCTTTAAGAATTCCCTAGTCATTTCATTCCAGGTTCTTATGGAACCTAATGGCAGTGCATTAAACCACATTTTTGCTTTTTCCTTTAAAGAGAAAGGAAAAAGTTTAAGTCCGACAAGATCTAGACCTATATTTTGAGTTCTCTGGGTACTACATACCTCATCAAATTCTTTAAGGTGCAAATAAGGACTCTCACTATCTAGACCATGGAATTTGGGAAGTAATTGGATTACTCCTGTTTTTAATTCTAACGCACCAGCATTTTTAGGAAGAATTACACAGGACAGTGTGCTGGTGCGTGTAGGCTGAAGGTAGTCTTTTAAAGTTCTACCACGAAAGTTTTGATGACCCTCAATATTATCATCCCCATGTTCACTTTGTTGGTCCCACTCCCTATTGTTTCTTCTCCAATCTCTATTTGGTTGATGATTATTCCTCCTTGGTGGAGGTTGATATTCATCTTCTATCAAGGGTGGTGGGTCCTCATTCATGATGAGTGGAGCCCCTTGACTTCCATGGGGTGAATTACCCCTTGAGCGTTGATTAGCCATAGATGTGGCCTGATCTTGCAGTATGTCTTTTTGGTCGTACTTGACTAACCTTCCGGTTTTGTCGCGTCTCCAAAAGTGCATACAAGGGAAGCTTCTTTTTGTTTTTGTTTTTGTTTTTTTTGTTTTTGTTTTTGTTTTTGTTTTTTTTCTTTGAGCAAACTAACCTAAATGATGCAACCTAACTTCTAGAATGATGCACAAACAAAAGAGCACACTCAAATAATCCTAAGGCTAATAAGCAGCAATATATTTGATTTTCTTGATTATCTATGGGGACGATGCTTTTATTAGCCTAGACTAGCGCTCCTCCTCTTTTTAGAAGTTGATTACTACTTACTAGTTGGGTTCTGTCCAAAGTGGTTAATACAACCCTCGTGTAAGGAGGCGTTTAGACCTCAACAAACGTCAATAGGAGGTGGGGGAAGAGCGAGGCTCTATTAAGTAACCCCCAATAACCACAGTGATCAAAAGCCACTGGACTGACAGTAAATCGAGTCCTATTAAGAGGGTCCTACGAGCATGTGATGGCCCTATAGGTCTCTTCTGATTGATTTTAAATTAACGTGAAAGGAAGGTTTGCGCGCTTGAGATGATTATCCTAAGTGGGCCAAGAGGTGGTGATGAAATCCACCCTTGATCTTATGGGGGTAGGGTGCCCTTACTAATTAATTTCACACACCATGGCAATTTGATCAGCATATAAATCACCTTAAAACATTAAACATGCCCTAAGAATGCAATTAAAAGCAGTAAACTAATGCAAAATCCTAAAATGCAACAATTATAAAAGATGATTCTATATGAGTTACACTACCAAACAATGCAAATTATTCTAAATGCAAACCCTACTCTAGGAAATAAATGAGTGAGGAAACTCACAGTGGGGTTTCTGATGAAGATCAAGTGTGGGCCACCTTATCCCACACTTGCCCTGTATTATACAACCCTTTAAATTTTAAAATGGAAATTGCAATTTACAAGGATCCTCACTACAAGATTCACTCAAAAGGAAAAAAGAAAGTCCTATTCTAGGAAAGCAGGGAAGTTTCCAATTTGGTGAAGATCCACTTGCCAAATTCCTCCACTTTCCTATTTCCTGAAAAATAAAATTAGAAATTAGTACCAAATTCAGGAAACAAGGTGATTATGCCCTAAAAAGAATTGAAAAATGCACCTAAAATTTCCTAAAATGCTAAAAATTGCAATCCCTAATTTTATGTATTTTTTTGGATTTTTCTAAATTTTTTTAAAATTTTCTGATTTTATATTATTTTTTTTTGGATTTTTTAATTAAATTTTATGAAAACTCTTTTGCAAGTCCCCGACAACGGCGCCAAAAACTTGTTGATTTGTTTTACCGCAAGTGCACGGGCTATTATAGGGTAGCTTATGCAAGTACGGGTCGATCCCACGAGGACTTGATTTAAAATGGAGTTTTCAATAAAATCTAATTAATAAAAGAACCAAAACAAAAACTATACTAGAATTAAACTAACAATAAAATAAAATTCAAATTTATTCAACTATTGCAATGTACACAATTATTTATTCCAAAAACACAGAAAATAAAACTAAAAGCCGTCCTGGATACGCCTGTCCCTGGATAGTCAAAATGAGAATAAAACAGAACCGGGACATAGATGTAAATAGAATAGGGACCCAGTTGGAATTAAATCGGGACTCAAATGGAATTTCTGATAAAGGACAGAAGTGGAATTAAAACGGGGACTCGTATGGGACTTCGAGATCTGCCAGCGGAGACTTGGAATTCTTCAAGGTTCTGGTTTTAAACGAAAAACCAGGAAAACGTGGGGTTTGAGAAGGAAGAGGAGAGAAGAAGAAAAGAGGGAGGAAGGAGAAGGGAAGAAGAGAGGAAGAAGGAGGGAGGAAAACCCGGATCGGGTTTGCTTTGGTGAAGATGCCAGTGGAAAGGAGGTGGTGGATCGTCTAGAGCAGAGTCGGACGATCTGGGTCTTCTGTGCCTAACCGACTAGCCGGTGAAAAAGGAGGTGCGATGAAGGAAAACAACGCCTTTTCTGGGCGTCGTCTGGAACAGAACCGGCTGGTTGGAGTGGTCGAGCAGGGGAGAAAACCGGGAAGCAGATGGGTGATGGGTGGTGGATGCCTGGGTCTGTGCTACTGACTTGAATCGGGTAACCCGACTGGTGATGGGGTGGAGACAGTTGAACAGAGAGAGAGAGAGAGAGAGAGAGAGAGAGAGAGAGAGAGAGAGAGAGAGAGAGAGAGAGAGAGAGAGAAGTGGGGACTGGCTGGTGATGGAAAACACTACTGGAGCAATGCCAGGTAGGCGACTGTGATGGGTGTAAGCAAGGGCCGGTGATGGGAAAAGTGGAGGAGATGGCTGGGAAAAGGTGAGTTGTAGCAAGAAGAGAGAGTGGTGGCGACGCCTGATTCCAGTGGAGGCAAATGCAACGCAGTGGAGAAGAAGAAAGGAAGCTGGGGTGATGCTGGGCAGATGGGGTGAAGATTAAGGTGTGCGAGAGGGAGCTTGCCTCCTATGTCCGGCCAAGAGGAGGGTTGTGGAGAGAGATGGGAAGAGAGGAGAACGTGAGAGAGAAAGGTCCCCCCGAGTTTTAGAGAGATCCAGGATAAGAAGCAGGGGGAGATTGAGAAGTAGAGGAGATAAGGTGGTGTGGTGCGTGAGAATGAGGAAAGGAAAAAGAAAAAGGAAAGAAGGAAAAAGAAAGAGAAGGAAAAGGAAAAGGAAAAGGAAAGAAAGAAAAGAGGAAAAGGAAGGGAAAAAGAAAAGAAAGAAAAGGAAGGAAAAAAAGAAAGAAAAGGAAGGAAAGGAAGGAAAAAAAGAAAGAAAAGAAAAGGAAAAGAGAAAAAGGAAGGGAAAGAGAAGGAAGAGGAAAAGGAAAAAGGAAGAAAAAGAAAGAGGAAGAAAAGGAAAGAAAGAAGTGGGGGAAGGAGTTGTTCTTTCCATTTTGTCCATTTTTATTCCATCCATCTCCATGGGTGATCTGGTCCATCCATCGCCCTTTAAGCTGATCTGCACCGTTATCTTTTACTCGTATCCATCCGTGCGTCCTTTGGTTGATCTGCAAAAGAAAAGACTAAATTAGAATCATCTGAACCGCACATTAGTCATCTAATGAACTCTAATGATCATCTGACCATTGATTTTGACAAATTAAGGTTTGGATGGTCAATTGGATTTATATTCAAAATCAAGCTAAGTTTTGTAAAATTGAACGGTTAGATGATCTAATTGAACGCTAAATTAGGAGTATTTTGACCAAAATTGAACACTTAACACTAGAAATAATGAAAACTATGAATAGTGTAAGAATGCTAAAAAGATTGCTGCGAGAATAGTAAGCAAGTCTAAACTTAAAGCATATGATAACATATATAGTAGACTAAGATCAAGAAGGTGAGAAAGATGCGTTTAAAATTGCAAAAATAATAGAATAGAAGTACAAGGACTCAAACTGTGTTAGGTGCATTAAAAGTGATGATCAAAGGGTACTAGTCAAAGATGATGAGATCAAACAAAGGTGGGAAACTTACTTTCAAAAAATTGTTAAATGACAATGGCTCTGAGAATATAGGGATCGAACATAGTGTAAACTTAAATAACATTCGACATTATAGATATGAACGTAGGATTAGAATACCTAAAGTGAAAGCGGCCTTGAAAAAGATGAAATCAAGAAAAGGCCATGAGGCCCGATGGTATACTAATAGAGGTTTGGAAGCATATGGGAGATATTAGAGTAGTTTAGTTGACCAAGTTGTTTAACAAGATTATAAAATCAAAGATAATTGTCAAATGAATGGAGGAAAAGCTCTATTGTACCAATTTATAATAATAAAGGAGACATATAGATCTACACTCATTATTGGGAGATCAAAATTATGAGCCATGCTATGAAACTTTTTGAAAGAGTGATTAAGAAGATGTTACGATATAAGTATATCGGAGAACCAGTTTGGTTTCATGTGTGGGAGGTCTACCATGGAAGCTATTTTCTTACTAAGACAATTGATAAAGAAATATATGGAGAGGAGGAAGGACTACTAGTGGCAAGACCTGTGATTTTCTTATTACTGTAGGATTGCACCAAGGATCAACATTGAGTCCATACATTTTCACATTGGTTGTAGATGAGTTAGCAAAACATCTGCACAAGGAGATTCAATGGTGCATGCTATTTACAGATGGTATAGTCTTAATCCATGAGATAAGGGAGGACATAAACACAAAGCTAGAGCTATAGAGAGAAGCATTAGAATCTAAAAGATTTAAAATCAGCCGAACTAAGACAGAATATATAGAATGCAATTTTAACAAGTTGAGGAATAGGAGTGGAACATTAGTTAAGATTGATAACCAAGAAGTCCCTGTAAAAGGACATTTTCGGTACTTAGGATCAATGATTCATGAGAGTGGAGAGATTGAGAGGGAGGTTACATAGAGAATCCAAGCGGGTTGGAACAAATGGAGATGTGCATCTGGAGTTTTGTGTGATCGGCTGGTGCTACTCAAACTAAAAGAAAAATTCTATAAGATGGCCATAAGGTCAGCTATTCTCTATGGATTAGAGTGTTGCACAGTAAGGAATATCATGTTCATAGGATGAGCATCACGGAAATGATGATATTGAAATAGATGAGTGACAAGACAAGAAAGGATAGAATTAAGAATGAAAACCATATAGGAAACTTAGGGGTAGCACAAATAGGTAACAAGATGAGAGAGATTAGACTTAGATGGTTTGGATATGTCCAAAGGAGATGCAAAACGACACTGGTTAGAAGGAGTGAGACAATGCAAGTAGAAGGTTCTAAAAGGGCAAGAGGAAGGCTCAAAAGAATGTGGATAGAAGTGGTGATAAAATATTTAAAAACTTTGGGACTAAATGAAGTCATGGTACTTAATAGAGGGGAATGAAGGAATAAGATTCATGTAGCAGACCCCTAATTGGAATAAGATCTTGATGATGATGATGATTTACATCATATAGCAATAGCTCGTAGTGGCAATAGAGTCAGGTACAACATATTTTGGTCTACTAGTGTGTCATATTGATGGTGAGTGGAAGTAGTCCATCTAAGGTCTGTCATTGCTTCCTTGAAAGATGTGGGTTCCATTTATTCATATTCTCAGGTGGTGAAGGGTACCTTTATGCCATTGATACCTAAGGTTTCAAATTTCTAGTTTAGACCTTGTAACCATTGCTTTGAAATTTAATTGAAGAACTAAGAATATTAGCTATCGCAGAATTAAAATGAATAAAACAATCTAGCACTTCGCTTTTAAGAAACAATGGTAACATCCTAGTTTAACTCGTGATAGTAAATTGATAGTAGATAATACTTCTTACCTATTCTAGATAATATGGGTGTTGGTCCCCACAAATCAGCATAAATAATTTCATATGGAGACAGCTGAAGATAAAGATGCAGTAAAAAGAAGCTTATATGACTTGCCATTAATGCAACTTACGTACTTTATCAAAATGTCTAATTCCCACATACTTAAGAAAACTATTTTGTTGCAAATGGCCTAAAATTTTCAGGTTGTCCAAGCCGACTATGCCATTTATTCATATTATTTCCAGCCCCAAAGTAGCATCAACGTTGAACGAGTGAGTTTTTTTGGGGTGGGACAGTGCGCCTTGTTGCTCTGCCTGCGAGTAGCTCCTTCCGTGTCCACCGATCCCTGAGTGAAAAACCCGAATTGTTAAACTTAAAGATACAATTATTATATTGCATAAATCATCTACCCGCGGAATGTAAAATATTTATGAGTTTAAAAGAATGTGACGACAAATTTAAATGAGCATTACTCACACCTGGGATGTTAAAGACCATACTATTTATTTAAGACAAGATCACTTCGATCATAATCCATGCAATTTTGAAGAGTCGTCCCATCACCAGTCTTATGATTCGTATCTGTAGTAACCGAACACTCTGCTTTATCCGCGGTACTCATAGATGCCAAGGAATACGGAACAACTTGGGCCGATAGCAATGATTGCGTTGCGCTTTCCACCAACAGGAAGTTGGGCCATTCTTATAGAACGCTACCCAGCTTATTGGTGTCTTTTCCTCATTCATGGCTATGATCGGCAGAAGAAGAATCACCACTTCGATTATTGTTGTCATTGTTAGAAGAGTAAGACTTACCTCTTGATTTTCCCCTATGTCATCGTGAAGATAGGAGATTCTGAAGGAACATCTTCTTAGAAAGAGACAAAAGTGCCTTTCCTGGTTGATTAAGATCTGACAAAGCTTATAGAAAGATGGCAATCCATCAGATCTAGTAGTCACGCTTGTTACAATACTCTAGTATTTACCACAGAGTCCAAATCGCCTGTCCAATGCAAGATTTGTTGGTGAGGGTGAGGGGGTTTTGGGAAGGCGGGGAAGGGATAGGCTGAGGTGAACCAAATAGTTGATCAGCAATCTATTTCATCAAAGTTAAGTAATTGGACATGGATTGCGATCCTTTATCCAGATTTATCAATTGTTGACTTGAAAACAGAACTCCATGAATCTGAAATTAAGGAAAAAGACGACTTAATGTATCCCAAGTTACCTTAGCCTAATCCAAACTAAATACTTGAGACAACACTTCCTTTATTAAAAGTAGTTAATCCAACTCAAAACTAGTTGACCGGTTTTATTCCATCTAGATTAAGTGCAGATTCACTCAGTCCATGTCTCTGAACAAAAATTTCGTAAGAGGAATGCTTATTCTATTGATGAACTAAAATAGATCTTGGAGTGTAACCCATTCTGCAGCATTCTTATATTGTTCAAAGTTTTCATTATTTAGAGTCCTCTGTTATGCTTTGAAGTACACTCATTTCTCTTTATTAACTTTTTCCATTTCTTCACTCCACCACCAAATTACCTTTGCTGCTTGTCTTTTACCTTCACATATTACTAGAACATCTTCTACCACTTTCTTAATAGGCTTGGCTATAATATTCCACATTTTATTTACTTCTCTGTCATTGTTCCACTTTCCTTCTATTATCAACTTGTTTATAAATGTTGTCATCTTCTCTGCTTTTAAGTTTCACCACTTAACTTTTGGACACCTATTGGCTTCATTTCCTTTCTTCTATCTTTTATTATAAATGTCTATAAGCATTAATATGTGTTGTATGGTTAGACTCTCACCAAGTATCACCTTGCAATTCTTACACATTGATCTTTCGACATTCGTAATTAGAAAAACTATTTGGCTTTTATATAATTTACTTTAAAAGGTTAGTAAGTGTTCATATCTCTTCTTAAAGTATGTGTTTTCTAGATCTAGAATATATGTCAAAGAAAAATTTAGGATAGCTTCCCCCATCTCGTTTCTTTTTCCAGCATCATATACGTCATGTACCCTATTGTGTCTAAGTTTGCTCCTATAAATATCTCCTCTGTGTTAGAAATTTCTCGCTTTACTCTCTCCATATCTTCTTAGAACTGTTTCTTGATTCTATCTTCTAACCCTCTCTTTGCCGCATATACACTTGTAACATTTATAATCCTTTGTGCTAAAACAAGCTTAATTAGTAGAATTCTATTACTAGGTCTTCTTATGCCAACAACTTTTATCTTTTAATTCTTATATCCACTGTTATTCCTACGTTATTTCTATTATTATCCTTTCCTATGTACTATATCTTATACCCATAGATTTATATAGTTTTAGCCTCCTTTCCACTTGGTTTCTTGGATACAAGCTATGTTGACTCTCATGCATTTTATTGTATTGCTCACTTTATACTCTTACTTGTCAACGTATATATGTTTTATGTGGCTATACAAAGCTTATTCTCTTGAGCTAATTTCTTCATCTGTAACACCTTAAATTTTTAGAATTCATTTCAGTAATTACTATTTATTATTTGAATGAAATTTGAAATTAGATTTCTCAAAACTTGAGTTTCGTATAATTAAACCTATAAAAAACTTAGAATTAGTATATGAAACATCAATATTCGTAATCCATACAGAAAAGTTGTTCTAACCGCACTAAGAATGCTAAAATTGTAGTTCGAACTAATAATTTGTAATTATTTTAATTAAGATATTTAATTTTAAAATGTATTAATGGACAAAAAGGTAAAATCACTTTAAGTGGGCCATGTGACAAAATTTCATGTTTTAAATTCTAAAATGTGTTAATTAAAAGCTATTATTATTAATAAATTTCTATAACTAATTATTAATTTAATAATTTAATAAAATAAATAAATAAAATATAAATGTAAAATTTATCTATCTAGCATTGTTTTTTGCTATAGGTTACCACACAAATTGAGGCTCCATCAAACACCAAACCTCGCATGCAAATTGAAGGCTCCTGATCCTTGTGCTCATTTGCGTTCTTTTGTCCGGTCACCACTACACCACTCTAGTGCAGCAAAGAGAGAGAGAGAGAGAGAGAGAGAGAGAGAGAGAGAGAGAGAGAGAGAGAGAGAGAGAGAGAGAGAGAGGGGTTGCCGATGATGTTGCCCATGATGCCATTAAAGCTATAAGAAGCTCATGGGTAGGGGTATACAGAGCATGCTGGAGATGACAACAGCCCGGATCGATGATCCAAGCCGTTCATTTTCAATAGTAAGAAGAGATGATCAAAAGCTTTAGGGATTTGAGGAGATTTGAGCAACCATTGCAAGAAAATTTTGATGGAAACATCATGGCTGGCTACTCCCACAAATCCTCATTAGAAAATAGTGAAATCTGATAACTTCTTTAGCCTCTCTAGGTAGGTTTCATTGCTGTTTCACCTCTATTGCACCTACTTTACCATTTTTGTTTCAATTTTCAGCTAATGATCCACCCATAAATGGATTTGACCAAAACAGGTTGGAATAGTAGTAGGAACAACTCAGATGGGACATTGAAATCGTCCAATGTGTTTGTGGGTTTCAAGATGTAAAACCCCTTTGGTTCGATAAAGATTGGGTGATCCTAGCCATGGATCTTGTATAACCCTCAATTTTAAAATGATGATTCAATGTAATTTTTATAGTTAAGAAAAGAGAAACTAATATTTTTAATTTCAAAATTAAAAGAAATAAGATTTTTGTAGAAGTCGAATCAAGTGTTGAAACCTCAAAATTGGGATTGTACTCGAAAAATGAATCCAATGATATTGAGAACACTAAAAATGAAGTTCAAACGAGAAAGTTGCTGGATTTTTAATAGTAAGTTTGCAATCGGGCCCATTTAAACGTTTATATTAAAAAGAGGTTACAAATAGAGGGGCCTATTTCTGGTAATGACATCGCCTGCAATAGATCCCCAATGTGTCGCCAACCCCACACGCCCCTCCCCATTAGTGGTGCAGGCCATCATGGCCGATGGCGGTGTGATGAAACACACCACCATTAGGTGCTGCCAATGGGAGTGCTGGACCACTGGTGATAAAACCCTTCTCTCTCTCTCTCTCTCTCTCTCTCTCTCTCTCTCTCTCTCTCTCTCTCTCTCTCTCTCTCTCTCTCTCTCTCTCTCTCTCTCTCTCTCTCTGCACCGATGTTCCACACATGCATCGGCAATGTGTGCTCTCAATTCCCCTCTGGGGCTGCACATGGCAACCAGCATGCAATGCCAACCCCCAAGTCTCTCTTGCTGTCTCTCCATCTATGTTACCTCTCCCTCTTCTCTAGTAACCAACATGATAGCTTAGTCGGTCGAGCCCATACTAGCCCTCCCTCTTCCCCTACTTCTCTCTCTTCGATGTAGCTCAGCTTGGCACGCTGGCTTGAGCAGGTTTGCCGCATTAGCCACGCCCCTCATCTCTCTCTCTCTCTCTCTCTCTCTCTCTCTCTCTCTCTCTCTCTCTCTCTCTCTCTCTCTCTCTCTCTCTCTCTCTCTCCAAATATATATATATATCCTCCTTTCCTCCTCTCCTCTGTCTCCCACCTACCATTTTTCATGGTGATAGTAACCTTCGATTACCATCGATTTCCAATGCCCAACATCCAAACGATGGCAGATCAGAGATCGGACACCACCATTGCATTTCTTGTGAAGAGAGGATCAAAACTCCTTTGGAAATTACTTGATCGGAGTAGATTTTGCTAGTGATCGGATGGAGATTCCAAATCTGGCAATGCTGGGTTTTTTGACAATAGTCCAATCTACAAAGTTTTTAAGAAAAATTATGATTTGACATAAAAAAAACATCACCAGCTATGACCACGCCAGTCATCATCGATCTACACAATGGAAAAGTTAGATTTTTTATCAAGGATCATCTGACTATCCAAAATGGATGCTATCCTGATTTGAGAGTGCAATGTATAATCTACAAGATCTGCAAATCCATCATTATCCTTACGATGTGATGAACAAAACTTATCATTCGACTTGGCCTTCCATAAAGATTCGATAATGATTTGAAGCCAACAACAATGTACGACCATGATCATGTTGATCTATGATTGATCTAACCATCTATCACATCTAAGCCTTGATCTATCACCAAATATTGGGCCTATGATCAAATCCACAAACCCCTACATGATCCCACCATTAATCAGTCACTAGCATCCAAATATGTGATCGATTTGACCTCTTATCATGATCCAACTATTGATCAACAGCTAGATGTTTAGATCTGGGAATGATCTACCCCTTTAAGATAATCCAACCTTTGACTAGCCACTTAGAACCTAAATCTGCGATCAATTGGAGCTTCCACATGGATTTGGCCATAGGTTGAATATCATATCATCCAATCTGTGGTTGATTTGACTCCACATATTGATCCAACCATAGATTAGTGATATAACAATATGATTCATGCTTGATCTGAGTATTCACCCTAATCTAACCGTAGATCCATCACCAAAACATGAAACAATGACATATATAGCCCTTTTTCTATAATTTAATCATTGAGTAATGGTCAATGCTTAAATTGTAAGATCAAGCACTAATCTAATGATGGAGATTTGCTACAAACCTAGATCAACTATATCAAAGGTAACCACTACATCATACTTGGGTTTTAGAAATTAGAGGTAAGATCACCATTAAAACTTATTTAAACTAATTAAATTTTATTTGAACTTATATTATGCCTAGTAAATTATAGATTATTATAAAATAGGTGTCCTTAAGATGGATTAGACCCTAGGAAGAGTAATTAGGTTGTTTAAACTATTAATTAGAGTAAATTTAATGATTTAATTACTTTATTGACTTTGGATTAGAAAACAGGATCAAGAATGATTGGAAGCTATTAATCTGATTGATCATAATTCAATCTAACTTTCAGATCAATAGATCAAACATTGAGATTTGAAATAGAATATCTATAAATTAGAGATCAATGGTATTGAGAACAATTAGAAGGTCTAGACTGTTGACTTTTAATCAACTACCAATATTTGATATTATAGCAACAATAAAGAGGAATACCTATGATCAAAGAGTGATAAAGGCAAGATCATCATATTAATGGTGATCAAAGGCTAAATAAGTTACAATTAAGAAATTTTAAGTAAGAGAATGACATTGTAATGTACATTTATTGACAGAGATTTTAACTAGTATGAATTAAGCCTATTAAGCATTTCAAGGTTTAGGATAGCCTTGTTCGAGGTAGGTAGTTTTAACATCTATTTGCCATATGGATTTTGAGCATGTGATCAATGAAATTAAAATATATGAATTTTAACTAATTGAACCATACTGATTATTTGATCATCATGTTTTTTTCATTTAAAATTACATGACTCTCGTAAAATTGATATCTTGTCATGTCATATTATCTTTGCTTTTAAGGATGCAAATACTTACAAATGAGGCATGTGATTCATGTATACTTTTATCTCCAAGTTGCATACTGCCTTAGCACTAACTTAGAAGAGGGATGAAAATGACTCTTTTTATATTGCTTATCAATCGAGTAACTTCGTTCCTCTCCTGCTACTTATTGACGAGTTACTAGCTTGGTATTCTCTAAAGAAAGGTCTTATCCAGTTTGCTTTCTTGTACTTTAATGTTGGCTAAGGAGATCTTGTGCCACTATTGTTTTAGTAAGAAAATCTTTACACTTTTCAGTATAGTAAAAAAAATCCCTAACCTTTTCTTTTGCCTTACAAATTACTTAGGAAAGAAAAAGATACTTTTGCTGGCTTGTGGGATACTCTTGCTCTCTCATTGGCTTGGCTTCACAAGTAAACTGGCTTTAAGACTGCAACTCACTTGAAGGCAGAATTGGAATTAGATAGCTGGGCACTGGGACTTTCCCTATAAGAAAAGTGGAACCTAACTATTCCCTCAGCGCGCGCGCGCACACACACACACACACACACACACACACAGGTAATACGGTAATACAAGTAAAAAAGGGAATATGCTTTTGCCCTAACCTGAGGCCCTGCTTCTACCTCTATCATAGATAGATAATATAAGCATGAAATCTCCTAAATAATTTGATTGAACTTTGTTTCTCACAAACAGGGTTGCTCATTGGCTTGCTTACGAAAGAAAGTGGCTTGCTACTAGCTACTTATCTTACTTACTAAAAAACTTTGGCTTTCTTATCAATTGGATTTTCTGGAAAGGGCAAAGGGGATGGAATAGAATTCTCAGCAAGAAAGATAGGAAATAAGCTAATTATTCTCAATCCACTAACTTCCTCAAGAAGAAAATTGCCTTTCACGGACTCCTACCTTCAAAATGTGGAAAGACTATAGGTTGGAAAGGAACTTATAATGGTTTCAATTGCAGGAAAGGAATAAGAAAGGAAAGCACCTAGCCTACAACTGGCCCTCTCAATGGAGGGATTGGCCCAGGTGAATATGAAGCCCTAGAACTCACTTGCTATTTTCAAAAATCCTTCTTCTTTGCCTGCTTTCTCACTTACTTAAAAAAGATAACTAGAAAATCTCATTTGCCTTCTTAGCAAACAAAACTGGTCAACAAAGGCCTACTTTTGTCTATTTTCCTCTGTGCAAGATTACTCTATTCGATAACTTTTTGAACAAAAAATGGAGTGGGTATACTTGAGTGCAGCTTTTACCATTTGTAGAGGAGAAGAATCAATTGAAGCGGGAGTTTGCTCTTCCTATTTGATTCATCGATTCTTACTAAACTTTTATTAGAAAGAAAGTCAGCTTATTGGCATTTTCTTCTCTTTTTTGGATTCATTACCTACTAATGAAATGAATTTCACTAAGGTAGCAAGAAGGTAAGTGGTATCGTAGCCAGGTATAGCAAAAAACCAAAGTGATACACATAAGTGGTTTCGTCACTTGACATAGTCCTTGATAAGTAAGGGGATCAATCTTTCACTGGGTAAAAAGCCTTTTCTAAGTAGACTATGAGGTTTTTATTCGAGCACACACCTCTACCTCAGGGCAAGTAAAAAGGGAACGAATTAATTTCTTTCTTATATGTGAATGGGCCTCCTAATTAATTGCAAGTGAAAAACATGAAGAAATAAAGTGATTGGTGGAGAAAAACAAGGAAATGAAGGGAGAGAATATTTATGGAAAATCTATAGTCGAAAGTCATCTTATACTAAGAAATTAAAGGTCAAGATCTACCCTAATACACCCATATTCTAAGTAGCCAATGTAGACATTTTCAAGGAAGGATGGACCAATAAGAAGTTAGATTGCAATGGAGACTAACGTGGAAGTCTATTGGTGGAAGAGTTCCATAGAGCTACCTACCTAAATTCAAGGAAAGGAGAACCCTTAAAATATGGGAAATGACATCCCACCTATGTGGAATACTATTGGCTAGAATAAAAATAGAGAAAACTTAGATTCGGTAAGGAAATTTCTAAGGAATCTAGGTTATCTACTCTAGGGTAGTCTACTCTAATAGTGAAAATTAAAGAAGCCTTAGAAGAAGATCTATTTGGATAAGATTGCTTCAACCAAATTTCAGCCATACAAGATAGGATGATGATGATCTAAGGGCCAAGAGAGAAACATTGAAAATTTAAAAACCTTAGCCACTTAGCACTTGTGGAAAAGTCAAATTAAAGTCCTAAGATCTGCACCATTGATTAACAACCAATGGATCACATTCATTATAAAAATTAGAAACTCTAACACATTCCCATGGTTTCCATGCCTCTCACATTATCCAATCTCTAATCCCACCTAACTTCCTAGATTTGCTCCTAGTCTTACTCCATTCCTTCCCTCTTAAGCAAGCTAGCTTCCTATCCTACCAAAACTACATTCCTAACCACCCTTATCCCTTTCCCTTCCCTACTTTCCTAGTCCAATTAACTTTTTCACTTTGATTTCAAGTCAAATCTTCGACTTGATTTTCACACCTCCCCCCTGTCTCTCCTCTCTCCTCTCCCCTCATCATTCGAACCATGTCAACCTTCCATTCTTTCTTCCTTTAAATCCAAACCTTCCATTCCTAGGTCTGTCTTCTCCTATAAATAAGATGTCAAAGGATAGAAAACCCATCTTCTACCTTTCCCTAAAGTTCAAGAGCCAAAACAAGGAGAAATAGAGGGAGGAAGATCACCTTCACCCAAGCTCCCTTCAAGCATTAAAGTCCACCCCTTAGGAGCAAATATATAAGGTCCTCAACCTAGCCAATTTTCCTTCAATTATTCTTCTCTTTTCCTATCTTTTTTTTTCCCTTTCCTTTATTTTTTTTCCTTCCTTCTTCCTTCTTCCTTCTTCCATCTCCATACTCACACCTAATCTCCATGTAGTTTCCCATGCATATTTTGCATGCATCCTTCATCTTTATGTTGTATACACTACATATAGTTGCATGTAGTTGGTTTTTATTTTCTTTTTTCTTTGTTCTAATTTTATAATCATGAAACATACGCATCATAGGAATGATCTTAATTTTCACGCTTTCCTATCCAAACTTCTATCTTGCATTCATTTGTTCATGTTTAAATTCCATGCACACTTTGTAGAACTTTCCTAGATTATACACATGATAGTTCTATAATTCACATGCTCAGTTCTTACTTTATTACTTGCATGCAGTTTAGAGTATTCAATGCTTTAGTCCATCTTAGAATTCCATCCTAGGACTCTCATCATAGTTGCACACATCACGCTTTGGATTGTTTTCCTTGCATCATAAAAGCATGCACACCCATTAGGATGCTTAGGTTCCACACTCTTCCACTTATCATCTTCACTACGCTTTAGTTTCCACACATCTTCACCCTCCTCTTTTCCATGCACTCTCATCTCTCATCATCCTACGATCTCACTTCATTTTCACACACATAGAACATACACTCATACACTCTCTTAGCCACATGGATGCTTCACTCTTAGTTCTTTCTTTTCTTTTTGATTTTTTTATGGGATTTGGATTAAAGGAAAAGGAGAAAGACCTTGTACCATTATATCGCAGCAAGGAGTCTTTCCCATCCTAGGATAATGTTGAGAGAAATAACAAATATTACCAAAAAGCCACTTCAATTCCTAGCTAAGGGCATAATGTTGAAGAATAGAATCCCTTGCATGATAAAGGACTATCTCCTTACTTCATATCCCAAGGATGGAATTTGATGAGTCTTAAACCAAGGGCCACTCTCACCATGTTAGTTTTATTTTGTTCTTTTTCATTATTAAGGTAGGAAGACTCCTCTATGGCTTCCCTTAACTTAAGAATGAATGACCTCTAATCCCCTGCTTGCCTCTTTCTTTAAGAGTTACCATCTTTCTTAAGATTTTCTAGCAAGGAGATGCAACAACTTGTTTTGTACTTCCATTACATATCTGCTGTTTACTTCTTTTAGTGGGTGGTGATCTTTTAGAATGGAATTATGCACCTCTTATCTTGGCTGCCCTAATACTTTATTCCAAGGATCTTTGGATATGATTTGATTTTTGGGTTCTAGTATGTTGGCTTAAGGGGATGAGAATAGCTTGGTGGTAACTTTAGTGTATTATGGGTTGAAGAGATGTGTTCAACCTACTATTGAGTGACACAACATTTGGGCCCTATAATAGAATTCAAGTGTGGGAAGAAGTTTTACTTGCTTTCCTTTACTTTGCATATGTATCAAATTCTTGCAAATTTTCAATTAATAAAATAGTTCCCTTCTTTTCTTAGTTAAATTGTTGTCCTACTTTGATCTTTCATAGTTCCTTAATTACTCTCTCTTACTTAGAGTTTACTTCCTAGTTGCTTAATTTAGAAGTTTAGTCTAATGGTTACTCTTTTTTTAGTTGCCTTGGCATTAGATTTAGTTAGAAAGTTTACTTCTTCTCTCTTTTCTTGAATACTTGGCTAGGTTAAAGTAACATAATCTAAGTGTTAATTAACACCATTAATCATAGAGTCCTCATGGTATCGACCCGTATTTTCCCATTTTATACTTCAATAGAGCCTTGCACTTACAGTAATTATTATGACACATCAACATTGGTTGACCTCAACATGATTGGTTTTAAAAATGATCAATTTATTTTAGCATCTCATGCAAAATAGGTATCTTACATGCAAGATGGACATGGTAAGATATGGTCAACTGTTTTATCATCCTCTCCAAGATTTTTATGATGAAGATGGCCTAGGTGGTGCTACCATAGATTACCCTTGTATTACTAAAACAATTCCATCAATCAAAGTACTTTGTGAGAATGAGGATTATGTGCATGATAATGGCGAGGAGGGTGCTAGGGTTGAAAACAATATATGAGGGAGAGGATTGTATTAGTAAGAACGAATACCATGCAACATTTGATATATATAGTAATAAAAGGATGATAATTGAGGAGCTAATCCAAAATAGTGTCTTTTACATATTCTTATGTTTAGTATAAAGGATGTGTGATTCAACACCAATTTGTATGAAAAATTATTTGGTGGTGCATTAATTACTAAATTTAAATTCAAGAAAAAAATGAGTTTAAGAAGGAATTTTAAAGTAATTTTTGGATAACGACTTCTATACTCCATTTTCCATTATAAAAGGGCCAATGTCATCATATATTTTTCCTATATCCCCTATTCATGTTCATCATCTTATGGGTGATATGACGACCTCTTCCTCTAATCCTTGTCTCTTTCTCTATCATGTTCAACTTCTTGCTTTCAGTTTTGGATATTTTGATTATTAGTGGCATGGAAAACATAGTAAGTATACCAAAACCTCTTGTTATCATGCTTGACTTTCATGTTACTAACTCCCTGTTTGCAATTTGTAGATGAAGTGGGTTTTGTCACTACAGATAATAGGGTTAAGAAGTGTGTTAGATCGTCGTGATTCTAGCAAAAATCATACAACTTTATTACAAACAAAAACTACTTCTCTCTCTAATCCTCACTATTGGAGAAAAGGAGAACTTATGCTTGGTAGTTCTCATCCAAACTTAGGGTTTGGTGAAGATAAATAGTTCCATCGAGTTGGCCAAGGAAGTTGCAACTTGAAGCTTTACTATCTCTCTTCCCATTAGAGAGAGGGGAGAGCTGAATACTAAGAAGCTAGATCTTGATGAAATAGTTCCAAAATAGCTCTTTGATCATGTGCCATATTGTATTAATGAGATGTGATAATATGGTACATTTGATATATGTAATAAAAGGATGATAAATGAAGATTTATTCAAAAAATACTTAGATTTCCTTGTTCTTTTGTTTGTCTATGCATGAATCAACACTGACTATCATAAAAAATCATTTTCATTGTATTTAAGTAAGAGATTATAAAGTGAAACAAAATATATTTAAAGAAAAAAATATAGAAATAATTTAAAGTTGGAAAAATATTACTTTACATTAGTGATTTTAAAGTTGTTTGGAAAAAATGACTTTAAAAACATTACTTTTTAAAGGCCTTTGAAAAAACAAAAAAAAAAAACTTTCAAACTAGTGATTTTTAAAGTCATTTAAAAAAAATCCTTTAAACAATGCTATTTTTAAATAAAAATCACTTGCAAAAGGCTTTAAAAATCAGTGTTTTTATAGTCATCTTTAAAAAAAAAAAAAACTACTTTAAAAGTCTAAAGTTTATACAGAATCAAGTTTTATTCATCCTACCAATTGTTTCTCAACCTCTGTCATCTACAGTTGTGCCCTTTGTAGTCTCTCTATCGATTGACCATGACATAGCCTGTCAAAAAACTTCACTTCAATGTAAGGTACATCCTCTCCTCCATGCCTCCTCCCTACAGCGAGGACCGAAACCACACACCGGATTCTCCCCCCCACCCTCCTTACACCAACAACTACTCCCCCCAATCTTAATTGTGTTGACAACTTCCTCCTCCCCCCCCCCCCCATCAAACCCCCTACATCCTCGATGATCGAAACCCCCTACCTCCTCCCTATGTCGACGTCTACTTCCCCCACTCCTCACCGCACCGACGATTAAAAGACCCCTACTCCCCCACCACTATGTCCTCCCCGTGCCGAACAAGCACTCCCCCAATCCCGACGCACCGGTAAACACTCCCCACACTCCTTACTACATCGACAACCAAAACCCCACCCCTTGCTTCCTCCTTATGGCAACGACCAAACCCAACCCCCTACCTCCTCCTTGTGCCAATGACTGTTCTTCCCGCTCCTCATTTTGCTGATGATTGAAACCCCCTACGGTGATGACCAAAACCAAACACCACCCACCCCACCACTCCCTGCGTTGACGACTGACCCTACCAATGCTATTGATTTCAAATTAAAAATAACAACAATCATCAAAGGAATCATCACATTTTTCTTTGTGCTAACAATAATAATCAATAATTTTTTCTATTTCTAATGTCACTTTCATGGTTGATACTTTCTCCTTATAGCTTCAATGATTCATACTTGTTCTTAGTATTTGGTTGGTGGGATGCAAAGGAAACTAGACATGATCTTTTTTATGGTTTGAGCTTCTAGCATCTAGCTGTGGTTTTATTCTTTATAGTTGCAAATATTTTATGAAGTTTTTTCAATTAATGTGTTCCCAGTGTCACTCTCCTATTACTATTTCTCTACTATTAGTGCATGTTTTTATTTTGATTTGAGAGTGATGTTTGTTTGAATTATTTTTATATGTTTTTGTAGTGTTGTAACAAGTGGTAGTTTGTTACAAATGTATATCTAAAAAATAATTAGTTGCCATTTTTCATATGATGGTTTGAGAAATAATGGTCATCACTATATCGACTGGTAGTGTATAAATTTTGCAAAGATGTATTAAAACCTCTATGTGAGGATAACATTAAGTGACTCAAAGCTAGTTTGGCTTTGAAAGAGTGGAAGTAGGTGCCAAGTTTGGCTGGCTAAACCACTATTAAACCCTTTATGTTCATTGTTTTATATGTGCCATTGGTTGTTTCCCAAAAATAGAGTATCAGTATGTTTAATTCAAAATTTTTTTAAAACTTATTTAGGTCAAATTCACCACTCTCTTAAGACCACATTAAGGTCTAAACTTATACCATAGTATAACTAGATATTTTGAATGTTAATTTAAAAATGTGAAACTCACAAAATAATTGACTAACATTTAAACCTAATCTCAAGCTTGGTAATAATGAAGATGTTACGATGGAACATCAAAACACTTTGATTCCAACAAGTGTTATGCATGCAATTTAGGATATTAGTATCCAATATTTCAATTCTATGGAAATTTAGGCTACTTGGCTTAAAAAGGTGAAACTCACAAAAGCATGATTCCATATACATCAAAGCTATATGAATAAGTAATTTACATGGTTAAAAAATTCTAGTAAGAATACATCTTGCTATTATAAAAAAAATGCAAGGGATTTGGGACTGCTAGTCCAAAATATTAGCAACACATGTTTTTTGTGCCAATCATACATACATATAGAATTTTGGACTGTTTTGTCCAGAACTCCAAAAATGATATCTTCCAAGTTTGATGATGATCAAACCTGATACCATGGAATTCATGAATAAAATTTGTAGAAATAAAACAAGTTCCCAAATCTAAAGATAAACATGAGATTATAAAATTTTAAGTTCAAACATGAGATTATGAACATAATTCACATCTAAAAGCTAGAATAAAAAATCATGAATCACAACATCTAAACATGAAATATTAAGAACAAAACATTCTCAACATTCAAGATAAACTAAAGGAAAAATAAACTTTTATTGAAATTAATCTTTGAATAAACACAATAACATGAGAATAATAAAGGAAAAATAAAATAAAAAACTCCCTCTTCCAATAGCAGCCTTTCAATTTTAGATTAGAAAATCAAGGTGCATAGTCAATGTCTATGTCATGTAATGCCATTTGTGCACTCAAAAAAGCAAGTTTCTTATGTTTGATCTACTTTTGTTTTCTTAAATGCATTACATAACCTTTTTTATTTCATTATTTTGATATTATTATGTTATTGTTTACAGTAAAGATAGAACATAAACAAAATCAAAATGAACAAAATCAAGACCATAAACAAGAGGCCAACAAGAGCACCACTCAAAAGAGAAGGGGCAGAGGGCGAACAACAATGAAAAATGTTATCAAAAGAAAGTTGAAGGGAATTAAAGAAACTATCCAATACAACAATAGGGGCCAAAAGATAGGTGAGAGTGTACCCTCTTATAGTATTTTTCTTAGGTCTGTAGTAAGAAGCGTGGTTCTTATCACATTTGATGTTTGGAGACGTGTGCTACAATCGATAAAAGATTCAATACAAGAGATGGTGAAGGTAGGTAAAAATAATATGTATTATGTAATTTATCACATACTTTCTTATTTTCAAATATAGTAATGTGCTTTGTCCTTTGCAAATTCCCTTTGCAGTACCTGAGCACAAGAATATGCATGCTTTGCAAGTAGCTAGTGTACAAAGTAGAAAATGAAAGAATTACCTTGTTCGCAATTATGTAGCTTCATATGTCAATGATCCATTGATGATGTACATAGTGCTTGCCATTTATTCTGACGTCATTGACTATGACATGTGGAATACATTTGTATAGGACCACACATCCTCTAAATTTGAGGTATGTGCTAAAGTATTATTTCATTAATTAATTACATGTAACATCTAATTATTGTACTTGATTATGTATGTAAAAATGTGTAGTCAAAGAGTTCAAGCGAAAGAAAGGTGCAAGAACTTAATATGCAACACCACCTCTTTAGGTCGAGCTACGCCCATTTAGAAGATTGTGAAGTAAGTATCTATAATAGTTTATACCTTTCAAATTGGTGTAGCTTTAAAAATACTCACAAGCATAGGAATCAATGTAGTAATTGCATTCGAGAGAGGTCAATCCCACGAGGAATCTCATAGACTTGGATATTGATTGGATTCTAGCAAAAGAGAGATAGATTTTGATTAAAATAATAATTTAAATAACATGAAATGGGAAATATGCATTAATTTAGCAACTAAAACCAAAGGAAAATTTCTAAAAATAAAGATATTCAACGAAGAAGTTACTGGAAAACTAGAATGAATGACTCTAGGAAACTTTCTAAAACAGAACATTCCTAAACTAAATCTTTCTTACACCTAAAATTAGAAACTTACTAAAAATAAAAATTTCTAAAACTAAATTAAAATCTTTCTAAACTAATCTAAGATGCAAATCAAGTAACTATTAGAATCTAAAAAAATCTAAACAATGATCAACAACTAACTAAGAAAATCCAACTTCAGCCACCATGCACATGACTCGTGAAAGTGTGTGAATGGTTCACCGACTGGGAAAAAGATTAGAAAACATGAATTAAAAGCTAACCAACATCAAAACTAATCAAAGCACTAACTAAAATAACTAAAAATCTAAATGGATTCTTAAGATTTGAAGAAAAAAAGGTGTATGGACATGTTGGAAATTATGCACGAATATTCAATGGAAAAATTCCAGAATTATAGTGTGCATGAAACTCAAATCAAACAAGGCATGAATTGAAACTTAGCATGAACTTTTCATGGAATATAACACTCAAGAATTGAAGTACTATACTACTGGAATCAATCATGAATAATAATCTTCAAATATTATATTTATTGAATGGAAAAATACATTAAATAATGGTGCACATGTTACATAGATGAGAACTTAAAAAGTGTGCACTCTTCCAATGCTTGTAACTTGATTCAAATCAAATATGACTCCCACTCCACCAACCTTAAACTAAACTTAGGTAACATACAAGTGAAACCCAACAAGAATTTAAGAGAAAAGAGATTTGAGGGATGGGAATGAATTAAAGAAAAAGACACCTAAATCTATCTCCAAAATCAAGTGAAAAATGAGGACAGTAGGAAGAGGAACAGGGAGATTCAAGCTACTTTTTCCCTCAGTTGTCACTACTAGAGAAGAAATAACTTGGATCTTGAATGAATAAGCAAGAAAAACTGGATAGTTCAAAGTAAATATCAAAGAAAAATAGTTAGTTCTACGTGCATAGAAGTGGAGAAACAAACAATGAAAAAGCAAACTGTGAAAGCAAGAGACTAACCTGGAATTGATGTACAAAATCAAAAGAAAGATTTGAATATTTCAAGGAAAGCATCAAAAAAGGAGACAAAGTTTAAAGCTCCAAAGATCCCCAAAGTAATTTACCTCTTTCAAGGATTTTACAACAAACTCCTCTACATGGAAATTGTGTGGAAATCCTTGGGGATATACAGAGTTTTTTATTTTCAAATTGACAAGATCCTATTCTAGGAAGTAATAGAGAAGGTGGAGATTGGAGATAGAATGAGAAGTGGAGAACGTTAAGAAAGGAAGCAACAAGGTGGCAAGGTGGGAGGCATTGCTTTTTTATGGTGGTGCATCTCCCCCTTGTTTAAAATCATGGATACATAGTTGGGTGAGGAGGAAGGTATGAAATGAAAATGAAATAAGGTAGGAAAGCAGATTAAGAGTGGAAAGCAAGGTTGTTGAGTGGAATTTGGAAAGGATGTGGAATGGCTGAATTTAGAAGGGGGAGGCATCTTGATGGTTGGATCATAAGGATGGTTGGATCATAAGGATAAATTGATCACATGCTTAGTTAATGGTCTTTCATAGTAGATTTGATTTAATTATGATCCATGTCAAGTTTCCAATTTTAGTGTAATTTTCTTTAATTTCTTAGATTAAAATGTTGTTAATATTTTAGTTAATTATTTTATCTGCAAATTTAATTCATATCAAATTTTCAATTCCAGCATGATTGTATTAAATTCCTTAGATTTATATTTATTAGTATAATTTCTTTTAATTTCCTTTACATTAGTAGAGTTATGAAAAATACCTTAAAAGGGGTAATTAATGAAATATAGTTGGATTCACAAAATACATATGTACATCATGAGAAATAATCATAGTAAGGACTATAGTTAGTAGGACAATATAAGGGGTGGATTTTCCATTTCCTTGTCCCAAAATAAGAGCATAATAAACATCCATGAATGTCATAGTATATGTTCATGGAATTAATAAAAATCAAGTAGAAATAAAACTTAGGGTTAGGAGCTCATAAGACCTTATTACAGGTTGAGTTAAGGTTATGCCCTTGCATGTTATTTATCGTGGTTAAGGGGGTTTCTAATGAGCCTCGTTGTCCCTTCACCTTCTGTTGACATTTGTTGAGGTCTAAATGCCTCCTTACATGAGGATTGAATTAGCCACATTGGGAATGACATGTAACTGGTAAACCTTGGTCAATTGGAAATAAGAGGAGTTGTCTAGAATTAAGAATGAATAAGTTACCCTCAATCTAGTAAAACACTAACTGGTTGAGAAATAATAATAAGAGCAAAAAAGGTTAGCAAATTATTTAACCCTAATAAAAATTGCAAGTATTATAAGGATGATGTGGCAAAATCCAAGAGAGATTTTGAATGATCAAAAACAACAAATGAAAAGAAATACAATGCAGAGTATATTATTGTTGTGTGATTTTACTTATAGTATATATTTATTAGCTTAGAAGGTTTGAAACCTTGATCATATGTAATTCAAGAAAAATTAGGGCATCCTTCATAGGATAACCCAAATACATGTAAAAAGAATACTTGTATAAAGGAATAACTTTATATGTATGGTTTGATAGATGTATGAATCAAGACCATGATGAACAATATGGAGTGAATACCATTTTGAGGTAGGTGGATGTACAAGAATGTATTAAAGATTCATGTGTATATATACATGTTCTTCTGTCTAGAATTATAGACCTTCATGATATAAGTATACCTGTGGTACCTTAGAACAATAATGATCCAAGCAAATGATCCAACCAAGTGATCCAACCCAATGATCCATCCAACTAATCCAATCTAATGATCTAATTAAACAATGAGAAGTCAGTGAGATGTGTGGACTAAGGAAACCCTAAGAATAGGGCACAGAAAATATTCCATCCTTAGCTAAACATACACATCATCTGATATGTATAATGTATTTTACATACAAGCATAGTGGCTTGTGATTTTGTTTTACACAGGCTTAGGCCTGGGGATACTATGCTAGGGACGTTATGAAGGTTTGGCCACCCACTTCCTAAAATGTATGATATGATGGATACCATGCCCAAAGAGAGGTTAAAAATCGGGTGGGGCAATCATGGGATGGCCGCCACAGTGACAGCCATGGTCCTCGCCCATGCAGACATGGATTTTGTTATTTCCACAATTGGTATCAGTGGATTATTATGTAGTTATCCAGGTGCACTGTATGGATTTAGACTGCAGCATAGTAGTCCTTGATGATTTTGCATTATGATGCACATATGATAGGCATAGTGAAATGCCATGGCATGATGAGATGCCAAGCATGATGAAATACATGAGTTCCTAGAAACAAAATCCCCATATGAGATTTGACTGAATATTGATCTCCTAAGTGGGAGTATAGCCAGGGAAAGGAACAAATTTTGAGTATTTTCACTATTTTAATGGGTTTATGCTATACTATATAAATGATGTATGTACTCAATGATGAGATGGTCCATGAATGGGTAAACATGATAGAATGATGAATGAGATATTATAGTCTTGAATTAATAAGTATTATATTCTTGTATCCCCTACCAAGCATAGCTTGCTGAGATATTTTAAATGTTTGAATGCTTACAATATCTTAGATACAGGGAAGGAGACTTGAAGGCGTATAGCTTGAAGAGCCCAAACGCTACCAGACTAATCAGGGTATCTTCTTTGAAGATTGTGAAACTAGACTATGTACTTTGTATTTGGACAATGAATTATAATTGTAATACAGGGGCTATGCAAAGTGAACTACTAGATGATTCCTGGTATTCAATAAAAATTTATTTTGATACAAAAATCTTTATGTGTATTATGTATGTTGAGGTGAGACTGGGTTGTGTTACAAATTGATTTAAAAGAAAAGAATTTTCACTAGATTGTTTATGAAATTTTTTTACTACTAAGGGCCCTGCCTTTGAAAAATGTATTATAAAATGTTATACAAAAATCTGGGTCGTCACATTAACAAATTTAGAGTAGTTAGAAACCCAGTGCATGTGACCAACCTTATATGTGCTAAAGAGGGTGTCATTATCAAAAGATAAGGTGGCCAATTTCTCATAGAATAGAGTCACATGTGTTTGATTTATTTCTAAAGCAAAACAAGCTGAAGTAAAGCATGCATGTAGAACATTATCTCACACTCTCTCATTCATTGAGTACAAGAGAGGGACAAACATGGAATCCACAATTTTTTTTCCTACAAAAGGTGGACATGATATACACTCTAAAACACATTTTTGCATAAGAAATTCAAGGAGAAATATAAGGAAGGAAATCATGTTGTTGAAAACTAAAATAAATGTGAAATCTATGGCTCTCCTTCATTTAAACTTTTCAAAGAAGTAATGGCCAAGATCTATCCTCCATTAGGAATATCCTATGAAGCATCTAATGAGAAGTAAATTGCATGAGAGAATCAGGGGACTATAGGGTGCACCAATGATAATGAGGAATGCAAGAGAGATTGAGTTGAAGGTGATTAGTGGAGATAATTTTTTCAAGCTGCCCATCATTTCTGAAGGAATTTACACATTAATTTAAGAGGAAGAAAAATGTGTTGTCTAGAAGAAATAGAGCTGGGATGAAGTGGAGATGGGACTATTGGAGGAGAAAAAAATGGTGCGTTGGGGAAAGATTTTAGGAGGTTAAAAATGCATTTTCAAGGATAGGAGTAAAGAGAGAAAAATATATGCTTTTCAAGGAAGAAAAGACAGAAAAAATCCTAATCATTTATCTTAGGGTTGTCTATCATCTTAAGGCTAGAATAAGAGATGAGAAAAGATGAAGTGGGATTTGATCTATTGAGGAGAAAGGAAATTTCCTCAACTTTGGACAAGATTTTAAGGGGAATTTGAATGTGATTTTTCAAGTAGGAAAGAAGGGATAAACAAGAGAGAAGGATAGAGGATAAAAAAGGGGGAATAGGAGAGATCTATAAGAGGTTTCCAGGTTAGTGATTGGCTAAGAGGATATAGAATAATTTTTTTGCTATCTACAGGGGAGAGATGAGGAGATAAGAAGGCAAAGTAACGGACATCAAAGGTATTCCTTGTCCTCCTCGTTCTTGGATGTGAACCTCTAAAGGAAGGAGCATTGCGATGTTGGAAAGAGAGGAGAAGAGAAAAAGGAGACTTTGAGGTGAGATCATGGAGTGTGTGAAATCCAGAGAGAAGTGAGTCCCATCCCTTCTTCCATTCCATCCTACTATACCACACATATTTTTTAGTTTCTATCCATTACTATTCAACACATTCTTCCATTCATCTCCATCTTCTTACTACATGCACCATCCTATTCCATTTATCCTTGATTCAATGTATACTTCTTTCAATTATTCGTTTGTTTCTATCAAATCTCACTCCCACCTATCTTGTATTTACATTCATCCTCCTTCCCATTTATTTAATTTTTCTCATTTTCAACTCATTATTCATATCCCAATATCATCTCTTCCATTGACACAGACCCATCCTACTGTTCTCTCTTTCATCTTTTTATTACTTGGCCTTACATACACACTCTCAAAAGTACATGAATGGGTTTATGTTGAGTGGTGAGTGATTTTTTATCTTTGTTGGGTTATGACTATTGGGTGGTGTTCTATCAACATGTTGAGTGACACAAGAAGTTAGAAAGCACCATGTGATTATTGAAAGAAGGTGGTAGTGCAGTTCAAAAAGGATTGAAGGTGACCTTTGTGGAGTGACAATGCAAAGAAATTGGTGAAATCTACTCCATTCTATAAGAAGTTTTTTCTTTTTTTCTTTTCACAATGTATTGACTCCTCTCTATCTTTTATATGGGGTGAACTTTCTATCTTGCTAGAATTCTATCCTAAGGAAGATGGAAAGAATAGGATAAGAATGGGTAAAGAATAAGATAAGATGAGAAGAGAAGAGAAGAGAAGAGAAGAGAATCATAAGTAGGACTCTAGGAATTTGAAACTAGAAAGTGGAGTTTAGGAATTGTAGGATGTGGGACATGGAAAGCCTCCTTAGGATATTGAGTGGAAGCCGTTCCTAAGTGGTTCACAATGGAAGGTGGGAAAGAGAGGGAGACATGGAGAGAAAGAGGAGAAAAAATGAAAAGAAAAGTAAAGATAAGGATTGAGGGTTCTTCTCCTATTGGTCCACCTATGTATGCATATCTTCCTATGTGATAATCCACATTTTTTCCTTCTAATAATCCACTTGAAAAACACATTTTTTGCATGAGGATAATTGCATGAAATTCATCTCCAATCGTGTGGTCCCTTTGTAGTTTGGCTAAGATGGCTTGAATGGTTCACTTTGATGGCTTTAATGGCTTGGTAGCCTCTTGGCTTGCTCCCTTGACCTGATGGCTGGCATGGCTTGATTTCTCCTAACATGGCTCAACTGGCTTGCATGGCTCCAAATCTCATGCAAAGTGGTAGAATTGTATGGATTTTGCATAGGCCCATTCTAGTCATCTTTAATTCTTCCAATTGCTTTCTCAAACTCATCATCTTATCTTGGAATGATCTTGAACTTTGGAATTGATGTAAAATAGGTCCTTCCTCTGTTAGTTGATTTGGATCCTTGATTTTCATCTAAAGGAATCTTGGCCATTGGATCATCCTCTCAATACCTACAAAAGATAAAAAACCTAATTAATATCAATAAATTTATGATAAATTGTATACTTAATTTGGATTAGCTTTTGAACCTGCAAAATATCAAACTTTTGGATCATTAGATCAGAAATGCATGTGTCATGAATTTTGAAAAATTTCTATAATAATCCCTATAATTTATAGCACATGAACTACTAATGGTGTACTTTCTATAAAAAATTGAATATTTATCAAACAACAAAAATAAGTTTTTAGATACAACAAGTGAAATAAAGAACAATTTCTTTTTACCAATATTTAAAAGGAGTTCCACACCCTCCTCCACGGGCTAGTCCTCCATGTTCTTTGCCACGCCATTTTCCTAGGATCAACACACCTCCTTCCATTCAAGGGCTCAAACTCATCAATTAAAGCTAAGTTTCCATGCTCTCTTCCTTCTCTTTTGTTAACCTTGATTCTTATTTCATACCGTTGTTTCCTTGGTTTTTTCCCTTTAAGTTTTTCTTCTAGTTTTGTGCTCTAGTTTCCTCGATCAAAGGGCTATCAATCTCTTATAGTGACATCCTAGAGATAGTATCCTTTGGATTAAGATTAGGGGTTCCTCACATTCCGTGGTTGTTTGCCTTTACTTTACTACTTGTTCTTCTTTGTTTTCATTTCCATCTTGCTTTCATTCTCTAACACAATCCTCTCCCTTGGTCATAGTGACCCTTTTTGGATAGTATTCAACTTGACATTGAAGTCAATATATCTTGTTTATGTGTTTATGAATCATATGCACCTTTTTGTAACTTTTATATTCAATAAAATATGGCAAAGTTTTATGTGCACTCATCCATGGATCATGAGCACCTACCTTTGATGTCTATATTTAATAAACAAAGCTTGATTCCATTTAGTTTCATGTGCACTATTCTTTCCTATGTTCATGCAAGTTTCATTTGCAGTCTCTCTTTAATTCAAGCATGCTTGATTTTTCTCCATAGATGATGTTTATTCTATCTTTATATTTCATTATTCATGTTTAAATTAGTTGTATAATTAGATTAGATCTTAGTTTGGAGCAGTTTCTAGTTCTAGTTCATTCATCTTTAGGTTGCTAAGTGATTCAAGTATCTAGTTTTGCATTAATTCGATTTGTAATGTTAGTTTCCTTTACTTTAACTTTATATTTATGCATGTTTTAATTCCCAAGTTGTTTTAAATTCCTATATTAATTCAATATCTATTTTGGCTAGGATAGTTCATCTAAACTAAGATCCACTTACATGCAAATAAGTGAGATTCTTCATGGGATCAACCTCACTCGTATACATCTTACTACTTGGATTCATGTGTTTGCAAGTAATATTAGGGCTATATTATTGTTGATATAGGTTATTTGAGATTTCTATTAGTTAGTAATTAGTGTAGCATTTAATGTTTAAGTATGTTTTACAGAATTAATTTTTTTTAATATTAAAGTTACACCATTTTAAATTTAAAAAAGTGCTTTAATTTTAATTCTAGAATTAGTAGGCTAGTTTATATATTTAGTGATCTTTCCATAACAAATATCAAGTATTTCTTATAGTTTAGATATTAAATATGTTCGATTAGTCAATTTAGTATATGAAAATCTTACATAACTTGTGCCCTAAAAATATAGGCTATGCTTTGAGAAAATATGCTAAATTAGTTAAAATCCTAGGATTGAGAAAATATAAAAATTTGGTTTTTAATGATGATGTTTCTCATGTTTTTAATTCATTGAGTTTTTTATTAATATGATTAGTGTAAAAATCTAAATTACTTATTATTGAGTATATTTAATTTTAGTGTGGTGGATTTTAAATGCTAGGCTTAGATTTTGATAGTTTTTATTCCCTTTGGTGTTTTTAGAATTAATTGATTATTTGTTCTCATTCATTGGCTAGGTTAAATTAATTTAAAATAAGTTTTAATTCAAATTTGGTAATTTCATAATTGGAGTCCATGGGGTCGACCTATACTTGCATGATATATACTTCAATAGACTCATGTGCTTGCGGTTATTTTTAAAACACATCAGTTCAACTTATGTTTCTTGAGCTGCCTCGAGATATATGCAATCACCTTTCTATTTTACATAAGAACACACCCAACTCCATTACTTGATGCATCATTACATACTTTAAAAGCACTGTTTCCTTTTGGTAAGGATAAGATGGGTGCCGATGTGAGTCTATCCTTCAACTCCTCAAATCTCTTCTCACACTTGTTAGTCCAAGTAAACTTCTAATCCTCCTTCATCAAAGTAGTCAAGTGTCATGCAATAAGTGAAATTCCCTCTATGAATCACCTATAGTAGCTTGCCAGATCGATTAAACTATGCACCTCAATCATGGTCATAGATCTCTCCCACTGATAAACCACTTCAACCTTCATTTGATCATCAGCAATGTCATCCTTAGATATAATGTGACCAAGGAAATGGACCTCATCTAACTGGAAATGGCCCTTTGAGAACTTAGCATATAATTGATGATCTCATAGAATCTCCAACACCGTCGTCAATTGCTCTCTATGCTCTTCTATGTTGCTAGAGTAGACAAGGATATCATCGACTAGCACAATTATGAAATTATCAAGATAATCCTTGAATACTCATTTCATCAAGTTCATAAAGGCTACTGGTACATTCATCAATCTAAATGACATCACCAAGAACTCGTAGTGACCATAATGAGTCCAAAAGGAAGTCTTAAGGATAGTCTCATCTCGTATTCTGCCTGAATAGTAAAGAGGATCCTGACTAGATGTGCCAAGTGATTATTGAAGAGCAAAGGTCTCTCGATTTGGCTCACAAAGCATCATACATGGTCTCCTGCAATGCACAATCACTCCATATTCTAGCAGCCAGTTCATACTAAGGATGACATTAAAGTCAGTCATGTCTAAGATGATCATATTGAAAGTAAGTTTCCTATCTATCATAACTATGAGGACATCCTATAAGAACTCCTATGTAATCATAGACTTACCCACTGACGTACTAACCTTTAAGCAGAAACCTAGCCTACCAGTAGTAAATGATACTAGATTCAAAATGGCTAGATACAAAAGACTATGTAGCACCTAGGTTAATCAAAACATGAACATTCTATCATAAATCAAGAGGGTAACTTCTATATAGCACTAGAGGTATGGGCTAAATCCATGATAATAATAAAGAGACTCCTATGGTTCCTAAGATTTGTATCCTGCCAAGGAGGAACACCTCTCCTAGTCTGGTGGCAGTCCTTGATCTATTGGCCCTGCTGACCACTCCTAAACCATCTACCTATAGTAACATAACAAGGCCTGCCCAGGTGGAAGTATTGGCATATCTGGCACTTCCCCTTCACTAAGTAGTTAATGGCTTCAAAGGCCATGTGAATGTCTTTCGCAATGCAAGCTTCCTCTTCTTACTCACCACTACCTTAGGATTAAGGCCACCAGACTTGGCCCTATTGTTCAAAAGAATTTGATAATTCTTTCTCCAATATGGATACAAATTCCATTGCTCTAGCTAAGGTGGTAGGATGGGATGTAAGTATCCAGATCTTCAAGTCAAAGTATAGGTCCCTAATGAACTTTTGGCTACCTTTTGCTCTGAACTACACATATCCAGTGCAAACCATTGCAAATGTTTGAACTCTGCCTCATACTGAGCTACAGACTTAGTGCCGTGCACTAAGGCATGACTCTAGCTCCATCTTATCCTACACATGAGGAGAAAAGAACATGTCTATAAAGGCAATCTTGAAATCGTCCCATGCTATCACATTGCCACAAAAGTAATTCCTTTGGGTAGTAGGCCATAACATTGTAGCCTCTACTATCAAGACAAAGGTGGCCACTACCACTTTTTGATCCTTCAGTACAACCATGGCTACAAATATTTCCTTCAAATCATAAAGCCAAGTCTCCACCACCACTAACCCATCTCTGCTTGATAACTTGGGAGCAATCCTTCTAAAACTCTCTAGAAGATTTTCCCCTTTGGGATCCTCATCCTCTGATGTTGCATTTGTAAAAGGCTCCCTTGCTCTCCTAGGGGTCTGTAGTCACTGCCTAACTTGCTGAAGTAAGAGCTACACAATCTCCTCTATGCCAACTCTATGGGCTCTAGCATCTACCTACATATATGTTGTAGTAGATCAATTTGTGGGAGGTGGATGATCTAATCTACTTCTCTTGGAAGGCATCTAAAATCAACAAAGCACCTGTAACTTTCTAGTTCAACTTATTTCCTAGGGTTTCTAGACATGACTCCTTAATAGTTGACATTTATGAGAGTGGACCTAATTGTGAATAGTAGGCCATGTGCTTTGATATCCAATCTGTGACATCCTAGTTTCCTAAAATCATTTTTGAAAAATTAGGAGTTATGTAGCCAAATTCTTATTAAAAATTTATGCAAAAGAAGTGTTAGAACCCCATAATATGTATAGGTACTTTTCACAAATCCACACTCTATACTGGGCCACTTAACAAACCTCCATACATAGTCAAGTAGATTTAAGAGTATAAGTGTATGCTAAAATGAAGAACATGCCTCTGGATCCACTGGTCACAACTAAACCTACTAGCATAACATTTGTCATAAAATTTCATGTACAATCACAATAGTCAATTAAGTATCAGCTTAAGTTATATGTATAGTCATCCATTAAGTCTATTAGAAATCCAAAACTAGCTAAGTAATCCTAAACCTATATCTAAATAAAATGGTTGTCTCTTGCACCTTCCCCTTCTCCTTGGAGCTTAATTTTCTTGAACTCTCACCTAAAATTGTTTATGGGGGATAAGAACAGGCACTCGGTTGGAAAAACCATAATAGGGCCAATGGAAAAGCATGGAATGCCTATCTATATCTATACAAGCATGTGGGTGCACACATAAACATGTATAGAATAATGAAGTAGCAAGGACATATAAATAAGATCTAATTATGCAAGGTTAATGTCCTAAATTTAGGGTATTGAAGAGCATTTGTATCATCGATTTTTTTCATGGTTACTATAAGAAAACTTATACATGAGTAAGAGTACAAAATAGTCAATAAAACCATCTCAGTTTAAATCTATAGATGGAAAATGCTATCAATTTGTAAAATATCATCAAATCTATCACATCAAATTAGTGTAACAAATTGAGGCATACTCTTATGAGCTCCCTATTTTCTATCATATGTGTGTACCCTAGCTCAACTTGTTAGTCAACATGCATATCAAGTACAAACTCTCTACTGAGTTTCATAACCATCCTGCCACGAGCTCCAGTATAACTATCGAGAGCTAGATCATGTTTTTCATGTCATATCTATCTACACATTTATGCATCGATAGTGGGGTTACCACTGCCCTAGGCAACTTCTACCACCCACCATGAAAGCCATGGATACTAACACGGTCTGATTTTGAGCTTGCCCACATTAGGTTATCAATTTTTCTTAGGAACATATCTATAAAACCTACTCCCATATCTTGTGCTCAGCATAAGGGCTACTATCAAGTCAAATGTTAGGGGCCAGTCTGTAGCTCCTAGCATATAGCATTTTCATTGCATTCTTATATCATTTCAATTAGTTGTCACTTGTTTACTATCAAGTGTTCTAAGGTGACCAGTCCTTAGAATAAAAGTGCCACTTAGTGAAGTTTGCTCACTTTCTCTAAGGCTTGAGGTCATAGTCATGTTTTCATCATTTCTAAACTTAGCATAGTCCTAAGGTTTCATTTGGAAGGTCTTATTTTGGTGGACGATCATTTTTCCAAGTGCCATTTATTCAACAGAGTGACTGGGCACAAATATCTCCCTAGAGTAGGCCTAAGTATCTAACTCCAAGTACACTCAATTGAAAGAGTGAATTTCATGTTTTGTGGGCCAATCCAAACCACCTTGCTATTTGATATTAGCACTATCAAATATATCATCATTTCAATGGAAATTCAACCTCCAACAGATACCATGGCAGTGTGCTATATCGGTCCCATACTCAATGATTTCTAGCACACTCCCATGTCACATTTTAGGGCATATCATCACCACTCATTTTGTCTATTATTTTGGAAATTATTCTAATATATATATATATATATATCATTCAGTAAAATAAGGGTTAAGGTGGCTCTCAAAATGCTCATGCTTTTGGAACTTTACAATAGTTCGAGCACCCCCTATAGAGTTTCCTTGCAGTTGCACTTCAAAAGAACAAGAATATCATTTGGAGGGCCATAAGTGCAAGAAAAACCTCTTATTTTTAACATCTACACCATTCATTGTCTAATTAACTTAAGGATTAAAGAAACTATGTAGAAATTTCTAATTAACCAATTGTTTTAATTACCCAAAACCAAGCATATATCTAGTGCAATTCCTAGCCCAAGATTAGGTTGAGATATGTTCCACTTCTATGCTTCTTTCTCTTAGGTTTTCAAGCCCAATTCTCTAACATCATAACCAATGGTACATGCTTGTAAATACAGGCTAATATTACTCAAGATAAACATAAAAGAAATGGCAACATTTTTCATGTCATTTCCCTTTGCATTTTTCAAGCTAAACATCTCATCTAACATGTAATTCATTCATAGTGGTATACATTGATCATATATATATATAGGCAAAACAAACACAAAATCCCCTATAAATGGCACCATTTGGCCCCTCTCAAATGGGTTATCTTTCAGGCATGCCTCGTATCCATTTTACCCAATTTTCAGCCTATAAACATCACATTCAAAATATGAATTTAACCTATAATGAGTCAAGCATGATGGATAAAGATCATACTAGGCATGTGATCAAGGGATTGAGCAAATATAACATGTAGAAATCATCGACTCTAGGCACACATACATTGCCTTTCCAAATAGTCCTACAATAAAGACGCATTCTCAGTTTTTATTAGACTAAACCATTGATCTTGTTGGAGGTTTTCCTAGAACCCTCTACCTGCTTTGAAGCTTCCCTATGCTGGAGTTTTTAGTGTTCCTAGGGCTCCAATGTGTTCACTTTCTTCAAGTCATTGGACTGTCTAAATAGGCCCATCGTCTACCCTCTATCTTCCTCCCTTCTTCTCCCTTCACCTCTCCTCTATTTTCCCTTAGCTGGTTTTCTTTGCTTCTTCATAGTTTTTCTTCTACCCTCTTGGTTTCCTTAGTGGTTTTGCTAGCTTACCTCAGCTGTACATATGGAATATACAGCCTAGGAGAAACTCAGCTTGGTTTCTTATACACTCTAACTTCACATGAATTGAAGGGAGTTCATCATACTCAAAGGCCAGCTGTGTTGCCTCCATGCATAGGAAGCCCCTCCACATGTTGGCCCATCTCCATGCATGGTGGCTGGCACTTAGCCCACCATTCTCCCTCAAACATATGGTGCATTATGTCTTTCATTTGTCATTTATCCTTGTGAGTCCATTTACTCTAGGTTAGTTATTTCTTGATGCTATCACTAATGACATAAGTCTCATTAGCATCATTTCATAGGGCTGTCATGTTTTATGGCATTGGATGACTAAGTCTCATTAGCATCATTTCACTATTTCTTAGTTATCTATCTAAGTACTAATATATACTCTAAGCACCATGCAAGGGGAAACTGGCAATACAATCACCAAGCTAGCTACCACCGCTTGTGATCCATGTGTGGGAGCATTGGTAGCTACCCATACCCTTCCTAAGTCTCATCATCACTAAATTTACACCTCGACCTAGTGTATGCACCCTATTATTCACATATACCTTGTTCTAATTAGCCTTACATACACCATACTATCATGTTAACCGACCAGTCTCCATTAGCTACTTAGGTTTATATGTTTGGCTCCCAACCACATGCAACCATCATTCCCAAGGTAATATATATACATACTATACATGCCATCCACTCAGGGATGTACTTAGCATACTCTCTCTTAAATGTATTGTAGTACTTAGGCTAGGTATCTAATGTGATACATCTATGACCCAAGCCTTTATTCCATTATAGTCTATGTTATGGTTATAATATGAATTGACCACCTAGGTTTCATCATTGGTTTACACATCTTCCATATATTAGCCATGTATGTTACCCCAACCACATAGACATAACAATTCCACCCTTCTATCTTTACTTCCTAACTAATACAAATAACTATTGCACCTTCCTAGTTTTTCAAACTAGCCAATTGAACAATCTTATTAGTTCTCCACTTGATGTCATAGTGGATACCTATCACTTAGTCAAAGTACTTCGATAAAAGGTATTGAAGAAAAAAAGAAAGAAAAAATAACACACCCCTTTTCATTTTTGATAGTATAACAAAATTACAAAATTACTTATACTACATCTTTTGAGGCTGTACTGAGTTCTTGACAATTATTTTGATGTCATCGAGTAGGATGCATATAATGAATTTGTAAGGTTTCGCACCTCTCTTGAATTTAAGGCATGTGCTAAACTAATGTTTCATTTAACTAATTATAACATCTAATTACATTTAATTAAATAAGCATAAAATGTGTAGCCAAATAGTGTGAAAGGAAGAAATGTTTGTGAGACCAGTCATATGTAGCACCGCATCTCTAGGTTAGGCTATGCAAGATTGGAAAAACATGAAGTTAGTATATGTGAGAGTTTATTTCTTTCGAATTATACCATAGTTATACATTTTTTATTTCTTAACTATCAAGTCTCGCTTAGCTGCAAAAGAAAGCTAGGACTATAGATCCCATTAACCACATCATCCTCTAAAAGATGGTGCATTCGATTGGTCATAATTGCATAGACCTTCAAGAATGAAGTTATTGTAGAAGTTGATTCTCTAATTGTAAGTGGTTTCACATGTCTATATTGCTTGAATTATATAGATTAATTAGTGGAACTAATAATGTCCTTGTAATTAAAATTTACAACAAAATCTTATCCAAGAAATTGCATCTACAAGAACACTAAGCAGTACTATTGCAAAGGTGGACATCCTATATAGGGCTATGAGAAATAAGGAGGAGTACCTTGGCCAGGTAAGGGGCCAAGGGTACAAAGTTGGTCCTTCCACCTTCTTTTGTCAAAAAGTACCTACACCTGATGATGAGGAGTTCCATAAGTTTAAAGCACTGTTGCATGATGAGATAAAGATGGATATACTTAGGGACTTGCTAATGGCAGGTTTAATACAAGCTCCTTGGATCCCTAGACATCTCTCATATGCTACCTGCAATCCTATTAGAGAAGAGGGTCAAGAATAGCAACCTGTGCCCTTCATAGAAAAAGTAAGCGTAGTCATGTTTACTTTTTCATTGTTCAATTAATTATCCCACCTCATCTTTTCTTTTGTATCTAGCATTTCTGATTTCAAATTGTCAAAGCATGCTGGCATTGAATACCAATGGAAACATCATAACAATTAGTTCATTGTATTAGGTTGGATACATGGTTTTGGATGGAAAGAGTATGCCTCCATACACCAAGCATGTGTGCATTAGCTAGGCCTTGAAAGCAAATTCTTGGCTACCATTTTTGATAGAATCCAAGAATGTTTTTATCGTTGGGAATGCCCTTGGATATTAGGTAGCTTGCCAAGAGCAATTTGTTCTTCCCACACCACCATACATATCTTCAACAATAATTTTTAAAGACCGCAATTTAATTATTTATTAACTACATCTAATTTAAATTAGAAACAATGGCAAGCACCATCAAGGATGACTTCCTCTTCACCACCATTCCCATCATAATGATTGAAGTAGTAGTATTTATATTTATTTTTATTATAAAAATGAATGTCTTAAATGAACAATATTGACTAAAATATTTTACAACTTTACAGCAATTGTTTAGAGATCGGATGGAAGTCCCACCTAACATGCCTTTATCTTTAAGGAGCCTCTATGCAATCATTAAAAAAGATAGGGTAATCAACCTCATACGTCTCAAGGCAAGAGTGGTTGCTGATAACATAGTTAAAGCATAACTTATGGATGAGTACCTCATAAAAGTTTGCAAATGGGATCAACTCGAATACCCTCATGTTGTCTCCTACATGAGCTATATGTAAATACATGCTTCTATAATGGTACTTAATATTACATGTTAATCAGTAATGATAAGTAGTAATTATTTCTTTTATGCAGCTTCCTACACAATATGATGCAGCAATTAGATGTCAAGGATGTACTTTACAAATTTGTTGATTCTATTATCATTTGGGAAGACGTGGAGCAATAGTCAATGAAGAGCTAAGTTGCAAATATCCTACTAGGGTTTTTTTGTTGCTCGAAGGGGAAGGCCTTAATGGTTACTTATAAAAAAGGATAAGTTTAATTTACTTATTGTCTTGTTAAATCAAAAGTCTCTTGAAAAAAGGCACGGTAAGGAAAATAGTTAATTACTTTATTTTATAAACTAAAGTTATAAAAATATTTATGGATCCTTTCTAACTTCTTTGTTGTCTAGTGCCCTAGACAACATTGTAATTGGGCGTGTGAGTACTATGTGCAAAGATGCATGAGAACCATAGTATGTGATGGTGTAGGATCTCACAATTTTAAAATGTAAGACACCTTTTACTAGTCATGGTCTTACATTTTCCTTAAATTTTGATGGATACCAGCTGAAAGAATGCAATGTAATTGAATTGAAAATGTTATCTTGTAGGCTAATGTACTACCCGAATGGGGAGCCAAGCAGAGTTACTCCAAGTTACGTCTCAATGACCTACTTTAATTAAAAAACTTGTACAATGTAAATTATTAGTACAAAGCCAAACTTCTTTTCATTAATTTCCTTGATGTGTGGTTTGTTCTTGGGATGAATAAGGGGAAGTTGGAGTGTGGAAGTAAATGGGTGTGCATGCGTGGAAGTTGTAAAGTTTTTCTTTCATTTCTTTTAATTTTTTACAGTGGAAGTGAAGGTGCATATATGGATGTTGGAGAGAATGAAGCGAATGTAGGTTTTCTAGTTTCTTGCTTGATGACATTTGAAGTTTGTTGGTGATGTATAATTAGGTTTACATAAATGTGAAGGAAAATATTTGTAGTTCAATGAATGCATACAAGAATATTGTAATAGTTCATTGAATGTATGTAGGGCTATTGTAATAGCATGTTAACATTGTAATGTAATAGCAATGAAAAAAACAATTACAAATTTTTTTAATGTTGGTTATGAGGAGTCAACTTTAAAAGTCACTTTTAAAGTATAAACTTTTAAACTTGATTCATAACCAACTTCTTTTCTAATCAATTTTTGAAGACAGCTGAATAGAAGATGTATTCAGAACTGTTTGATATATATTTTTCACTGCCTTTAAAAGCCTACTACCAAGTAGTGATTAATTGAAAGCAGAAGTAAGCACCTTCAAGGCCAACCTCCTCTACACTAGTACCTACCATCTTAATGATCGAACGAGTATTAGTATTTGTGTTTCATAATAAAATTAAGTGACTTCAATGAACAATTATTGGTTAATAATTTTTGCAACTTTAGAACAAACGTCTAGGAATTGGTTGGAAGTCCCATCTAACACGCCTCTGTCCTTGAGGACCCTCTATAGAATTATTAATGAAGATATGGTAATTAAACCCATACTGATCGACAAAGAGCACTTGTCGATGATAAAGTTGAAGTACAACTTATGGTAGAGGACCTCGTAAGAGTTCACTAATGGGATCAACTCAAAGACTTGTATATTGTGTCCTACATTGGTACACAAATATTTGCTTCAATAACAGTACTTGACATTATGTTTAATTAGTAATAATAAGTAAAAATGATCTCTTTTATGCAGCTTCCTTCATGATAGAATGCAATAATTAGAGGTCAAAGATGTTTACCAATTCCTTGACCTAGCTATTATTTGTGGACCATGGAGTAGTGGCCCATGGAGAGGCCAGTAGAAAATGTTCCACCAAGTTTCTTCTGTTGCTCGAATGGGTATGCCTTAATAGTTCCCTCTAATAGCGAGTATGTTTTAATTAGCTGATTATCTTTCCAAATTATGTTCTAGACATAAAGATTGTAAACTTTAATTGTAATTTATATGATTACGTATACAATCTCATTGGATGCTACTGGTTTTGGATGTCCATGGTAGGCATACATTGTTTTTTTGTTCTTATAGAGTGCAGATTCATGTCCCGCTCATGGAAATCATAAATAAGTTTTTAATCTTTTAATGTATTATACTAGTTTAGTAACTAATAAGTATTATTTTCTTTATATCTAATGCATTTTAATTATAAATTAAAGCACATTGATAAGATGGGTCGAACTAATCGATGGTATGAACCAACCAAAACTCACTTGGAAGAAGTTCAAGGTAAGAAAACCTAGTTAACCACTCTACTATATAAACTAAAGTTACAATTATGGATGGTATTTATTAATCCTTTATTTATTTTTTATTTTTTTTGTCATGCAGTGCCTCAGACAATAATTTAATTAGGATTGTGGGTACTATGTTTTTATATACATGAGAACTTAATACAATGTTAGGGTTTCACAATTGAGGAAGGTAAGACATTGTAAAGGTCATAATCTTATATTTTTCCCCAACTTTTTATGGATTCTAACTGAGAGATATGTCAATTGATCTAAATATGTTGTATTACAGGTTGTTGTGTTGCTCCACTTGGCAACCAAGGGTTACTCCAAAATACGTCTTGATGACATAAGACATGAATGGGCTAAGTAAGTAAAATATTTTAATTAGAACACTTATTGTACTCATTAGATCATTGTAAATTTTCTTATTGATCAATACAAAGACGTGTTTTCTATTTTTCAATGATTTTCTTGAAGTATATATAGATAGTTTATTTATTTCAATTAGAGGATGGATGATGGAATGTTGAGTGTGGATGTAAATGTGTGTATAAGGAGAGGTGTGTGTGTGTGTGTAGGTACTTTTGAAGTTTTCTTTTTCATGTCTTTGAATTTTTTATGTCAGATGTGAATGTGCATTTATGGATGTTGAATGTAGATGTTATAGCTAATGTGAAAGTGAATACAAATGATGTAGTTTCCTTATTCAAGTCTTTTGAATACTAAAAAAGGACTATAATAGCAAGAATATTGGTTACTATCATTGAATGTATAAGAAGATTGATGAGTGTCCAAATTTGTATAAAAATCACCCAATTAGTTGCCCATGTGTTATAACTTATAGCATTAAATTAGGATTTTTGGCCAAAAATTATAACACATGCATTTCTAACCTAATAAAAAAAACTATTTGATAATTTGCATATTCAGAGCCTAATCCATGGTAAGTATGTGAATAATCATATTTTTTTAAGATTTAATTAGAATTTTATATTTTTTTAGTAGGAAGTGAGATGGTGATCCGATGACTAAGATCGATGGAGAAGAAATTTGAAGATCAAGATCTAAAGATCAAGTCAAGGCCTAAATGTTATCATTCTAAAGTAAGATGAAGCATCAAGATCACCTGAAGGAAAGAAAAGGAAGCAATTCAAGAAGCTAAATGTGCTTTAAGTGGGCCCAAGCACAAGCTATGCAAAGTTCACCACCTTTGCATGGGATTTACTCAAGTCACCTAAACCATATAAGTCATAATGAAGGTTACAAGCTAAGGAACCTAGCTAGCCATCAAAGCCAAGGGGCTGAGCCACCAAGCCAAGCCAAAAGAACCCTCAAAGCCAGCCATGAAGCCAAGCTAAATGTACTCTCAAAGCAAGCTATTAAGCCATATGAACCAAGCTACATGAAGGCCACGGTTGAAGGAGAATCTAAAGTAAATACCCATGGGATTTTTAAGATGTTAATGAGAATGTATTTTGTTAAAAATCAATGGGAGAGCATGCATGTGGACCAATGGTAAGAAACTACCTTATTTCTTTCCCTTTTCCATGATTTTCTCACTTTTTCCTCTCCCCTACCTCACCATACAAAGTAGCCACAAATTTTGCATCCCATCTTACTGAATTCCACCTAAGACTCCCACCTTTCTAAAACTCTCGCTTACCCAATCATCTCACTCCATCTCATCCCCCCCCCCCTCTCTCTCTCTCCTTACAGTTCCACATGAAAAATCAACCTAAGGAAGGTGGAGATGCCAACTTCTTAAAAAGTAGGCGCCTCCCCCTCTCTTAGAATCTCCCCTAGTTTTCATTTCCACTCCACCACCCCACCTCTTTCCAACTTCCTATTACTTTCCCAAATTCCCAACCTCACCCAATTACCCTCCTTTAAAAAGCTCCATCCCATATTCCCATTCTTACATAGTAATTTTTAGAAGTAGGGAAATAAAAAGCAAAAAGAGACACGTGGGAGCAAGGAGTTCCATGCCTCCTTCTTGGGGCAGATCCTCCACTTGGATTCCCACACATGGATCTCTCCCTCAAGCCTTCTTCAAATTTCTTTCAAGGCTCCCTCAAGCTTGTTTCTTTGTTCTAAGTCTTTTCATTGTTGCTTGGTTGATTTGTTGTTTTACTTGTTTATGGTCTTGTTTCCTTGCTTAGTTTCTTTAGTTTCAAGCTTTAGATCCTTGAATCTAAGGACTATAACGCCCTTTTAGTGACAACCAAGAGATTTTAGTTCTTAGATCAAGTTCCTTGCTCATCTTTCTCCTTACATCTCCTTGACCATCCATGCTTTCTTTCCCATCTTTTCCCCTTGTTTTTCCTTAGATCTCTTTTAGGAATCCATGCATGCTTACTTATGATTAATTATAGGATGATTAGAAGTTGTTCTCTTTGGTTGTAATTGTGTTCAAGAAGGGTGCACACACTCCATGGAGATTCTGCACCACAATTCTAACACTTTTAATTCAATGAATGAAGGTTTTGTTTCATGGATAATTGTGCAATGTTCATGGATGTTTTATGTGCTCTAATAATTAGTTTTTTCATGGATGTTAACATGTCTTTCAATACTTAGATTCCATGTCTTTCCATGTTTAGATCCCATGTTCTTCACCATAGCTTTAGTTGCATTTAGATTACACATACACCACACCAAACTTCCACGACCACAAATCCATAATTCATGCACATTGTTTAAGGTATGGTCTCTTAAGTTAATTGTTCATCATGTTTAGATTTCCGTGCATTCCATTCATGCATCCAATTTAGGTTAGTTTGCATCTTATTCCATGCTTTTAAACTTCATAACCATGTGCACCTTGATTACCTTTAATTCATGCATCAATCCATGCAATGAATCATGCACACTCCACTTCGCATCCATAGATATTACTTGGTTGTTAATTCTTTAGTTTGTTTGATTTTGCTTAGGTTTCCATGCTTTAGTAAATTAGTTTCATGCATCCCATGTTAGCTTAGGTTGCATCTTAGTTTAGACTTAATTCAAGTTGAATTCATGAACTTTAGGTTCCTTTATTTCATGCACTTTCCATGTTTAAAGCATGCACTTCATGTTAGGTTAACATGCTTTGATATCTTCAATTAGGTCAAGCTTAGGTTTATTTGAGCATTGTTTGCATGTTAGGTTAGTTTTAGATTGTTTCCAATTTTAGTTTTTAGAAATCTCTAATTTTATAAAGATTCTAATTTCATGCATCTTTAGTTTTCATGTTAGTTAAAATCCTTAGTCATGGTTAAATCCAATTATTTTCAGCTAGGTTAAATAATTTAAATAAGATTCATCCAACATACACTTCTGTGAGATTCCTCATGGGATTGACCTCACTTGCGTGCTTATACTATAATCAATTTGAGCACTTGCAAGTTAAGTAAAACATCACAACAAAGATAATAATAGAAGGTTATATAATTATGTTTTATATAAATGTAATATCAATGATTATGTAAAATTCCTACTAAACTATACATGAATCTAGAAAAAATTGGAGAATTTTTTTTCTTCTTTCTAATTTACACACATGCTTGCAATCTCTCTCTTCCTCACTCCAATGGA
This sequence comes from Warburgia ugandensis, assembly GCA_035236585.1. Taxonomy (NCBI): domain Eukaryota; kingdom Viridiplantae; phylum Streptophyta; class Magnoliopsida; order Canellales; family Canellaceae; genus Warburgia; species Warburgia ugandensis. The sequence goes on from CP141139.1 coordinate 43,673,523, forward strand.
ATCAATTCAATTAACACCTTTCATTAGAACAAGGATGTTAGTTAAGATAATATAGTCATGGTTGTAAGAGTCATGAAACAAAACCTTGGGTATACAAAGTGGGAATGTAGGCTCAATTTGAAACCTACATGATAAGGATGGTAATCAAGACAATTACTAATGAAATCTAAGTATGAGCAGAGACTTATAGCTAAGCTAAATGATCACTTATGCTAACACAAAGTTGAGAGAGTAAAAGAGATAAGAAGGAATGGGAGTTAGGGTACGATTGCAAAACAAAGAACTAAATAAAGTGTGTAATTTAGAACGTGAGTAAAATGGAGGATGTAATTAAGAGTGGAATTTAGTGGCTAGTTTATTCATGCATGAAAACCAGCCCCAAGATGTGTGAATCATTGTATTTGTGTTGGCCACATGCACGCATAGCAGCTGGCTAGGAAATAGGAAGAGCAAATAGTATTACAAGGAGGGTGGTTTATGCATATCTTCATTCTGTGCATAAGCCACATATTGGCTTGAAAACTACTTGCAAAATCCAAGAGATTTTCCCATGCCTTTCAATGATGTCAATTGAGGTCTAACGCTCCTGACATGAGAATTGTATTAACCACTTTAGAGCAGAACCGAACTGGTAAACAATAGTCTAGTTTGGATAAAAGGGAGATCTGTCTAGATTTAGGTCTAAAAGCTACCAGTTTACACATTAACAAAGATTATCAATTTAACTCACTAGCAAACTATTAGGATTGATTGTGCCTCATTTATATTGGGACTAGCATTTAGGTTGCATCATATAGTTAGGGTTTCCCATAAAAAAGGGGAAAAAGTAAGTACTCATCTGTTATATACACTAATTTGTTTTATTGTATATAAAGTTGAGAACAAAAGCCTACAAAGAAGGGGATAGATTTGATAGTTAGATACATTGATGGATAGGATAGATAGTATGGAAAGTTAATTGCTTAGGATGATTGCTTTTAGGGAAGCTACTTTACAGCCTCAATACCATAATGACCATGCATATTCTGAACCTCAATATCCCACATCTTCAAGGCAATCAAACTCTACATGATAATAGATATTATCAGGAGCCCATGGATACACCCACTGCATTCACACACTCGAGAAATAACTATTATCTCAAGACAAACTACAAAGAGCATAATGGATGGGTAAGGCATCATGAACAACCATTGTAATGACCCCGAATTTTTGTAAATTATTAAGAAAAATTAATAAAGTTTGAATTCTTAGAAATTCTGGGCTGGAATATTAGGTTATTGAAAATTCTCTTTTTAGAGAGATTATATTATAAATTAAAACATAGAAATTATGGATGTACTTGGAAAACTGATCGAAACAACATTAAGTACGTTCAATTCTGAGTTAAAATGAAAATTCCTTAATTTTTCCATTTGGGGGTAAAATGGTAATTTTACCCATATCCCATATCCAAGAAATAAGACCTCAATATTCATGAAGTATTTAGAAATACGATTCCAATGCCACTAAGTACGCTCAATTCCGAGTTCGGACAAATATTGCCTATTATTCTCCAATTTTGGAGTTAAAAGGGCAAAAAGGTCTTTTCACATAAAAGTGGGGCCCACAAAGTAGGCCAACGTTCTAGAAGCACCAATAATTGCTCAGTGCATTATTGCTGGTAGTGGAGATTGTAGTGGGAATGGAGAATGCATTAGTAATTAAAAATTCTAAAGTAATAAAATATCTTATCAAAAGAAATGATAAAAAATTCAAATTTGGCTATAAATATGTCCCAAAAATTTCCAAAAATTTTCACAACCTTAACCACAAAATTTCCAAATCTTCCATGGAATTTCAGCCCCAAATTCCCCTTCATCCCTCCCCAAACTCTCTTTTCCTTATTTCTCTCTCCTCTTTCTAATTGGAACAAGAGACCTAAATTCAATTAGGCACTCCGTTCCAGGAAGAATCTCATCAATTCCACCATCCATAACATCCTATACTATAGTATATACAAAATCCCCAAATCAATTTCAAGATCCAACGGTTCCAACAACAGAAAATCACAAAAAGGTGGATAATCGGGCTATATTATCATCAACCGGTAATTCTCTCAAATTGGGCATCAATTATATTGTTTTTCTCCAATCAGGTAGGTGGAACTACTTACCATACATATTTATTATGTTTTAGTGTAATTTTTATTTTTTTGTAATTTAATTTGAATGAAAAATGGTAAAAATAAAGTAAATACCATGCCCTTCAATTTATGGTGATAGATAGCTCAGATGGAAATTCTGAGCTTTCCAATCAATCCATAAGGGTCAAAAACCCTTAGGATACAATTTTCAAGAAAATCTAACAAGGGTTGGACCCTTAATTGAGAGAGCCTAGATCAAATCTGGACCCTAGGAACGACTGAAAACTTCAATTTAAGATTGTGAAGTCATATGAACTCCAAATTGAGATCAGAAAGAAGCTATGAAAATCTTGTAATGTCTAGTTTCTAATGAAGTCATAATATTTCTAAAATTTATTTCTGTATTTTTCTGTATTTTGGAAATAAGTGTCCAATTTCTAAGATCTTCAAGATCTGAGGTGATTAGATCTTGGAAATTTATTTTAGTGATGATATAATAATATAATAAAGTAATATCTATGGCTATTCTGGACAGATCTTGGATAAAATAGGGGATCTACCCTTTATGGTAGAAAAACCCTAAAATAAAAAAATAAAAAAATACAAAGGGACCCACTTGATCAATGCGATCAAGTATGATCAGATCCTTGGGATGGATTAAAGGGATGATATTATGATGGAATCCAGTTAGCTCATAGATGAAATGTGACAAAATCAAGTGGATATGATTTTTGGATCTTAATGGATTAAAAGCCCTAAAGGTAATTAAAACCCTTAATCTAAAGGAAAACACCTAAGATCTAATGATTGGATCATATTTAAAGGTTTATAATAATCTTAATAAAATTATTTTAATTGTATTTTATTGGATATAGAAGTGTAAATGTGATTTATGTTTTAAGTTTTAATTGTCTTTTATTGGATATAGAAGTGTAAATGTGATTTATGTTCTAAGCTAGAAATCATGATAGTGTAATCTTTAAATTTTAGTATGATATGCCCTAAATGAGTAATTTGTTAGTAGATTTGATTATCTTAGGATCAAGTTAGTGTAAATTAGGATTTAAACATGATTTCATTATGATAAAAGATGTGTTTCATAACTTAGGATCATGTTAGTTTTATTTCACTAGCTTAAGTTATATTCATAGGAAGAATGTTAGTATATAGTTGTTAAACTTATATTTGATTTATGCTTTCAAGTTGATGATTTACTTATTGTCAAATTTAATTCAATTGTTAAGTAATTGTAAAGATATAAGGAGCATAAATCACCAAAAATGTAAACTAATGAAATATAGAAATTCATGGACAATTAAGATGAATGAATGATTTTGACTTAATAAGGGCTATAGTTAGTAGGACAATATAAGGAATGATTTATCATTTCCTTGGCCCAAAGTAGAAAAATAATGAACATCCATGGATGACATTGTGCATATCTATGGAAATTAATTAAAATCAAATTAGAGAAGGGACTTAAGGTAAAGAGCTCATAGGAACCTTGTCAAAGGTTGAGCTAGTACCACTCCAGTGGACTCTGAACATTGTGGTTATAGGGGGTATACAAGAGCCAAGTGCTTTTCCCTAACCTCCTATTGACGTAAGAGAGGTCTAAACGCCTCCTTACATGAGGGTTGTATTAACCACTTTTTGAGCAGACTTTAACTAGTAAGTACTGGTCATCCTGAAATAAGGAGGAGTTGTCTAGTGATAGGAAGAAATAAATTATCTTCAATCAAGTAAGACACTAACTGCTTGAATAATAATAAGAACATAAAAAGATAGCAAATTATCTAACCCTAATAAAAATAGTAAGTGAGATAAGGATGATCAAACAAGATGAGATCTTGTATGATAAAAGACAATAAGGAAAAAGAAACATCAATGTGAATTAGATTGTTATGTATGATATAGATAGTATTTGTATATATGATATTAAACCCATGGATATAGGATATTCAAAGAAGAAAGATTCAGATCATCCTACATAAGAATGATCAAAAGACCATGTAGTATGTACCCTTGATTAGAAAAATGACATTATACATATGATTTGACAGATATATGTTGATCGAGACTATGACAGATTTCAAGGAGTAAGAATACCTTATTGAGGTAGGTGGATTATTAAGAATGCCTTTACATGAATATACATGTCTAATACATGATCTTATGTTTTGAAGTATTGACATGTATGATACCAATATATTAAGGTAAATACCTCAAATTGAAATATGATCCAACCAAATGATGAGGAAAATAAGTATTAAATGGTCAAGTTGAGAATTGAGAACAACCCTAAGTGAATAGGAAAGTAGAAAATATTCCAGTCCTAGATAAACGCATGAGATAGTCTGATATGTATAAGTATTATTTTACATACAAGCTTGGAGGCTTGTAGTTTTATTTTAAACAAGCATAGGCCTGGGGATGCTATGCTAGGAGAGTTAAGAGGGTTTGGCCACCCACTCTCTGAAACTTGATGATATTGAATACCAAGCCTAAGAAAGGCTAAAAGTCGGGTGGGGCATTTATGGGAAGGCCACCACTGTGACAGCCATGGTCCTCCCATATGGACATGGATATTGTAATTTCCACTAAGAATGGTATAAGTGGATTATTGAATAGTTATCCCAAGGCATTTGTATAGATCGATCAAAGCATAGTAGTCCTTGATTATTTTGCATTATGATGCATATGAAATTGGTATAGTGAAATGTCTTAAGGGATGACATGATGAAATGTTAGGTAATTGTATATTACCAATCTTTTTCCCAAGAAGGGAAATTCCCTACATAGTAATTGACTGAGATACAAATCTCTTATAATGAAAGGAGTTGATCAACTTTGTATAGAAATGATTCTTGATTATTTTTACATTTTTAACAGATTTGTCCTTATACAATATGTATGTATAAAGGTGAACACAAATGATGAGAAAATGAGATGTCCTTATAACTAATAGTTATTAATGAATGTGTTTATGATAGAACAAATTATGGGATACTTGAATATTGAGATTATACTGTCAATAACTTACATTCTTATCCCCTACCAAGCATAGCTTGCTGAGATATTGTAAATGTTCAAATGTTTACAATATCTCAGATACAGAGAAGGAGACTTAGGAGCTCAAGACTTGAAGAACAATTGAAGAATAAGTAATCAGGGTATATCCCTTGAAACATTGTATTAGAACATGTATTGAATTTTGAACTCTGTAATTTGGATTGTATATTTGGACAAGTACTGTAAGGATACAATGGGCTGTGTACTGTGAACCACTGGATGGATCCTGAAGTTTAATAAAAGAATATTCTTTCAATGGAATTTTATCTTATACAAAATTCTACTTATGTTATGTATGAGGTGGTGACTTAGGTTTTACAAAACAAATTCTAAAGAAAAGAATTTCCGCTGCTTTGGTTTGCGAAATTTTTTTTTACTCTAAGGGCCCTATCTTTACAAAATGTATTATAAAATGAGTTATAAAAAACTTGGGTCTCCACAACCATGGTCTCTAGATTATCAACCATATCAGGAAGAACCATCACAGCCCTGCCCTAATCAATGCTATCATGATTATTGAGAATATCAGGGACAACTATCATGGGTTCAACCTACTCAGCCCTTTTTCAGTACCCTAATGCCACAACAATACTAATCCTATGAGTCATTTCCTCCACAACATGGAGAACCATAATTAGAAGAGAATATGGAATGACTTAATAAATTAATGGATCAAAATCCTGCTGCACTTCAAAATGGGACTAAGTTAATGAAACAAGTTAGAGAGGAGAGTGAAAAAACACTTGAAAGAATTTCAAGGTGGGAATTACCAATTTCTACTAAAACTTAGAGTTTTTTACCAACCTTGACCATTGATATTGATGATAGGATGAAAATTGCATATGATCATTATGAGCCACAAAGTCTACAACCATCCAAAGAAACCTCCAACTCATATCTACTCAAGACATGTCCTGCTCCTTTTATGATTATGATGAAGAGACTTCTATTGATAAAGACAATGAAGCCGTATAAACATCCAACCTTGATCCTCTAAAATTGTGTCTTATTTATTTTCATAAATTTGATGAAGACACATCCATTGAGGAGGTGAATGAATTGTTGGAGATTGTGCCATTAATTAACACTTCTCATTGGTGAACTAGAGTATGATCCTCTACAGAGCCAAAAATACATATTGAACCTTGCAGTGTAGAATATATACTTGATAGGGACCTACACACCTTATTTGAACAACTACAAAATGGTAATATAAACCTAATTGAAACCTTTCCTATGTTAGCTATATAGGAAGAAAAAGAGTGAATTGATGTACTAGCCTTACATCAACCAACTCTAGGGGTATACATTAAAAGCTAATCAAGGTTTAAGCTTAACCATGTCCCTATCTCTAGTAATACAAGAACTACCTTTTAGGGAAGTACAGAGTTAGCTTATACCCCAATTTGAGAAAAACTAAGGGAGGAGGAAAAAGATGAACTATGAACAATGGTCACTGTAGTTCCTCATTTTGTTAAAAAGGAGGGCCATTGAATTCTATATAGTCTAACACATTACAATTTCACAGTAGTCCACATTGTCATTGTGTTACCATAGCCTAAATTTTCAAGGTGGAGGAATTATATTGACTATCATAAAATACAAAAAATAAGGAATCATTAAGGTGGTCCCACAAAATTCAAAATTGTAGTGGTTTATTGTGTCATATTGTTAACACCACCAAAAAGTTCCAAGTGGAGGAAAGATATAGACTACCGCAAGATTCTGAAGTGACATGAGAAATCTTGGCATTTTGTTGTTAGAGTTAGGTTAGGAAAAATTAGGTTAACCTAGTAAGATCTAGATTAGGGTACATTAAGCTATGCATGGCTAAAGACATAAAACTTGGCACTCACTTGGAGGCAACCCAGGGTTTTTTTAGAAAGTCTCATTATTCTATATCACTCATTCATCATATAAGTGTTCTATATTTCAAAACATTGAGGACAATGTTTAGTTCAGGTTAGGGGATGTAGATATGCATGAGCTTTCTAAGCTTTCCTTGTATTTTAAAAATTCAAAAAAAAGAAGAAAAAGATGACATATTTATGATAACTTCCTTTATAAAGATGAGACTTCAAAATTTTTGAATATTGAGTTATCAATTGAACTTTAGCTTATTAATAGAGTTGCATACAATTATTTTAATATTTTATCCTTTTTCTAAAGTATTTCATGAAAAATAAACTCGTAATATTAATTGCACAAATAGCTATATATATTTTAAGGGAAAGAGAAAATATAACTTAGAAGTCCTAAACAAGATCTATGGAGACTTATAACCCAAGTGAGTTTTAAGCCATTCTTTCTTTTCTGAGCATTATATAATTCTTACTCAATCTCATTATTCTTCATCTTGCTCAACTATTGAGAAATCACAAAAGACTATACCATATATCTCTAAATGATAGAGGCCATCCTTGGTAAAACCTAGAGCCTTCAACCTTCTTTAAGTTATTTCCACTAACTAGCCCTTTGAGGTTTTTAAATATGAGACTTTTCTTTGTTAGCTAAACAACCTTTACCTATATTGAACCCCTATAATATATCCACTACCCATTTCTTTTTAAAATATGTAGAGAAGATTGAAGGACATGTTTGGAAAAAAATGTGAACAATACAATTCCTGAGATGAACACCAAAAAGGTTAAAAAGAAGTAAATTTTTAAAAAAGTTATATAAAGTTAAGTGAAAAAGAAAAGAAAGATAGCCAATGAAAAAGAAGAATGTTAATTCTTGTAAGGAAAAATAGGAAAAGTTGTGAATACATTGATGCAAGACCTTTACATATTTTCTAAACAACCTTTATTTACCTTATATACCCATTTTTTTTATAACCCTTACCTAAGCCTCTGTTTCACCCTAATAGAAGTCCTAATTTGATCTTAGGAGAGTATAGCTTGAAAATGGTTATGAATGAGTAGGGAATTTGGTAGAGTGTAATATTTTTAGTTGTTGATATCCTTTCATGAGACCATTACTATTTTTTTAAGTTATCATTGTTTTTTTAAATATTTGAGACTTTTGGACTTGATGAACAACATTCTACTCACATATTAGTGAGAGATTTAAACCTTTCTAAGTGACTTCTTTCTAAGTGATGAATGTATCCTATGAGAATTATAGTCAAAGCATACATTTTGATGGTAATTTAGGTTATATTTAAGTTAGACACTATAATTATATATTATCTACAACGTATATTTACCTTCCAAAGTTTAATGAAATAATGGGATATCTTTAGCAAAAGGGTAGGATATTGAACCTTTTTGTTCATCTTTATTAGTAGCCTAGCTAAATATGGAAAAATTTCTTAGATGAATAAAGGACTTTCATAAAGATATTGAGAATTTTGGGTGTGCATTCACTACAAACTATCACGAGACTTAACTCGTCCACTAGGGGTAACCTAGGGGGTTAAGGGCTTGTTACATGTGCTGAATGCAATCATGAGTACCTATAAAAGTGGAACTTTATATCATTTTTTGTAAAATAATTTATCACATGTTTTGCTTGAAACTAGCAAAATAATGTTTGGGGGTGCGATGAGTGTCCAAATTTGTATAACATTCACCCTATTAGTTGTCCATGTGTTATAACATATAGTTTTAAATTAGGGTTTTTGACCAAAAATTATAGCACACATTTATGATCTAATAAATAAAATATTTGATAATTTACAGGTTTAGAAGCTAATCTAGGGTAACTACATGAATAATCATATTTTTTAGGATTTAATTAGAAATTTTTAATTTTTTACAAGAAACGAGATGGTGATCCAATGGCCAAGATCGGTGGATATGAAAATGGATAATCAAGATCGAAAGATCGAGTCAAGGTCTAAATGTCAACAATCCACAATGAGATCAAGGATCAAGGTCAACTTAAGAAAAGAACTCAATTCAAGAAGCTAAAGTTGCTTACAGTGGGCCCATACTTATGCCATGCAAAGTCTACCACCTTTGTATGGGATTCACTCAAGTCACTTAAGCCATATAAGCCATGAAGAAGATGACAAGCAAAGGAGCCTATCCAGCCATCAAAGCCAAGGGGGTTGAGCCACCTAGCCAAGCCTAAAGAGTCCCCAAAGCCAGCCATGAAGCCAAGCCAAATGAGCTCTCAAAGCAAGCCATCAAGCCACATGAGCCAAGCTACATGGAAGACCATGATTGGATGAAAATCTAAAGTAAATATCCATAGGGTTTTTAAGAGGACAACGAGAAGATATTTTGGTAAAAATCATGTTGACCAGTAGTAAGAAACCACCTTATTTGTTTCCTTTTTCCATGATTTTCTCACTTTTTCTTCTCCTCCACCTCACCATACAAAGCAACCACAAATTTTGCATCCCATCTTCCTAAATTCCACCTAAGACTCCCACCTTTCTTCTAAAACTCACTTACCTAATCACCTCTCTCTCTCTCTCTCTCTCTCTCTCTCTCTCTCTCTCTCTCTCTCTCTCTCTCTCTCTCTCTCTCTCTCTCTCTCTCTCTCTCTCTCTCTCTCTCTCTCTCTCTCTCTCTCTCTCTCTCTCTCTCCTTACCATTCCACATGAAAAACCAACCTAAGGAAGGTGAGATACCACCTTCCTAAAAAGTAGGCTTCCCCCCTCTCTTAGAATCTCCCCTAATTTCCATTCCCACTCCCCCAGCTCACCTCTTTCCAACTTCCTATCACTTTCCTAGATTCCCAACCTCGCCCAACTACCCTCCTTTCCAAAACTCTATCCCACATTCCCATTCTTACATAGGAATCTTTAGAAGTAGGCAAATAAAAAGCAAAAAGAGATTCCATGCATGGGAGCAAGGAGTTCCACGCCTCCTCCTTTGGGCTCCTCCTCCACATGGATTCCCACACATGGATCTATCCTTTCAGTCTTCTTCAAATATCCTTCAAGCCTCCTTCAAGTTAAGCACACTTCCTTTAGGGTATTGCACTTAATTTCCAGGTTGGTGCCTTATTCTCTCATTGATTGTTTCTTTTGTTCTAAGCTTTTTCATTGTTGCTTGTTTTCATTCCTTGTTTTACTTGTTTATGTTCTTTGTTTCCTTTCTTAGTTGCCTTAGTTACAAGCTTAAGATCCTTGAATCTAAGGACTATAACTCTCTTGTAGTGACAACCAAGAGAGTGTAGTTCTTAGATCAAGTTCCTCCCTCATCTTTCTCCTTACATCTCCTTGCCCATTCCATGCTTTCTTTCCGATCTTTCTCCCTTGTTTTACCTTTGATCTGCTTTGGGAATCCATGCAAGCTTACTTATGATTAATTGTAGGATGATTAGAAGTTGTTCTCTTTGGTTGTAATTGTGTTCGAGAAGGGTTCACACACTTCATGGAGATTGTGCACCACAATTCTAACACTTTTAATTCAATGAATGAAGGTTTTGTTTCATGGATAATTGTGCAATGTTCATGGATGTTTTATGTTCTCTAATAATTAGTTTTTCATTGATGTTAACATGTCTTTCAATACTTGAGATTCCATGTCTTTCCATGGTTAGATCCCATGTTCTTCACTATAGCTTTAGTTGCATTTAGATTACACATAGACCACACCAAACTTCCACTTGCACAAATCCATAGTTCATGCACATTGTTTTGAGGTATGGTCTCTTAAGTTAATTGTTCATCAAGTTTAGATTTCCATGGATTCCATTCATGCATCCAATTTAGGTTATTTTGCATCTTATTCCATGCTTTTAAACTTCATAACCATGTGCACCTTGATTACCTTTAATTCATGCATCAATCCATGCAATGTATCATGCGCACTCCACTTGGCATTCATACATATTACTTGGCTGTTAATTCTCTAGTTTGTTTGATTTTACTTAGGTTTTCTATGCTTTAGTAAGTTAGTTTCATGCATCTCATGTTAGCTTAGGTTGCATCATAGTTTAGACATAAATTCATGTTGAATTCGTGCACTATAGGTTTCTTTATTTCATGTACTTTCCATGTTTAAAGCATGCACTTCATGTTAGGTTTACATGCTTTGATTTCTTAGAACAGGTCATGCTTAGGTTTATTTGAGCATTGCCATGTTAGGTTAGTTTTAGATTGTTTCCAATTTTAGTTTTTAGAAATCTCTAATTTTATAAAGTTTCTAATTTCATGCATTTTTAGTTTTCATGTTAGGTAAAATCCTTAGTCTAGGTTAAATCCAATTCCTTTGGCTAGGTTAAATAGTTTAAATGAGATCCACCGAACATATACTTCCGTGAGATTCCTGGTGGATCGACCTCACTTGCATGCTTATACCATAATCTATTCATGTGCTTGCAAGTTAAGTAAAACATCACAACAAAGATTGCAATAGAATGTTTAGATTATATATAAATGTAATATCAATGATTATGTAAAATTCCTACTAAACTATATATGACTCTAGAAAAAGTTGGGAGAATTTTTCTTCTTCAAATATCTCTCTCTCTCTCTCTCTCTCTCTCTCTCTCTCTCTCTCTCTCTCTCTCTCTCTCTCTCTCTCTCTCTCTCCTATGGATTCAATGCAATTAACACCTTTCATTTGAACAAAGAGGTTGGTTAAGATAATATAGTCATGGTCATAAGAGTCGGGAAAGAAAACCGCATACGAAGTGGGAATGTAGGGTCAAATTGAAATCTACACGGTGAGGACACCAATCAAGACAATTACTAATGAAATCAAACTAAGAACAGAGACTTAGTAACTAAACTAAATGAAGACTTATGCTAAGAACAAAGCAAATAAAGTAAAAGAGATGAGAGGGAAATGGAGTTGGGGTGTGATTGCAAAACAAAGAACTAAAAAAAGGGTGTAATTTAGAAGAGGAGCAAAATGGAGGATGTAATTAAGAGTGGGATTTAGTGGCTGGTTTATGCATGCATGCAAACCAGCCCCAAGATGAGTGACTCATTGCATTTGTGCTGGCTACATGCATGCATAGCAGCTGGCCATGAAATGGGAAGAGAAAATGAGCATAAGGAGGGTGGTTTATGCTTTCTTCATTTCAAGCATAAACCACCTTAACAGCTCGAAAACTACTTCCCAAAATCAGCTGGAACTGGGAGGAAACTAGGACTGACCAAGCAAAAAGGAAGGGGTTGAACGAGGAGTGGTAGAAACTAGGAAGAAGAGCAAGAAGGTGAAAGAGGAAGGGTGAATTGAAGGCTTTATGCAAAAGCAGCAGGACGTCCAATGCATTGAAGCTTCCCACCTCCCTCAAATTAGAGCTGAAGATACCTGCATGAAGCCACAAGAAAGAACTTGAGGATCATCAAAAGAGGTAGGGGAAATTGGAAGTGGATTAATACATGCGCAGTAAACCTTAAAAAATCTAAGTAGTTAGAGGATTTCAAAAGATGATTTATATGTGAGATCAAGCTTAGGATTAAACTAGTAGCAATGTGTTGATTTTAACAGTTGGTGAAATGTTTTTTGTTAAGTAGGACTTTCCATGCTTGATTTTAGTCATGTGAGATCTGAAATGGATGTTGGATTATGTAAGTTGCCATGTTTTTCTTTGGAGATTTAAATGAAAGGGGGATGGAGTGCTCTACAAGGCTGAGACGCATGGGGAATTCCAGCTGCAAATTGCCCCCTGCGTTCCCATCGTATGGAGCAGTACCTATCCCTACTGGACAGGCTAAATGACCTGAAATTTGGGGGTTAAATTCAGAGGGAGTTGGGGGTTAATAATACTCACCAACAGTGGGTGAAACTGGTCCAGTATTAGGACGCCCAAATGAGCAGAAATGTTGGCCCTGATTTCACCACGTTTTGCCACCTTAGTTCATTGTAAAGTTGGGGTAACTGTAAGGATGAAATGATGTTGAGGAAATCTAGATATATGTAAGGGTTTGTCACAATAGAAATTACTTGGCAAGGAGGAGGGGAGCTACTGAGATTTTGGGCCCAGTATTAACGCCTCTGTCAGAGGTAATCCCAGCAGAACTAGTAGGTATACTGCTTGGTAAAAATCAACTTAGGCAACTATTTTTCCCTCTTGCCTTGTAAGAGGCTAGTCAAAACTCATTGCACAACCACATGACCAAAAATGCTAGTTGAAAATTTAGCAGAAACCACCTGAACTAAGAGCAAACGAGTGGGAATTGAGACGGAAAATCACGCCCCCGCCTGACAGCAGGAGCGTGGGAGAAGTGAATTGACCCGAGGCAGCTTAAATTTATGTATAAAATTTGTGGGAATACACCCTTAAATGAGACTGGAACTTATGGAATTGTGAGTAGACACTTATAACTCTAGAGACACCAAACTACCAGGTCGTTCTTCACCTTATACTTACCACAACACAAGGGAGTATCTTATGGAACTTATGGAATTGTGAGTAGGCACTTATAACTGAAGAGACACCAAACTACCAGGTCGTACTTCACCTTGTACTTACCACAACACAAGGGAGTATCTTGCTAAATTGCTGGAACACACCCTTAAAAAACTTGGACTCTGTGTATAATCAAAACCCATTAAGTTAGAAAACTACTGCTTCAAACTTTTTATACACGAGGAAGAAGAAGATTACCAACAGATCCGAAGTCCTTAAATTGAGTTGAGGCAATATAGGATTGCCCTTATCTCTCCTAACCTTAGAGTACAGGTCTACCCACGTTAAGTATGGTTAAGAGACTTCCATAGAGACTTATTCTTGCTAATTTTGAAATTACTTGAAAATGTATATTCCTGATTCTAAAAAAAGGAGTAATTTACTTTAATGTGATTCAGAATTCACTGAGTTGGCTCTTGGACAAAATCCAGTACTATGTAGTGGGTCGTGTATCTTTGGAATGGATAGTTTGTGGAGATGGTAGATGGTGACCACTAGAATGGTGTGTCAGGTGTATTACAAGAAGAGCCTCATCATCTCTTAACAATTTTCTTGTTTATACGCATGTTCATATAGCTAGTTAGGATGACACATAAGACTTCTAGTTAATAGCACTACATTGACAACTAGAGATTTAATGGAAAGGACATGGATTAGTAGACATATACTGCACAATGGATAAACCACTAAGTTTCTAGTTGGATTACAAGGAGCACTATTAGTATACCAATGTAGGATTAATGAAGTCATTCCCTTAGTCATCCTACGAAAACAAGAAAAATTAGGTGATAATGGCTAGAAGAAGAAGAATCTAACTTGACAATCAAACACTTAAACACTCACAACTTAGAGGTATAACTTAGATGATATTAAAGAGATCTTCACCCTCACAAAACAGGAAATTTTAGTAAGGCATACCTAAATCACAGAGATAAACAAGAGAACCACCATATTCCCAATTTTCACCTACGAATCAAGATCGCATGTTACTGGATATTGCACTTTAGCCTTTTAGTGTTTATAACATTAGAGAAAAATGCATAAGTCACTCAAGGATAAAATATACCATGATAAACAAATTGAAAACTTCTTAGATCAGGAATTGGTGTTTATATAATACATGAGTTAGCAAGAAATTGCATGTTTTACAATCACTTATTTTTGAAATGCGGTTTGGGGCAAACACTCTGCAAGTGGTCATAAATCCTAGAGACATTTCTTGATTCATATTTTCGCAAGCACTTAAGGAGTAGCTGTAAGTCCTAAGGATGCCTTTGGATATGTGTTTTAGGTCGGTGCCCAAGGAGGCACAATAAGACCTTTGCATGTTATTTGATTGATGCTTGGGCAGGCACTTTATTTGCAGGCATAAGTACCCGATGCATGTTCCCTGCATGTAGATATAAGACTTAAGACCCTATCGTACCAACTCGAAGGGAGCTTGAGGAGAGTCAGTCATGGGGACTACTCTTGGATAGCTGGTAATAGCCAAGAGGACTGGTGAAAACACCACGTGATACCTACGGCAACATACATCGATGGTATTTACCTATTGGTGATGGTAGTTCCCTAAAATCATACTAGTCTGGATATGTGGGCATGATGTGCATGCTAGCCACTCTCAAAAGGTTGGACTATTCCATTTTGACAGGACTGTATGTAACTATTTTGTTGGGAGGACTTATTCCATAGTTTCAATGGTAGGTACCCAATTCCGCCATGAGATTTTCTACACTAAGAGATTTCTAGCTTGATTTTATACTGAGGATTTGACGAGAATCTTTGGAAACAAGATGCATCATTATTTCTACCTAGCATAGTACAATGGTTTACTACACTGATGATTTAATTAAATGTTGGCATAATTTTTAAAGTTGTGACTTCAACTCTCAGCATGATAACAAGTTCACCTTTATAGCATAAAGGTCATTTTGATTGTCGCTCTTGATTTTAATAACTGCCTTCTAAATGAATTAAACAAAACATAAAGTTACATCTAATATTACAAAGGGTTCTAAGATGACTTAAAATTTCCTGTAATACATTGATAAGGTCCATATACTACTTATATTTCAAACAAATATGCGAGAACTAGACTATATATACATGAAATTGTGTGTATGTCTTTGGCTGCTGCATTATTTTGGTGAGCTGGTGTGTATTAGCCTTCTTCCTAGTGAGTGTTTCATGCTTACCCTCCTATAAACATTATAGGTGAGATGTCTGCGAGCTAGGTTGTAGAGGGATAGGCAAAGTGTATTTGAATGACATGCGTGGTCCATAATGTTTGTGATTGGTGGATAGTATATTTTGATAGACTTCATGGTTTTGTAATACACTATGTTTAGAACTTTGATATGTAAATTAAGATTTATATTTTAAACAATTGTAAACCTTAAGGGACTATTTATGGATGTCTATTTTTAATAGTAATTTATATTGTGATCAATAGATCTTGTGGTATGAAGCTTAAATTTAGAGTGCTCTTAATTATTTTAATTATATAAAGATATTTACTGACAATAATACCTAGGTAGAAGATGGTTGTTTCAGAATATATGTACATTATATGTTTTCTAACCATTTAATAAAATAAAAGAAATTTTTAGCTACTTTTCAAAAAGAATTTTCAGAGCGCAAGCCATGTTGCTCACAACTGAGTTACCATGAAAATAGACGATATCAACCTATAGGTGACTGAAGATTAGGATTAACTAGAAAGTAGTTGCATGAGGGAAACTTACCAGAATTTTTTTGGTTATAGATTGCTCCTAGGAGACATAGTGAGGATCCAACTCCATCCACCAATAGATCGACCACCCCTGGGACCTAGGGTGTTACTGGGAACCAGTTAAATGCAATGGAGTAGGTGGTCAAGGTCATGTTTTAGAGGATGAGACTGCATCTGCAGACTACTAAGAGTGGAGGTGAGCCAATAGAAGATGGCAATGTGGAGGATGATGGTTGCATGGGGACAACCGAAGTTCTCTGGCAAGGATGGGCTAGAGATTGTAGAGACATGGCTATATGACGTAGTGTGGATCTTTGTAGCCATGACTATAACTAGGGAGAGATAGGTAGTGGTTGCCATGTTTGTTCTAACTGATGAGGACACGCTTTGGAGGCCAACAACCAGGTGGAACTACTTCGAGGGTGGAGACATTATATCATGGCATGACTTCAAGGTTGTTTCTACCAATAAGTTCTTCCCTGCACATGTTTAGGAGAGATTAGAGCTTGATTTTTTGAGCCTCACTCAAGCATCAGGACAGTTGTGCAATACAAGGTAGAGTTCACCCATTTGAGTCTCTAGTTTAGAGTTGAGGGCTGCATAGAAGTTCGTCAGGGAACTCAGCTTTGATCTAAATAGCAGGATTTTGATAGCCCAGCCTACCATTGTAGCCAAGGAAGGGGAGTTAGCATTGATACTTGAGAGAGAGTCGAAAGTCCCTCTTAAAGACACAAGTAGACCATTAGTTCAGACCAGCTAGAGGACAGAATGGAAGGGGAAGAAGAAGTTTGCAACTCAGAGGGGTGTCACTAGGCCTATAATGTAGTTTGGGAGATCGCTTAGAAGGACTAAGGATGTCTAGCGGATGCATTAGATTTGTCATAGATTTCATCTAGGCAGACACTATTTTGATAGAGTCATCATATGTTACTGACCTTTTGCATGACTATGTCAGGATGAGGAGAGCACCTCCACTACCACAAGGTCAGGCAATGCAATAGGATCAAGCATTATGGTTTGAGTAGATGCTACAACAAAGCTTAATGCAGTGACAAGACATGATCTGCGATGAGAGTAGGGGTCAGAATTCTTTTCCTGATGTTATTGATGTTGTTGATTTTTCTTTCGCTAGAGTGTGAATCATATGCTAGGTGTAATTAGATATATATCACTATGAATCTACTCTATGCAAAAAGCTCTGACTCCAAGTATTCACCATCGCTATTGACCAGGCCTATGCATCCAACACCGTTGTGAAGGTACACTCTTACTGCACTAGACTAACATGTGTACTTGTTGATCTAGGTACTACTTATTCCTTTACATATGTTATGTTTGTGTCACCCTTAGATATTGTTTTGAGTAGACTTGGTATCCTATTAGAGGTTAGTATTATGGTTGGGGAACTAGTGATAGCCCAGGAGTTATCGGGCCAGGGATTGAAGGCATATCTAATTGTGTTAAGTCTGACATATTTTGATATTATCTTAGGTAGGGGCTGGCTAGCTAGGCATAGGGCCTTGGTAGACTAAAGAAAGAAGCAGGTGACTCTGTGTACGCCAGAGGGAGACACTTTCATGTTATAGGGGTCATTGGATACATCTGGCATCAACATCATCTCAGCCAATTGTGCATCAAGCCTGGTATCTAGTGGATGTCAAGCATACTTAGTGCATGTTGAGATTCAAGAGAGGGCAACTTCTCACCTAGAGGATATTTACATAGTGCAAGAGCTTAGTGATGTGTTTTTAAAGGAGTTGCTAAGATTACCTCCATGCTATGAGATGGAGTTTAGCACTGAGCTACTACCAAGAGCGACTCTTATCTTGAAGGCACCCTATCATATGGCTCCTTCAGAGCTCTAGGAGCTAAAGATACAGCTATAAGAATTGCTAGATCATGGGTATATCCACCTTAGTGTATCACCATGGGGAGCCCTAGTCCTATTTGTTAAGAAAAGGGATGGTTCTTTGCAGCTTTGTGTGGATTATAGGGCCTTGAATGGGGTCATAGTTAAAAACAACTAACCCTTGCTCATATAGATGACCTCTTTGATCAATTACAGTCAAGAAAGATGTTTTCTAAGGTTAACCTAAGGATTGGTTACCACTAGTTGAGGATTAGGGATGAGGATGTCCTGAAGACCCTATTTTGCACTCAATATGGTCACTTTGAGTTCTCAATGATGCCATTTAGGCTGACGAATGTACTAGCAACATTTATGGACCTAGTAAATAATGTGTTTAGGGATTTCTTAGATAAGTATGTTATTGTTTTTTGATGATATCCTCATTTATTCTAATAGTGTAGAGGAGCATTGAGACATTTGAGGGCTGTGTTGGACACCTTGCGAGCATATTAGTTGTACACCAAGTTCTCAAAGTGTGAATTTTGGTTAGACTAGGTCCACTTTCTTAGGCATGTTATATCCATAGATGGAGTAGCAGTTGATCCACAAAACATGGAGTTAGTGGCCTGTTGGCAACAACCCAAGACTATGATGGAGGTACACAGTTTTTTGGTCTTCTGGGTTATTATAGATGCTTTATTGAGGGGTTCTCTTGCATCACTCAGCCATTAATTGCTCTAACAAAGAAGGATTGAAAGTTTGAGTGAACAAAGGATTGCGAGAGAAACTTTCAAGAGCTAGGGAGGCTCATATCAACATTAATTCTATCCCTACCTGATGGCAATGGTTGTTTAGCTGTTTATAGTGACGAGTCATGTATGAGATTGGGATGCGTCCTCATGCAGCATGGTAAAATGATTGCATACACTTCTAGACAATTAAAGAAGTATGAGTAGAATGATCCCACACAAGATCTGGAGCTTGTTATTGTTGTCTTTGCTTTGAAGATCTAGCAACCCACTATTCTAAGTTCACTATGCATCTAGGAGGTACCAAGATGTACCACAACATAAGGAGGCAATTCTGGTGGCCTGGGATGAAGAAAGATATAGGGGACTATGTCGCTTGATGTTTCACGTGTTAGAGAGTTGAGGTAGAGCACTAGAAGGTTGTAGGATTGTTACAGACTCTCAAGCTTCCAGTGTGGAAGTGGGATCATGTGACTATGGACTTTGTGATCGGACTGCCCTAGAGTTCCATTGGGCATGATGCTATGCAAGTCCTTGTAGATTGATTGATTCAGTTGGCTCACTTCTTGTCGATCCAATAGAGGTAGTCGTTAGAGTGTCTTGCCAAGTAGTATATCAAAGAGATAGTGAGCTTACAAAGAGTACCACCGGTGATTATCCCCTATAGAGATCGTAGGTTCACTTTACGATTCTGATAGTGTTTAGGAAGTGCTATGCACTTCTATGCATTTCAACACAACGTTTCATCCTCAAAAGGACTATTAGTCAGAAAGGACTATACAGACATTAGAAGATATGGTGAGAGCTTGTGCACTAGACTGGAAGTGTTGTTGGGATGAGCATCTTCTTTTGGTAGAGTTTGCCTACAACAACTACCACTGAAACATTGGCATGGCACGATATGAGGTGCTTTATGGTAGAGTGTGTTGCATGCTAACATGTTGGAGCAATGGTGGGAGAGGCAGTTTGTCATGTCATTTTGAAAGTCATGCTATACAAGTAAGATCATGCATAGTTTCAAGCTAGTAGCGATGTGGTGATTTTAATAGTTCTTGAATTTTTTTTTTTTTAAGGACTTTCCACACTTGAATTTTGTCATGTGAGATCTGAAATGGATGTGTTGGATCAAGTAATTGCTATTTTTTTCTTTGGAGGTTTAAATGAAAGGGGGATAAAGTGCTCTACAAGGCTGATACGCATGGGAAATTCTAGCTGGAAATTGGCCCTTGCATTCCCATTGTCTGGAGTAGTACCTATCCCTGTTGGACAAGCTAAATTGACTTGAAATTTGGGGGAGAAATTTAGAGGGAGTTGGGGTCTAATAATACTCATCAACAGTGGGTGAAACTGGTGCAATATTAGGATGCCATTCCCTACCCAAATGAGTAGGAATAATGTCCTGATTACACCATGTTTTGCCACCTTAGTTCCTTGTAACATTGGGTTAAATGTAAGGATGAAATGTTGTTGATGAAATCTAGATATATGTAAGAGTTAATCACAGTATAAATTACTTGGTAAGGAGGGGAACTACTGAGATTTTGGACCAAGTATTAACACTTATGCCAGAGGTAATCCCAACAGAACCAGCAGGTATACTGCTTGTTAAACATCAACTTAGGAAATTGTTTTTACCTATTTCCTTGTCGGACGCTAGTCAAAACTCATTACAAAACCTTAAGGCCACAAAATTCTAGTTGAAAATTTGGAAGAAAACACCTAAACTAAGAGCAAATGAGTGGGAATAGAGATAGGGAAATCATGCCCCTGCTTGGCAGCAGGAGCATGTGAGAAGTGGACTGGCCCGAGGCTGCTTAAATTTATCAGACTTGTGGACTTGTTAGTAGACTATTAACTGAAGAGACACCAAACTTCCAGGTCATACTTGACCTAGACTTACCTCAACGCAAGAGAGTACCTTGCTGACTTGCAGGAACACACCCTTAAAAATATTGGACTCTATGTATAATCAAAACCCACTAAGTTAGAATACTGCTACTTCAAACTTGTTATACATGAGTAAGAAGAAGATTACCAGAAGTTTGGATTCCTTGAATTGAGTTGAGGTAGTATAGGATTGCCCTTAACTCTCCTAACTTTAGAGTGCTTTGCTCAACCAGCTGTTGTACCCTTGTGGAGTACGATTAGGAGACTGCCACAAAGACTTGTTATTACTAATTTTGAAACTACCTGAAATTGTATATTCTTGATTCTGAGAAAAGGAGTAATATACTTTATTGTGATTCAAAATTACTTAGTTGGCTCTTGGACTAAATTACGTACTATGTAATGGGTTGTGTACCTTTGGAATAGATAGGGAATAGATAGTTTGTGAGTATAGTAGACAGTGATGACTAAAATGGGCATGTTAGGTGTACTACAAGAAGTGCCTCATCATCTCTTTGCAATTTTCTTGTATATATACATTTTCAAAGATAGCTAGTTAGGATGACAGGGAAGACTTCCAGTTAATAGCACTACACAAGAAATTGGAAATTTAACAGAAAGTATGTGGGTTAGTAGACATATACTGTACAATGCATAAACCACTAAGTTTGTAGTTGGATTGCGAGGAACACTATTAGTATACCAACAGAGGAGTAATGAACTCATTCCCTTAGTCATCCTAAGAAAACATGCAAAATTAGGTGATAATGGCTAAAGGAAGAAGAATCTAACTAGGAAATCAAGTTCTTAAACAATCACTACATAGAGGCATAACTTAGATGACATTAAATAGTTCTTCAACCTCACGAAACTGGAAATTACAGTAAGATGTGCATAAATCATAAAGGTTAACCTGAGAACAACCAAATTTCCCAATTTCACCAACAAATCGAGATTGCATAGTACTGGATGTTGCACTTTAGCCCTTAAGTGTTTATTGCATTAGGAGACACATGCATAAGTCACTCAAGCATAAAATGCACAATGACAAACACATTGAAAACCTCTTAGATCAAGAATTTGTGTGAGATAGTGAGAAATTGCATGTTTTACAATCACTTAGATTTCATGCAATGTTTTTGAAACAAGGTTTGGGGAAGACACTATACGAGTGGTCATAAGTCCTAGAGACATTTCTTGATTCATATTTAGGCAAGCACTCAAAGAGTAGCTATAAGTCTTGAGGATTCCTTTGGATATGTGTTTCAAGCTGGTGCCCTAGGAGGCATGGTAAGACCTTTGCATGTTATTTGATAGATGTTTTGGATAGGCACTCTACGAGTGATTGTAAGTACCTAGGTCAAGTTCGCTACACATAGTTGTAAGACCGAGACCCTATGGTAGGAGGAGTGGTTGGCCACTCCCTTTGACATCTTACACATTTTATTGTACTAGCATAGAGTGAGCTTGGGGAGAGTCTATCATGGGGACTACTCTTGGATACTTGGTAATTGCCATGAAAACCAGTGAAGAGACCACATGGTACTCAATCTAAATGAGTAGAGCTCTGTCTACTCATTTAGAATAGTCTACTTAATCTAAGCCAACTGAATTTAGAATTGAGTTGACTATTATGACTTAGTAGTGGCTCCTGCAGATTAGATCCCAATAGAAATACTATAAAAGTCTTTGAGAAAAAGAGTCCACTATTTTGGAAAAATTACCAACTATTCTTTCGTGCTTTTCCCAAAGCTTGAAAATGATGTATTTAACTAACTACTTGAAGATGGAGTTGAGCTGGATTGAAAATATATAAATTTTGCAAAAGTGATGACTCACATGTAAAAAATAATCAATTGTCTTTATTATGAGTTGACTTTTTCATTAATAAGTTAGGACGAATTTCACTTGTCACAATAGGTCACTATTTGGAAATTGAGAGTATTAAATGACAAAATAGGATGCATGCTTAAAGGAAATAGCCAACTACTTTCACATTTTGGTCAACTATCTAGAAAACCAAATGTGTTTTAATTTTTTGTCTGAAAACTAATTGAGTAGCTAAGAAGAACATCTAGCTATTCATTTAATAGTAACAACATAGTTTTACTACATAAGGAGTCCATTCTAATAAATTTCTAAAATAGTCTACTAAATAGAAGACAACTTTTGTAGTTGTACATTCTTTTGAATTTCTACTTCTTGGATGGAAAAGGATACTCTCCACTGGTCAAGTCTTTTTGAATTGGGACTATATATGTGACTCATTTGGACGTAGAAATAAGAAATTGTAGATATTGAAAATCAAAGTGCCAATAAGCTTCCTCAAGACCTTGTGTTAATTATTTACATAGTCATTTATATGTAAACTTTCTATCTATTCTTTATGTGTGCAATTAATTGTATTGACAAAGAGAATCTTCTTTTTCTTGTTGTTTGTATTTGAGTGTTATAGCTCTCTTTACCTTGAATAGTTCTCCAAGTATTTGTAAGAAGGTAAAGCTATTGTCCTGTAATCCTTTGTTTGTTGTTAACACAATATCAAGTTGGGTGTAAAAATATTTTAAGAATTAGTGAAAGCTCAAGTTAGGGAATATCTTGAGAGAGTCCAAGTAGGGGCCTTGGTTAGCTAACCGAACCTCTATAAAATCTCATTTCCAACTTCTCTTGTGTGCGAGTGTTTTCTAAAACTTGTTTTACTATTCTGAGGAGAATAGTAGTTTTTGTCCACAGGAATGCTTGATTATTTATAATGTTGATTTGGGATAATACATAGTAGTTTTTAAGAAATCCCTAGCATTGTACCAAGTGTTACTATCAAAACTCTATATACATATATGTAAAGTGTAGATTTTTCTAACCTAATGGTGCTTAGATATACATGCAGCAAGATAAAATACTAAAACAAATAGAGTCACACTTGCCATTAAGATAATTAAAATAGTCAATAGAATTCTACAATTTGTCCCATGTGTCAACAAAATTAAGTTACATACTAATCAAAATGGATTCCTATACAGAAATCTAACAAGTAGCAAGCACATCTTCATCTCACATCTATATTGTGCCTAGCACCATTGCCTTCCCCATGTCCCTTGCTATCAAACTCTCTGGGTGTCACCTGAAATGTTGGTTGTAGGGGGCTTGCAAAAATGACTGCTCACTAGGAACAAACCTAGCATAATACAACTAATAAAAATTCGGCAAGCAATATACATAAGTACAAGTGATATGCGATACCAGAACCCAAACTCCTATGCTCATAGGGCCCTACCATCGCCCCAGGTGACTTTTGCAGCCTCTATGTCAACTCGTGGATACCTCATAGTCATTCTTCACCATACCTCATGGAGGCTACCCAAGTACCCCTTCAAAGCGCTTCCCCATGAGAAGCTAACTCCTACTACTTGTCATCTCCATCTCATGCTGGTATCAATATCATCTCAGATATCAATGGCTAACTGCACCTCCTAGCATAGGGTCTCCAAGACTTATAGTGGCACGTAGCTCTCATGTCTTGGTCTTACAACCATACCATACATGCCTACCTCTATGTCTTAGGATGCTCATGGAGCACCTACCAAAACACTAATCAAAACCATATCCACAGGACTTAGAACTACTCAAAGAGTGCTTGCCTAAAAAATCATGAAACCATAATCATCAGGATTTACAGCTACTCATAGAGCGCTTGCCTAAATCATCAATGAAAAATATAGTCATCAGGGCTTACAACTTCTCATAAGTTGTTTGTCCTAAATGTCAATAAACTTGGTGTTCCCTAGGACTTATAGCAACTCAAATAGTACCCACCTAAACCATCCTATGCTCATAGGGCCCTACCATCACCCCAGGTGACTTTTCCAGCCTCTATGTCAACTCATGGATACCTCATAGTCATTCTTCACCATACCTCACAGAGGCTACCCAAGTACCCCTTCAAAGCGCTTCCCCATGAGAAGCTAACTCCTACTACTTGTCATCTCCATCTCATGTTGGTATCAATATCATCCCAGATATCAATGTCTAACTGCACCTCCTAGCATAGGGTCTCCAAGACTTATAGTGGTACGTAGCTCTCATGTCTTGGTCTTACAGCCATACCATACAGGCCTGCCTCTATGTCTTAGGATGCTCATGGAGCACCTACCAAAACACTAATCAAAACCATATCCATAGGACTTAGAACTACTCAAAGAGTGCTTGCCTAAAAAATCATGAAACCATAATCATCAGGGTTTATAGCTACTCATAGAGCGCCTGCATAAACCATCAATGAAAAATATAGTCATCAGGGCTTACAACTACTCATAAGTTGTTTGTCCTAAATGTCAATAAACTTGGTGTTCCCCAGGACTTATAGCAACTCAAATAGTACCCACCTAAACCATCGATAAAATCATTTCCTTGAACTATATGTGGCGTATGATGATGGGGGTAAGCATAGTTTGGTTGTCCCTTTATTTATGTCTTAAAGATTTCATTTAGATGTCTCCACCCTATCTTATGGTAGTTCATCAGCAGTTCAAGGTATAAGCTTCATCCAATCTTTACCATTACACCTTAGACCAGGATGATTTGTATGACCTTTAATACCATCATTGTTAACCTCTTATTTCTATTTTGAGTACTACTTTTGGAAATTAGATTTTTCTTCATGAAAAGAAGTTCCTTTATGTAGTCTTGCTACAAATTGTCCTATTACTACCACTCTTAAATTTTGGCTCCTAAGGACTATGTGACTTAGGGTTTTCATTTCCTTTATGATCTATAACTAATATAAGGTTATTAAGTAGTTTCTTATAATGTTGTTAGTTTGAAGTGATTTCAATAACCTTAGCTATGTCCAACTTAGCTCTTCTTCCTAGTTTCATTTTCTTTCTCAACTTCCCAAGCTCTCTTAACCTTACCACCTAGGGTATGGGTTATTCCCATTTTCATATTTGGTCCTTATACAACTATATCTTTGTAGTTCTATCCTAAGATATGGAAAATTTTAACTAAGTTTGCATATAGATTTCTTTATGGTCTCACCTCTCATTGTTAATTCTTTACTCTAGTCTTGTTATAACATCTACTTAAATCTAAGCTACCATTCCATGTTTAACACTATCTTAAACTATTCCATCCATGCAAAACATTCACCAAGGGTCAATCCTCCAAGTAAATGGTGCCTCACTGCAATGTACTGCAGTGTTGTTTGCTTGTACTAAATGAGTTCAAGCTTCTATTTTTATTTTTAGTTAAGTGTAGGTCTTATTTGATGCACTATGGGTCTGAAATAACTAAATATTTACAAGATCCTCTAAAGTGTATATCAATACATGTGTCATCCGCATGTTTACCTAATAGAATATATGAAGGAGTGTGGTGCATGATCCTGCATGTACAAACCACAGGAATTTCATGTTTTCTTATAATGCTTCATTTAGCATAGAATTCGAATGTTTGGAATCCATTTTACATTGAGTTGAACTTAAGTCCTTATAGAATTGTTATATCATCAATTCAAATTTAGATTTTCCATCAAGAATTAGGTTGCAAGAATGAAAGAACCTCAATATTCATATTAGTACTGATTCATGATTTTACACTACCACAATTCAATAGTAATATATGCTTAATAGAGAATCAACATGCAGGGTTTTTATGAAATTCATTATACTAAATTTGCAACAAATTTATGTCACCCTAAGTATTGATATCTATCATCAATGAACATGCATCTAATATACAACACATAGGCATTGCACTACATCATGGATTTCATTCCTAGAAGCAGATGCATAGAGCAGTGGGCAAGAAGTGAAATTCTTACATACACTGATCTAACCATGGCATAAATGATCAAAGCAAACATCATGCACTTGTCACACTTACTACTACAAGACATCCACATCATGCTTTAACTTATTAAAATGAAATTTGTCAAAAACAATGGACTGATTTCATTCTTGAAGCAGACACATAGTGCATCCTGCATCAGGTGAAATCCCCTTGAAGGATTCACAAAGACATGCCAAAGGTGTTGAAAACACAGCCATGCATTTTCCTCGTTGCTAGAATACAAAATCCACATCATTTATCATGATCTAAAATAAGGAGAATCTAGCTTTCTCAAGATGTATTTGGCCTAGAAATTTGGTATGGCCAGTCATGAAATTTATGCATAGTCTCATTGCAATCTTCCAACCATATAGCTATTAAACATAAATGGAATGGACATGAAAAATGTTAGGACCATTTCATCTCTCCCCTGCCTAGAATTTAGCTCTAAATTTCATTGGCTTCAAGGCTGGGAGTTGAGTTTCTCAAGTGCAACTCTAGATCGTGTTCCCTTGGCCTATTTCCAGTTCCAACTCCCAAACAAAAGGAGATCTTCACTTCTAGGGGTTTAATCCTCTGCAACCTCCCCACTTGCTTCCTTTTGTTGGCCTTCCTTCTCTACTCCCCTACCTTCTCCCTCAGATCTCCCCGGCTTCCTCCAGCTGGTCCCTAAAAATCCTCCCTACGTAATGTTCTCCCTCTTGCTTTTGGTTGCAGTGAAGTGCTCTATGCATGGCCTGGGAATTGAAACATTTTGAGGAAGATTGTAATGATTGTTTAAACAACCAGGTGTCATGTTTGATTGAACCAGCTGCCATTTCCACAAGCATTTCATGTGGTTGCTAGTTCCCTTTCAAACAATTTTCCATCTCCTTAATGCATGGCACATCTTCCTTAATGCAATGTTATTCTCAATTTCACCCTTTGATTTGTAACTTTACACACACCCCACGACAAGCACCTCTTAATTGGATTTAGATTGTATTAATGTCCTAGCATCTAATGACTAAGGTATGATTGGATTTAGTTTTGCAATGCTTGTAATTCTACTGAATAGTCCACTTCTAGCTCATCCAATGGTGGATTTCCTTAGTGCTCCATCTTTCTCTACACCACTAATCCAGTGCTTGCCATGATTAGAGCACCATCTAGAGTGTCTCTTTTACCCCTAATCATCAGTAAATGCAAAACAAGCTTTACAAAGTTGAATTTTATTGGTGGAATGCATATGGTCCGATTCGTTCATCAATTAATTTGTATTTGCACCAATGTCGTATTTCACTCTTAGCTTTCCTTCATTGCACCATGCACTCTAAAACATCATTCAATTAGCTTGTTTTGTTGATAGTTATTAATAAGGAGTGTAAAGAAAATGTGAAATCAGTATTTCAATAAAAGAAAAAATACTCCATTTTTTTGTAAATGTGATTGCTTATTCATTGTAAATGGGTATTTACAGGTATTACACTCTTTCTCCCTGATTAAAATTTCATCTTCGAAATTGTGTAGGTAATCATAAACAAGTCAAAATAACTCTGGGAACTATTGCCTCATGTCGTCCTCAAGCCCTCATGTGGCTTCCCTATGCGCATGATGTTGCCACTAAAACTTAACTAGGGGAATCGTTTTGGTTCATAAGATCTTCTCCTTCCTATCAAGGATAGATACTTGTCGTTCCTAAAATGTCGTATAGTTGTAACTCACCTAGTACTTGATCCAGGATGTGAGTGGGGTCTGGAATGCATTTCCTCAACATAGAGACATGGAATATGTCACTCACCTCCGATAGTGAGGGAGGAAGCGCTAATTCGTAGGCCACTCTGCTAACCCTCTCAAGTATCTCAAATGTCTCAACCTACCCTTCACCCCAAATCTCATCACACCCTTAGTTGGAGATACCTTCAGAAAGACGTGGTCCCCAACCTGGAACTCCAAATCTCTCCTCCTCAGATCAACATAGCTCTTCTATCTAATATGTGTAACTAATAGACCCCTCTTAATTAATCTCACCTTCTCGACACACTACTTTATCAGTTCTGATCTAACGAACTGCCTCTCACCTACATCACTCCAGCATGTCAACATATAGTATGATCTGCTATACAACTCCTCATATGTAGCCATACCAATGCTGGTGTGATAGCTATTATTGTAGGTGAAGTCCACTAATTGTAGATGCTCATCCCAACAACCCTTCCAATCTAGTGCACAAGGTCATAGCATATCCTCTAATGTATGTCTAGTCCTTTCCCACTGATCATCAATCTAATGATGAAATGCGGTGCTAAAGTGCATAGAGGTTTCCCATCCCTCTTGTACACTCTATAAAAAATGAGGTATAAATCTACTATCCCTATCTAAAATAATCACCAATGGAACCCCACATAGGCTACTATCTCTTAGATATAGAGCTGAGCAAGGCTCTCTAAGGACTATCCCTATCTAATAAGAAGGAAGTAAGATGACTTATTAAGTCGATCCATCACAACCCAAATTCCATTGTGTCCATGAGACGCCTTGGGTAATCTGACCACAAAATCCATCACAACACGATTCCACTTCCACACTGGGAGCTTTAGAGTCCATAGTAATCCTATGGGCCTTTGATGCACTGCCCTGACTCGTTGACAAGTAATGCACCATGCTACTCACTCTCATATTCCTTTTTCATTCCCTACTAGAAAAATTGTCTCCTCATATCATGGTATATCGTTTTATCACATGGGTGCATAGCTACCTTAATGTGATGGGCTGCCCTCAACAGTTCCTACCTTAACCCTGAAATAGCTAGCATGACCAATCTACCTCGAAACCTAAATGCACCATTGGCCTCCTTCTCAAAGCCCTCTCTTCCATGTAATGCTTGAGTCTCACTATACGATTGTTGTGCCTACAAGATCTGATCCAAGAAATTCAATCTAATGGTGAGGTTAGCGATCACACCACTTGACTTCCTATGAAGGGCATAAACAACTACATTAGCCTTGCCCGAGTGATACTATATGGTGAAGTCAAAATCCTTCAAGTACTCTAACCGAGTCCTTTGCCTCATATTGAGGTTTCTTTGCATGAGCAATTACTTGAGGCTCTTATGTATGTGAAAAATCAAACTTCTCTCCATATAGATAATGCTGCTAGATCTTTAAGGCAAAAGTAATAGTTGCTAGCTCCAAATCATGAGTGGGTAATTTTGCTCATGCTTCTTCAACTGCCTTGACGCATATGCTATGACTCTGCTTTGCTGCATAAGAACACACATGAGCCCCTATCTTGAGGCATCACTATACACCACAAAACTGCCACTACACTATGGAAGAGATAACACCGCTGTAGATGTAAGACTCCCCTTCAACTCCATGAAGCTTCTCTCATAACTATCGGTCTAAACAAACTTCTGGTCTTCTTAGTTTGGGCCATCAATGGTTGTGCAATCTAGAAAAATCCCTCAATAAATTGTATGTAATAGCCTACCAGACTCAAAAAACTGCATACCTCTATTGAAGTCTTGGGTCGCTCCCCACTAGCCACTACTTCAACCTTCTATGGATCCATAGAACACCATCCTTGGATATAACATGTCCAAGCAGGTGCACCTGATCCAATAAGATTTAGCACTTTGAGAACTTGGCATACAATCAGAGCGCCCAAAGAGTGACTAAAACAATCCTCAAGTGTTCTTTGTGCGCCTCCACACTGCTCGAGTAAACAAGTATATCAACAAGAAATATGATCATGAACTTGTGTAGATAGTCTCTAAGCAATTTATTCAGCAAGTCCATGAACGATGCTGGTGCATTTGTTTACCCAAATCGCATCACCAAAAACTCCTACTGGCCATAACGAGTTTTGAATGCAATTTTAAGGATGTCCTCATCCTGAATCCTCAATTGATAGGATTTTGTCCTCAAGTCGAGCTTAGAGAAAACTGTGGGTATGGTTAAATAAACAATCAATATGGGCAAGTGGGTACCTATTCTTCACTAGTACCCCATTCAATGCCTTGTAGTTAACACACAACCTCAAGGTGCCATCCTTCTCCTTGAGAATTAGCATTGATGCTCCCCATGGCAGGACACTGGGGTGGATGAAACCCTGATCTAGTAGCTCTTGTAGCTACACTTTCAACTCCTTAAGCTCTACAAGAGCCATGTGATAAGGAGCCCTAGAAATAGGAGTCACCTGAGGCAACAACTCCATGATGAACTCCATCTCCCTCTTGGGTGACAACCCAGGTAATTCATCTGGGAACACATCTCAAAAATCATGCACCACATCAATCTCCTCAATGCAAGGCATCTGCTCCACCTGTGCCTCCACTTAAGCTAAATAAGCTTGACAACCATTAAAGAGAAGGTGCACAGCTCTACTTGCTGAGATGACACTTGCACCTCCAGTATCCAACATCCCATGGAAACACAGTGGCTCAGTGCTTGGAGTATACAACATCATCTGCTTCTTCTTACAGTCAACTAAAGCTCCATGCTCAACCAACCAGTCCATACCTAATATAACATCAAAGTCCACTAAATCTTTACCCTGAGACAATCATCGGTACGTCCTAAAAAAACTCCCACACTATCATTGGTTCACCCATTGGCATGCTGACCTCTAATAGTAAGCCCATTCTATTCAAAGAAACATCCAAGCATGTAGCAAAATTAACATGTATAAAGGAATGAATAGATCCTAAATCAGTAAGTACAAGAGCATGTTTATCAACAAATAAAAGAATACCTTTCACGACAGTGCTGGATGAGCAAGCCTAGTCATAGTCA
The DNA here is from genome assembly GCA_035236585.1 of Warburgia ugandensis. Taxonomy (NCBI): domain Eukaryota; kingdom Viridiplantae; phylum Streptophyta; class Magnoliopsida; order Canellales; family Canellaceae; genus Warburgia; species Warburgia ugandensis. The sequence goes on from CP141139.1 coordinate 43,704,859, forward strand.
ATGTAAACACTTGCTTCTAATTCCTAGGTGCCTAATCCTATCATGATGCCTGATCTTGTCTAGGTGCCTGGTCTTGTTGAGATGGTCCCACTCTACTAGCCATGGGACACTGTTGTACAAAGTGGACTAGTTGGCCAGAAAAGAAACATGCATGTCCTAACCCTATGCAATGTCAACCAGGATGATGTCACTAACATGTTCTGACATACCCCCTAGTCACCCCCTCTACCTCTGGCCTATCCTAGTGCTGTCTGATAGGCTGCATAAGTATCTTTTTTATAGGAAACTTCTTCTTCTTAATCCCTTCAAATGTTAGCCTAGGGCCTTTGAATCTACCTTGATCTATGATAGAATCCCTCAACTCCTGCTCTAGTATGGAAGCAAGATCCATAGCTCAAGCAGTAGTGGGGGGTTGTGAAGTCAAAATTTGGCACCTCAGATCAAAATCCATCCCCAAACAACCTTTTGGGCCACCCTTTGCTCTGAAGAACACACCTCTAGCACAAATCTCTGTAATTGAGCAAACTCCACCTCATACAACACCACCATCCTTGGACCCTTTATGACAGTGAAGAAATCAAGCTCCGTCTTATCTCAAAAATATAGAAGAAGGAATCAATTGGTAAAGACAAATTTGAAGTAACCCATGAAATATCATTAACTCCCTCAAAGAAAATTCTTTGAGCAATCAGCCACTACTAGGCCGCGTTGCCTATCAAAAGGAAGGTAGTTATTACAACTTGGCAATCCTTTGGCATTGCCATCACCTCAAAAATCCTCTCTGCATCAAACAACCATGAGTCAGCTGCCTTTGAACCAACCCTACCTGAGAACATAAGAGCGATCCTCCTAAACTTCTTGAGAAGGTTGTCCGTCGTGGGATGCCCATCTCCCTCTAAATCCACTAGTGCATCTACGCCCGATGTACATATTGAGGCTCTCAACCTTTGTGCCATCCTCTATAATAGGAGGTCAACCACCTCATCACCCACATCACCATAGCCTCTACTACTGCCCTCAGCCCCATTAGCCGCTTATGCATCCTATGGGGATGGCAAGCTAGTGCTACGTCTACGTGGAGGCATCTGAAATGAACAAGGTTCTAATGAGACTTCTTTTCTAACCAGTATAACTAGGATGCCTATCTAAGTCTAAGACTTAATCCTCCTATGTGTTGACACATTGATCCTTCAGTGACTCTAGTTGTAATTAGTATGGCATGTGCTCTGATATCAAAATTATAACATCTTGGTTTTTTACAATATTTAGTGATTTTTAATTTACAAAATAGCAAAAATTTCCTTAGTTTTGAAAACATATGAGAGTGATAATACAGATTAGTTTTTGAGAAATGCTCCAATGTCATATTGGGTGTTACCATCAGAACTCTATATATATGTAAAGTATATAATTTTCTAACTACTAGTAGTTAGAGATACATGTAGCTAAATCAAATACTATCACAAATAGAGTCACACATGCCATTAAGATAATTAAAATTATCCATAATAGAGTTCTACCATCCATCCCATGGGTCAATGGAATTAAGTTACATACTAATCAAAATGGATCTCTATAAAGAAATCTAACAAATAGCAAGGGTATCTTCATCTCACATCTATACTATGCTAATCACTTTTCCTTCTCCATGTCCCTCAATCTTGAACTCTTTGGGGTGTCACCTAAAATGTTGGTTTTAAGGGATGTGCAAAAATGACTACTCACTAGGAACAAAACTAATGTAATTCTCCCAATAAATTTTGGCAAGCAATATAAGTACAAGTGATGTGTGTGTGTATGAGCTCCAAATAGGCATAACTTAGCCTTTTATTTATTTATTATTATTGAAGACATCAAAATAGTACATCCAATAAGGTAAGGTATGGTAAGACATGATATGTGAATCACATAGAAAACTACTAAACCTAAGTCATGCATAGTACAAAAGATTGACAAATCAGCAATCTAGAAAAACTCTGGGTATTCGAAGTGGAAAAATTAATCGATCAAAAAATATGATGCCATTGATAAGTGTTTAATTTTGCATAAAAACCACCCAATTAGTTACCCATGTGTTACAACTTATAGAGGTAAATTAGGTTTTTTAGACCAAAATTCGTAACACATGTATTTTTTGACATAATAACCCAAAAGTTTGTTATTTTGTAGGCTGGAAGCTATTCGTAGGTAAGAATGTGATTAATCATGTTTTTCTAAGATTACTTAGGATTTTTCACTTTTTGTAGGAAGTAAGATGGTTAGTCAATGGCCGAGATCGATCAGGATGAAATTGAAAATCAAGATTAAAAGATCAAGTCAAAGCCTCAAAATCATTACTTCTGCATAAACCTCTAACCTAATCTTGTGGATCAGTAATGGATGTGATTAAAGGAGCTAAAGATGGCCAACATGGTCCATGAAGTAAGCCATGCATTCCCACCACCTTTGCATTGAAGTCACTTATGCCACCTTAAGCCATATGAGCCATGAAAGAAGGTTGCAAGCTAAGGAATTCAAGCCACTTAATCCAAGGGTTGAAGTTAAGAAGTCAAGCCAAGAAAGCTTCCTAAGCCCAATGGAGCCTTCAATGTTAGCCATCTAAGCCATCCAGTTAAGCTAAATGGAAGGCTAGGATTGGAGAACATTCAAGAGAGTTATCCATGAGATATTTTAAAGATAATTATGGAAAATCTATTAGAATAGGATGGCATATGGACCAATGGGATAAGGTCATTAAATTCAATTTTTAGTGTTTTTATCATTTTTTATCATTTTTTTCTACTTTTTCCTTAATTTCCACCTCACCCTTAAGATGTACTACAAATTTCCAAAACTCTATCTCATTCCATCTCTTAGGAAACTTCCCAAACAACCAAAATCCTCCACCTCTTTCCCAACCAATTATCACCCACTTTCCTAAAACATAGGTGCTTCAACATCTTTGGAAGGGGGTAGACGCCCCTTCCTAAAAAGATGGCGTCTCCAACCTACTCCCTCCTTAAGGCAGCCACCTCCCAAACAACCAAAATCCTCCACGTCTTTCCCAACCAATTATCACCCACTTTCCTAAAACATAGGTGCTTCAACGTCTTTGGAAGGGGGTAGACACCCCTTCCTAAAAAGATGGAGTCTTCAACCTACTCCCTCCTTAAGGCAGCCACCTCCTTCCACACTTTCCTATTTGATGTCTTATATTTTTTCCCCCATCTTAGCTATTCAATTTGACATACTTTAACCCACACCAGACCTTAGTATTAGGGTACCTCACGAAAAATAGGAGAAGACTTATAAATACCAGCCCAAACCTAAGTAAAGGACACACTTCTCAACTTAAGAAAAGACGTCTCCTCCATTGGAAGGAGATGCCCTCTTCCCTCAACCCACTTTTCTTCTTTTGCTTATTGTTTTGTGGAGTCTTTGGGGTTTTTTCCACATCCTTCCAAGGTGAATGCTTTTTCCTAAAGTGTTCAACATAGGACTTTTGGGGTTTTGATTCATCTTTGAAGGTTGGTTAGCTTCCTTATTCTCCTTGCTAAAATTTACTTCTTTTTATGTTAGTTTGCCTTATTTTCCTTTATCCTTCCTTACTTTTAAATAAGTATCTCTCACTCAAATTTTAATTTTTAGAATAATTTGTAATTAGTATAATTTGTATTTGGATGTTATTGTAATTTATATAGATTAGGACCATTCATTGATAATTATTACATCTTTACTTAGGATTGTTGCATTAGAGCATCTATCTAACCTTGATTGGATAGATATAGGTTGCATTAGTTTGCTTTTGTATTGCGTTCCATATTTACAGCTTTATCATTGAATGAAATTAATATTAGTAAAGGCCTCATAGGAACCCTTATAAGATAAGGACTGGATTTCATTACCAGCTCCTTGGCCTACCTAAGAATCAATCAATATCCTTGTATGCCATGATCCCAACCCTTGAATTTAAATTTAAAATCAAGTAGATAGAGACTTAGGGTATTGAGCTCATAGGATCCTTTTAGAAGGACAAGATCTATTATCACTCTAGTGGCCTTTGAGAAATGTGGTTATAGTGGGTATCTTAAAATCTAAGTAATTTTCACATCATTAACATTACTGGAGGTCCAAACACCTAATAACATGAATTTTGAGCAAAATCTCACTAGTAAGCAGTAGTAAAATCTGTACATAAGGAGGAGCTACCTAGATCTAGGTGTAAGAAGCTACCACCTATGTACTAAGTAAAGATAATCAAAACACTACTCGATTAGGGCTTACTAGGATTTGATTGCAGACTACGTAGGGTTAGAGTCATCATTTAGATTAGGGCATTCAATGTAGGATACATTATATAAGGGCATCAATCTCAGAACCTAGATTTAACACATTTTAACCTAGAGATTTAATGCAACCTAAGATAAGGGGAAAGAAACCAAGTTCCTATACCCATGGTTGAACCATCAACAAAAGTGGAGCACAAGGCCATTAGAGATTTTTATGCTCCACTACAACTCAACACCCCATCCTACATAGCTTTACCTCTTACAAATGTAGACCATTTCGAGTTAAAGCCGAGAGTCATACAATTGCTCCCCACTTTTTATGGTTGAGACTTAGAAGACACCAACCTACATATCAAGGAGTGCCCTGATATTTGCTCCATATTTAGGTTTTGATATTTTTTGGACAATTTTATTAGACTTAGGCTATCGTCCTCTCTTAAGGATAAAACTAAGTCATAGCTAAATTCCTTGGAGGTAGGTTCCATCAATACATGGGAACAATTGTCTAGAAAGCTTTTGTACAAGTTCTTCCCTGTTAACAAAACAAATGCCCTTCATTATGAAATTATTAATTTTCAATAAAGCGATAATGAACAATGCTATGAATGTTGGAAATGGTCGAATGAATTTCTGTAGAAGTGTTGACATCATGGATTTAAAAAATGGAAACATGTTCAATACTTGTATGAAGTAGTGACACCTCAAAATAGACAAGTGGTAGATGCAACGAGTGGAAGGACCCTCATGCTAAAGGATGAGAGTGAGGCTTGGGAGTTCTCTCATACTCTAGCAGATAATGTCCAATAATAGGATTATTCAAATAGAGGAGAGAGACAACAAGCCCACCAAGAGAGGTGTCTCTATGAGATAGGAGTGCATACTAATTATCCCATAAACTCGACTCTGTACCAACAAGAATGGACAAGTACAATTGTAGAACGGGCAAGCTTAAAAATATATTTCAATCCTTTATGGCTACCTCATCCCTTAAACCTCCACAAGAGTTTGTGCTATATGTTCTAGCCATCCCATATAACCATGTCTTATCCATCAAATAGAGTGTTGAATGACTATCTTGTTGACCAAGTGAATGTATTAAACGCATATCGCCAACCTAATAATAACCCATATTCTATGACCTAAAACCCTAGATGGGCTAGGCATCCTAACTTTTCTTGGTCGAAGAATAACTACCAAGGGGGACCATCTGTGAACCCCCTACCCAAAACTTTCCTCATAAAGCTACACTTCTCCAATAGCCACCTGGCTTCCCACAACCTTAGTGACAAAAGAAACCATCTTTCAAGGAAAGATTCTAAACCATTCTTGAAATTTTTTAAAAATAAAACAACAACAATAAAAAAGCCTTACACTAGGTGCAAAATGATAGTATACATTTGGTCCATTTCAACTCTCAAGCTATATCCAAGTTAGATATGTAGGTAAGCCAATTGTTAACTAAACTATATGATAGAGGAATGGGAGAGTTCCCTAGTCAACCCATCCCCAACCCGAATGTCCAATTTGAGATAGGGTTAAGTTCTCAAAACCTTAACCCTCGTGAGTGCACTAAGTCTGTAACCACTCTTAGGAGCAGTCGTCAAATCAATAACAAAGTAGGGCATGCTAAGGGAACTACAGAGGAGAAAGAGGTAACCAAAACACAGGAGAGACAAAAGACAAAGAAACCTTGTAGAACCTTGAGTGGAGGCACCCCATGTTCTTGAAGGCCCTTTTCCTCAATTACTGAACAAGGTTAGAAAAGGAACAAACTTCAATGAGTTAATGGAGCTATTTAAACATGTCTAAATCAATATTCCATTGCTCAATGCAATTAAAGACATCCCCACCTATGTCAAGTTCTTAAAACAGCTCTACACAAGAAAAAGAGAGCTAAATGTACAAAAGAAGGCCTTTCCCACTAAGTAAGTAAGCTCTTTGATTCAACATAAGACTTCACCAAAGTTTAGAGACCTAGGGTGTCCTACCATTTCCTATGTTATTGGAGATCATGTCATAGATAGGGCATTACTTGACTTAAGGGAAAGGGTTAACTTGTTGCCATACTCTGTCTATGAGCACCTAAGACTCGGTGAGTTAAAACCAACCACCACTATGCTACAATTAGCAGATAGATTTATCAAGATATCATGTGGTTTGGTTGAAGATGTCTTAATACAAGTGGACTAGTTCTATTACCTAGTTGATTTCATTGTACTAGACACCCAACATATATTTGATCTCGATAATAAGATTTTGATCATCCTTAGGCAACCATTCTTTGCAAGTTCCAATGCTATTATTAACTATAGGAATGGTGTAATGAAATTGCCAGTCAGTAACATGAAAGTTAAGCCAAATGTCTTTAATGCTGATCAACAACATTTAGACCTCCATGATTCTTAGGATGTCAATTTGATTGAGTCTAATTAATGACATTCATCCACTATATTCAATCGCTGACCCACCAAAGCCTTGTCTCATGCACTTTAATGAAGAATTTGATCTAGACAAGTCTGTTGAGGAGGTAAACAACCTTTTGGGCACTACTCCAATCATGGATACCTCCAAGTGGGGTCCTTATGTTGAACCACTCCCACCTTCTGAATCTGTCCCAATACCTTTAATAGAGCAACCACCATCTCCAAACCTAAAACCCTTGCCTAACTACTTAAAATATTCATATTTAGGCCCAAATGAAACCTTACTTGTGATAATAGTATCAAGTTTAGCTAATGAATAGGAGGGTAAGCTTTTACATGTTCTTAAGGAACATAAAACTACTCTAGGGTGGCGTATAGTAGACATAAAAGGGATTAGTCCAGCCATCTAAACGCATAGGATACACCTAGAAGAAAATGCAAAACCTTCTAGAGAAACTCAAAGACAACTTAATCCTCACAGGAAGGACATGGTTAGAGATGAAGTCCTAAAGCCTTTGAATGTTGGTGTTATATATCCTATCTCTAACTATACTTGAGTTAGCCTTATTCGGGTTACACCCAAGAAATTTGGGTTCATAATAATAAAAAATGAGGATAATGAGTTAGTACCCACTTGCATGACTGCCATGCCAATTGGAGAGTTTTCATTGACTACTAAAGTTGAATGCCGTCATGAGGAAAGATCATTGTCCTCTACCCTTCATTGACCAAATGCTAGAGAGGTTGGCCAGACATAGCTATTACTATTTTAGGATAGAAATTTCAATTATAAATAGATTCCTTTAGCACTAGAGGATCAAGAGAAGACCACCTTCACCTGCCATTTTGAAACCTTTGCTTATCGATGTATTGTAACGCTCCCACTACATTTCAAACATGTATATTGAGCATTTTCTTTGATATGGTAGAAAGGTTTCTTGAGGTGTTTATGGATGACTTCGTAGTTTATGGGTCATCATTTGATAAGTGCCTACACCACTTAAAGTTAGTTCTAGTAAGGTGTCAAGAGAAAATTCTTGTTTTAAACTGAAAAAAATGTTATTTTATGGTACAAAGTGGGATAGTTTTAGGCCACATAATGTTACCCAATGGAATAAAAGTCAATAAGGCAAAACTGGATTTGATAGCCAACCTTCCTCCACTAAGGATGGTGAAAGAAATTCGCTCCTTTTTAAGACATGCTAGCTTTACATATGCTTCATTAAGGATTTTAACAAAATTGCCAAGCCCCTCTATAACTTACTTACAAAGTAGGCCATTTTTTACTTTGATGACTATAAGAAAGCATTCAAGTCGACTTCTGCACCCCTTATTCGACCACCAGATTGGAATGCACCTTTTAAGATTATGTGTGATGCGTCAGATTATGCCATTGGAGCTTTTTTGGGGTAGTGCATTGATAAACTTCCCCACGTCTTATATCAATTATTTAACCACAAAGAAAGAGTTGTTAGCTGTAATGTTTGCTTTGGATCAAATTAGATCTTACTTGTTAGGGTCTAAAGTTATAGTGTACTAAGATAATAGGGTTTTAAAGTACCTCCCTTCTAAAAAACATGCCAAACCTAGGTTGATCTATTGGATATTACTATTACAAGAGTTTGACTTAAAAATTTGTGACAAGAAAGGTTCCAAAAATGTTGTAGCAGACCACTTATCTAGACTAGTGGTGAAGCATACTACTGATCACAAGCTTTTAATTGAATCCTTCCCAATGAACAGTTATTGCATATTTTCTAGTTGTCTTAGTATGGTGGTATTGTTAATTATCTTATTACAGGACAAATATCTAATCATTGGACCAAAGAAAATAAAAAGAGATTTTTGTTCAAGGTTAGATATTTTACTTGGGACGACCCATACTTATTCAAGTACTATCTTGATCAGGTGAGTAGGAGATGCATACCAGATAATTAACATAATCAAATCATCTCCTTTTGTCATAATCATACATGTGGGAGCCATTTTAGCTTTAGAAAGAGAGCTGCAAAAATTTTGCATTATGGCTTTTATTGGCCTATCATATTTAAGGATGCACATGCCTACTACACAGCATGTGTGAGGTGTCATAGATTAGGCAGTCTAGGAAGGAAACATATGATGCCTTTAAACTCAATATTTATGGTAGAGCCATTTGATGTTTAGGGCATTGATTTCATGGGACCACTTCCTAATTCTTTTGGTAATCTTTACATCCTAGTGGGAGTGGACTACATGTCCAAGTCGGTGGAGGTTATACCTTGCAAAACTAATGACCACAAAGTTGTGGTAAAGTTCTTAAATGAAAATATCTTTACAAGGTTTGGTACTCCAAGAGCCATAATAAGAGATGAGGAAAAACACTTTTGTAATAAAGTGTTTGAGAATTTAATGAAAAAGTATGAAATCAACCATAGAATAGTTACCCCATACCACCCTCAGACTAATGGCCAAGTAGAAGTATCCAATAGGGAGATAAAGCAAATTCTAGAGAAGGCAGCTAATCAAAGTAGGAAAGACTAGTCTATAAGACTCAACGATGGTTTGTGGGCTTATCATACGGCACATGAAACTATAAGAATGTCACCATATAGCTTGGTCAATGGAAAAGTCTACCACTTACTAGTAGAGTTAGAGAACAAACCATTTTGGGCAATCAAAAAGCTCAATTTTGACTTAGATTCCATTAGGACCTACCAGAACTGCAACTTAATGAGTTGAAAGAATTGAGGAAAAATGCATATAACTCTACATGATTATACAAAGACTAGATTAAGGTTGCACATGATCTCCAAATCTTAAGAAAATCCTTCATGAGTGTACAAAAGGTCTTGTTGAATAACTCTAAATTGCATCTCTTCATAGAAAAACTTAGATCAAGATGGGCTGGACCTTATACAATACTCACAGTCTATCCTTGTGGGGCAATTAAGACTGAGAAGGATGGAGAAATCCAAAAAGTCAATAGTTAGAGGTTAAAACCTTTCCTAGAGATGCCTAATCTTGAGATCCATGAGATACTATTAGAGGCACCTAGGTATCTTGACCCACCTTAGATTACTACTCTAAAAACCCTTACAACATACCATTAGTGCACTCATTAGTACGTCTAACTAAAAACATAAAACTTAGTGCTCCCTGGGAGGCAACCCACATGTTTTTAAACATTGGGGACAATGTTTCATTTAGGTTGGGAGGTGTCAATGTATATAGGGATTTTGAATTTTCTTGAGCTTTTAAAAAATAATAATACATTTTTAGAAGTGGTCCCTCACTGTGATGAGAATTTGATGTTTAGAACTTAGTAATTCTAATGTTTTCCTCTTAATGAGAGTGTATATGATTAGTTTTGCATATTATTCATGTGTTGAAGCATTTTATGAATAATTCATAGAAACCATTTACACACATCACATGGTCAAGACTAAAAGAGAGGTATGACTTAGAGACCCTATGGAAAATTAGTAATGACTTATAACCTAGTGAGTTTAAAGACTATCTTCTTTAAAAGAGTTATAAGTAATTCTACAATTTCTTCAGTGTACATAACTTAGTGTGATCCTGTTATCATTGTTTTGATTAACTATCAAGAATAAATAGGAGTAAAAGCTTTATTTTGGGAAAATTTATTGAATTTGATAGGCAATAAGAAACCTAGGAAATGATATAATCCATCCTTTTTTACCCCATAAACATAAAGCCTACCCAATATATCTACCACTAGTTAGCCCTTTGAGCCTACTATTAAGCCTTTCTTTCTTAGCCCCAATCACTTTAACCTAGAAAAACCAATAAAATAAATAACCATCTCCCATTTTCAAAATGAGTAGAGTCAGTAGAAAATTTCATAAGAGGACAAAAAGGAAAAGAAGTGAGAAATTTAGCAATCTTTCTTCCAAAGAAGCCAAAGGAAAAAGAAAAAGTGAAAAGAAAAGTATTAGAAAAAGAAGAGAAAAAGTAAAAGACAAGAATACAAAGGAAATTCACTCAAATAAAACCAAAAAAAATGTCCTAACAAATATTCATTGAAGACCTCTAATTCATTTTGAACCTTTGAAATCCTTATACCCTTATTTTCAGAACCCTACCTAAGCCTACATTTTGTCCTAGTTAAAGACCTGTGGATCTTAAGTGGAACATAGCCTTAAAGAGGAAATAAAAAGAAGGAATTAAGGTAAAATACCCCTAATATTCTTGGTAAAGACATCCACTCTTAAGGATCACTTTCCTTTGTCTCTTTAGCACTTCAAAATTTATGTGAATGATTAGCTTTGTTGAATCCGGTCACATAATGAGAGAAATATTTTTAAACGCTTGTATGAGAGCTTCATTTCTGAGAGTATACTTGAGAGGATTTGAGGTCAAAATATATTTTCAATGGAATTTGAGCATATTCAATTAGCAGTCACAACTAAAATGGTTGCACACACACATGCACTCCAAGAAATTATTAGAATGAAATGCCTTTAATATGTATATGATTTGTAAAATTATCAATCTTCTCCATTAAGTTGTGAAAAACTAATAAAGTGTTAATGAATGATCATTCTCTGAGATGAAATAGGGAAATAAATCTTAGAGAATTTTGGGGGTATATATTTACTGCAAACCTTCACGAGGCCTAACTCATCCACTAGGAGTAACCTAGGGTTTTAAGGGCTCGTTGCATGTGCTAAATGTAATGTGAGTACTTGTGAAAGTGGCACTTTGTACCAGTTCTTAAAAAATAAATTTTCACATGTTTTGGTCAGGACTAGCAAAATTCTAGTTTGGGGGTATAATAAGTGTTTTATTTTACATAAAAATCACCCAATTAGTTACCCATGTGTTACAACTTATTGTGGTAAATTAGGATTTTTAGACCAAAATTTGTAACACATGTATTTTTGACCCAATAACCCCAAAGTTTGTTATTTTGTAGGTCTAGAAGCTAGTTCAAAGTATGTGATTAATCATGTTTTTCTAAAATTTAATTGGGTTTTTTCACTTTTTGTAGGAAGTAAGATGGTGATCTAACAGCTGAGATCTATCGAGATGAAATTGAAGATCAAGATTAAAAGATAGAGTCAAAACCTCAAAATCATTACTTCAACATAAACAAAAGGCTAAGCTCATCTTGTGGACTAGTAATGAATGTGATTAAAGTAGCTAAAGGAGGCCAAAGTGGTTCCATGAAGTATGCCATTATTCCCACCACCTTTGCATGGAAGCTACTTAAGGCACCTTAGCCATATAAGTCATGAAAGAAGGTGGCAAGCTAAGGAATTCAAACAAACCATACAAGCTGTGCAAGCCAAGGGTTGAAGCTAAGAAGTTAAGGCAAGAAAGCTTCCTAAGCTATCCATGAAGCTTAGCCAATGGAGCTTTCAAAGTTAACCATCTAAGCCATCAAGCTAAGCTAAATGGAAGGCCATGATTGAAGGATATTTAAGAGAGTTATCCATGAGATATTTTGAAGATAAATAAGGAAAATCTATTAGAGTAAGATGGCTTATGGACAAATGTGATAAGAGCATTCAATTTTTAGTGTTTTTCTCACTTTCCCCCACTTTTTCCTTAATTTAAACTTCATCTTGAATATGAACTACGAATTTCCAAAACTTTATCTCATTCCACCTCTTAGGAAACTTCCTAACCAACCAAAATCCTCCACCTAACACCCTCCACCTCTTTTCCAATCAATCCCACCAGCTTTCCTAAAACATAGGTGCTTCAACATCTTTGGAAGGGGGACATGCCCCTTCCTAAAATGGTGGCATCTCTAACCTACTCCCCTCCTTAAGGCAGCCACATCCTTCCACTCTTTCCTATTTGATGTCTTATCCTTTTCCCCCATCCTAGCCATTCGACTTGACATACTTTAATCCACACCACACCTTAGTATTAGGGTGCCTTAGGAAAAATATGAGAAGACTTACAAAAACCAGCCCCAATCTAAGTAAAGGACACACTTCTCAACTTAGAAAAAAGATGTCGCCTCCATTGGAAGGAGATTCCCACTTCCTTCAGCCCACTTTTCTTCTTTTGCTTGTTGTTTTGTGGAGTCTTTGGGGTTTTTCACTTCCTTCCAAGGTGTATGCTTCTTCCTCAAGGGTTCAACCCAGGATTTTTGGGGTTTTGATTTATCTTTGAAGGTTGTTAGCTTCTTTATTCTCTTTGCTAGAATTTACTTCTTTTTATGTTAGTTTTCCTTGCCTTCCTTTATCCTTCTTTACTTTTAAACTAAGATTCAAGGATGGTTTTTCCTTGGAGCGATTGCCAAGGGAAGTCATATTGCATCTAGTTTGTCTCTTTACCTTACATTGCATCTTTGTTCTTTTTCAGCCCTCTTGATTTTCTAGCTTTTTTTGCTTAAGTTTCATTAATTGTTGCCTTGTTTTTCATAGGATTTTCCCTTGATTTTAAGCGTACTTGCTCATGAGTGAATGTTGGAAAAATTACAGAATAAATTGTCTTGTAATTAAGGAGTGATTAAGATTAAATGAACATCAATCTAATTGAATTTAATTTTCAGATTTGGATTACATGTATTGGTTATTATGTTGATAAGTTTTTGGCTGTGATTCAATGAAGTTAATTGGAATTTTCAATTCATGTTTGTGAATAGCAGTTAATTATCTTTGTTATTATGTTTTATTACATTAGAAGTGATTAATTCCATGTTTTACATATTCTATTCATTGAATATTTCAATTATATTACTGCTGGAATTTCTCTGCATAAATGGTTTATGTTAATTTCCAACACCATACAATCATGTTCACTTGATTTTTCAAGTGCCCAAAGTGTTAGATAGCTATGTTAATGTTAGAAATAGATTGCATGCTTAGGTTTCCAAAATAGTTGATTAAATCCACTCCTATCCAACAATACATGCATACCATTCCATGGTTGCATGTATGTCATTTGAGTAGTTTTCCTTTCATTGTTTGTATGTAATTGCTTTCATTTATTTCTCTTGTTTAGTTGTAGTTAGATTCCATTATTTTGCAGCTTAGGTAGTTTAGAAAGTAATTAATCTTATCATACTTGCTAAAGTAGTTGATTTGGTTGCTTAGTTTTCTTAATTTTGCATGATTAGGAAAGTAGTTTGTTCCCTCACTGGACCTCATGGGGCCTACCTAGCTATCCTTTTAGAGTGCTTCACCATGAGAAGCTAACTCTTACTACCTGCCATCTCTATCGTAGGTTGGTATTAATATCATCTCAAAGGCAAGTGGCCAGCCACACCTCCTAGCAATGGATCTCCAAGACTTATAGCGGCTTGTAGCTCACATGTCTTAGCCTTATGACTATCCTAGAAATGCTTGCCTCTAGGTCATAGAATGTTGATTGAGAACCTGCCAAAATAGTAATAAAAAACCATTTCCCTAGGACTCAGAGTGACTCAAATAATGTATGCATAAATCATCAGTGAAACCATAACCACAAGGGCATATAGACTGCTCATAAAGCACCTACCTAAAGAATCGATGAAAAATATAGTCATTAGGACTTCTAGCTACTCATAGGTTGCTTGCCCTAAATGCCAATAAAATCCGTGTTCCCAGGGCTTATAACAACACAAAGAGTGTTCACCTAAACCATTGATAAAATCAGCTCATTGGACTATATGCAAGGCATGTTCACGGGTAAGTATAGTTTGGTTGTCCCTTTACTTATAATTTTAAAGATTTCCTTTAGATGTCTTCACCCTATCTTATGGTAGTTCATAGATAGTTTAAGGTATAAGCTTTATCTAATCTTTACTTGTGCACCTTAGACCAAGGTAAACTTTTAATCCCATCATTGTAAACCTCTTATTAATACTTTAGATACTACTTTTGGGAATTAGAGTTTTCTTCAGGAGGGGAAGTTCCTTTATCTAGTCTTGCTACAAAATGTTCTATTATTACCACTCTTAAGTTTAGGCTCCAAGATTAAGGACTATGTGACTTAGGGTTTTCATTTCCTTTGTGATCTATGACTAATATAAGGTTATTAAATAGTTGCTTGTAATACTGTGAATTTGAAGTGATTTCATTAACCTTAGCTATGCCTAACTTAGGTCTTCTTCATGGTTTCATTTTCTTTCTTAACTTTCCAAGCTCTTTCCTAACCTTACAACCTAGAGTATGGGTTATTCCCATTTCCATATTTGGTCCTTATACAACATATATCTATATATGAATGCAGTTCTAACATGAGATGTGGCAAATTTTAACTAAGTTTGCATATAGGTTTCTATATGGTCTCACCACTAGCTATTAATCCTTTACTCTTAGTCTTGTTATCACATCTACTAATTCTTAGCTACCATTACATGTTTCAATATGTACTTAACTTGTGTTCATAAAATCCTTATATGCCATCCTTAAGCTTAGGGGTTCTAGTGAATTACCTACTTTTTCATCCTTTTGCTTAAGGTGGTTCTCAACCTAGTTGAATGAACTTATAGCTTATTGCTTCTAAAATTCTACCAGTTACTGACTATTAGTTCCAAGATTCTTAAGTAGTTGTTGTTTTTTAAAATTTCACCAACATGTTGAATCTTTTGAAGGCATTAACCCACAAACTCTCTTCTAACTAAACCTATTCTTTCACATAAAGTTTTTAGTTTTCCCATAGTAATAACAACTAGTACTATTAAGGGAGTTTGTACTACCTGCCTCCTTAACTGCAAACATTTTATGATCTTAATTACACGATCTTCAGGTTTACCAAAAGGATAGATCAAGCATGCACAAATTAGCCAACAATACACTATGTTGCATGCATTGGGTGTGAGGTTTTCACTCCTAAACACATATGAGTTTTGACCCTAAGGTGCACGCCGTTTTGCTACTATATATTTATGGTGTATAACACAATCTTAAACTATTCGATCCTTGTAAAACCTTCACCAAGGGTCAATCCTCTAAGTAAATGGCTACAATGTACCGCAGTGCTATTTGCCTATACTAAATGAGGTAAAGCTTCTATGTTCTTTTTTTTTTTTTTTTAAGTTAAGTGTGGGTCTTAATTGATGCACTATGGGTCTGTAGTAACTAAACATTTTCAAGATCCTATAAAGTGTATACCAAGACATGTGTCATCCCCACATCTACCTAAAAGAATACATAAAGGAGTGTGGTGCATGATCCTGCACGTAAAAAGCCATAAGAATTTGGTATTTTCTAGTAATGCTTCATTTATCGTAGAATTCAAATGTTTGGAATCCATTCTACAATAAGTTGAACTTAAGTCCTTATAGAATTATTCTATATCAATTAGAATTTAGATTTTTCATCAAGAATTAGGTTGCAGGTATGAAATAACCTCAAGATTGTTTAGGTTTTTACGCTACTACAGGTCAATAGTAATATGCCTGCTTATTAGAGAATCAACATGCAGGGTTTATACGAAATTCATTGTACTAAATTTGTAGCAAATTTACATCACCCTAAGTAATGATATCCATCATCAACCAACATGCATCTAATATTCAACACATAGGCATCCACTACATCATGGATTTCATTCTTGGAAGGAGACGCGTAGAGTCATCTACAACAAGTGAAATTCTTACTGACACTAATCTAACCATGGAATAAATGATCAAAGAAAACATCACGCATTCAACAAACTCACTGCTATACAACACCCACATCATGCATTGACTTCTTAAACTGAAATTTGTCAAAAAATACTGGGTTAATTTCATTTCTGAAGGAGACATATAGTGCAGTCTATATCATGTGAAATCCACTTGGATGATTTACAAAGACATGCCAAAAGTGTTGAAAACACAGCCATGTATTTTTCATCCTTGCTAGAATACAAAATCCACAACATGCATGGTGATCTAAAACAAGGAAAATCTAGTACGATTGGTCATGAAATTTATGTAGACTTTCATTGCGATCTTCCTACCTGATAGCTATTAAACATAAATTGATTGGATATGTAAAACATTAGGACCATTCCATCTTTCACCCACATAGAATTCAGCTACCAATTTCATTGGTTTCAAGGCTAGGAGTCGAGTTTCCTAGCTGCAACTCTAGATCATGCTCCCTTGACCTATTTGCATTTCCAACTCCCAAACAACAGGAGCTCTTCATTGCCAAGAGTGTTATCCTTCACAATCTCCCCACTTGAATCCTCTTTTTGGCCTTCCTTATCACCTCCCCTATCTCCTCCCTCAGGTCTCCCTGGCTTCCTCTAGCAGGTCACCCAAAATCCTTCCTACATACTACTCTCCCTCTTACTTCTAGTTGCTGTGGAGTTTCTAGGCATGAGCTGGAAATTGAAAGATTTCTGGCCCTTGCTCTTTTTTATAGGTAGATTGTGATGATTGTTTAAATAGCCAGGTGTCATGTTTGATTGAACCAGCTGCCATTCCCGCAAGCATTAAACATGGTGGCTGGTTCCCTTTTAAACAATTTACCATCTCCTTAATGCATGGCCTATCTTCCTTAATGCAATGCAACTCTCAATTTCACCCTCTGATTTTTAACTTTACACTTATTCCCCACAACAACCACCTCCTAATTGGATTCAAATTGAGTTAATGTCCTACCATTTAATGACTAAGGTATACCTAGATTTAGTTTTATAGTGCTTGTAATTTTGCATGATGGCCCACTTCTAGTGCATCCAATGGTGGATTTCCTTAATTTTGCACCTTTCCTTATACCACTGCTGCAAGCATCAATTCTTCATTTTCTTGATTGATGCACTAGTTTTTCATGATTAGGACACCATCTACGGTGTCTCTTTTAGCCCTGATCATCAATAAATGTAAGACAAGTTTTAATGAAAATGGAATTTTATTAGTGGAATTGGTACGGTATGATCCGTCCATTAACCAATTTGTATTTCCACCAATGTGATACTTCATTCTTAGCCTTCCTTCATTTCAACAAGCACTCTAAAACATCATTCAATTAGCTTGTTTTGTCAATAGTTATTAAGGAGTGAAAAGAAGATGTGAAATCAGTATATCAATAAATGACAAAAAAAAAAAAACCCTTTTTTATAATTGTGATTGTTTATTCATTATAAATGGGTATTTAGATGTATTACATTCTCATCTTCCTACCCAACATGCCACAAACCCAAATTGTTTCTCAAACACGCTGGAGGAATTGGAATTAATCCTAGTTTCCATAAAATGGCGCAATGTGGTTTCCCTTTTCCTTAGATCTCCAAATCCCAATAGTGAAGAAGAAAAGAAAGAATAAAAGAAGAAGGTGATGGATGCGTGGGAAAGTGAAGTTGAAAGAAGGGTGTGCAAGGATTATGGTTAGGGACAAGCTTGAAATGCAAAGAGGGGAAGGCATGGAAGTATTACACAAAGAGAACACTAAGATGGATATTACTTGTGTACCTATAGCGTGATGACGTATGGAGGATTGGTATGGGTACTCATGATCGGACATACAAGAGAGAGAGAGAGAGAGAGAGAGAGAGAGAGAGAGAGAGAGAGAGAGAGAGAGAGAGAGAGAGAGAGAGAGAGAGAGAGAGAGCATGTATGATATGCTAGAAGAGCAGTTGAGGGCTTTGGAGGCCTTCATGTGGTGCATAGATGGAGATTTCAACAACGGACATGGTTTGTTCAAAAAAATCCTACCTTGGATACTATTTATGGAATGTATATGTGCATGGTTTACATTTGTGACTTGAATGTATGGATGTACTATGTTGGATGTGATGGGTGTGTATGGATAGACCCTAGCAATGGTTTTATGTCTTCGACTTTTAATTTACCATTGAGGTATATGATTTTATCGAGATTTGTAATTGATCTGATGGATGAGTACGGAGACTGAGTCTACTAGGTTGTGTATTTATGTTTATCGTATTTATCAAATGTTGTTGTATCACATGTGTTATATGCGATGGTCCAAAATAGAGAGGAAACTTTGTCAAATTTTTTGTTGAAATGGGAACAACATTTCACCATTAGATCCATGATTTTATGGGTTGTGTGACTCCTAGAGTTTTTAAAATGAACGCTTTTATTCAAGTTTTTGTTTTTAATAGATTTTAAATTTTAAAATTTTTAAACAGGGATCTTGACTTTTTAAAAAACTAATATTTATATGTTGTGTAAAATTTGAAGTGTCACAATTGAGTATCAGAGCCCAATGTACTCCATCATAACCACTTCAACAAATCTAAAAGTCACATATAGCCCATTGAGTGAGGTGATTTCCTAAACATGAGTTACAGAGATAACTCATATGGGGGATGTCAACGATTGTGAAATAGATGATGCCATGAAGGTTGGCAGATTTTTTTATAAAATATGAGACTCTAAATCGTTGTATGACTACAGAGAAGCACATTTTTATGCAAAGTGCATGAATTCAAAGTAAAGGATTGGAATAAAGAGTATAAATGGTATCTATGGTGGGAACCTTATTATATGATAGAAGATATATTCATATGGATTACTTTTGATAATTCAAGTTCTAACTTGGACAATGTGAATACACTTTTGAAAAGTCCTAACACCTACTGTAACAATTGATAATAATGAGGAAGGATTAGAAATGATTACAATTAAAGAGAACTTGAGGAAGTTTAGAGAAGTATAATATTAATCAAAACTTCTAAGTAATTTATTTGACGAATAAATTATAGTATGCCAAAGATCATTGAAAATTTGATGAAACAAGATTCTAATGTTTCTATGGATGAATTATCAAATCTATGAGATGAAAATTAATTTCTTATGCATATAGAAATACTAATAGCTAATCATCAATAGGAAATGAGTGCTTATGATTATTTTGAGGGTTTTGGTTATGACTTGGAGTAGCATAGCGCCTAAACGATATAGCAGCTATGTTGTAAGAATAGTTATTCAATAGTGATGATAATGTGATCTCCAATGGCTAAGAAAGTTATCATGAAAGATCAATTTCATTGGATGTGAGACTGATAGAGTTGTAGATGATTTTGATTGATATGACCATGAAATAGTTCATTAGTTAAAGGAAATGGAATGGTGGAGATGAGGACACCAAAAATGTAATGATGAGGATTTTAATGATGGTCGTTTGAGAGAATGTGTTCCACCATTACTGAAAGTTTTATCTAGAAGGCCCTTAGGATGGACTATAATGATTAGTATCTTTGACTCATGGACAATTGATGATATAGAGAGAGTTTGCTACTTTACAGGAGAGAAATTAAACAGTTCAACAGTATTGAACTGGTTTACACAGTTGAGGAGACTTGCCCCTAACTCCTTTACCATGGATAAGGAGGATGTAGATAGATTGTAATATGTTGACACTTGGATTGAGGAATTGGGTGGTTCGAGCATGTTCTACATTGGTGGCAGTGGCAGGAGACATGGCCTCTATATTAGGGAGGGATTCTCTTAGGACCAGGGCTGATCGCAAAGACTTAGACATGGGTAGTTCATGTTAGCCCAATAAGGCAAGAGATCCTTTTCATCAATATAGTTACATAGGCCACTGATCTAGTGACAATTGAATAGGCAATATTGGAGATGCGGACAAGAGGTGCAATAGGTGTAAGGACAGGCACCTAAATAGTTATGTCCTAGAGTTTGTAGACCACCACAGCAATGGTAATAGTTTTAGCAGCAACCATTATAGCTGCAATCCCTTAGATGCCTTGGCTATGAAGAGTTAAGCCATTCCATTTGAGACTATCATAAGGGACAGCAAGTTAGACTGGCTGATGTTGGGAGCAAGGGAGGGCAAAGATGGCCCCACACTAGCAGTGATGGTCCCACAATGGCAGTGATGAGTTTCTACCATTACTTTCACATAAGTATAGGCCTCAAACTAGGATATGGAAGGTACTCACTGATTACTTATAGTCATGTTAGGAACCTCTTTGATCTAGGATCCAGTCATTCTTGTTTTTTATGTATTGGCACCTTGATGAATATGCCTGTATATATGTATGTATATATATATATATATTTGTACATATGTATGTATGTATGTGATATATGTATGTATGTATGTATGTATGTATGTATGTATGTATGTATGTATGTATGTATGTATGTATGTATGTATGTATGTATGTATGTATGTATGTATGTATGTATGTGAAGGGACTAAATAGGAACAAGAGGGATCCACCAAAGAAGACCCTTCCCTTTGTTTGAAAGAAAAGGAGGATTTGGACAACCTAGATGAAACAGAAGAGATCCGAATGAATGGAAAGAAAGTAACAACAAATAAATTTTACTTTTGGTTTGAAAAACCTTTAGTGACTCTTCTTTTAGACTATAAATGATGGAATTGTCCATTATGTTATATAAAAAAATGTTCAATTTCAAAATGCTGTATGAAATGAAATGTCACAATATTTATGTATGTATATGATACTCTTTAGGTTGGATGTTATAATGCTAATGAGAGAGTTATTAAAGCTTATAAGTACCTCCATGGGGTATTAGTGGAGATATCAAGTGAGAGGATGGATATTGATCTCATCTTACTCAATATCATTGATTATGATATCATTCTTACAATGGGTTGTCTAGCTACTCACTGGAGGACAATTGATTTTTGTGAGAAGTACTTTTAGTATATCTAGAATGCTATTGACCTCATCCCTGTTTAGGAAAGGGCGTCACTGAGGTTATGTTATCTCTTCCTTAAGGCAATGCACTACCCTTGCAGAAGGTGCTGAACTCTTTTTGTTTTTGTGACAATGGATGATAGAGAGCAGCCATAGATTTTAGCACACAAACAATGTGTGAGAATTCATAGCCTTTCCTGAGGAGCTTTAGAAATTTTGCCATAGGAGATTGATTTTAATGCTCATTTGGCATCAGGTATAGCATTATTTCCCAAAATGTCATACAGGAAGGCCTCAACTGAGCTAGCAAAGCTCCAACTATATGAGATTTTGATAAGGGATTTAATAAACCCAGTGGGTCTTCATAAAGTGCATTAGTCTTCTTCATGAGAAGAGAGATAGATCTTGATTATTATGCACAAATTATCACTTATTAAATAGCACCACAATGTAGAACTGATTTTCTCTATTGAGTATTGATGATCCACTTGATCAACTCTACATGGTGCATGGTATTTTGGGAGATTGATTTGAGGTCTGATTATCACTAGCCAAGGATTGTGGAGTAAGACATCTTTAAGATGATTTTTAGAACTTTTTATGATTACGATGAGATCTAAGTGATACCAATTGATGAGACCAATGCACCAACATTATTTATGGATATGATAGATTGGGCTTTCAAATGTTAATTGGATGAGTCATGATTGTGTTAAATGATGACATTTTTGTACAACCCTTGAGTAGGGAGTGACATAAGAAATCCTTGTGCATTGTTCTAAGTATCTTAAGGACTTATCATTTATTGCAAATATCTATAAGAATGAGTTATGGTCGAAGAACGTGAATTTCCTTAACCACAATACCTCGGATGAGAGGAAGTCAAATTACTGAGATTGTGATGTGCAGGGTTTAACCTAAACTGGTTACTAAGGTTCATAGTTTCCTTAGTCATGTGAATTTCTATCGCTGGGTTATTGAGTTCTCTAGGGTGGCAGTTGTATAGATTTATGGAATTTGTTCTTTTAATGATGCATATGTCAGCTTGATTTCTCACTGAGTGAGGGGTATGACAGTGATGTATGTTTTGTATCAAATCATTTTCTTATGTGTAATCATAATTTGATTAATGACCTATACTTGTGGGTAGCTGATGAGGGTGGCCTATCAGGGAGAGTGTGAGAGGCACTGGTAGGCTTCTAGGTGGCGAGATTCTAGGTGGCAGGCTTCTAGGTACTCATAGTGTGATTGTGCTGTGAAGTGATTTTATTTTGTAAAGATTGCCTATTGGTGAGCAGATATGCTTTGGTTTTGATTGGCATATATTTGCCTGTTGGTGAGCTAATATGTTGTATTCTTTATTGGCATAGATTACCTATTGGTGAGCTGATATCCTCTAATTTTGATTAGCATAGATTGCCTATTGCTGAGCTAATATGCTCTGGTTTTGATTTGCATAGATTGCCTATTGGTGACCTTATATGCTCTGGTTTTAATTGGCATACATTTTCTATTGGTGAAGTAATGTGCTATGGAATAGATTTGGCATAAATTTTCCTATATGTGAGGTAAGATGCTTCAATTTTTATTAATGTTGTGATTTTACTTATACTAAAGTTGTACATAGATAACTAACTCCTAGATGGGAGTTTGGTTTATGCTAATTGCATTATATGTGGTTATGACATTTTCTAAGTATATTATGAGATGATTTGATATATGTCAATCTATATGATGAGTTAAGATATAAGGGGGGTAACATGTTATGGAATTGCTCATGCATCGATGCTAACTTGCTATGGAATTATTGGCACCAGTAGTGTATATTGTGAGATGGGGATGCTTTTAGAATCGTTTAAAAGATAATGTGCAAAGAATTTTGGGGATGAAATTCCTATAAGGAAGGAAGAACGTAACGACCCTCAATTTTGGGTCATTTTTAGTGTATTATATTATATTTTTAATTGAAATAAAATCAAGAATTTAATTATGTGAAAATGGAATTCTAAGGAAGTGACTCCTTTGAAAACTCAAAATTTGGACTTGAAAATATATAAAATGAAATGTACACGTCGATACAATTCTAAAGACACTAATTTTGTGTGAAACGGAGATCAAGATTGAAAAGTCCAAAGGTTTTACTAAATTAGAGGGGGGGCAAAATTGATAACAGCACCCCCCTATTTGGTTCGTTGTGGGCTGTGGTGATTGAAAAAGGGACTAGAAGAAGGGGAACGCTAGGGAGAGGGGAAAAACCCCAACAACCTGCACAGTTTCCCTCCATTCGATCTCCCCCTGCATGCGATACCTCTCCAGTGATGAGCATATACTCGACCCCCACTTTTCCCACCACTGGTGACCCAAAAACCATTTTCTCCTACAAGGTATCCTTCGTTGTCACTGGCGACCACCACTTTCCCTACCTATTTAACTAGGGGCTTATAGACGGCAACCGAGTAGTGGCCATTATTGTGTTTTATCATAAGCACACAAGCTATTGTAGTATAGTGTATGCAAGTATATGTGGATCCCATAGGGACTTGCATTAAGAAATTGGAGTTTTAATAAAATTTAATTATTCAAAAATTAAATTTAAATAATTTTTTTAATAAAAAGTGAACTTTAGATGCATTTAATCACTGAAAATTATAGAAGTTCAACTCAAAAATACAAAAATTTAACTAAATAAACAAGAAAAATCTACTTCCCTAGACCGATTATCTTTAATTCCTTCAAATTTGGTCTCATAAACTTCGATCAACCTTCATCAGTCTCTTCCTGGTGCTTCTAATTGATGATCCACCAGAGGGATTAGTCAAATTCTCAACAATTGCAAAGATCTAGTCTGGATAAGAAATTTGAGTTTTAACGACATTGATCTGATTTTTTATTCTAATATTGAAGGTTAGGAATGATAAACATGCTAAGAAGTGTCCTAAGAACAAGATCCATAGAGGAATTGAAATTCTAATATGTAACAATTGAAGAAATAAAGAGTCTTGTTTGTTAAAGCAGAACCGTAGATCTGATTAAGCTTGAATAAGACAAATTTGAATTAAACAATTTCTAGATTAAGTGAGAACAACACAGAATGCATATTACAGAACATGAATAGAACAAAACGCAAATAAGAATAGTAACAGGAAAATATATATATAATTAGAATTTTTATACTAAGGGCAAAAATAAAATTTTTCCTGAAAGTTCCTTAAATTTCCCATAAAACAGAACTGAAAAGAAGAAAACTTTGTTTGAGGAGATTTCTAGAGAAGATGGAGATGAACAACAAAGATTTGCCAATACGTTGTGCTATGCTGAAGACGATCTGGACAAACACTGGTGAAGAGTGGAAGAGCTAGCCAATGTATGTCGTGTCGAAGGGCAGTCATCGTGTGATCAATGGAGAACAGAGCATGCGGGAAGAGTTGGTCGGTTCATGGAAACAGAGGCAAATGAACTGGAATGGTGGTGACTAGTGGGGGCGGCCACTGATGCTACAATGTTTAGAGAACAGGGGTGGATATTGAGTTTTGGTGTGGAGGCATGATGAAGTGGGAGTCGACTGGTGTGCTGGAATTCAGTTTCCTATTGGAAATCGAGAAGGAAAAAAAAGAAAAGAAAAGAAAAAAGAAATTGGGCAGTGGATGCATGACAAACAGTGAGGAAATAAGAGTAGATGATGCGTGGAGAATAAAGGGGCTTGGCCGTCGTGGTGGAGGTGAAGAGGATGATGGGAAGATTAATGCAGTGAAGTAGGGTACTAGTGCTCAAAAAAAGGAGGGAGAGCTGGAGATTGAGAAAAGAAGGGGAGATAACAGAAGATGATGATTAGGGGAAAAAAACAAAAACAAAGCGAAACTACGGACAAAAGTAACGAAATGGAAAGGAAAATAGGCAAATAGGAGCACCTGCCTCCTATGGTCCAGGGGGGGATCCCCCACTGCATGAGATGGGGTTGTTCTTTTATAGAAGTCCTTCAATTTCTTCTTTGGTTTCCTTCCCTTTTTATTTTCACCCCTACTTTCCTTATAGGGAAGAGATAGTTTCCCACTAGGAAACATCTATCCCCTTTACAACTCTATCTCTTAGTTAGGCATTCCGATCCATGATCTTCTTGTCTTCAACTTTTAGGAAACTGTCTCATGTTGCCTTGTGATTGATCTGGTTCATTCAATGTCCTTTAAGATGATTAGTATCGTTGAAATTCAATCTAAACCATCCAAGCCTAATTCTGGTTGATCGGCAACATATTAGACTAGATCAGAGTCATCTAACCATACATTAAGCATCTGATTAGCTCAGATGATCATCTAACCATTAGTTTTGACAATTTATGTTTGGATGGTAAATTTGAGCTAAATTTCATATTTTATCTAAAATTCATCAAATTGATGAGTTAGACGATCTAATTAGATGCTAAACTAAGGGTGTTTTGGCCAAAATTAAACACTTAATAGCCACCACAGAAAACCCCCTATCGGAGAACCCCATTTCTCCTTCTCCTTCAACCAACCACACAAAAACCGAATCTCTCAGTTCTAGCTGATGTGCTCGCTAACCCAGCTAGTTGTGCTTAGTTTCCCGTCTGTCTCTAGTATGCCGGACTCAATCACTTAAGCAGACATAGACAGAACATCCCTCCCCCTCTCTGTTTTTCCATATTTCCCCCTCCCCCTGGTGCACCCATCCAACATGAGCCAAATTTGGATGCCTATGCCAACATCTCCCTTCCCCTCTATTTTTCTCTATAAATGGGTTTTGGGTGGTGATCGTGCCATAATCACCACCGACCACTGCCATCACCCTCCACATCTTCCATCTCTCCCTCTTGGTCAGGATTAGATGGGGACTGAATAGAAAGTCACCATCCTCTCATCCCCTATTTTCCCTCTCTAGTGAGTTAACGCTGAGCCAACTCACTAAATCAATTCATTCCAAACTTGTTTTGGGTAGCTAAGTTGACACAATGGGCCCTATTAACCCTTATGCTTTGATCCTTTATTTTGGCCAATTCAGGAAAGATCTTAGAGTTCCAAGATAACTCTCAAGATCCTTGCAATGCGAAGAACAATACCCATCTTCCCATTCAGTGATCGTGGAAGATCCACCTATTGATCATGATCAAAATTTTGATCAGACATCAAATCATTTGATCAGTGATGATACAACCTTATTTTATAATTGGAAGAGTTCATTATGATCCTTGTGATTTGTAGATCAAGATCCATATGAGATATCTTTGTTCTGAAATATTTTTTAGATGATATAGTCGATCTTGATCAATGATTGAGATCAATAGAGGATTCAAGTATGAAATTGCATCAAATTCAATGATCCATACCCTTCAGATGATTTATATGAATTATTTGATTAGCATAACTAATTTATTCTTTGATCTAGGATGATCAGGTGGAGAAAGGTCATCAGATCAGTATGGATATCTTTGATTAGGACCTTCAAGGCGATTAGTTGACGATTTATCAACAATGACAGCTAGTTATCCTTTAGATAGATTTACATGAGGTAGGATTATCATCTTAACCAATTGATTTTATTTATTTAGCTATAACTAGATGAGTTTGTGCATGAATTGCATGTAATAGTGTCTAATTAGTTGATTAAACAATAAGTTACCTAAGATTGACTTGATATGAGCATGAAAGCCCCGAAATACATAATGATATAATTATGAAAGAAACCTGATAGCTATTGGAGAGCTCAATTAGCATAATCTTGATTATCACCCGACTGAGGCAGGCCTTACTATGAGATCCCATGGTTGTGAGCCATTAAATTATATTAAAACACGATATGTTGAGATATGAAAATATAATGTTGTTTTATCATTGAGAATCCAACTTAGATAACTTGGATTCTAAGTGAGATCTAGATGTGATGTGTATCCAAGTGGTGAGACTAAGGTGGTCTGACTTAGATTGAAGTCAAATTGACTTGAGAGGTATAGACAAGGGGTTCTTCATCTAAGGTAGGTGATGCCAATTAAAAGTGGGCATGTTGTTTTAAAATTATAAATTTACATCTCATCAACTCTGTGATTATGAATGAATTCTATGCATGTATTATTATATCATGATTTGTATTGAGATAATTATCTTATTTGTAACTGATGCATACATGCATGATTTCATTGACCACCATTTTCCATGGAAGCATGATTTTAGCATACTTTCATGATATGTGAAGTCATTAGATGATGATTTTATTCGCTTTTGCATGTTAACGCACTTGAATGCCCTATTTTATCTCTGATTTTATTGTGGACTCGGTAGAGGAGACTTAGTGGTTGGTCCTTGAGAGGCCAACCCCCAGACTTGGTTCTTGGATGATTTTCATGTTTCATGGATTAAATATGGGTGTTTCTGCCTAGTGGACACTATCCTAGGAGGGTTGTAGGGCTGGCCACCCATGCTCTAACTTTGTGATGATGATAATTGAACACCTGCCCCACAAAAGGGAGAACACCATAGGGAGTGGGATCATGGGTAGGCACGCTACAGTTTTGATTCTTCCTATGTAGGACGGTTGTTTAGTCTCATGTTCTAGTGTAGATGTGGAGCGGTAGTGGTAGACCCAAGAGTCGGTTACCATTGCAGCATAGTGGTCCATGCACTTCTTAGTGATTAATTTTTATCATATAATGCAAAGAGCACACTAGGATGGATATTACCTATGTACCCACAGTGTGATGATGCATGGAGGATTGGTATGAGTACTCATGACTGAACATACGAGTGTGTGATACACTCATGGGATCCTCATGTTAGGATGCCCTGCATTGATGACATTCATATTCATTGAGATATTCCTTGCATATTTGACACATTACATTAATGCGATTTTGACACTCTAGGGACCCGTGTGTAAGGGTGCCCATGATGATGATATGCACATTTATTGATATATTCTCCAAGCTTTAGACATGGTTTTAGCATGTTTTCATGCAAGCAGTTGGCACAAGTTACATTGATTTGATATTGTCATATAATGAGCTTACAAGGCTTTGTTTTTCTCAGCATATTTGGAACATGTAGGTGGCTTGGATTCATTGCTTTGTTTTAACATTATTATTGGCTTTGAATCCTTGAATATTGCCTCCGATTTGGTTGGTTGTGATGTTAATGATGTCGTACTTCATTACCATTTATTCTCCTCTTTGATATCATTCTAAAGCTATTTTCATGCAATTAATATTATCGTATGCCCTAAGGTTTGAATCATGACCATATCATATTGTATTAAATGTGCATAATTACTATTATTATTTTCATCACTTACACAAGCATAGCTTGTTGAGGCATTGTGGTGTTTTTGCAATGCCTCAGATACAGAGAGAGACAATAGGTATAATTTGCTGGTAGAGCAGTCAAGGGCATTGGAGGCCTTCATGTAGTGCATAGAGGGAGATTTCAACGATGGACATGGTTTGCTCAAAACCCTATCTTGGATATTATTCATGGACTGTATTTGTGATTTGAATGTATGGATGTATCAATGTTGGATGTGATGGTTGTGTATAGACAGACCCTGAGCCATGTTATATCATCTTTGATTTTAAATTTACCATTGAGGTATATGATTTTATCGAGATTTATAATTGATTTGATGGATAGGTATTGAGATTGAGTCTCTTAGTTTGTGTATTTATGTTTATTATATTTATCATCTGTTATTGTATTGCATGCATTATATGTGACGGTCCAAAATATAAAGGAGACTCTATCGGATTTTTGGTAGAAATGGGAACAACATTTCACCATTAAATTCATAATTTTGTGGGTTGTATGACTCCCAGGATTTTTAAAATGAATTCTTTTTATTCAGGTTTTCATTTTTAGACAATTTTAAAATTCATTCTTAAATAGGGATCCCGACTTTTTGAAAAATTAGTATTTATATGTTGTATAAAGCTAGGGTCTTCACAATTCTAAAGTCACAAGAACTCTTTAGAATTGAGCAAAGATTAAGGAGTTTCTTATAATTCCATGTTTAATCAACCAAGTGGAAGATATTAGTCCTAGTGGTGGACTAAACCACAAGACACTTGATTTTGGTTCTTATGATTGGACCATTATGAATTGCCTAATCTTCTACTTAGTCAAATCAACTAATTAGAAGACTTGAATGGTTGACATTGTTAGATCTTATGGGGACACATGCACGATAACTAGGGTTTCCAAGAATGAGTCTTTTATTACCTAGATCACCTGCTTTAGTAGGTAAATTAGCTCCCTAAGTAAAAGCTAAGCTATAAGATCAAGTTTTGTTCTAGGAATGATTAGGATTAAGTCCTTTATTAGGGCCTCAATATATAAGGTGAGGAGATTAGAGACATGTTAATAGAATTTTTGACTTTTCTCCAGATAATTCTTGATAATTCAATTTTGTATAAAAACTACCAAATTAGTAGTCCATGTGTTATAGACTATAGGACATTATTTTTTAAAAAAAAATCAAAATTTATGACACATGCATTTCTAAACTAATGATCCAAAAGTTTGATATTTTATAGGTTTAGAAGCAAATTCAAAGTATGTGATTTATCACAATTTTCTAGGAATTAATTAGATTTTTTTATCTTGTAGGTATTGAAAGGATGATCCAACAGTCCATCTCCTTTAAATGATAACTCATGATCCAAATCAACTCAAAGAGACAGGGACCCATTTTTCATCAATTCAAAGTCCAAGCAAGGGTCAAGGTTATTCCAGAATAAGCAAATAAGTCTCAGAAGCAGTTGAGAGAAATTAAGGTGACTAGAATTGGCCCATGCAAAATCCATCACATTTGTATGATAATTCAAGTCATACAAGCTACTTGAGGTATATGATTCATGCACTAAGGGCTAGGAGAAGCCATGCCGTATAAGCCATGGAGACAAGGACGCGAGCTATGAAGCCACCAAGTCAGAAACTGTCAAAGGAAGCCAAGTGAACCACTTAAGCCAAGTCAACATAGGTCCACATGTTTTGGGAACTTTCCATGCAATTTTCACTTGAAGAAAACATGATATGAAGAGAAGAAATAAGTGGAAAGTTGACTTGTTAAACAAGGGTACGTGGCATGCAAAGATGGACCAATAGGAGAAGACCCTTAATTCTTTTTCTTTCTTCTTTTCTCTTTCCCTCCCTTCCCCTTGTCGTGAATCACTTAAAAAGAGGAGTTCCACATCTCTTCACTAGAAAAGTGTGCCTCCTTCTTGCTTATTCCTTTTAGGTTTCGAACTCCACAAAATTCCTTTATAATCCCCTTCCTAAGTTCCCATGTCCCAACTTCTAAGTCATCCTATGATTTTCACTTTCTCAGCTCCAACTCCTAGTTTCCACTTCCTCCTTACCACTTCCCAAATCTTGTCATTATCTTATCTTATCTCACCTAGGATAGAATCTTATCAATTCTTATCCACCAAAACTCTCCATGACTCCTTCCCATTTCAGCCTTCCACACCAATTTCACGTGATCAACATGCAGCCTTCCATTCAAGTGTTCAAACACACCATTCAAAGCCAAGTTTCCATGCTCTTTTCCTTTTCTTTTGTTAAGTTCTGATTCTTGTTTCATGCATCTCTTTCCTTGGTTTTCTTACTTTAAGTTTTACTTCTAGTTTTGTGCTCTAGTTTCCTTCATCAAAGGGCTATCAATCTCTTGTAGTGGTAATGAGATAGTAGCCTTTGGATTAAAATTCGGGATTCTTTACATTCCTTGATTGTATGCCTTTACTTTGTTGCTTGTTGTTCTTTGTTTTAGTTCCCATCTTGCTTTCATTCTCTAATGCAATCTTCTCCCTTGGTTCATAAGCATGAGTCTTGTTGGATAATTCAACTTGAGATTGAGTTAAGATACCTTGTTTATGTGTTTATGGCTCATGCACACCTTTTTGTAATTTTTACATTCAATAAAAGATGGAAAGGTTTTATGCACACCCATCCATGGATCACGCACACCTATTTTTGATGTCTATATTCAATAAACGAAGCTTGATTCTATTTAGTTCCATGCACACTATTCTTTCTCATGTTCATGCAAGTTTCATGTGCACTCTCCTGTTAATTCATGCACACTTGATTTTGCTCCATTGACCATGTTTATTCTATCTTTAGATTTCATTATTCATCTTTAAATTCATTGCATATTTAGATGAGAACTTAGTTTGGGGCAGTTTCTAGTTCTAGTTCATTTATCTTTAAGTTGCGAAGTGATTCATGTTTCTAGTTCTGCTTTAAGTACATTCTTAAATGCATTTTAGTGTCCTTTAGTTTAAGTTTATGCATGTTTAAATTCCCAAGTTATTTTAAATTCCTAGATTAGTTCAATATCTATTTTGGCTAGGAGAGTTCATCTAAGATTCAATTACATTCAAACCATCAAGTTCCTTGTGAGATTGACTTCTATCACGTACATCTTACTACTTTGATCCGTATGCTTGTGAGTAATATTAGAACTACAACAACTGTCTTCCTCTCTCTCTCACAAACTCATAAGAATAGAAAAAAATGAAAAAGTGAAGTCACATAGCTGTAGTTGTACTGATTTCTCTTAGAAGATTCTATACTTGATTGATTATAGCTTTGTGAATGATCCTTCCAAAGGCAATAGCCTATGGTTTCTCCAACATGTAAACCATTACTTTTATCTACTCACTTATATTCTTGATCTCTTGTAGTTAGAGATGTTATAATAAATGTTATTTGTAGGACCAATATGTCAATCGATGGAGATGAGTTTATATGTTTTTAATACTCAAATTTACTTGTGATCATTTGGTAGCTGAGATTTTTCTATACAAATTAGTAGTGAAATTGTTCTCTCTTTTTTTCTTTTCTTTTTTTTCTTTTCAATTCTTGAAGATGGAGGTCCTATGGGACGAACACATAAAAAGTTGTAGAATATTGAGAATCTCATGAGACACAAATTTGAATTACCAAGCTGACGTGTATTTTGCATGAAGAGCACAAAGATTACTAACCAAAATTTTCTTTCATGTCATTGTATTTCTAGAATTTAGAACATGCTTTTCTATCTATTTCATTTTCATTCTACTTCAAAATTTAATTAAACAAGGTTGCAATTCAATGGAATTTCAAGTCCAAATAGAAGAAACAAGAAACTCTTTAGGATTTGGTTTGCTTTAGCTTAGTGCGGACAATATGAAAAGTGCACAATGAGCATGTATCTTGAAAGACAAAAGGCATCCTTGGTCACTCTTTTTTATTGAATCCTTCATGTTGCTTTTTCTTAGACAAACTCTATCAAAGAATTTAATGGGGTGTTAGCATTTCTTGAGATGAGAGGATATGGCTATACGACTTTTAGTGGTGCTTGAGTTGAGATGAGATGAATTAATATCTTCTCACCTCACTTTTAGTGGTATTGAGATGAGATGAGATTGATTAAAACCATATCATCCTAGGTCATTGTTAGTGGTGCTTGGGATGATGTGAGAAATCACAATCTTATCTCAACTCACTATCTGTGAGCAGCTTACTCTAAAGAATCTTTCCTTTGATGATCCAGTATTCATTTGCTCTTCAAATATGTTCATTTTTCTTGCTTTTGATGTCATTTGGATCTATCTTTCAATAGTTGTTTCTTGTTTAAGCACACATTAGAGGATCAAAACTTTAAAAAATCCTGTGGAAAGTTGTTGTTCCACTTATCCTTTAGTTCATCTAGAAAGAGAGAAACAATTGATGTCGCTAAATCAAAATCTTTCTCATTCACAGGGCAAAGTCTATGGAAAATCATTATCAATGAACAAATCCACAAACAAAATACCAAAATCAAATGATCTCCTCCTCTACACTCATTCAAGCCTAACTCTAATTGCTACAGCCCTACAAACCCAAGTCTACCTAGTTATGGGGCTATACTAAGTTCCTTGTGGGCTGGCTGGACCATTTAGAATCACAGAACCCTTAGAAGTAGAGGTGGAAGTAGTTTTTCAACAATGAAGCATATACTAGCAAACTTCTACCTTTGATTGTAGGAGGGGACTCCTCAAATAGAGTCAAGTGGATTAAGAACTAAAAAGAGCCAACGTGGAGATTTTTAAACAGAATCATGCTAATTATAGAATGGATTAAAGGGAAGAATGTCAATGTGTAATGTATTTCCAGAGAAGCATAAGGGGATCCTAACCTTCTTGGAAGAGGAGTTCAATTACAAAAGACTGCATTTAAGGACTTTCATTGTGGAGGAATGTTGTTGAACAATGATACCATTACAAGTTAGGAGTTTGAAGAAAAAAATAAGGAATTTCAATGTTTAAATGTAAGAATCGGAAGTTCATAGTGCAGATATGTTTCTTCTTAATTTTTTAGACATTGTGGATGGAGTCATGTCTAATTTTTTACTAGTTTACATGTATCTGAATCCAAAATATGAATTCCATGAGCTCCATAGTATAGTTACATTCTAAGTTTATTTAGATTATTTCAACTCTTCTCAACCTAGATTAAGTAATATTTGACTCGTTTCACTTTATGTCATGCCAAATTTAGGTCATCTTAAACTAGCTCAAACCATCCCAAGCCAGATCTCATGTCATGTTATCTCAAGTTAGCACATCTCATAATAAGCATTACTTACACCATATAAAGATTATGGTGGGGGTCAAATTTGTAGAAGTTAGCCAGCTCAATTGACTCTATTAATAGTAGGTGTAGAAAATTAAGACACGAAATCCCCCATACACATATTTCCTTCAAGCTGAACTTTGATGGTTCAGCTCATGGCTCACCTAATACGGTTGGATATGGTAAGTTAATATGGATGGAAATGGCGTGGAGCATGGTGGGGCAAGGAGGGTTTTCAATTGCTTGCCTTGACCCACCCCCTGGTTCATTGAAATTTGAAACTCGATGGAGGGCTAGGAAGATTTTGAAAAACCCATTTTGAGTTGCCTTGTCCAATAAGTGTTATAGCTGCCATCATGATATTTTTCATTTTCTTTGTAAGCACATACATTTGTCCTTTAATATTGTTATTGTTAAGTTTGTTGGAAGAAATTTAGAGAGGTTGATAGATATAGATTGTAATGTTGAAACCAATGCATCTTAATGATTTCCCTTGAATGATCCTAACCACTATTATATTGTATAATAATAATAATAATGATGATGATGATGATGATGCTTTAGAAGGCTCAGAAAGAAAACACTTAGAAATGCCTAACAAATACGTTCCCTAATCTACTAAAAAAAAAAACATGGACCTATTATTTAATCTAAAATGAAGATGGAGCAATATTGGTGTAATGCAGGGGTCCTATAGAGTTGCAATTTCCCAATGCTGCTAAACTAATGATTATGGTTACTAGTACATTGGAGGCCAACTTTATGAATCTCTTAGCATTGATAGTCAAAGGCAACTCTTCAGGGGCACTAGTTTGGGTATTTAAATGGGAGGACTATGGAAATTTATTAAACATATGGGCAAGGCTTGGACAATGTGAAATTGCTCTATTTCTCTTTTCATCATGTCCTCGGATTAGCAAATGATAAAGCTAGTCTATGTGATAAGGATCATGCTACTGACAAGATGTTTTGCATTTTAATTCTGTCAATGGGCAAATTAAGTCTTTGCTTCAATTCCAAAGATCAAAAGCACTAATATTTTTAAATTTTGTGTGACCTTGAGGTCATGGGTTTGAGGCATGGAAATAGTCAATTGCAATGCAACGTAAGGATGCGTCTATAGACTTGTTGTGGATTGCCCCTTCCCTAAACCATGCATATGTGGGAGCTTTTTGCGTTGGGCTGCCCTTTATTTTCTTGCTAGATTCTCTCAATTGACCATGATCAATCCTAGAACTTCTTTAGAATCATTTCCCAAATGAGGTTTTATTGCACAGAAGTAAGAGGGATTAGTAGTTAATGTAGCTGACTTTGTTATATTTTATATGGGCATTCATATGACTCTAATTTGGTTTTTCCATATGAATAACAAACTTTAGATTGAATTATCTGTGGATATTGATATTTATCCCTCTCATATACATCCTTAAAAATATCCAGAACAAATAACCCAATGTTGCACAGTCGTCTTATCCATTTTTTCTTCAGGTACTATTGGGCTATTTATCTTTATTTGATCTTGGGGATACCAATTTATAGGATTTCTATCAAATGGATAAGTTTATATATGGTTTGTTATTCCATGCCAAGCATCCTCAGTAGGATTCAACGTCATAATATACATTCTCAATTAGAGAAGAGTTATTTATGCACAAAGAACCAACACAAAACATAATGTACTAGTCATGATAATCCAGATTCTTGGACTTTGAACAAAAATCTTACGCAAATAATCACCACATAATTCATAATAGGATAATATTGGCTGCCAAACCTTTACATGATTCAAACATGACATGTCTAGTACTAACCAAACTACAAAATTTGAAGAGGGAGGGACAATAACAATTCGTCACAATTCGAACACAGTGTTTAGTGCTATTCAAACTAGATAACCTAAAAGAGGAATACTAACTACAAGGCCATGTAAACTACATGATTCTAACAAGATCTACTTTAGTACTTGTAAAATCGTTGTATGTGTTAGACCAAAGATAATACGCAGCTCTTCAGTAGGCTCGGTCTATTGTGAGACTCTTGGCTTTGATGAGGCTAAAGACATTCCTTCCATTTGGATGATGCTGGAGGCTTTGCTTATATGGTTGGATGGCATTTATTAGCCATTGAAGAAGCTCTCCCTGTTCACAAAATTAGTAAAATTTTCAAAGGCAAGACTCGATTGACATGGTTTATATGATGAAGTTTTATGCGATTACATTGGACTATGTGATCAAGTTTATGCCATTATGCAAAATAATAGAATCAATTTTATAATTATGCTGGATTATATAAACCTTGCCTATTGGACTTTAATTACTATAAACCTCTTTTTTCACTTTTAACTTAGAATCAGCACATTATAGATGCAAATCTTACAAAAGAATGAATTTCACCTGTGCAGTCTTCAGTGCTTTCTGGATGACATAGTTCCCGTATTGATCACGAGCAAGTTGGCCTAGTTTGTCGCTGCTCATAAGCTCATAAATTACTTGTTTGATACATGAAGTCTTGATACACTTTTCTACTACATGGCTGCCACATTTTTGCATAGAGAGTCGAACATAGTTCCCGCGAAGTTGATCACATATTTTTTCATTAACTGGAGGGATTTGAAGTCCAAGAATATGCTGAACGACATAATTTCTACAACATTGTTTATCAAACTGTTAATTAGGTGAAATTTGAAAGTGGCAGTATGAAAATGCAGGCAATTTCATTAAAACAAAGTAAAAATAAGGAGATTATTACCCGTAAGGATCTTGAGAGAGGTAGATAGCATTATTTGCAAGTTTCGTCAAAAGAGCATCTCTATAAGGCCACTTTGAGCAATCAACGCAATTATTGAGGCAAATGCATCCTTGATCGTTCGTTGCTAATGTGAGGTAATGTTCCAAAGCTGCTTCATATAGGAACTGTAACGAATAGATTAGTTATATCCAGTACCAAGAAACTAGAGATGTTAATTAAATCTGATCTTATAGATTGATGTTATCTAGGTTCATATCAATAAGCATGGAAGATAAATGGCACATATGAAGTTCTGCTACGTAAGGGTGAATTACTAAATGGAAAGTGGTTTCGACCCAAGAGACCTTCCTCGACAGAACAGTTAGAGAAACTACGTATAGAGTCCTTGTTAAAGCATCAGGGATCTAATCCTCTTTAAGTCCAGCCTTCTGTCTAGATCCACGTGTCCAGTTGAAGCTAATTTAGCAAAGTACTGTTAACTTTGATACTTAATCTAGTACATAATCCACATCACAGTCCAATCGAACATATAAAGTTCAAGGAGACGGTCAAACATCATGGTAAAGATGAAATACTGATGCGAGTCGAGGAATTACAAGATTGCGATGAGATATTTCAAGAATAATCTAACCTTGTTTTGCTTATTGTCTAACTGCGCCAAACAATGGCGAATCAGATGGCCACCATTACGGTTGGTCATCATGGCCACAACTCCAGGAGCAAGCGCAGATGTTACTTTTGTGATCAATGGCGGTATCTTTTTTATCTTTCTGATCAGCTTCTGAACAGAAATAGTACTGCTCAAACAAACGGAAGAACATGAACTCAACATAAGTAAAACTCAATAGGCTATTACGTCTTTTAATAAACAAGCATAGGTAAATTAGAGAAACCAGGAAGAGATGAAGCAAAAGTAAAATTTACCCGTTTTCGTTATTCACGGCATTGATAAGGGCAGCTGGATTTGCTGTCACATGGCTAACGATTTCTTGCAGTTGCTCCAGGTTGCAGTAGTCCAAGAGCTTCTGAACCAAGTGGTAGCCAAATCGGTCCATCATGAGGGTCAGAACAGATCCCAAAATTCCATTGAATATCTTTGTCATATTCATAGGATCCCTTCTAGCCAGAATCCTCTGCAAATAAATAGACCCTTTTGGGTCCTTAGCCAACAAATTCAATTCGTCACCATTAAGTTCCTCCATTAAAAGTGGATCATCTGATATCAGCCTTGCATACTTCATAATGAATTTATATTGCCAACCTTCTGTAATGCACCTTGTTTTTTGTAAAGACTCTATGAAACCCCTTTCCTCCATAGTTTCTCCTGTTATTACAGGGTTTCCGGTTCCCGCCATCAAATTGCTGATAGATGAAATCTGTCCCAAACTGGTCTGATACAACAGACCTTGATTATCTGAGATTTGAAAACCTTCCGAATTGTTGTGATACAATTCTCCTTGGTTGTTCGAGTCTTGGAAACTCCCAAAAACACCTGAAATCAACTGTGGACTGAGATATCCTCCTAAAGTTTCCTCCCAGAGATTATTGAAACCATTGTTCCATGTAAGATAATTTTGATGTAACCGATTCCTTGCCATGGTTTCGCTGTTTAACTCACTCAAGTCATACCAATTCATCCGGTTTAATTGATCCGTTGAAAGTCCATAACTTGGAAACCCAACCAAGTTTGAGTAATCTCCCATGCAAAAACCGGAAGAGTTTCCATCAAAACTTGAGCCCGGAATGAAATTATTCAAGGAAGAAGCACTTCCAATCATACTAGTTCTCATGTTTTCTTCAGAAATCCTCGGTAAATCCTGAAAACTGGAGATGAACACTTGATTGTCATTCATACTTTCCGGAATCTGAACAGACCTCACTAATCCTGTTCCCTGTTCTTGCCCCATCCCAGTTTCGGCTACGCTTCTTCCTGAAATTGGAAGGTTTTGAGAACTCGAACCATACATGCCACGTAGAAAATCAGTGCGAGGATGGTCATTAATGCCAAGATTCTGTAAAGAATACAGAAGATTAGTCTCAAAAGGAGAAATGGGGTTTGTAGAAAAGGTTTCAGAGGAAAGATTGCTGGGATTTTCTGCCATGGATGGAGCTCAAGAAGTAGCAATTTCCCTCTCTCTCTCTCTCTCTCTCTCTCTCTCTCTCTCAAGAACACAAAGGTCGGTTTTTCTGTTAGTTTCTTTTGCGGGGGGTGAAAGTCCTAATATAGTTTGTGACAGATGTGACAGAAGGTTTCTATCCCTATTTTTCTTGATTGCAGACTTTCCATTTACGTAACCACTTCCATTTTTTCGGTAAGGTTCTACTTCAATTAGGTTAACTCCAGTGGTGGAGTTCTAATATTTGTAAGTTTGCTAAGATCACGGGGCTAGGATAAGATGGTCCCACTTTTTGGTCGTTGATTGTGGCCCTTGTTACAGCAAGTTTCAAGCCGCCTGTTTCCTGTAATGAAAAGTTCACATTGGACTAAAAGTGGGCCCACTCTGTGAGTGATTCCAACCATTACTCATTCCTTTGCTGGAGAGTCCTCATTGGCAGATCATTGGCTGAAACCATCCATGGTGCAGTAGGGCGTGGTAGGTTGCCGTTTGGGCCCATGTTTTGCATGAAAGGACCTGTCTTTGATTGATATGAGCCGTTGATCTAATTTACCCTGTGCTTGATAGACCAAAATCACCACGACTAAAAGGTTCTAGCTTCCCAAAAAATGTGTTTGCGTCATCGAATGTGGACCGTTGTTTAAAGTTTCTACGTGTTTGCTGGGATCAAAACTTCACTTTCTGGATGTCCGCAACAGCCAACAGCATAAGTGGGTCAACTCTTCAAGTGATGCTGACCCTTGATTCTGTGGCACTATTAGTGGGTCACTGCCCAAAAGTCTCATCTGAAAAATAGGCATCCGTTTAAGTAGAAACTTGCGCTTGTAATATTAGCTTGGAACCCTATAGTACGGCTGGACCCACACAATTTGGTTGATGTGACCTGTTGATCTGATTTGTCCCGCTTTATATTTCTCATAAAACAAAAATCACGATGATCGGACGGTTCTAGCATCGAGAAAATAATGTCCTTGGTAGTGTTGATTGTGGGACCTTTCTTACAAAGTTTCTAGACGTCCGTTTCCTGTGATTACATGTTTCCCCTGTCAGCCTCTTGGGTCATCTAAGTGATGGAGTTTTTGGAGTCGTGGACTTCTGGAGTGGAAAAATCTTATGAATTGATTTGAAGATCAGCTAAAAGCGGGCGCCATGAGAAAACTTGGCGCCACCTGGCAACTTACAGCATCCCTTGTGGTAAATTACATGTGGGGCCGACTATTTGGTTATTCAAAGCGTTTATTTCGTAGGGCCGCTGAGTTGGCTTTTCATAATTCAACCTGCGTCATCTGATGGAGTAGAAATGTTGAGCATGCCCAATCCACGGCTTTTGCCAACTGATAAACAGTC
The DNA here is from genome assembly GCA_035236585.1 of Warburgia ugandensis. Taxonomy (NCBI): domain Eukaryota; kingdom Viridiplantae; phylum Streptophyta; class Magnoliopsida; order Canellales; family Canellaceae; genus Warburgia; species Warburgia ugandensis. The sequence goes on from CP141139.1 coordinate 43,744,893, forward strand.
TGGATGAATGGATTGTTCAAAACGGTGGCCAATGCAAATCAACGGCTGTTGTCAACTGATGAACAGTCTGGATCAGTGGTTCGTTCAAAAGGGTAGTCCCACCTTACCTACAGATTCCAAGCTCCTTTTTCTTCATGTATTATCAATATCTTTTTATTTGTTTTGAGATATCTGTACTGTATAACTCCTTTTTCTGTTCGGATACTACCCATAAAATCAGGTGGATACAGAGAAGCTTAGTAAGGCCCCTCCAGCAAGAATAAGACTCACAAATAGAGAAATTACCATAAAAAATTACTATAAGTTAAGATATAAAAGGAAACCGTTTTTATGTAAATCGAAAGTATTTCAGTTTAAGTAGGATTAGGAAATCTGAAGCAATATTTCCTATTTTAAACCAGTTGCAGAATTCAATTCTACAACTAAGACATCTTTGGAAAGGAAATGTGGGTCTTTAGTTTTCAAGTTGCAAAGATATGGTTGAACAAGAAAATTTCTAAGAACTTGGACGCTTATGATCTTCCAGATACTGAAACATTTGGACATTGTGGATCCACCCAAGTTCGAGTTTTTACTTGCATGACAACATGGTGACAAACACCAGTGAAACGATCCTCACGTTTCGTCTGGAGTTCTAAACCGTTCATCCGCTGGAACCCACCGCCGTGCCACAGAAATCTAATGCATTAGAAACGGCAGAACTCCAACGGGAAGAGATTCTGCTACTTTCGAATTTCCTGATTTTCTCAAGTCACATTTACAAAGGAATGCTGCGGTAGAGTGTGACAGCATGAGGTAGAGTTTTGTGGTGCCCCACTTTGATCTGATGGGTTGCAACTATCGTCGATCCTGCCGTTTGAGCCCAAAAATCATTATGATAGGATCTTCTTATTTCGTAGGTCCAGCTAAGGATGGCCAGAAGCACCGGACCTTCTTATTTGGTAGGTCCTAAGGATTTTTAGGTAGCTCGACGAATTTCTAGGTCGACTCTACGACCCACTAGGTAAATCATTTAGGAGGCCCATTTCGTACTTCCGGACCTAAATGTATTTGGCCATGTGCAGAATGTTGACTGCGGGACAACATCACCCGCATCTATTGTAACGATAAACATTTGGGCTAATATGGCCCTTAAATCTAAAGTTAACATGCAAGCAAGCAAAGAAGGGTCTTTGAATATGAAGTTAAATCGAACTCTCTGTTACTCAACTAGGGGGCGGAACTAACCAAATACACTTACGAATACAAGTTAGAGAGATTTAGGTTGATTCTACATTGAAAGCCACTCTTAAAGAGACTTCAGAAAATGATTGGCCCGGTCCATATTTGTGATCAGGATTATTTAACTTGAAGATGATTGGTTGCTATAAAAGTAAAAAGGATTTTTCACAAAAATGTCATTACATTTTGGCAGTTTTGTAAAAAATACAATATTTTCTACAATTTATATTTTTTCCATTAAGTTTTGCTTATTTTTGCAAAAATGTCATTCTATTAGGTTTTCATTTTCCTTTCTCATTAATTTTTTGAAATTCTAATATTATCCTTCTCTGTATGCAAAACAAATGACCATGGATAGGATGAATCTCCAGTGACCAAAATCTCTATTATCCAAGGGGGCGTGAGCTACCTAGCTAGCTACTGTCGAGGGGGTTGGTTGCCAATGGGGGGAATCCACACTAGTTGCTGACAACCTAGTGGTCCTCCCAGCTCAAATGCAATTAGAACGTAAGAAGCTTTTTCCCTAAGGTGGGATTCCTCAGTGTGAATGACCTAAGGGAGGGGGGGTGCACCAGAAAATGCAATGTGGGAGCCGGTGGGGTCAAGGGTACACTGGAAAAGGGGATAGGGGTGGATGCAACTAGACACAGGGGACAAACTGCTAATGGGGATGCACAGTGGGTGTGGCTGCCGATGGGGTGGGGTGAGTGCCAGTGAGGTTAGGGAGGGGATAAGTAGAAAATGAGAGGGGGGTTTTGGCTGATGATGTTACCTGAAAACTAGAGGCTACTAGTATAATGACTCAAAATTTTAAGATATTCTTGTCAAATAATAGTAATCATCTTTCAATCACAGTGTTTGTAATTTACAAAATTTTTATATCTTATCTATTTTGAAAAATAATTATATTAGACGGGTGGATAAGTGTTCTATTTTATTTAAAATATGTAAGGAGAGAATTTGCTAAAAATATCTACATAACTAGATTCTACTTGAAAAATGAAATTCAACGCCTCAAAGAACACTAGAAAAGGAGTTCGTATGAAAAAGTTATGAGAATTGGAAGATGAAGGGTATTTTGGTAATTAAAAGTAAAAAACCTATGAGTCTCATAGATCTACTAGATCAAAGATTATCTGAACCTAATAAGTGGTGTATTGGATAACTTAGAAGCTTTAGATATCTAATTCAACCCTGAATTAAGGATGATCACCCTTAGATCATAGACCCGACCCTTTTTGGATAGGATTAGAATCTAGATCAATGATCTAGATCGATAATTTATAAATCTAACCAATGATCAATATAGATTAGAAGATAATGGTTGGATTCTTAATCTTAAATCCAAGATCCCATGAAGACATTGAAAGAGATTCAGTATTCGAATTAAAGAAAAACGCTATACAAGTAACATCATCGAGGTAAGTAGTCTAATACTACTAAGTTTTAAAATGCATTTCAAAATCTAAAATAATTTACTTGAATCCATTATTGTGTTTAATATGTTTTTTTTTAAATGATATTTGAAATATGATATTCTTATAATGAGCATGTGAACTATTCATGTGATTCATGATTTGGATTTAAAATGTTATTGCTTTCGTGGATCTAGATTTATATGCATTACTCATATGTTTTGAAATGAGTTGCATAAATTGTATGGCTTATGATTATTGAGATTTGGATTATATGTATCTTTTTCGGGCTAATAAGCTTAGTGGGCACTATGTTGAAAGGTTGCTTATATGAGATGTTGGCCTCCTAGCCTCTAACCACCAAAGGTGGTAGGTATTACTATTCAAAGTGGCATTGTCCCTTCCTCAATTGCTGTGATAAATAGGGACGACCACTGGAGGTGTTCACAGCACCCTTTTCAAGGACATATCTATAGTCGCCGTAGAGGCTATGGTGGGCTGGTCTCTAAATACCAGAGACACAATTTTCGAATAGGTTCTGGTCGTGAGCATCGTTGACCCTATGATTTTGATTTTGATATCGATATGCATATTGTATTGAGATGGTCGTAGACAAGTACTCATAACTAGTTGACTTGATGTGTTCCCTGACTTGTAGGCTTGATATGTTCGCCAACCCATCAGCTTGATGTGTTCGCCGAGATATCCATATGCATGATATCTATCATGGGTTTGAAATTCTATCATTTGATTTGATCGATTACTACTTTAAGATTTTTAGTAATTATTACTATTGTACGAATTATTAATTTTGGGCAATTACGTTGTGTTAGACGAAAATTCTAGTGCATGAATTGATTGACTGGTACTATTTTTGTAATATTTAAATTGCTAATTAATATATTTGATAAAAGTTTCATAGTTTGAAAATGTGTAAATAAGTTTTATAATTTATGCATAAATACCCATGGTTACACAAAACAGAATTGCATGATCTTATTACTGTTCTTGAAATTACGCTTCTTGTTTACTGTGTTTTCAAATTAGTAGTATCAGATCACTTACTGAGTATGATGAATACTCAACCAGATCCATTATTTTTCAGATCAGACAAAGTACAATTAGAAGAAGCTTTAGAGAGTGTTAGTACTACAGTCAAGTGAGCGAAGGAAAGACTAAGTGAGGATATTATTATACTAGATTTCATACTGAGTGATCATTTTAGTATTTGATATAAAATTGGCTGTAAGTGATTATTTGTAACTTGGGGTGTGATTAACAATCTTGGAAATAGTAATTATTCATTTTTATATTTTATCCAAAAGTTGTCATAGCATGGTTCATTTATTGATGATGACAAACTATTTGTTCATTGAGATTAATTCATAACACTCAGGGTTTTCATGAAAAAATTTCAAAAGAAATTTTCACTGCATTCATTTCGAAAAATTATTTAAAAGAATAGAGATCGATCTCGCAAGTGAAAGCTTATTATTTTAAAATTGCATTATAAAAACCCTGGTCGTCACAACTAGTGGTTAGAAGCAGGGAGAATAGAGAAGGGTAAAGATGAAATTTTAAAATATTTAACTAAAAATTAAGATGAAGGCCTAGCATAATGACATTTTTGCAAAGAGATGCAAAATTTGATGGCAAAAATGTAAATTCTAGAAAATATTGGATTTTTTGCAAAATTGCCAAAATGAAATTGCATTTTTGCAAAAAACCCAAGTAAAAATTTGTCATTAATGACTTTTATTTTTATTTTTTTAAAGTCCTAGTATTTTCAAACACTAAGGCAATGCCTTATTTTCAGATGCTGCCTTTTATTTTTTGTTAGATCCAACCTGTTCTTGCTTGGGCCCCTTTTTAGCCTGCTCATCAGAAATCATGTTAATCAAATGATCCTAACTCCTGTTTCTGTTTTGTTCTTTACTTCAATGGTTGTGATTCAAATTATAGAGAAATAGAAGGCTGCAAGCATCCAATAAAAGCAATTTTTGGTATATGTCTATAATCTAAGGGATTCTTAATTGTATAAATGGGTTTAGATCTTCCAAAAATCCAGCTTAAAATCGTCAAAAAGGCAGTGTCTGAAAATAAGATGATGCCTTACGTTTGAAAATATGACTCTTTGCAACTGAAGTAATGAAAGTCGCTAGCAAAAAGGACAGCCAACTCATTAGCCTCCCATTGTACGCTAACCTTGCATGCAAATCTGCACAGGAAAAACTCTGCATGCAGTACTTGATCAAACAACACAAACAAACCAATTCAAATAGAGAAGGAAAAAAGGTCCACTCGCATGTGTTGCAAGTTAATACCACCCTTGTCCAACTCATCTGCTTTCTCGCTAGCCTTCCTTTTCACATGTTGGAATTGGTGATCAGAGTCACTAACAAGGCTCTAATTTCATCCCAAAGGTGCCACGGCTCAGATCCAACATTCTTCAAACAACAGGATCAGAGAATTTAAAGACTCCTTTTAACTCGCAATCCCTTGGAGTACCACCCGCAGCAGAAACACGAGGGCTAAATGCAGAAGCACCACTAATCTCAGCATAAAGGTGCCACGTGGTCGAGGAATACGAGGATTATGTTTTCTGTGTGAGTCTTGACCCAATGATCTCGTTCCGTTTTCTGTGTCTCCTGCATAAATCCTGATCAAATCCTTTAGTTGCAGTAGCCCACCTGCGAATCATTCTATCATCTTGCTCCTGAAGAATGATAATCCTCGCTCTCTTAGGAAACCCTTCGATTCCTCTCAAACCAAAGACACCAAACAACGGTGAGAAATCCAAGATCGCAAATGATTTTAAATCGCCTCTTACATTTCTGGATATGATCCAGAAATAGGGGAAGCGACTTCTAAGGTCGCATCTATTCATGAACCAAATCCACATTTTGTGGGGGTGGCACCAAAAGGTGCCAGGTATGCTCCGTAGACTCCAAAACTTGATTACAAAAGGAGAACATAGAGGGACCATGCCAACCTTGAGTCATCAGTCTGTTAACAGTAAGCATAAGCGTCTTATTACGAATCAGGGTCCATCCAAAGGTAGAGAAATGATCAGGGGCAGCATGGAACCAAATCTTTTGAAAGCAAGAGAGAGCGCTGAGTCGTCAATCTAGCAATGTAGGCGGAGGCCACGGAAAAGTTACCGTGAACCTCATTTCTCCAAATGATTCGATCCATCCGATTGAAATTGAAGAAACACTGCAACTCATTAAATTGTGGAATCTCAAATTCTTCTAAGATTAATTTGCCACTGAAGACAATTATTAGAACACGAAGTCAATCTCATTCACCAAACACCTTCGAGTTGCACCAGCTCTATTAATCCTCGGAAAGATAACTTGAGAGCATCATCTCCACACCACAGATCCTTCCAAAAGTCCACCTTGCAACCATCTCCTGATACAAAATCTGACTGAGGATTTGAACAGAGACAATATTTTAGAAATTTCCCTCCACAATGTGAATCTACTCGTGGTTTCTGCTCTTTTGATGCACCAAAAGCTCAGTGGATGATATCTGTAATTAATAATCTAGTGCCATATAACCTTGCCATCTTTCACGGAGTATCTCCATAGCCACTTAGGTAGCAGGGCAGCATTGAAAGCCTTCAATTGTCCAAGACTATCCCCACCCTGGCTTTTGGGTAAATAAACAATCTCCCAACGAACCGAGTTCATCTTTCGACCTTCATTTGTCCCCTTCGAAAGAAAATTTGCATAATCTGCTCCAATTTGTTTAGCACACCAATTGTGCACCTAAATAGGAAAATAAACAATATAGGAAGATTATACAGCGTATCTCTAAGAAGACTGATTCTTTAACCTAGTAACAGCTACTACTTGTCCACTCATAGGGCTTCTTTTGAAGCCTATTAGTAACAAGTGCCCAAAGCAAAGCACCAGGTTTTCCTATACAATGAGGGTTGATTCAGGCCTCTATTTTAATGATAACAAAATATCAATTATTATTGATTCTGATTAGTTTTTAAGAGTGCTATTGTGTATTTTGTTTAGAAACAAACAGAAATCAAATCGGCAAAGTTTTCATTCAAAACTTAGTCAACTATCTTCAAGTTAGTCAATGACTTTATTACAATAAGTCTTGATGAAATTCATCAGTCGACAATAGTTGACTATTTGGAAATTGAATATGCTAAAATTGATAGGAGTGGATACGTATTGAGCAAATAGCTGACTATTTACAAAATTCAGCCATCTATCAAAGGGACCAAATGTGAATTTACTTCATAAGGAATTTACTGGGTTAAAAAAAAGCCAACTAGGCATAAAAACCATGAAACTATCCTATCAAAAATAAAAATGTGAATTAACTACTTAAGGAAAATAATTATCTAGAATTTAAAATAGCAAAATATATGATCCATTCAAATTTGAAAATTTGTCTATTAAATAGAGAAGGATACTCTCCAATAGTCAAGGATTGCTCTACAATGGATCTTTTTAAAATGAAACTATCTATATGACATACTGGGAGAGAAAAAAAAGCAAGTGAAGATATTGAAAATTAATAGTATGCCAACAATCTCTACTCAAGCATGCTTCCTCAAGCCTCTGCTCATTCTCTCTACTCTTTGTATAGTGTAAACTCTCTATACACTTTTTATTTGTCTTTCATTGTTTTGAGAAAAGAGATTCTTCTTCTTATCTTTGTTTTTGTTCATAGTGGTGTAGCTCTCTTGGTATTGGATGGTATCACGTCTTTGTAAGAAGGTAGAGCTGGTGCAAGTACTCTAATCTTTCATTTATGACCCAGCATAGTGTCAACTAGTACATAAAATCCTATAGAGATTAGTGGAAACTAAAGTATGGAAGTACCTTGAGAGAGTAGAAATAGGCAGCTTTGTTGGCTGGCTAGACTACTATAAATCTCCTGTGTCTAACTTCTCTTATGTCCCAAATCACTTTGAAACATGTAATTGTTGCTTTGAAAACCAACTTTTGAATGTTTTCCAAGATTGTTTTCAAGTCCTAGTTCTCCCACCTCTTGGGACATATCAATTGGTACCAATGCATGAGCTCTTCCATTTTTAAAAAGAGTTCAAGAAATATTTTTCAAAAGCTTTTCAAAATGGCACAATAAGTATTCATAGAAGCAATTCCTAAAGAAGTTCATCCCACTTACAGGGCATTACTATGTGATGGCACCAACCATAGCTAATAGAAAACAAGGATGAAAATCTTCTTAAATCAGAACTACATGTGTTGTGGAGATCAATAGAAGAAAGGCCTTACATGCAATACATATTGATGGATGGTGTCCCTTACTACACACCAACAAATAATGGAATGATGAAGACTTCAAGAAGGCACAAATAGATGATAAAGGCAATGAACTTCCTTTATTGTGCTTTGGATGTTGTTCAATGTTTAATTTTGATCAAAATACCCTTAATTTTGGCATTTAATTAGATCATCTAACTAATCAAATTTGCAATTTTTAGCTTAATTTTGATTTTATTTTCAATTAATCATACAATGGTTAATTTGCAAAATTTAATGGTCAGATGATCATTAAGAGCTAATCTGTGGATTAAAGTATGATCAAGCTAAATCTAATTGAGTTTTGTATGGTGCAGATCAACCAAATTGAACATTGAATGACTTGGATTGAATCAATCGACTAGATCACCATCAAGGAACAAAAGACTACATGGGGCCCACAATACAAGATGGAGATGCCTAAAGGAATAAGAAAGAAAATCTTGTAGATATAGCTTTTTCCTTTCTAAGAAGAAAAAGAGGAAACCAAAGAGAGAAGGAAATAAATAGAATTTAGAAGGTGGAGATAGTTATAAAGTGGAAAGCAACCAAAGATTCCCGCCCCCTCTCTCTTGGACCATAGGAGGAAACTGTCCCCCTCTCTTTCTCCTTCTCCTCTCAAATCCTCCAAAACCAACCCCCCTCTCTTTCTTCCCCTCTTCTCTCCCTCTCTCTACCACTCTTCTCTCCAAAACCAACCCCCCTCTCCTCTATTTTCCTAAATTCCCAATCTATCCTTAGTTATGTATTTTTCTTTATCACTATTCTGCTTATCCATGAATTGCACATTCCAAGTCAATTTGATTAAGCTTAGGCTTAACAAACAAGATTCTTTATTTTCTCATCTGCTTCTCATTAGATTTTCAATTAATCTTTAGATTTTGTTCTTAGGACATCGCTTAGCTTACTCAACATCTCTAATCTTCAATCTGAAATCCAAAAATCAATCTAAGGCGTCCATAAAAAATAATCCTTCTTTAGACCAGATCTTTAAAATTTTGGGGAATCTAAACAATCCAGCCATTGGATCTTTAATGAAGGACATGTTAGAGAGATTGATGAAGGTCGATTGACTTTTATGATATCGGATTTAAAGAAATTGGCTATGTTAAGCTAGAGAAGTAGATTTTGTGTTTTTTAGTTAATTTTTTGTCTTTTTTGAAATTCTATCATTTTTATCAATTAAATAGATTTGAATTTTTATTTCACTGTTAGTTAATTTATATTATTTTCTTTAATTTTTATACAATTAAATTTTATTTAAACTCCATCTTTTTAAGTCAACCTTGTGTGGGATCGACCTGTTGCATCAGCTACACTACAATAGCCTATGCACTTGTGTAAAACAATGAACAAGTTTTTGGTGTTGTTGCTAAGGACCCCGCAACAGTTTTTTTATAAATTTTAATAAAAATTCAAAAAATAAAAATTTTAGGAATTAAATTATTTTAGCATTCTAGGCATTTTTAGGTACATTTTTTAATTTTTCTTAGTGAAAATCACTCTATTTCAAGAATTTGGTACTTATTACTATTTTTTATTTTTCATGAAATTAGAAAAGTGAAGAAAATTGGCAAGTGGAGCTTCATCAAGTACATAGAATATCCCTACTTTCCTAAAATAGGACCTTTTCTTCTTTTATTTAGTGAATCTTATAGTGAGGCACATTGTAACTTGGAATTTTCATTCCAATTTTAAAAGGGTTGTATTAAAATATCTCAAGGGTGGGATAAGGTGGCCACACTTGATCTTTATCAGACACCCCACTGTTTCCTCACTCTTTTTATTTTCTTAGTTTAGTTGCATTTGGAATAAGTTTGCATTGTTTGATAGTATAATTGCATATAGAAAGCATAATTGATAATTGTTGCACTTTTAGGATTTTGCATTAGTTTATTGTTTTTAATTGCATTCTTAGGTGCATTTATTTCTTTAAGGTGATTTATATGTTGATCAAATTACAATGGAGTGTGGAAATTAATTAGTAATGGCACCAAATAAGGGTGAATTTCATCACCATCTCTTGGCTCACTTAGGATAATCACCACAATAGCACAACCCTACCTCTCAAATTAATTTAAAATTAATTAGAAGAGACCTATAGAGGTCATCAAATGTTAGTAGGACCCATTAATAGGACACAACCTATTGTCACTACAGTGGCTTTTGAACATTGTGGTTATAGTGGGTGTCTTAAAAGCCAAGTAATTTTTTCACACCTTCTATTGACGTCAGTTGAGATCTAAACACCTCTTGACACGAGAATTGTATTAACCACCTTAGAGCAGAACCTAATTGGTAAGTAGTAGTTAAATATGAAAGAGAGGAGGACCACTAGATTTGGCTAGTCTAAAAGAATCGTCTCCACACATATTCAAGAAAATTAAAATATTATTGCTTATTAACCTCAAGGATTATTTGATTGTGCCCTTTATTTGTGCATCATTCTAGAGATTTAGATTGTATCATGTAGGCTAGTTTTTCCTCTTAAAAAAAACAAAAACAAAAAGAGAAAACAAAAGAGAAAAAAAAGTGACATGATTAGTTGATTTAATGAATAATCTAAACACTGATCAAAAGGGTAATTTACACTCCATCATTAATAAAGAAGATATTTTCCCATGGAGAAACAATCCCGCTTTAATGATGATGAACCACCTTTCATCCTAAATAATGATGATGTTTCCTCATGGACAAGTAATCCTTTATTTGATGTTGATGATCCTCCACTTCTATTTAATGGTAACATACTTCCATGGAGGAATCATTCTCAAAGACATGAAAATAGGAGAAGGGACCAACTTAGAACACATGAGGATAATTGGCATAACAAAATCCTTGTGGGAAAACACTAAGACACTATTTATAGCCTAATTATACCTGCACACTTTCATGTACATTTTTACCTCCAAATGTTGGTATGATTGAATTAAAGGTGGGAGTAAGTCAATTACTTCCCAAATTTTATAGGTTGGATAGTAAGAGTCCTTACCTGCATTTAAAAGAATTTGATGAAGTGCGAATGACCTAACATGCACAAAACATCGAATTAGATATGGTAAGACTCAAACTATTTTCTTTTTCTTTAAAGAAAAAATCAAATATGTGGTTTCATTTACTACCAGCAGGCTCCATACAAACATGGCAAGAAATGACTAGGAAGTTCTTGAATAAGTTCTCTCTTATGCATAAGACAAATGTTCTTCACTAAAATATAATGAATTTTATCTAGAAGGATAAGAAAATTTCTACCAATGTTGGGAAAGATTCAAGGTTAATTCATCATAGATACGAACTTTGGTGTATCATTAGCTTCTTTTATAAAGGACTTAATTTTGATATGCACCAATTATTGAAATGATGGGCAATGGAAATTTCTTAAACAAACAACCTGAAGAGGTGTAAGATTATTTGGAATGGCTAGCAGAGAGTGCACAAACTTGGACTGATTCAGAAAAAGTAGGTTACCCAAACAAGCCTAAGTCTACCACCACATCTGCTAGGAAAGGAATATATGTTATGATTGAAAAAGATGATATGAAAATAGCATTTCTAGATAGAATAGTTGAGGCCATGGAAATGAGAAAAAATTCCTCTAAGAAAGTTGAACAGGTGTGTGATATTTGTGAAAGTAATACACACCTTACTCAAGAATGTCCCATCACTCCTACATTTTAGGATGCGCTCCATGACCAGACACATTCTTATGAGCACCTTTTTCCTTATCTTCAGAGACATATAAGTCTAATTGGATTACTCATCCCATTGTCAGTTGGAGAAATGAATATAATGCTAATGTCTCATATAAGGTCCAATATCAACCCTATCACCAAAATCAAGGACCACTTGCTCCTGATCCTTACTTTCCTCCACCTAAGAGGAAAGTGAAGGATAACTATCATCAATCCATGCAATACTAGGAGAAGAAAATTTCTCAAATTAAAGCCTAATTACAAGAGCATAGATTCCCTAACTGAATTGAAGGACATGATGTCCTAAATGCTATAAGCCATTGACAAAAGACAATGTCCTATCCCACCAAATGAAAACCCTAATGATATAAATGGGGTGGATGAGATTAATTCTTTAATTACAAACATGGAACAAACAAAGGAAGTTACCATTCTTCATAGTGGTAAAATGATTGAGAAATCTGGTCCTAAAATGGCTGAGATAGTTGATAAGGAAAATGCCCCACCCACTAAGCTATGTGACATCCTTGCTTCATTTCGACAAAGGCTGCATCAAGCTCCCACAATTGTCTCTAATTATGAGAAGTAGCTTGGAGATATATTTATCTTACCCTATGATAAAATGAAAAATTCAAAATTGCAAGATAAATTCATTCACTATTTCTTTTCAAAGGCTTGTCCAACTCATTTTGTATGGGTCCCAGGGAAGTTTCGAACTTAGTAAAAAAAATTTCTCTGAAAATTTTCTATCTGTAATAATTATGTACCATTGTTTTTTTTTCAAAACTTATCTTTTCTACATCTCTCATTGTTCATTTCTCAATGCATTATCATCATCCTACTTTTAAAACATTGAAGAGAATTTCTTTTAGGTTGGGGGTGTACAATTCTAGCAAATTTTAGTTTTTGTTAGTTTTTTCTCCTAATTTTAAAAAAATTAAAAATTTTGTTTTTCTTTTTTGAAAAATTTTAGGTCAATTCCTACATTGATGAGAATTGGATTTTTTGAAGTATAATCTAGATAATTTTAGCTTATTAATGAAATTAAACATGATTAATTCATCATTTTAGTCATTTTCTAAAGTATTCTATGAAAGCCAAATCTTAGATCACATTTGTACACATAGTTGCATATATATAGTCTAAATTGATAAGTAGTTATAACTGAAAGATCTTAAAGAAATTCAATGACGACCTATAACCTAAGTGAGTTTTAGAGCCATTCATCTTTTTTAGAGGTTATAAATGTTCCTAATTTTCTTTAGCGCGCTTAAAGAAAATTTGATCGCATCAATTTTTAAATTTGGCTAATTACCTAAATTATTAGAATATTGCCTTTAAAATCTAGAAGTCCATTGAATCTAAAAGATTATAGGAAACCTAAAAAATTATGTAGGTCATCTTTGTTATTAACCGAGAGACATAAAACCTACCCAAAGAACATTTTTACCACTAGTTAGCGAATCTGAGCCTTTTTCTTTCTCACCCACATTACCTTACCCATGTTAACCCAATATAATATATCCATTACCTATTTTCTTTAAAAAATAAGTTAGAGATGAATGAAGATATACTTTTTAGTTCTAATGAAAGTAGAAAAGTGAATATTAAGAAAAGAAATGTTCTTCAAAGAACATCAAAAGTGTTAAAAAAAGAAAGCTCTAACTCGATGGTAAAATCCTTGGGTCTTTTGCTCCCAATCTCCGTTTCGCGCTTTCTTGGTGTCGTTGGAAAGCTCTCTCCGAGCACAGTCTACTGAATGATTTTGCATCATTAATTTCTAATGTTCTTGATTTTTATGTTTTAATCCTCTATTTAGGGCATGGGTGTGACACCATATTCGTTATTTTCTCCTCCTCCCCTTCTTCTCTCCCTACATCACCTTTGACAGGTAGTTTCCTGTTTTAATCAAAAATCAATTTCTTCTTAATTCCATGTTTTCCCATCATCTCTTTTCCTAAATTCTCAATCTGTCCCTTCGAGAATCTGAACAATCCAACCATTGGATCTTTAATCAAGGACATGTTGGAGAGATTGATGAAGACCGATCGACTTTTATGATATCAAATTTGATGAAATTAGCTTTGATCAATCTAGGGAAGTAGATTTTATGCGTTTTTTAGTTAATATCCTATGTTTTATGAAATTTTGTAATTTTCATTAGTTAAATAGATTGGAATTTTTATTTCACTATTAGTTAATTTTTGTTATTTTCTTTAATTTTTAGACAATTAAATTTTATTTAAACTCTATGTTTTTAAGTTGAGACCCTGTGGGATCGACCCGTACTTGCATTAACTATACTACAATAGCATGTGCACTTGTGATAAAACAATGAACAGATGCAAAAGTGTTCTATAGATTTTGTACATGTGATTTAGGTCAAGATATTTAGAGAAAATAGAAGGTAACTCATGAAGGTAGAAATCAAGTTAAAGAAGCTAGGATAAATTTAGTTGTTCATGAGTATGAATTGCTTTCTCTGAAAACCAATGAGCCTATAACTAAAATATTTACAAGATTCACCAATGTCAACAATTCTTGAAAGTCTCATGGAAATACAGTCACAAATTGTGTACTTATTAATAAGGTTTTAAAGTCTTTGCTATTGGAAATGTATGCTTCGTAAAGCATTATACAACATTTATTCTAATCTTCCATTGATTATTTTAATGATCAATATACTTTATTTAATCACAATATGCCAATACTACTTAACACATTACTAAGAACATAAGTTAGTCATAAGATGGTAGCATACTTAAAGATTTATCTAACAACCTCTATAACCTTAAGTAACATAATAGGAGTACTATAAACCAATAGTTAAAAACAAATAAGGATGAGAAATGGAATTTTGTTTCTATGTAAACCCAAAAGAATCCTCAAGTAAGAATGAAAATGGAAAATCCAATTATGTGATACTTATGGAATGTCCACACACCCATATTGGTACACCCATTTTATTTTTGATATTTGATTGTACAAAGCTAACATGCCTAAGGGCAAGTGGGTCCACACACCCATATTGGTACATAAGATGAAGATGATCATTTTTTATGTCATTTAAGCTAGAGACATTGACATACATGAAGTGTGTGAAAGTCTTGAACATTGTCTATATACATAACCATAATTACCCTTGGACTTCATAAATCTATATTCCTAATAAAATTTGATATTTTTATTTGGTACATTTTATAATGAAATCTATTCAGGATTGATTCTAAGTGCTCTAGGACATTTATTTATCCATATTGTATTTGATTGTACAAAGCTAACATGCTTAAGATCAAGTGGGTCTACACACCCATATTGGTGTCATAAATAATGGTAATTTCTCATAAAACTAAAATGGTAATTTACTTGTAAGGTGTTAAGTGTTTAATTTTGGTCAAAATACCCCTAATTTAGTATTTGATTAGAGCATCTAGACCATTAATTTTAAGATTTTACATCAAATATTTTATTTTAGCTTTAATTGACCATCCAACCATTGAATTGTAAAATTTAGTGGTTAGATGACTATTAAAGCTAATGGACGGTTTAGATTGCGCTAATTGGGTCCTGTGCATTGCAGATTAGTCAACTCAGGTGTGGATGCTCCAGATCGAATCAAGGATACAAGATGGAGATTAGATGAAGTTTCACGGAAAAAAGTGGATTTTGAAGAGTCCTAAGACAGAACAAAGTTTAAGACTTGCAGAGTTCTAGCAAGTCTAAACTTCTAGTGGACCCCACTCTCTCTCATCTCTTATCTCTCCTATCTTATCTCTCTTCAATCTCCCTTTCCCTCTCTTTCACATCTCTATCTCTCACTCTCCTTTTTATACCCCTTCCCCTCTCTCTCCAAAAATGTTTTTTTTCCCTTTTTAGGAAGGTGCAGGCTGGGCTCTCTCTCTCTCTCTCTCTCTCTCTCTCTCTCTCTCTCTCTCTCTCTCTCTCTCTCTCTCTCTCTCTCTCTCTCTCTCTCTCTCTCACTCTCTCTCTCTCTCTCTCTCTCTCTCTCTCTCTCTCTCTCTCTCTCTCTCTCTCTCACTCTCTCTCTCTCTCTCTCTCTCTCACCAAAGCATCAACCTCCTTTCCCACGCCCGATTCTCTCCATCTCTTCATTGCCCAGCCGGCAAGCATAGACGCCCATCTCTTGCTCTTTGTCGCATCCCCCCTAATTCCTTCACTGCATCGGACTGCCCAGAGATCCCAACTCCAGCCCGGCTCTATCTCCCTTTTCTCCTCCCATCTTCCACGGCTCCACCGCCCTTAGCCTCTGCATAGCCGCACAGACAGGAGAAGGAAAACCCAAGTTGGGTTTTCCTCCCCATCGTTTTTCCTCTTTCCCTCCTCTTCTCCTCTTTTTCTCCGAGTCGCACGGTCCTGGGAGAGAAAATCCGTTCTGGGTTTTCCTCCCCATCGTTTTTCCTCTTTCCCTCCTCTTCTTCTTCTTCCTCCTTCTCCAGCGGTTCTCCCTTCATCGCCGTCTTCTCCGGCAGTTTGAAAAGTCGCACAACCCTTCTTCTCCGGTTTCCACAGTAGCCAGACAGCCACGGGAGAGAAAACCCAATCTCCCAACGCACTCCCGCAATCTTCCTTCTTCTCCTCCTTCCTCTATTCTTCTTCCTCTTCCAGATTTCTCCCAAAACGTGTTTTCCTGGTTTTTTCGTGAAAAACCAGAACCCCTGAAGAAATTCCAAGTCTGCCCCTGTTAAAACCCAGAAATACCAACTGTGTCCCCTGGCAGATTTCAGAAAATTCCATCTGTGTCCCTAAAAGAATTCCATCTGTGTCCCTAAAGGAAATTCCATCTGTGTCCCCTGTCAGATTTCAGGAAATTCCATCTGTGTCCCCAAAAGAATTCCATCTGTGTCCCTTGGCAGATTTCAGAAATACCAATTGGGTCCCCTGTTTAATTACAACTGTGTCCCTGTGCTATTCTGGTTTTAACTTATCTTCATTCTGACTATTCAGGGACAGTGCAATCCAGACGGACTATTCAAGGACGTACTAATCCGAGACAAAGGCAATCCAAGGACAAACTTATCCAAGACGCATTTTATTTTTATTTTCTGTTTTCCTTGGAATAAATATTTGTGAATATTGGAACAATTGAATAAATCTAGATTTTATTTTTTGTTAGTTTTTATTCTTTTAGTTGAATTTTATTTAAAACTCCATAATTTTAAATCAAGTCCTCGTGGGATCGACCCGTATTTGCATAGCTATACTACAATAGCCCGTGCACTTGCGGTTAAACAATCAACAAGTTTTTGGCGTCGTTGCTGGGGACTTGCAATGGAGTTTTTATAAAATTTAATTAAAAATCCAAAAAAATTCAAAAAAAATGCAGAAAAATTCAAAAAAAAATAGGAATTGCATTTTAGGCATTCTTAGGTGCATCTTTAGGCATCTTTAGTGCATAATCACTTTATTTCCTGAATTTGGTACTAATTGTTATTTTTCTTTTTTAGGAAATTGGAGTGGAGCTTCATTAATTGATAGATTTGTCTTGCTTTCTTAGATTAGAAATTTTATTTTTGAGTGAATCTTGTAGTGAGGCCCCTTGTAATTTGCATTTTCAATTTCAATTTTAAAGGGTTGTAATAATACAGGGCAAGTGTGGGACAAGGTGGCCCACACTTGATCTTCATCAGAAACCTCACTGTAAGTCTCTTCACTCATTTATTTTCTAGATTAGGGTTTGCATTTAGAATAATTTGCATTGTTTGGTAGTTAATTGCATATAGAAAGCATTTGTTATAATTGTTGCATTTTAGGGTTTTGCATTAGTTTATTGCTTTCAATTGCATTTTAGGACACGTCTAACGCTTTAAGGTGGATTATATGTTGATCGAATTGCCATGGTGTGTGAAATTTAATTAGTAAGGGCACCCTACCCCACAAGATCAAGGGTGGATTTCATCACCACTCCTTGGCCCACCTAGGATAATCACCTCAAGCGCACAACTCTACCATTCACATCAAATTAAAATCAATCAGAAGAGACCTATAGGGCCATCACATGCTCGTAGGACCCTCTTAATAGGACACGAATTACTGTCACTCCGGTTGCTTTTGATCACTGTGGTTATTGGGGGTTGTCTAATAGAGCCTCGCTCTTCCCCCACCTCCTGTCGACGTTTGTTGAGGTCTAAACGCCTCCTTACACGAGGGTTGTATTAACCGCTTTGGTTAGAACCTAACTGGTGAGCAGTAGTCAACTCCTAAAGAGAGGAGGAGCGTTAGATCAAGCTAATTAAAATCATTGTCCCCACAGAAAATCAAGAAAATCAAAATATCTATGCTTGTTAGCCTTAGGGGATTGCTTGATTGTGTCCTATTTTGTGCATCATTTTAGGCATTTAGGTTGCATCATTTAGGATAGGAAAAAAGAAAACAAAAAAAGAAAAGAAAAGAGAAGAGAAGACATGATCAGTTGCACCTAATGACTAATTTAAACACTGATCAAAAGGGTAATTTACACCCTATCATTAATAGAGAAGATATTTCCCCATGGAGAAACAATCCACTCTTTAATGATGATGAACCACCTTTCATCTTTGATACTTATGATGTTTCCTCATGGACGAGCAATCCTCTCTTTAATGTTGATGATCCTCCACCTCTATTTCATGATGATATGCGTCAATGGAGGAATCATTCTCAATCACATGGAAATAGGAGAAAGGACCAACATAAAACACATGAGAATAACCAAAATTCTTGTGGGAAAACACTAAGAGACTATTTACAGCCTAATTATACCAGCGCACTTTCATGTATACTTTTACCTCCAAGTGCTGGTATGATTGACTTAAAGGTGGGAGTAATTCATTTACTTCCCAAATTCTATGGGTTGGATAGTGAGAGTCCTTACATGCATTTAAAAGAATTCGATGAAGTGTGCATGACTCAACATACACAAAACATTGAATTAGATATGGTAAGACTCAAACTATTTTCTTTTTCCTTGAAAGAAAAAGCTAAGATGTGGTTTCATTCAATGCCACCAGGTTCCAAACAATCATGGGAAGAAATGACTAGGAAGTTCTTGAATAAGTTCTTTCCTAGACATAAGACAATTGCTCTTCGTCAAAATATAGCGAATTTTACCCAGACGAATAATGAAACTTTCTATCAATGCTGGGAAAGATTTAAGGAATTATTGTTGACTTGTCCACATCATGGATACAAACTTTGGCATATCATTAGTTTCTTTTATGAAGGACTTAAATCTAATATGCGTCAATTTGTTGAAATGATGTGCAATGGTAATTTCTTAAATAAACAACCTGAAGAAGCACAAGAGTATTTGGAATGGTTGGCCGAGAGTGCACAATCTTGGGTTGATTCAGAAAAAGTAGGTTTTTCAAGTGAGCCTAAGACCACCACCACATCCTCTAGGGGAGAAATATATGCTATGACTGAAAAAGATGATATAAAAATAGCATCCCTAGATAGAATAGTTGAGGCCATGGAAATGGAGAAATGTCTCTCTAAGAAAGTTGAACAGGTGTGTAATATTTGTGAAAGTAATACACACCTCACTCAGGAATGTCCCATTGATGATGAATCGACACATTCTTATGAGCAACATTTTTCTCCTTGCGAGACATATAGTTCTAACTTGAGTAATCATTCTACTGTCACAAATGAATTCAGTGCTTCGCAGAAGGCCCAACACCAACCTTATTACAAAAAACAAGGATCACTTGTTCCTGGACCTTACCTTCCTCCACATAAGAGGAAAGTGGAGGATGATTTTCATCTAGTCATGCAATACCAGGAGAAGAAAATTGCTCAAATTAAAGCTCAATTAAAAGAGAATACAAATTCCATGACTGAATTGAAGGACATGATGTCTCAAATGTTACAGACCATTGATAAAGAGGAATGTCCTATTCCACCAAATGGATATCTTGATGATATGGATGTAGGAGATGAGATTAATTCTTCATTTACAGACATGGAACAAACAAATGCAACTACCATTATTCATAATGGTAACATAATTGAGCAATTTGGTCCTAAAAAGGCTGAAATAGTATCTAAACTGGTCAGAAAAAGAGATGAATTTATTGATCAGGAAAATGTCACGCCCAATGAGCAATATGACATCCTTGCTCCATTTCCAAAAAGGCTGCATCAAACTCCTACAATTGTCTCTAATTCTGAGAAGCAGCCCAAAGATAAATTTATCTTGCCTTGTGATAAAATGAAAAATTTTAAATTGCAAGATAAATTTATCCATCATTCATTTTCAGAGGCCCGTCCAGCTTATTTCGTATGGGATCGAGGGAAGTTTCGAACTCAGTAATCTTTTTCCTCTGAAAATTTTTGTTTGAAAATAAAGTATGTAGCGTAGTTTTTACTTTCTTATTTTTCTTTTTCAGATTTTTCTATATCTCTCAATTTTTGTGTGTGTTTCTCAATGCATTATCATCATCATACTTTTTAAACATTGAGGACAATGTTTCTGTCAGGTTGGGGGGTGTAGAATTCTAGCAAATTCTAGTTTTCTTTTAGTTTTTAAGTAATTTCCTTGGTTTTTCAAAAAAAAAAAAAATGAAAAATTTTAGGTCATTTCTTATAATATGATGAGAATTGGATTTTCTGAAGTAAAAACTGGATAACTTTAGCTTATTAATGGAAAGGAATATGATTAATTCATCATTTTACCCATTTTCTAAAGTATTCCATGAAAGCAAAGTCTCAGATCACATCTGTACACGCAGTTGCATATAGATAGTCTAGATTGATAAGTGACTATAACTTAGATATCCTGAAGAAATTCAGTGGAGACATATAACCCAAGTGAGTTTTAGAGTCATTCATCCTTTTTGAGAGGTTATAAATGTTCTTAATTTTCTTCAGCGTGCTTAAAGAAAATTGATCCCAAACTCTTAAATTTGGCTAATTACCTGAATAATTAGAATACTACCTTTAAAATTCTGGAAGTTCATTGAATTTAATAGATTATAGGAAACCTAGAAAATGATTTAGGCCATTCTTGTTATTAACCTAGAGACATAAAGCCTACCCAGAAGTATTTTTACCACTAGTTAGCCAAGTTGAGCCTTGAATATAAGCCTTTTCTTTTGTCACCCAAATTAACCTTTTACCCATATTAACCCAGTATAAATTATCCATTACCCTTTTTTTTGAAAAATAAGTTAGAGAAGAATGAAAGAATATCTTTTAGTTGCAATGAAAGTAGAAAAGTGGATATCAAGAAAAGAAATATTCTTCAAAGTGAGTCAAAAATATGAAAAGAAAGAAAAGTGAAAAAAAGAAAGAAAAAAAAGAATTTTTTTTTTTTTTTTGAAGAATGCAAAGAAAAATGGAAAAAGAATATTCACTTCAGCAAAGAAAAGAAGAATTGTCAACTTTAGTAGAAGACCTCTACTTATTTTTTGAAGAAACTTTGAATATCCTTATACCCTTTCTTTGGTACCCTGTCCTAAGCCTATGTTTCGTCCCAATTAAAGACCTATTGATTCTAGGATGAATATAGTCTTGATGAGGAAATGAATGGATATGATTAAAAGAGTGGTATTTCTAAATATTCAAAGGTAATGACATTCATTCCAAAGGGATCAATACAAGTAAATTCCTTAGTAACTCCCGTTCTTCATGAGTATATGTGAGCTAAATTTGTTTTTATTGACTCTTCTCACATAATTAAAAGAGAGATATGATTTGAACCCTCTATCAGAGAGATTTTATTTCTGAGCGTATGCCATTAGTAAGGATTGAGGTCAAAACATATTTCAGATGGAGTTCAAAAGTTAAAAGTCTACTTAGACATAAAGATTATTCTATGTGTAAACTGTACGCACACACTCACTCTGAGATCTGAGCTTAAGTGGAATATTTTTAGCATATGAGTAGGGTTTTGAATTCCTCAGTCATCTTTATTAGTTTGCTAAAGTGGAAAGATTTATTTAAAATAATTCTCTCAGAAAAAATGGAGATGACCTGAAAAATAAAAATAAAAATTTGAGCCGTTTCTTCGCGTCTTTTGCTAGGGACTAGCAAAATGCTGGTTGGGGGGTGTGTTAAGTGTTTAATTTTGGTCAAAATACCCCTAATTTAGTATTTGATTAGAGCATCTAGACCATTAATTTTAAGATTTTACATCAAATATTTTATTTTAGCTTTAATTGACCATCCAACCATTGAATTGTAAAATTTAGTGGTTAGATGACTATTAAAGCTAATGGACGGTTTAGATTGCGCTAATTGGGTCCTGTGCATTGCAGATCAGTCAACTCAGGTGTGGATGCTCCAGATCGAATCAAGGATACAAGATGGAGATTAGATGAAGTTTCATGGAAAAAAGTGGATTTTGAAGAGTCCTAAGACAGAACAAAGTTTAAGACTTGCAGAGTTCTAGCAAGTCTAAACTTCTAGTGGACCCCACTCTCTCTCATCTCTTATCTCTCCTATCTTATCTCTCTTCAATCTCCCTTTCCCTCTCTTTCACATCTCTATCTCTCACTCTCCTTTTTATACCCCTTCCCCTCTCTCTCCAAAAATGTTTTTTTCCCTTTTTAGGAAGGTGCAGGCTGGGCTCTCTCTCTCTCTCTCTCTCTCTCTCTCTCTCTCTCTCACCAGCATCAACCTCCTTTCCCCTGCCCAGTTCTCTCCATCTCTTCATTGCCCAGCCGGCAAGCCTAGACGCCCATCTCTTGCTCTTTGTCGCATCCCCCCTAATTCCTTCACTGCATCGGACTGCCTAGAGATCCCAACTCCAGCCCGGCTCTATCTCCCTTTTCTCCTCCCATCTTCCACGGCTCCACCGCCCTTAGCCTCTGCATAGCCGCACAGACAGGAGAAGGAAAACCCAATTGGGTTTTCCTCCCCATCGTTTTTCCTCTTTCCCTCCTCTTCTCCTCTTTTTCTCCAAGTCGCACGGTCCTGGGAGAGAAAATCCGTTCTGGGTTTTCCTCCCCATCGTTTTTCCTCTTTCCCTCCTCTTCTTCTTCTTCCTCCTTCTCCAGCGGTTCTCCCTTCATCGCCGTCTTCTCCGGCAGTTTGAAAAGTCGCACAACCCTTCTTCTCCGGTTTCCACAGTAGCCAGACAGCCACGGGAGAGAAAACCCAATCTCCCAACGCACTCCCGCAATCTTCCTTCTTCTCCTCCTTCCTCTATTCTTCTTCCTCTTCCAGATTTCTCCCAAAACGTGTTTTCCTGGTTTTTTCGTGAAAAACCAGAACCCCTGAAGAAATTCCAAGTCTGCCCCTGTTAAAACCCAGAAATACCAACTGTGTCCCCTGGCAGATTTCAGAAAATTCCATCTGTGTCCCTAAAAGAATTCCATCTGTGTCCCTAAAGGAAATTCCATCTGTGTCCCCTGTCAGATTTCAGGAAATTCCATCTGTGTCCCCAAAAGAATTCCATCTGTGTCCCTTGGCAGATTTCAGAAATACCAATTGGGTCCCCTGTTTAATTACAACTGTGTCCCTGTGCTATTCTGGTTTTAACTTATCTTCATTCTGACTATTCAGGGACAGTGCAATCCAGGATAGACTATTCAAGGACAGACTAATCCAGAGACAGTGCAATCCAAGGACAAACTTATCCAAGACGCATTTTATTTTTATTTTCTGTTTTCCTTGGAATAAATATTTGTGAACATTGGAACAATTGAATAAATCTGGATTTTATTTTTTGTTAGTTTTTATTCTTTTAGTTGAATTTTATTTAAAACTCCATAATTTTAAATCAAGTCCTCGTGGGATCGACCCGTATTTGCATAGCTATACTACAATAGCCCGTGCACTTGCGGTTAAACAATCAACATAAGGGCACCTCTGTAATTGATCTTCTAATATTGGTCATATGTGGTCATTGGTGGGGGGGATTTACTTGATCCATATGGTGACATAACCATAATTACCCTTGGACTTCATAAATTGATATTCCTAATAAAATTTGATATGTTTATTTGGTACATTTTATAATGAAATCTATTTAGGATTGATTCTAAGTGCTCTAGGACATTTATTCCATATTGTATTTGATTGTACAAAGCTAACATGCCTAAGGGCAAGTGGGTTCACACACCCATATTGGGGTCATAAATAATGGTAATTTACTCATAAAGGTAAAATGGTAATTTACCTGTAAGGGTACCTCTATAATTGATCTTCTAATATTGGTCATATGTGGTCATTGGTGGGGGGGATTTACTTGATCAACATCATCATTTCTAGCATGAAGAAAACGCCCACTAAGAAATTGAGAGAGTTTGATTCAAATTAGGAAAATGGTTTTTTTATTGCCAAGCTAGAGGAGTTACCATACTTAGAAGGTTCGTAGAAAGTCACACCTAAAAAGCAAATTGGAGTCAAACTAGGTTGAAAGCTTCCTAACTTAAGAATGACTTTGGACAACTCTATTTCTCTACATAAGAACTAAAATTTCTTTATATAAATTCATGTTCAAAAATACTAATTCATATGATTCAAGGTTGATCATAACTAGTTTTTTAAGTTATAAATTTAAATTTAGAAAAAATTTCAACCTTCTACAAGTATTCAAATAGTGGTCTCAAAGCCTACTTGAAATCATATGTTTTATATTTTGTTTGAATAGATTTGATTGTAGAAATTTACACTTGACATATTTTGTGCATAAATTTTATCTATATGGTTTTTGGATTAAAAATTTAGACTATTATGGAGCAAGTCATAAGCCTTTGAGTGCCATTCTTTGATTCAATCCTAAATCGTTTGATAGGGTTTCTAATTTTAGAAAGTAGCTCTATCTATGGAGTGTATTTTTCGTGGTTCATGTAGTTTTCTTTAGAAATTTTAGTACATAATACAAATTTTCAATAAAAACCAACAGTGAAAGTCTCATTAGTTTTGAGGTTGTTTGGTATGTTTGATATTTTCCTTAATTTTTGAAAGGAAAATTTTTTAAATTATTGTTTTGGATCAAAATTAGGTTTTGAGCTTAGCTGAAAATTAAAAAATTTTAACTTATGGATTATTTTTCTAGATGTGTTTTAAGATATCCCACCAAGTTTCATGAAACTTTTCTTTCAAGTTTGATAGAAAATTAAAACCTAGTTTCTAGGAGTAAAAAACGTGGATATTGGATTTTACTAGACGTAAAATTTTTGCATGTAACTCTAAGGTTATTTTTTTATTTTGATTATAAGGAAAAACCTCATATCCTAAATTTTGAAGTAATTTAGATCTTCTTGGACAACTTGAAATTCATAGTTTTAGTAAATTCTTAAAAGCATATGATGAGATTCATGTGTATGTGTTAGCACTTTAAGTGAAAACAATGATTATGATTAATACTTGACATAATGAGATCATTCATTATAGATCTATAATGTTAAATGATCATGATGATATATTTAGCTATTTTATTTGTGAAAATTTTTATGTGAGTAGTTCCATTTCAAGTTCACAAACTAATGCACGAAACTAAAACATCATAACATGAAATGGATATTAAGTGAATATTCTTAGAATATATTTCACTTTTTATATTTAGAACATATCAAGTAATTTCATGAATTCATCATATGATATAATATGATATGGATATTAAAAATTTTAAGTTAAACATAATAATGTATGAATAGCATGGTACTATTCCATGTGATTTTTTATGATTACTAGAGTGATTCAGTTAATTTAATCATATAATTAGATGAATCATTCAATTCCCTATCAGTGGGCTTTTGTATCACATCATTCCAGAGTAAAATGAAAGAGTTATGGCTATTTTAGCATATACATATAAGAATTAGATTGTGATTATGGACCTTATAGAATATGTGTGATGAATATAATCCATGATTATGTTGAATGAGATTCATGTGAAATAAATGATATTCATGTGATGATGTTGAATCGTCTTGTGTGACCCTCTCTATCTTTGAATAATGTATTTTACCTAAATAGTTGCTTATAACAATTAATTTCTCAAGTTTATATTGATTTAAAAAGGATGTAATTTTATTTTTCTTTTAGACTAGAGATAGTTTTAGTAGATAATGACATTGCGAGTGGGTTTTGATCATGCATGAAATCAAATGAATTAGGGGGAGTTGAAGAAATGATCATACAAGGAGAAACATTGAAAGTTTATATGATTTATTTGATAAATCTTAATGGTCCATAATCATCATTTACTTTTTGCATTGTGAATAATTCAATTGCTAGATGGATGTGTAGACATGATTATTCTTTATTTGATGGATGAATTACCCCTTACTTAGATATTAAGTGTTAAGTGAGGTTGAGACTTAGGAGGAAGTTTCATATCTTATAGCCTTCTATTGGATTGACTTTTCATTTGACAATGAATTGCACTTAACCAAATAAAAATATAGTTTGGTGTACTGGACTTGGTCACATGCAATAGTAGAAGCCACATTTTTCGTGAATGAGTTGATTGCCACATTGGAGGTAAAACAAATACAGTATTATGGTGATGATGGATAGATGATCTGCCTTATCGCAAGCATGATTAGTTAAGTGCCACTGTAAAAGCTATCAATGTGTTACAATTGTTTACATGCCATAGTAGATACCAATTGTAACAAGGGTAAGGTTCTCAATTTTCCCTATTAATAAATCAATTGAGGTATTGATTTAAAGTGGGTTGTACTATTACATTGAAAGCCCCATGTATAGTGGAAATATAGATTGACATTGATGTGTGTATATTGCTTCAATTTATTTATTTCTGATTTGTTTCATGCATATAAATGATGAAAAAAAATATAAAAACCACCATGAAAAATAATATCAACCCATACTATTACAATTACACTAGGATTGGAGAATGGTATGAAAGATTTAGAAAGATCTTAATTGTGGGTAACATACACTATATATTTGAATATGAAATTCCAATAAGTCTCTACAAGTATGCATAATATGATTACATCACGTAGAGTGCGCATCATGATGGCCATTTGACTTGGGGCTATATGAGTCGAGCATCATTGTTTTGAAAGGAAAGAGTTCATTTTAATGATCCAAAAATGACAAGTTAAAAGGATAAAAAATAATGATTTAGGTATTGAGAAAAGTTCTCATATAGTTAAAGCAACAGAGAAGTCAAGTGGCAAATAAAAATGTTTCCATTGCAAGGAGATATGATATTGAAAGCATAATTGTTATGCCTATTGGGTGTCTTTAGAAAAGGATATGCTTTTTTAAGAGCATCCATTATAAGCTTATTAATATGATTGATTGAAGTTTCATTTCCTAGTATATCAACATTATCAATATGACTATTGAATGCAATTTGATTGATGGACTTCTAGGAAAGGGAACTATCAATTGATGTAAAGCCTTAATGAAAGGAGGAAGTGAGGTTTGCGACCTTACTTACTGGGATGTTTGATTTGAAGATGTAAGATTTCAATAATACAGAGATATTTACTCACATTATTTGTGATCATTTTAACAGATACTCATTCTATATGATAGCAAAGTAATTATCAAATAATGTAGTCAGCTAAGCTTGCCCAAAAGTGAAACCTTTATCAAACAAACAAGTTTTGATTGTAAGGAAGAATAACTAGGCTTATCTTTTTGAGCAAATGAATGAGATGCGAATTTGTTGGACTTAGTGCATTTTAATATTTGTGGGATCCTTAATCATCCATAATTAACTAGATACATCTATTGATTACTCATAACATGATTGTTGAGTCATAAACAACGTCCTCCAAAAAGTGTAGAGGACAACTAAATTAAGAAGATTATTCTATTAATAAAGAAGGAATAAAACTTCTCTACTCTAAATAAGTTAATAGAACCATGATTGAATGATTAAGTACTTTTTCTTTGAGAAAAATGATAAGAGTATCTTTGGGCCCCCATCTTTATTAAATGGCTTAGCAAATAATATATAATTAAATATGCCGGACATATTCAAATTGAGAATTGATAAAAGTCTAGGACTTATCATTTTAAATGATGTGATAAATCTCCAAATTAAAAGATTTCTTGAATGATTGTCATTGCCACAACCTTATGTCATATGGAAAGACAAGACTCTTAGTCTAGAAAATTAAAGTTTTTGGAAGTGATTTGTCCGTGTTAATGGAACATAGATGGAATAGTTGGAAACTAGAACACCCATTTCTCACATAATGGTTAGATAAGGTATGAGATATCATGAACAAAGGTCAAGCCAACAAATTGTTTGTTTGAACGAGAATATTCTTCTCATTCACTTATGGTGATAAATGTTTGTCTTATAAGAGTAGTTGGATATTTAGTTGATATGATCTCTAAAATAGTGGGGCTTTAAAAGAAATTATAACCTACAAAGCTCAAAGTAGCATTTGATGATTGATGTTGGAATATAAGAAAACTAAAGCACCAAATATGAATCGTTTATTTGGATATAAATGCTTATTTTATGTCAGAAGATTCTAACTATATAAAGGAGATATTGGATATTGATGTAGCTAATAGAATACATGAGATGCATTATAGTAGGGTCTATTGTAATAAAATTAACTTTACACTTTAATAAATTTGGAAAATAGTGTTAAGCTTGTAGGAATGACGTGTTTTAAAAATAATGCCATAAGTGCACTAGTCCATTATAGCTTAAATATGCCAAGTATGGTGTCTATCCACAAGAACTATATTAAAAAATAAATTTTAATTAAAACCTATTGTAACTACTTAACCTAGCCAAATGATTTATTAAACTAAATTAATCAACTAAAAATGTTAAAACACATAAAAAACATTAGAAATTTAATCTAAACATAGGAATCAAAACTCAAATACATTAGAAATCAATACTTTTAAGAATTAAGATATCTAGGTTATTTTTACTCATGTAAATAGAAGCAAGATGTTTCTAATACATGAAAAATATTTCTTTTAAGGCTCTCTTTACATATTTTCTTAATACTGGTTTCTTAGCATAGCACTATACTTATTAAGGAATCAACTATCAAAGATTCTCATATACACACCCTCTTTCTTACTATACTCTGCATCCCTTTATTTCAAGCAATCTAAGAATATGTGAGCTTAGAGTAGTACAAACCAATATTAATACTTAGTGAGTTTTAACATTAGATAACTCATTCTTAAAACCATTTTATTCTAACATATATTTCATCTTAATGCCCTAGGTAACTAATGAAGCATAAATATAAAGCAATGAACTAATTCTAATAACTACAAAAGCAAGTAAACATAGCATAAAGGAAATAACACATAAAGAAAAGAGAAAACAACTTTTAATCTATGGACATGGAAATCAAATCAACGGATTACAAGGAAAAGAATAATTAAAGAAAATACAACCAATCCTATAAGTTAGAACACATTCACCTAGAATTTCCAACATGTCACTTGAGTGATCCTTGGTGAATCCCGTTAGCCCCCACACTACTACCTTTCTTTCCCATTGTTTGCTTGTGACATAACTCCTGTTGAGTCACTCATTGTAGCCATGGATCACCAACCACTCATGCCAGAGCACTTGGGAGAGAAAGTGATTCAGAAAATTTTGCAAATAGAAAAATCATAGAAAGATAAATGAATAAAATGATAGAGGAAAGGATGAAAGTGTAGGGGCATTCTTTTATCCAAAAAGGCATTATTTTATATCTCATTCATTCTCATCCGTAGGATCAGTATGCCCTAAATGGATGACTAGGGTTCTGTAGAGATTTTCTTATCTACACTAATTTTCCTCCTTTATTTTCTCCTCAGCCCACCAGTTTTATCTTTGACCAATTAGATTTAAGTGAAAAATACATTTTCATCTTAGGAGAACATGTTTTGGTCTCCTTGGAAAATGGTGGGTAGCTCATTGAAATTTTCTCAACTAATCATGGTTCAATCTTCTCTGTCTTGTATGGCTACTTTCCATTGGTCAATCCTAGCTCAAATGACTTCTCATTGGTTGCTTTAGGATAGTATTAGATGTGAATTAAGCTCAACCACTCTTTTTTAAAATTTTCAAATGAAAAATGTCTATAGATTTCCTATTTTTTTGTCTCTCGCCTCACCTCCTTATTTTTCTCCACCAATTGTACTAATTCAAACAAGTATTTAACATCAAACTATGTGGAATGCACCACCTTTTCATGAAAAACTCATGAAACACATGACTCCACTTAAGTGAGGAGATAGAAAGTTAGGGTTTTAAGTCTCTAGGGGCCCAGCTTGATTGTGCTTCACATGTATACTTCCTTTGATGTGTGTGAATCTTAAGCTTCACTTAGAAACTCTCCAAAGGTGGTGGCATATGTGCTTGCATGCATGAAAGTTCTTCTACCTTATGTTTTGTTGTTTACAGCCTCTTTTGTGTGGATAAGGTTTTGCATTGCTTCTAGGCTTTCTACTTATGCTAAAAAATGATAAAGACACCTATTCTACATTCTAAAATTTCAAACTTCATTAAATTTGGTAGGTGGGTCCATGTTGATGTTTGAACTTTGAATTATTCATATTTTTGGGTTGGAATGCTAAAAATACCCACTTTTATAACTGTACCCTAATCTCGTAAAATGTAGAAATAACCCTAATTAGTGATATTTGTGATAAAACAAGAACTAAAACATGTTAAATATAAAGGTATTTTATATAATAATTTTGTACCTATGAAATAACCCCAGATTTATATTTTGCTAGTCCTCAAGAAAAATTACTAATAGAAAATAAGAAATCTAAAAAAAATTAAAAATTCCTAAACACTTTCCTAGGTGTTGTTAGTAGCATTTAGCATATGCAGAAAGCCTTCAAACCATGTTGTAGTCTCTTAAGGGTTTTCAAAAATGATACCTATAAACATTTCAAAACTTTTATGAGAGTCCTTTATTTATCTAATAGAATTTTCTTCTATTCAACTGATATTAAATACCTAACTTCACCTCACTAACAAAGATGATAAAAAAGGTTCAAAATCCCACACATATGCTAAAGATATTCCATTATTTCCTCAAACTCGGAGTATAGGTGTGTGAATATAGTCAATATATATAATTGTCAGTTTCCAAGCAAATTATAACTTAAATTATGATCCAAAAGTATGCTTTGACTTCAATTCACATAGGATATTCTTGACACTCAGAAAGAAGTCACTCAAAAATGGTTAAATCACTCATTAATATGGGAGTAGAATGTTGTTCATCAAAGCAAAAACTCTCACATATTTCATACAAAAGAAGGATAACTTTGAAAGAATGATAATGGTATCAAGAAAGGATATCAACTACTACAAATGTTATACTCTACCATTTTTCCTATTTATCCATAGCCATATCATACTACTCCTAAGATCAAGTTAAGATTTCTACTAAGGCAAAACATATGATTAGATAAGGGTTATCAAATGAATGTGTATAAGGATAAATGAAGATTGTTTGGAAGATATGTAAAGGCCTTTTATTTGTGCATTCACAACTTTCAATTTGTCCTCACAATATTTGAACATTCTTCTTCATTGGCTATGTTTTTCTTTTGTTTTTAACTTAACTTGATATATAGCCTTTTATTTGAATTTCACTTCTTTTTCTTGAATTATATTTTTCATACTTTTTTCTCAAGATGTTGTTCAATTAGCTCTGCATATTTCCAAAACAAATGGGTAATGGATATATGAGAGGGTGTTAATAAGGGTAAGGGTCAATGGGTTCACAAAGAAAACACTTATTATAAAGGGTTAAGGGGTTTAATTATAGTAAAATAACATAGGAAAGCCAAAGGCTTTGAGTTTACCAAGGATGGCCTCTACCAATTCCTTTTCCAAAAAATATGTTGAATTTGATAGGCTTTAGGAAACCTAGGAAATGATATTGGTCATCATTGTAAAGCCCAGAGACAAAGCCTGCACAATATAGTATACCACTAGTTAATCCCTTGAACCTATTATTAAGTTTTTTTTTTTTTTTTTTTTTTCTTTAACCCAATTTTACATTGATCCAAAACAAACTAGTAAAATAAGCATCCATTACCCATTGTCTAAATGAGTAGATTTAGTAGGAAAGTTCAAAAGAGGACAAAGAGTTAATGAAGTGAGAAAATTAGTAGTCTTTCTTCCAAAGAAGCTAAATAGTAAAGAAAAGTGAAAAGTAAGAAGTATTAGAAAAAGAAAGGAAAAGGTCGAATACAAAGGAAATTCAATTCAGCAAATCCAAAAAAAAAAATAAAAATTCCCTAACACATATTCATTGAAGACCTCTACTCAATTTTGAACCTTTGATCCATATACCCTTCTTTTCAGAATCCTACCCAAACCTATGTTTTGTTCTATTTAAAGACCTCTGGATCTTAGGTGGAATATATCCTTAAAGAATATATAAAAAGAAGGAATTAATGTAAAAGACCCCTACTATTCTTAGTAATAACATCCACTCATAAGGATCACTTTTTTTTTTTCTCTCTCTTTACCACTTCAGCATTTATATGAGCCATTAGTTTTGTTGAATTTGGTCACATAATGAGAGAAATATGTTCAACCCCTTATCTAAGAGCTTCATCAATGAGAGTATACCTGAGAGGATTTGAGGTCAAAACATATTTCCAATGAAATTTGAGCATATCCACCTAGAATTCAAGATTTGTGTGGTGGTGTGCACACATGCACTTTAAGAAACAACTAGAATGAAATGTCTTTAGTATGTGGATGATTTGTAGAATGATCAGTCCTCTACATTAAGTTGTGAAAAACTAGTACATTGCTAATAAATGAGGATTCTCTACGATAGGGGACTTAACCTTAGTGAATTTTATGGGTATATTCACTACAAAACCTCAAGAGGGACCACTAGGTGTAACCTAGGGTTTCAAGGGCTTGCTGCATGTGTTAAATACAATCATGAGTACCTATGAAAGTGGCACCTTGTATTTGTTTTAAAAAAATGATTTTTCACATGTTTTGATTAGGATTAGAAAAATGCTGGTTGAGTGGTATGATAAGTATTTAATTTTCCATAAAAACCACCAAATTAGTTACCCATCTGTTGCAATTTATAAGGGCATATTAGGGTTTTTAGACAAAAATTTGCAACACATTCATTTTTTACCTAATGAACCAAAATTTTGTTATTTTGTAGGTGTAGAACCAATCTAGGTAAGTATGTGATTAATCATATTTTTTAGGATTTAATTAGAATTTTTTATCTTTTATATGAAGGGAGATGATGGTTCAATGGTCTAGATCGATAGGGATGAAATTGAAGATCAAGATTAAAAGATCTAGTCAAACCCTAAAATTCATAAATCCAAAGTTTAACATCATCTTAGGCCAAGCAATGGATGAGATCAAAGGAGCCAAAGGTGGCTAAAGTGGGCCCACGAAGTAAGCCATGCATTTCCGCCAACATTGCATGGAAGCCACAAGCCATCTTAGCCAAATTCAAGTTGTGGACATGGTGATAAGCTAAGGAGTCAATCCAACCACCAAGCCAAGTGAAAAAGCTTCCAAATTTAGCCATGAAGCCTAGCCAATGGAGCCTTCAAAGTTAGCCATCTAAACCATCAAGCTCAAGTAAATAGCATGCTATGATTGGAGGAAATTCAAGAGAGTTATCCATGAGATATTTTGAAAATAATCAAGGGAAATCTTATTAGGATAAGATGGCATATGAACTAATAGGATGAGAGCCTTCTATTTTGGGTGTTTTTCCCACATTTCACTACTTTTTCCTTACTTTTCACCTCACCCCTAAGTAGCACCACGAATTTGACTCTCCATTGAAGAGTCCTATAATTCCAATACCCCACCTTCCTAAACTCTTATCCCACCTACTCCACCTTAATGTAGAAGTCAAGCTCAAGGCCATTAGAGATTTTTACCTCCCTCTACAACTCAACACCCCATCCTACATAGTTTTACCTCCTACAAAGGCAGATCACTTTGAGTTAAAGCTGAGGGTGATCCAATTACTCCCTACCTTTTATGGTCAAGACTCAAAAGACCCTTCAATATATTTCAAAGAGTTCCTTGACATTTGCTCCACATTTAGGTTCCAAAACTTTTCGTATGATTCTATTAGGCTTAGACTATTCCCACTCCCACTCAAGGATAAAGCCAAATCATGGCTTAATTCCTTGGAGGTAGGTTCCACAAACACATGGGACCAATTGTCTAAGAAGTTCATGAATAAGTTCTTCCTGATTCACAAAACAAATTCACTTCATCATGAAATTATCAATTTCCAATAAAGGGAGGATGAACAATATTACAAATGTTAGGAATGGTGGAATGAATTGCTGTAGAAATGCCCACGTCATGGATTTGAGAAATGGTAGCTGATTCAATATTTCTACGAGGCACCAATGCCTCAAAATAGACAAATGGTAGATGCTATGAGTGGAGGGACCCTCATGTTAAAAGATGTGAGAGAGGCCTGGGAGTTCTTTTAAACATTGGCAGATAATTTGGAAAAAATGGGATTATTCACATAGGAGAGACAGAAACAACCAGCCTCTAAAGAAAGGAGGTTTATATGAGATAGGAGTACAGACAAATCTCTCCTATAAGGTTGACTCTATAGTTGAAAAATTAAATAAATTAGAGGCTTTAGGTGGAAGAATGGACAAACTTGAAACTATGTTTGAAACTCTCGTAGCTACTACTTTATCTTATAAACCTTCATAAGTGGTATGTGCTACTTGTTCTAGTCTAGCCCATTTGACTATAACTTGTCCATCAAATGGAATGCTAAAAAACTATTTTGTTGATCAATCGAATGCATTTAATACATACCACCAACCTAGCAACAACCCTTAGGAGTGGTCGTCAAATGGATAACAATGTGGGGAAGGGTAAGGAAAATACAGAGGATAATGGAAGTGTTTAAACTTATGCAAATAAATATTCCATTACTCGATGCTATAAAGGATATTCTTGCTTATGACAAGTTCCTTAAATAGCTATGCACTACAAAGAGAAAGTTTAATGCGTAAAAGAAAGCCTTCCTCACAGAGCAGGTGAGCTCTTTAATTCAACATAAGTCCCAACCAAAATTTAGAGATCCAGGATGTCCTACAATTTCTTGCATTATTTGTGATCATGTCATAGATAGGGCACTTCTTGACTTAGGGTCAAGTGTTAATCTATTGCCTTATTCTATCTATGAGCAATTAGGCCTTGGTGAACTTAAACCAACCAATACCATATTGTAGTTAATTGATAAATCAATTAAGATTCCACATGTTGTGGTTGAGGATGTATTAATACAAGTGGACCAGTTTTATTTCCCTATCTATTTCATTGTCTTGGATACCCAACCTATATCAGACCCCAGAAGTGAGATCTCAGTTATTCTTGGACATCCATTCTTGGCAACATTCAATGCAATAATAAACTATGGAAATGGAATATTACAATTATCCTTTGTCAATTTGAAAGTTGAGCTCATTGTTTTCAATACCAACCATCAACAATAAAATCTTGATGTCTTGCAACATGATTGAAGATTTAATTTCAAAAGTTTTACCTCCATTGTTTGCCTTCAATCCTCTAGAGGCTTGTCTTACACAATGTAATTGTAATTTTTAGCATCTGCATGAAGACATTAAACTTAGAGCTTACTAGGAAGCAACCCAAGATTTTAAAGTCTAATTGTCTACACCACTCATTTAACGTATAGGATCCTATGTTTTTCAAACATAGGGGACAATGTTTCATTCAGGTTGGGGGTATAGACATGTATGAGATATCTAGTTTTTTTCTTCTTATTAAACCAAAAATTTGAAAAAAAAAATTAAATTAAATATTTTTTTGGAAGAGTTCCATTACTGTGATGAGAATTGGAAGTTTAGAATTTAGTAATTCTACTATTTTCACCTCTTAATAGGAGTGTATATGGTTAGTTATGTATATTATTCATGTGTTGAAGCATTTTTATAAAATTTAATTCTCTAAAAATCATTACGCATAGCACATAGTCAAGGTTAATAGAGAGGTATGACTTGGAGACCCTGAGGAAAATTAGTGGAGACCTATAATCTAGTGAGTTTAGAGAATATCTTCCTTTCAAAGAGTTATAAGTAATTCCATAGTTTCTTTAACATACATCACTTTGTGTGATACTATTATCCTTTTTTTTGGTTAACTATCAAGAATAAATAGGAGTAATAGCTTTCTTTTCGGCAAATTTATTGAATCTGATAGGCTATAGGAAACCTAGGAAATGGTATAGGCCATCGTTGTTAAGCCCGAAGACATAAAACCTACCCAATACAGTATACCATTAGTTAACCCCTTGAACCTATTATTAAGTTTTTTTTTTTCTTTAACCCAATTTACCTTGATCCAAAAAAACTAGTAAAATAAGCATCCATTATCCATTGTCAAAATGAGTAGAGTTATTAGAAAAGTTCCTAACAGGACAAAAGTTCAAAGAAGTGAGAAAATTAGTAGTCTTTCTTTCAAAGAAGCCAAATGGTAGAGAAAAGTGAAAAGTAAGAAGTATTAAAATAAGAAAAGAAAAAGTGAAAGACAAGAATACAAAGGAAATTCACTTCAACCAAAAAAAATAAAAATAAAAAATTCCTAAATATTCATTGAAGACCTCTACTTAATTTTGAACCTTTGATCCTTATACCCTTCTTTTTAGAATCCTACCCAAGCCTATGTTTCATCCTATTTAATGACCTATGGATCTTAGGTGAAACATTGCCTTAAAGAGGATATAAAAAGAAGGAATTAAGGTAAAAGACCCCTCCTATTCTTGGTAATAACATCCACTCTTGAGGATCACTTTCCCTTGTCTCCTTAGCACTTCTAAATTTATGTGAACCATTAGCTTTGTTGAATTCGGTCATATAGTGAGAGAAATATGTTCAACCCCTTATTTGAGAGCATCGTTCATGATAGTATACCTAAGAGGATTTGAGGTCAAAATATATTTTCAATGGAATTTAAGTATATCCAGCTAGAAGTTAAGACTTATGTTGTTGTACACACACATACACTCTGAGAAATAACTAAAATGAAATTTCTATACTATGTGGGTGATTGCAGAATGATCAATCCTCTCTATTGAGTTGTGTAAAATTAGTAGATTGCTAATAAATGAGGATTCTCTGAGATAAAATAGGGGACTCAATCTTAGAGAATTTTTTGGGTATATTCACTACAAACCCTCACAAGGCATAACTCGTCCACTATGGGTAACCTAGGGGTTCAAGGGCTTGTTCTATGTGATAAATGCAATTGGGAGTACCTTTGAAAGTGGCACCTTATATTTGTTTTTGGAAAAGTATTTTTCACATTTTTTTCTTAAGACTAGAAAAATGTTGGTTGGGGGTTGTGATAAGTGTTTAATTTTTCATAAAATCCATCCAATTAATTACCTATGTGTTGCAAATTATAAGAGTAAATTTGGTTTTTTAGACTAACATTCATAACACATGCATTTTTTACATAATGAAGCAAAAGTTTGTTATTTTGTAGGTTCAGAGGCTAAT
Source organism: Warburgia ugandensis (assembly GCA_035236585.1). Classification (NCBI taxonomy): domain Eukaryota; kingdom Viridiplantae; phylum Streptophyta; class Magnoliopsida; order Canellales; family Canellaceae; genus Warburgia; species Warburgia ugandensis. The sequence goes on from CP141139.1 coordinate 43,781,952, forward strand.
CCGAGGTAAGTATATGACGAATAATATTTTTCTAAGATTTAATTAGAATTTTTTATCTTTTGTAGGAAGAGAGATGATGATCTAACGATCGAGATTCATAAGGATAAAGTTGAAGATCAAGATCAAAAGAATGAGTCAAAGCATAAAAATCATAAATCCATAGGTCAAGATCACCTTAGGGCAAGCAATGGATAAGATCAAACGAGCTTAAGGTGGCCAAAGCTGGCTCATGAAATAAGCAATACATTTCCACCAACTTTGCATGGAAGCCACTTAAGCCAAATTCAAGCCATGGACAAGGTGATACGTTAAGGAGTCAAGCGAAGCCGAGAAAGCTTCCAAAGTCAACCATGAAGCCTAGCTAATGGAGCCTTCAAAGTTAGCCATCTAAGCCATCAATCTAAACTAAATGGAAGGCTAGAATTGGAGAAAATTTAAGAGAGTTATCTATGAGATATTTTGAAGATAATCAAGGAAATTCTTATTAGGATAAGATGGCATGTGAACCAATAAGATGTGAGCCTTCTATTTTTGGTGTTTTTCTCACTTTTCTCCACTTTTTCCTTACTTTCCTCCTCACCCATAAGTAGCACCACGAATTTGAATTTCTATTAAAGAGTCCTACCATTCCAAGACTCCACCTTCCTAAACTCTTATCCCACCTACTCCACCTCTTAAGGCATCCACCGTCCTACCCACTTTTCTTTTTTTAAAGCCTTAACTATTCCACTATCCTAGCCATCCAAATTGATAATTTTTCATCCCCATGACACCTTAGTCTTAGGGAACCCTAGAAAATATACTGGAGAACATATAAAACTCCACAAAAACCCAAGCAAAAGGGAAGATACACCCAAAGGAGAAAGATGCCTCCTCCATAGTGGAAGGAGACATCGTCCTACTAGCTCACCATTCTCACCCTTTTGCTTAGTTTTTCTTTGATTTCTTAGGCTTGTATTCCTTTCATATGGTGTGAGGCATCCTTTCAAGTGCTCCACATCTAGTTTTTATGCTTTTCAAGATTGATCATCTCACTTCTTCTCTTGTTCACTGTAGTTCCTTGATACTTTCATATTAGTTTGTGTTTCTTTTCTTTCTCTTGTTTTTCTTTGCCTTAGAAACTAAGATTCAAGGATGGTTTTCTATTGAAGTGTAAGCCAAGGAAAATCATCTTAAATCTAGTTTTTCTCTTTACCTTTCATTGCCTCTTGCTTCTCTTTTTTGTTCCATTGAATTCTAGCTATGTTTGTTTTAATTTCCATTGAGTTTCAGCCTTGATTAATTGAGTTCCTTTGAGTTTTTCCATATATTCCATAAGAGGTCCTTGGATTTCAAGCTTATTAAAGGAGGAATTATCTTTAATCTTTAGTTATGGATTTAAGTTTGAGAAGAAGGTGGTGCATTTTCATCAAAAGTGAATGTGCTCTTTTTGTATGTACTTGTATGCAGCTTATGAATGAGTAATGCAATCTTACTTGGTTGATGAATAGAATATGTTGATTTCTTGATTGTTAGATGTTGATGATCCCTTGAATTAGTGTTGTCTTGAGTTAAAGTCATCAAATCAATTAATCAAGAGTTATAAGAAACCATGCTTCCACTCCAAAAGTGGAACACATGGTTTTGAAAAGACTTGAAGGTATAACTTGAATAAGGATTGTCAATTGAGTGTTCCTTCATTGTTCTTTGAGTTCATTGCTTCTTTAATCAAGTCAGGAAAACAATTCTCAATTCATCATGTATGCTGTCCATAACTAGGTTGCATGGTTTAAATAAATTGGAGGAATGAAATTCAAGTTAAGTTGCTTTTTTTCATGGTAGGAAGTGTAATCTAATAGTGGTTGTTGGTTCTATTTTTATTAGTTAGTTTACATGTTGTTGATTAGATTTTAGATGTTAAAGTTTTCTTTCCCATAAGTTTACTTACTTTATTTAGAAGTGCATGATTAGAAAAGTAGTTTGTTAAAGCATGTTTCCTTAGATTAGTTGTTAATTTCATGTTTAGGAAAGTTATTTACTCGAACTTTAGGAGAGTTCTAGTGTTGCAAAATCATCAAATTAGAAAGTTTCAATTTAGGAAAGTTTTAATTTAGAATGTGCATATTTTATGAAAGTTTTTTATTTTGGCAACTTTCTAATTTCAACATAATTTCCCATTCCATATGTTAATTTCCAATTTTTGATTAGGTCAAATATCTCTTGAATTTTGGTTAGGTTAGATAGTTTAAAGTAGGACCACTAGCACCGCATTAGTTCCACTCCTCATGGGATCAACCTCATTAGCTTGCTATATTGCAAATAATTCATGCACTTGCAACTTTTAATTAAAACAACAACAATGGATTTGACCATCAAGAATGATCAACCAACATTACACCAATCATAATGTAATATCTTTGATTTTTAAATAGCACTTTATAGAAATTTTGAATTATGTAAATTAGTGGAAAAAGGGAAAATTGATAATTTTAATTTTTGGAGTTTTAGAAAGTGAAAATTTTATACACATCAAATAAAATATTGAAACCTCAATATTGGGATTGTTTTTGAAAAAATGATTCTAATGACACAGTTTGCTGAAATCAAAATTCAGATGAATATGTTTTGATTTTTCTCAAAAAGGGCAATTTGGTAATTTTATTAAGTAGGGCCCCACTTGTAGAAATTTAAGATTTGAGTAGCATTCATCTATTTTTTTTATATAATTATGATGTAAAAATAGTAAAAAACATTACAATTCATGTTTTTAAAATTTTAATAAAAACTATAATTAAATAACTAAAAGGGGGGCCATTTTGATAATGGCACCCTCCCCTTAAGTGAATTGATTGAAGAACAGACCTAGCTAGGTCTATTCTCAAACCAAGTAGGAGAAAAACCTAATAGTGCTGAAGAGAAGAAATGAGATAGAAGAAAGAGGAGGAAAAAGAGGAAGAAGAGGGAGAAGGAGAAGGAGAAGAAGAGAAAGGTGGAGGAAGACCTAATGGCGGTAACAATTCATGATGAGGAAGACACTAACCAGTAGCAGGAGAGAAAACCCTATAAGGAGGGAAGAAAGGAGAGAAGAAAGAGGAGAATAAAAAGAGGAAGAAGAAGAAGGGGGAGAAGGAGAGGAAGAGAAAGGAGGAGAAGGAAGGGGGGGGGGGGGGGGGGTGTAGGCTACCATGATGGATCTATTGATAAGTGTCTAATTTGGCAAAAAAACCACCCAATAACTTACTCATGTGTTATAACTTTTGGGGGTAAAATAGGGTTTTTCACCACAATTCGTAATACATGCATTTTTTACCTAATAAGGCAAAATTTTGTTATTTTGGAGGTCAAAAAGCTAATTCAAGGTAATTATGTGATTAATCATATTTTTGTAGGAAGTAAGATGGGGATCCAACATCCGAGATCGATTGAGATGAACATCAAAGATCAAGATCAAAAGATCAAGTCAAAGCCACAAAATCATCACTCCAACATGAAAACAAAGGTCAAGATCATCTTGTAGACCAGCAATGGATGCAATTAAAGGAAATAAAGGTGCCAAAGCGGGCCCGTGAAGGAAGCCATGCATTTTCACCACCTTTGCATGGGTAGCATGTAAGCCACCTTAGCCATATAAGCCATGGGAGAAGGTGAAAAGCTAAGGAATCTAAGCCAAACCATTCAAGAAACTCAAGCCAGGGGATGGAGCCATTAATCCAAGCTAATAATGCCATCTAAGCCAGCCATGAAGCCTAGCTAATGGAACCCTCAAAGTTAGTTATTAAAGCCATTAAGCTAAGCTAAATGGAAGGCTAGGATTAGAGGAAAATTAAGAGGATTATCCATGAGATTCTAAGGGATATTTTGAGCATAGTTAAGGAAAATCTCATTAGGATAAGATGGCATGTGGACCAATAGGATGAGGCTCTTCTATTTTTTGTGTTTATCCATGTTTTTCTCACTTTCCATCTCATCACTAAATAGCACCACTAATTTGACTCTCCATTCAAGAGTCCTACCATTCCAAGACTCCTCCACCTTCTTAAACTCCCATCCCAACCTTCCTCAGTCAATACCCTATCCCTAGGGTCACCCTCCTTATATTTTTCATCACTTCCTAAGTTAGTAAATCACTCATCTATATATAGCCCTATGTTCCATACATATTTTCACATTAAAGGTGAGTGACACACCTTGAAATCATGCTTTCCTTTGGTATTATTTGCCTTGGAATCTAAGTTTTCTTAGATGCTTTTCTTCCTTTGATTTTCTATATTTTTTCTGGGTTATTTGCTCTTCAATTCAGGTTAGTAGTTTGCTTGCTTTAGTTTAGTTTTCATTGCTTAGTTTCCATTGTTTTGCTTTCTAACTTTGCACCTTTCTTTTCATCTAGCTATCTCCTTTCTTCTTTACCTCAATTCTACATATTTTTCTTTATTATTCAACAAGATTCAAGTTAGTTATTCTCTAGTAGTGACAGCTAAGGCAATAGCTAGCTTAAATCCTTGATTTTCCCACTTGGATTCCATGTTTTTTAGCCTCTTTTTCCCTTAGTTTTAGGCTATTTTTCCTTAGTTAATTCACTAGCTTAGCCTTTGTGTTCTCAAATTCCTTTCTAGGTTTTCTTTGCATTTCATTATACTTTAGAATGTGAGTTTTATATTAAAGTTTTTTGTTATTTAGATAGGATTTCAGGCTTTAGAAAAGTGCACAATTTCCATATTTTTAAGATAGTTTTATGCCCACAAATTTGATGTAAATTGGATATGATTCAATAAAGTTATTTGGTATTTCATGTTATGAAATGTTTATTTTATCAAATTACTTGAGATCAGGGTTGTTTCTTTGCATAAAATTTACGATTTCAATAACTTTCTATGACTAGATTTGTTAACTGTTCTAAAGTACCAAAATCTAGAAATTTGTTTTTCCTTGACTTTGTGCTTTGATTCTAGCAATCAAAACATCATACCTTCCTGAATCCTTAGGTACCCATTTAGATTTTTATGTTTTTTATTAATCCCATAGTTAGTTTGCAAAGTAACTCACTATAGTTATATTAAATTTCACCATCTTTAGGACTCCAAAATCATGTACACAATTCAAAAACCATGCGCATGGTTATAAATGCCATTCCTTTACACTTTATCTCAATTTAGTTGCTTAATTGAGTTTTAGCATTATTTGTTTCATGGTTTACATCTTAGCTTAGGTTTAGAGAGTTTCCTTTTTTAATTTTAGAAAAATTTCATCTTTAGGAATTTTTAAGATTTAGAAAGTGTTAAATTTAGAGTCTTTTTAGTTGTAGCTTCCATTCACAAGCATGCTTCTAATTTTTTGTTAAAATTAGTTAGATCTCATTGGTTACTTGTTTTTGACATGTTAGTTTAGTGTTTGAAATTTTTCTAATTTGGTTTTAGAAAGTTCTATTTTTAAAAGTTTCTAGTTCTAGTTTCGGAAAGTGTTAATTTATGAAGGTTTCCATTTTTAGTAGTTTCCTATATTAATTCATGCTTATTTTGCATTTTTTTTCTTTATTTAAATACATCTTAGTTAGGTAAGTTTTCCTTCTACTTGCTTATATTTAATTTTAGAAAGTTTCTTTTAATTATAGTTTCTAATTCCATGCATGTTTCCATTTCATGTTACTTTAAATTCCTAATCTAAACACATCTCTATCTCTTTGGCTGAAGTTAATCAATTTGAATAAAATACAATCCATTGAAAATATGTGAGATTTCTCATGGGATCAACTTCACTTGTATGAAAATACTACATTGATTTATACACTTGCGAGTTTTAATTAGAACAACAACAATTTTTTTTGTGCCATTGCTGGGGAATCACAATGGATTTGTGGTTAGATCCTTATTTAGATTGTTTACCTTTAGTCTTCATTTTAAGTTGAATTAGGTTAGGGTTTTTCATCATAGTTGCTCATTTTGTTAATTCCTCCAAAACTAATCCATCTTGCTTGTTTTGTGCAAGGGGAATTTGGCGAAGGAGCAGCTTCAACAACTTAGGATTTACTTGCTTTCTTAGATTAGGAATTTTCTTTTCTTTAAGTGAAAGTTGTAGTGAGGCCCATTGTAACTTGGAATTTCAATTTCAATTTTAAATTGGTTGTATTAAAATAGGGCAAGTGTGTGGTAAGGTGGCCCACACTTGATCTTCATTAGAAAACCCCACGATAAGTATCCCCCACTTTCTTTTTAGTTTAGGTTGCATTTAGTGTAGTTTGCATTTGGCTGGTAGTGTAATTCATATAGATAAGGATCATTCATCTTTATTTAGGCTTGTTGCATTAGAGAGCACCTATCTAACCTTGGTTGGATAGCACATAGGTTCCATTAGTTTGTTTCTTTTGTTTTGCACATGGTGTAATGGAATTAATTCTAATAAAGGCCTCCATAGGAACCCTTATAAGCTAAGGACTAGATTTGATCACCAATCAACATCCTTGTATGTTGTGATCCCAACCCTTGAACTTTAATTTTAAAATCAAGTAGAAAGAGACTTAGGGTATCGAGCACATAAGACCCTTTTAGAAGGACACAATATATTATCACTCTAGTGGCTTCTAAGCAACATGGTTATTGTGGGTGTCTTAAAATCCAAGTGATTTTTCCATGCCTTTTGCTAATGTTAGTTGACCTATAAACGCATCCTAACACAAGGATTGTATTAACCACTTTTGATCAAAACCTAACTGGTAAACAGTAGTCAAATCTAGAAAAAATGAGGAGTCATCTAGATCTATGTCTAAGAAGCTACTGCCTATGAACGAAGGAAAGATAATAAGACAATGCTTGATTAGAGATTACTAGGATTTGATTGAACATCGCGTAGAGTTAGATTCAACATATAGATTAGGACACTCAAATTAGGATAGTTTACATAAGTGTGTCAATCTGAGAACTTAGAGGTAGAACCTTTCGACCTAAAGATTCAATGCAACCTTATACAAAGGGAAAGAAACCAAGTTCCTATCCCCATGGCCGAGCCACCAACAGAAGTCAAGCACAAGGCCATTAGATATTTTTATGCACCTCTACAACTCAATACTCCATCCTACATAACTTTACCTGCCATAAACGCAGACAACTTTAAGTTAAAGCTAGGAGTCATCCAATTACTCCCTAATTTTTATGGTTGAGATGAGAAGACCCCTTACCTACATATTAAGGAGTTCCTTGATATTTGAGCTACATTTAGGTTTCAAAAAATTTCATATGATTCCATTAGGCTTTGGCTATTTCCGTTCTCACTCAAGGATAAAGCCAAATCATGACTTAATTCCTTGGAGGTAGGTTCCATAAATTCTTGAGACCGATTGTCTAAGAAGTTCTTGAATAAATTCTTCCATGTTCACAAAAAAAATGTGCTTTGTCATGAAACTATTAATTTCCAACAAAGGGATGATGAACAATATTACAAATGTTGGGAACAATGGAATGAACTATAGCAGAAATGCCAACATCATGGATTCGAGAAATGGTAGTAGGTTCAATACTTCTACAAGGCATTAATGCCTCAAAATAGATAAATGGTAGATGCTGGAATGGAGGGGCTCTAATGTTAAAAGATGGGAGAGGCATGGGAGTTCTTTCAAACATTGGTACATAATTCCCAGTAATGGAATTATTCAAATAGGAGAGAGAGAGAGAGAGAGAGAGAGAGAGAGAGAGAGAGAGAGAGAGAGAGAGAGAGAGAGAGAGAGAGAGAGAGAGAGAGAGAGAGAGAGAGAGAGAGAGAAACAACTAACCTGCAAAGAATGGGGGTCTATATGAGATAGAAGCACATATAGATTTATCCTACAAGATTGGCTCTGTAGTTGAAAAATTAAATAAACTAGAGCCTTTAGGTGGAAGAATGAACAAACTTGAAACTATATTTAAAACTTTCATGGCTGTTACTTTATCCCATAAACCATGATAAGAGGTATGTGCTACTTATTCTAGTCCACTCCATTTGCCTATAGCTTGTCCATCAAATAGAGTGCTAAACAACTATCTTGTTGATCAAGCAAATGCATATCGTAAACCTACCAACAACCCATATTCTGAGACCTACAATCCTAGATGGGCTAGGCATCCAAACTTTTCCTGGTCTAAGAATAACTAATATGAGGTACCATCTGTGAACCCCCTGCTCAAAACTTTCTTCCTAGAGCTATAGTTCTTAAGCAGCCACCTGGGTTTCAACATCCTCAACAACCAAAGCTGCCATCAGTCAAGGATAATATTTAGCTACTCACAAAAAATAAAAACAAGAAACTAATAAGGATTTCAACCAATTAAAAACTGTCAACTCTCATGTTATACCTAAATTGGAGATATAGGTAGCTAATTGTTAGCTGAACTACATAATAGAGAAAAGGGTTAGTTCCCTAGTCATCCCATCTCTAACCCTAAGGGCCAATTAGAAATAGGGTCTAGTTCACAAAGAACACATGAGCAAGCCAAGTCCATCACAACCCTTAGGAGTGGTCATCAAGTCAATAACAAAGTAGGGTAGACTGAGGGAAAGGAAGTGGAGAATGAAAAAGCAAAAACACAATAGAAAGAGACTAGACAGAAATATCCTATTCCATTTGATCCTCCAATGGAGGCACCCTATGTGCCCAAAGCCCCATTCCCTCAACTACTCAACAAGGCTAAGAAAAGAACAAATTTTAATGAAATAATAGAAGTGTTTAAACATGTGCAAATAAATATTCCATTACTCAATGCTATAAAGGATATTCCTACTTATGCAAAGTTTCTTAAAGAGCTCTGTATTACAAAGAAAAAGCTTAATGTACAAAAGTAAGCCTTCCTCACTGAGTAGGTAAGCTTTTTAATTCAACCAATACCCAACCAAAATTTAGAGATCTAGAATGTCCTGCAATTTCTTGCATTATAGGAGATTATGTTAAAGATAGGGTATTACTTGACTTAGGGGCTAGTGTTGATCTGTTGCCATATTCTGTCTATGAGCAACTATGGCTTGGTGAACTTAAGCCAACCAGCACCACATTGTAGTTAATTGATAGATCAATTAAGATTTCACATGGTATGGTTAAGGATGTATTAATACATGTGGACTAGTTTTATTTCCCTATCAATTTCATTGTCCTGGATACCCAACTTGTATCAAACCCCAAAAGCAGATCCTATTTATTCTTGGACATTCATTCTTGGCAACATCCAATGCAATCATAAATTGGAGAAATGGAGTATTACAATTATCCATTGGGAATATGAAAGTTGAGCTCAATGTTTTCAGTGCCAACCATAAACAATTAGATCTTGATGAATCTAGCAACTTAATTGAAGATTTAATTCTAGAAGTTCTGCCATCATGGCATACCTTCTATCCATTGTAGGCCTATCTCACACAGTATAATTGCAATTGTTAACATCTTATTGAAGACATTAAGCTTAGTATTTACTAGGGGGTAACATAGGGTTTTGCAATCTACATCGCTATATTATCAAATAGATGTCCTATGTTTTCAAACATTAGGGACAATATTTCATTCAAGTTAGGGGTGTAGATGCACATAGATATTTTTAAATTTCTTGAGTTTTTTCAAAAAAATAAAACATAAAAACACAAATAATAATAATAATCATAAGAGAGAATTTTTAAGGTAGAGTTCCCTTACTACGATGAGAACTGGATGCTCAGAATGTAGTAATTCTATTGTTTTCCCCTCTTAATGGGAGTGTATCTAACTAGTTTTACATCTTATTCATGTGTTGAAACATTTTATGAAGGTTAATTCTTAGAAATATTTACGCACATCACATATTAAAGTCTAAAAGGGATGTATGACTTGGAGACCCTAAAGAAAATCATTGGAGATCTATAACCAAGTGAGTTTAGAGACTATATTCTATCAAGAGAGTTAAAAGTTATTTCACAGTTTCTTTAGTATACATAACTTAGTGTGATCCTATTATCCTTATTTTGGTTAGCTATTAAGAATAAATAGGAGTAATAGCTTTCTTTCAAAAAATTTATTGAATCTGATAGGCTTTAGGAAGCTTAGGAAATGATATGGTCCACCTTCATTCAACCCTGCAATATAAATCCTACCTAGTATATTCCATACTACTACTTAGCCCTCTGAGCATGTGATTAAGCCTTTCTTCTTAACCTCATTCATCTTAACCTAGAAAAACCTGTAAAATAAATAACCATTACCCATTTTCAAAATGAGTAGAGTTAGTAGAAAAGTTTAAAAAAGGACAAAAAGTCAAAGAAGTGAGAAAATTAGTAGTCTTTCTTCCAATGAATCCAAAAAAAAAAAAAAAAAGTGAAAAGAAAGAAGTATCAGGATAAAAAAAAAAAAAAAAGAGAGAGAGAAAAAGTGAAAGACAAGAATACAAAGGAAATTCACTTCAACCAAACCAAAAGAAAAGTGTCCTAAAAGATATTCATTGAAGGCCTCTACTCGATTTTGAACCTTTGAAATTCTTATATCTTTCTTTTTAGAACCCTACCCAAGCATACATTTCATCCTAGGAACATAGCCTTAAAGAGGAAATAAAAAGAAGGAATTAAGGTATAATACCCCTACTATTCTCTGTAATGACATCCACTCCAAAGGGTCACTTTCCTTTGTCTCTTTAGCACTTCAAAATTTATGTGAACCATTAGCTTTTGCTGAATCTGGTCACATAATGAGTGAAATATGTTTAAACCCTTATCTGAGAGCTTCATTTCTAAGAGTATACCTGTTAGGATTTGAGGTCAAGATATATTTCCAATGGAATTTAAGCATCTAGTTAGAAGTTGGGACATATATGGTTTCACACACATATGCACTCGAAGAAATAACTAGAATGAAATGTCTTTAGGATGTGTATGATTTATAAAATTGTCAATTTTGAAAAACTAGTAGAGTGCTAATGAATGAAGATTCTCTGAGATGAAATAGGGGACTCGACCTTAGAGAATTTTATGGGTATATCCACTACAAACCCTCACGAGGCATAACTCATCCACTAGGGGTAACCTAGGGATTTAAGAGTTTGTTGCATGTGGTAAATGTAATCTTGAGTACCTAGGAAAGTGGTACCTTGTACCTATTTGTTAAAATGATTTTTCACATATTTTACTCAGGACTAGAAAAATGCTAGTTGAGGGGTGTGATAAGTGTCTAATTTTGCATAAAAATCACCCAATTAGTTACCCATGTGTTATAACTTATATGAGTAAAATAGGGGTTTTCTCCAAAATTCATAATACATGTATTTTTTACCTAATAAAGCAAATATTTGTTATTTTGTAGGTCCAAAATGTTATCCAAGGTCAAGATGTAACTAATCATGTTTTTTCAGTATTTAATTAGGATTTTTTACCTTTTGTAGAAAGTAAGATGGCGATCCTATGTCCGAGATCGATCGAGAGAAACATTGAAGATCAAGATCAAAAGATCAAGTCAAAGCCTTAAAATCATCAATCCAACATGAAAACAAAGGTCAAAATCATCTTGTGGACCAGAAATGGATGTAATTAAGCCAAAGTGGGCCCATGAAGTAAGCCATTCATTTTCATTACCTTTGCATGGGTTGCATGTAAGCCACCTTAGCTATATAAGCCACTCGGTCCCATGTAAAAGACATGAAGGAAATTTCTAAGGAAGCAAGGCCATTCATTTTCGGGTACTTCAATTCAATAGTGGAGAGAAAATAAAGTTACAAACCTTGTTTGAAAAATCAACTAAAAACCTAAATAAAGGAAGATCTCAACCACCCATCTTGATCTCATGGTTCACCTTAACTTCAAGGTCTTTGAAACACCCACTCAAACCCATATGAAGAATCCTACCCGTGGATTTTTTAGTTTGTAATCCACCCTAGATTCCCTCCAACTCCTTTCCGTTGCTTTCCCTTTTCTTTCTATCTATTTCCTTCCCCACTTATTCCCTTTTCTCCTTCTCTTATTCTTTTCCATTTTCCTCCCCCATTCCCCAGTATGAAAATCACACCCTTGTCCATCTAGCCTTTCACTACTTTCTAATGTAGGTTGGTTTGATCTCAACCATTCATGCCTCTTGACACCCACTCTAAAAAAACATAAATATGGGTGTTGTGAATGGGATTTGGATCTTTCAACTTTCCCTAGAGTTCAAAAGCCACAATTAGGAGAAATAGAGGGAGGAAGATTACCTCACCCAAACTCTCTTCAATCTCCCATGTTCAAACCCTTTGGAGATAAAGGGAGGATCTCAACTTATTCCAATTCCTTTCTTGCTTATTTTCTTTTTATTTCTCTTCCATCTCCATTCTCTTACAAGCATCATATAGGATTACACACATGATAGTTCTTGCATTGCTCTTACTTTTTCAAGCATCTTAATCTTGTTTGTTTATTTTTAGAAAATTTGGCATACACTTAGTTCCCACACATAATTCTTGCGTGTTTTACCCCAAAAGAATGTGGATAGAAGTGGTGAGAAAAGATTTAAAAACTTTGAGACTAAATGAAGCCATGGCACTTAAATAGAGGAGAATGGAGTAATAAGATTCATGTGGCCAACCCTTAATTGGGATAAGGTCTTGATGATGTTTTGCATGTTCTTAGCATAATTCACTTTCATACATGTTGGAACATTCATTGCTTTTATTTATCTTTGCATTCCATCTTAGGATCATCTTAGATCTAGCAATCATTTAGTCCTTAGATATCACATGCATTCCACCACCTTTGTATTCATGCATACCACCCCTCACATAGTAAATGTAGGGACTCATCCAGTACGTTTGCACGCATGGAAGTTTTTCATACTTAGTTCTTTCATGCATCATAGATCATTATTCTAGCTAGCATCCATTCATCACTTAGTTTTGCATGTTTTAGCACTTCCCTAATTTAGAAGCATTGTAGTTTCTAATTTTATATTTATACACCTAGTTCTTAGATTCATTCTTTTTAGCTTTTATTAACGATTCATCTTTCTTAGGATCACTGTAGGAACTAAATGCATGATAGATTCTTAGATTTAACACTTTCCTAAACTAGACACATTAGACTTTCTAATTTTATAAGCTCCTATTTCACTTTAGTTAGTCATTCTATTTTCTTTACATCCATTCTAGGTCCATGTTAGAAGTTCCTTACATGTTAGTTTCTTTGGTTTTGCATTGAATCATTCACTTAGTTTGCTTGATTACTCATCATACACCATTGCATGCACCACCATTTTCCTATCTTTATTACATGCGTACCTCTTTGCATAGCCTACACACACACACACCCCTCTTCCACCTTCCATTTTTGCCTTCACCATCTCTCACCATCCTCTCTTAACTCACCTTTCATCTCTTCATCCTCACTTTCCATTACACACACATATGCTTCACCTTCCACTTTCTAATTTTGCATGCATTGTTCATGATTAGTTAATTCATGCATACAAGCATCAGTCTTGTTCCTTATTATTATAATTTCTTTTTTTGGATTTGGAATAAGGACAAGGAAAGGATTCTTGTGTCGTTCTATGGCACTAAGAAGTCTTTCTAAATCCTTAAATAAGGTCAAAGAAACATCTAATCCATTAATAAAGCCACCCAGATTCCTAGCCAAGGGCCTTATATTGAAGGGTAGGATTATTATATGTGCCTATCTCATACTTCATTTCCTATGGCTAGAATTGGTGAGTCTTAAGCCAAGGGCCACTATCTCGCTTTTCATTTTCTTCTATTCTATTTTATGTTGAGACTACTGTAATACAAGAACTAGCTCGTGTCGCCTAGTTGAGGAGACATCCTTCCTTGGCCTCACTTTGTTCATTCAATAAATGGCCCATCTCCCAGTATTAGTGAGCCATCTATAGGCAATGAGTCTAAGTGGAGTTTCTAGTATTATATATAGTATTTTGATAGCCTATCTCAACTCAAACACAAGCTCAAAACTCTCACAAGAGTTAGTGGTATTTAGGCAGTGTTTGTAGTAGTTCAACTCCTAGTTGATGAGAGTGACTTTGGGAGTCAAAAGAGTCAAGGTCATTCTCTCAATTCCAATTGAACGAAACTGGATCTAGTATGAACTAGTAATGAAAACATATATGGATGGATGATTCTAAAAAAAAATGTTCTTTCTACAAGCCTATGAAATGAATCACCAACAGAGTAGATCAAATAAGGAGATATGAGTCAGGATCTCCTTTAGATGTTGGGTCACATCATACAACTTAGTTATCTCATTATGCCCTTACTAGTAGGGCTGGTGTGAAGATGGGATCTTTGGCATAGCAATAGCCAGCCCTCTATGCTGCACAAGGTATACATTTGTCCAGAGTGAGCCATGTCATTGGCTAATGTATATGAATGTGGCTCTGCTGCCAGCTGAGCCCCGGTAAGGGTCTTGGGTTGAGTCAGGGTCAGCATAGGTTAGGACGTTTGAGAGTTAGGGCTGCAATTACATTAGGCCTTTAGCTATGGGACTCATCTTTCTATGGTAATTGAGTGGTGGAGCTCTTCACAGTCCATTGAGATGGATCTTCAACTAAGAGCATGCATTATTGAAATACTCAGGACAAGTAAGAATCTCCTTAAAGGACTAAAGGAGTCGGAAAAGCTGAGGCTTCTCAAGTGATTGCGACTAAAGCATGGCTTGGGAGTGGATCCCTAAAATCTCCCATCTCCTTAAAGATGAATGACCTCTTATCTCTTATCTGTCAAACTCCTTAAAGCTGCCCTCTTTCTAGAGTTTTTAGCTTAAGGAAAAAGCCATATCTTTTTCTACTTCTAGTTTCATAGTCTTCTTTCTTTCTTGGGATGGTGATTGTTTAGGAAATGTTTTATGCTCCTCTTTTCTTGGTTTCCTTATTACTTCATTCACAAGGATCATTGGATGTGATTTGTTTTAGTTAGTGCCACATCGACATAAAGATGAGAAAAATTCAGTGGTAACTTTACTGTAATTTAGGTTGAATAGAAGTGTACAAGCTCCTATTGAGTGACGCAATAAGAGAGCCCTACAATGGAGTTCAAGAGTGGGATGAAGAAGTTTTATCTTCTTTCTTTTAATTTCTTATATATCAAACCCTTGTAATTTTTCTTAATTAATGACATAGCTCTTTTCCTTTCTTATTTAATTTGTTTTCTTACTTTAATTGTTAGTTGGTTATTGTTTCAGAAAGTTTCCATATTATATTTCCTTGCTTCTTTATTTAGATAGTTTCCTTAGTTGGTTTCTTTCTTAATTAGAGTTTACTTTCTAGTTGCTTTGTTGTTGAGCTTAATGGTTACTTCTTTGTTACTTGTCTCCTTCTTAGTTACTTATTTGTTTCTTTCCTTTATGTTCTTAATTCCTTAATTTACTTTCCATATCATTAACTTTAGTTAAGATCTTTACTATCTTGAATTCTTGGCTAGGTTAAAGTAAAATAACCTAAATTTTAATCAGCTTCATTTATTAAAGAGTTCTTGTGGGATCGACCTGTGTTTGCTTTTTCTATACTTCAATAGAACTATATACTTGTAGTAATTTTTAGTGCTCATTAATAACACTACTTATCACCCACAAATTCATGGAAAATCAAAAGTTCAACAATACATGAGGACACTTGCCCATGGCAATCTTAGAACTTAGAGTCATCTACTACCTTGTGCTAAACTTTGGTACAATATATCATTCCCCACATTGGCTAGAATGACTCTTTACTAAGCTATGTATGGCAAGTCTCCTCCTACCATCTTGGGCTACTTTCCAAGCTCTAGATCTAATGAGGCACTAGACAAGCATTAAACAATAAAGAACAGTTACTTCAAAACCTCGAGCAAAATTTAATGAAAGCACAACAATGCATGAAAGTAACAATAGATGAGCATAGAATAGAAGTACATTTTGAATTGGGGGATTAGGTGCTTGTTAAGTGTTCAATTTTGGTCAAAATACCCCTAATTTAGTATTTGATTAGAGCATCTAGACCATTAATTTTAAGATTTTACATCAAATATTTTATTTTAGCTTTAATTGGCCATCCAATCGTTGAATTGTAAAATTTAGTAGTTAGATAACTATTAAAACTAATGAACGGTTTAGATTGCGCTAATTGGGTCCTGTGCATTGTAGATCGGTCAACTTAGGCGTGAACGCTCCAGATCGAATCAAGGATATTAGTGGACCCCACCTATCTCTATCATTCTATCTCCTCTTCCTTCTCTCACTCCTCTCTTATCTCTCCCATCTCTCTTATCCCTCTCTCCTATACGTCTCTCCCTATCTCTCTTTTAAAACACCCTTCTTCCTTCTCCAAAGGACGTTTTTTCCCTCCTCTAGGGAGGCTGGGCTGGCTCTCTCTCTCCCTCTCTTTCTTGTTCTCTCATTCCCTCCATTCTCCTCTCCACCCCACATCTCCCTCTTCTCCTTTGGCTGTCATTCTATTCCTCCTCTCCCTCTTCTCACTTCACATCGCATCTTTCTCCCCTCTTCTATTCTCCTCTTTTCTCTCCTCTTCTCTCTAACATCTCTCTCTCTCCCTGTGTTTCACCGACCAGACCTCTCTTTCCCACTTTTCTCTTCAACCCAGTCTACCTCCTGCCATTCTTCCCACTGGCCAGCCATAGGTGCGTGACACACCTGGGCTAGCTGGCATCATCTCCTCCTCCTCTCTCTCTCTCTCTCTCTCTCTCTCTCTCTCTCTCTCTCTCTCTCTCTCTCTCTCTCTCCTTAGAGTTTCCAGTTGCCCAATCTCCTTGCTTTCTCTCTAGTTTCATCTCTTCTAGCCCCTTGTCTGCCCTACACAATCCAGCCCTCCATCACCGTTTATCTTCGCCTGATCCCTTTCCAGCGCTCTTCTCCAAACCCCAGGCAGGACCTGGTTGGGCTGGTAGATCAACCCCCCTTCCTCTCCATTCTCTTATCTCCAATTTGCCCATCTACCCAGGCTGGTAGGGCAGACAAGGCGTCTGTTTCACTCTGCTTGCGACGCCCCATCTGCTCTAGTTTTTCCACTAGACGCCTGCCCAAATAGGCGTCATCTTCCCCGTGCTTCTCCACCACCACACGGCAGTAGACGTCTCAGATTGCCTATTCCAGCATCCACGGCCTCGTCTACCCCAGATTGTCCTTTGTCTGCACTCAGCTAGTAGTCGATCGACCGGCCCAGGGAGGAAAACGCCCTCCTTCTCCAGCAGTCCTTCTTCTCTTGACTGGACGCCCAGAGAGAGAAAACCCAACTCGGGTTTTCTCCCCACCTTTTTCCTCTCCTTCCTTCTTCTCCTCCTTCCTCTATTCTCCTTCCTCTTCTCCCTCTTCCCATCTCATCCAGATTTCTCCCAAAACATGTTTTCCTGGTTTTTTTGTGAAAAACCAGAACCTTGAAGAAATTACGAATCTGCCCTTAGCAGATCTCAGAAATTACAAATCTGTCCTTTGACGGAAATTCCATCTGTGTCCCCAGACTAATTCCAACTGTGTACTCATTTTAATTACAATTGTGTCCCCAGTTTAATTCCAACTGTGTCCCTATGCTATTCTAGTTTTACCTTATCTTCATTCTGACTATTCAGGGACAGTGCAGTCCAAGGACAAGCTTATCCAAGACGCCTTTTAGTTTTATTTTCTGTTGTCTTTTGAATAAATAATTGTGCAAACTGCAGAAATTAAATAAATTTGAATTTTAGTTTATTATTAGTTTATTTTTAGTATAGTCTTTGTTTTGAGTTTTTTATTAATTGAATTTTATTGAAAACTCCATCATTTTAAATCAAGTTATCGTGGGATTGACCCGTACTTGCATAAGCTATACTACAATAGCCCGTGCACTTGCGGTTAAACAATCAACAGTGCTAGTTAAACTTCTACCATGTAGATAACAATCCTTGGCCTTAAGACTAAAATTCAAGCTAAGTGCCAAGTATTGTGGGACTTATCAAGTGATTGAAAAGATATGTTCAATGGCTTACAAGCTCAACTTGCCAAAACACAACCAGTGACATCCTGTCTTTCATGTATTACTCAAGAAAATTAATAGTTCAACTTATGAGCAACAACATAGATTCCTTCACACTTTGGAACTGGTTACACTTCCAAATATATATCCACTAGTTATGCTCGATACAAGGAATATTCTAATCAATGACCAGCAACTTTCTCAAGTACTGGTATAGTGGAATGGTATGCCAATAGAAGATAGCTCTAAGGAAGATATTTCAGTAATGAAAGAAGAGTTTTCTCAATTGATCCTTGATGACAAGGCACTTTTGGTTGGGGCTATAAATGATAAGATTCAACCACCTAAAGATAGTTCCCATGGTAGCTCAACTCAGTGGTAGTTAAGAAGAATTACAAGACTAACTCAACTAAGAGCTAGAGGAGATAGAGAAATAGCCAAGAGCTAAAGAAAGCAATAAAGAATCTGGAAGATCAGCTAAAGTACTACTGTCAATTTAAATTTAGCATTAATTATGATGAAATACAAGGATGAAAGCAGTGTGGCACTACTAGTAGTTATATACATCTCTTAGTTGAAGTTAGTGAGGGTTAGTTGTGAAGGTCATTATAACACATGGTAATTAGTTATTCCAGCTGCCATATGGTTACTAATCTTGAAGAAAGTGACTTGAACAATGATGTAAGTAGTAACATCAATTGTAAAATTAGTTAGCAATAGAAACAAGTTGTTAGTTCACTATTAGGTAGTTAAGTAGTTAGTAGTTATCATGTACTAACTGGAAATGATGTAACCATTTATAAATTGTCAAAATATTGATATGTAGACCATCCTTGAACTTGAGAAATCTCTAGCTAAGCTAAATTTGGAGTGATCTTCAGCCTGAAGTGAAGAATCAGTTTCTAATCTCTTTTCTCTCTTGCATTTTCTTCTTCTTCCATAGAGTTTCATTCTCCTTCTATCATTTTCCTTTCTTTTCTATTAGTATTTGGCTACCCTTGATAAGTGTTGCACTTATCATCTTACAAATACAACATCATTCAAAAACAACACAAACGATCCACCGTTCACCATCCAGACCAATTCATTCCAGAGTCATTTGAAACTTGAACCCATTCAACAACACAAATAGGCATTCTTTCTTAAATAAACCATGTCACATGAAAAACAAAACCACTTGCAAGTTTCTAACTCATGGAAAAGCACCAAACCAAAAAAATATTGAAGACCATCCAATCAAACATAATGCTCTTAGCTTCATGTCAGATTCCATGGTATCCATTCCTACAAGCATGTGGGACTCCATGGCATCTATTCTCATCTTGGTATTAATTTCCATTGCATTCAATTTTGTGAGAGTTCTGTCTAAGCCACTAGACATGGATGATGCACCAGTAGAAGGCTAGGCCTATGATGACTATAAAAACTCTCTCCTCAAACACCTAAATAAACCTTGGTGCTCCATCTCTCTATCTATACTTAAGACTAGATCCTAAGCATGCAGTGGAGGACAAGGCACAACATCTTCTTCATTTATCTCTATTTTGTTTTTGAATCACTTACTTCAAATTAACTTAAGTCTCAATTTCATCAATGATCTTTTGTTGAATTGATTTGCTTTGTGAAGTCTTTCTTACTTGTCATTCTCGTAATCTACCCTAGATTTTATCAATAAGGATATGGTTCTCTACAAATCTTTGTATATTCTTTAATAGACCTAATCAAGATTTGTGCCATTATGAAAGTTTGACCAATTAATATAAAACATCAAGAACATTTGTAATTTAGTCACCTTTATATATCCACCAAATTTAGGCACTAAAATGTGA
This sequence comes from Warburgia ugandensis, assembly GCA_035236585.1. Lineage (NCBI taxonomy): Eukaryota > Viridiplantae > Streptophyta > Magnoliopsida > Canellales > Canellaceae > Warburgia > Warburgia ugandensis. The sequence continues at coordinate 43,801,647 of CP141139.1, forward strand.
GAAACTACAAGATGCAATAATATTATTTCAATAAACATTCTTCTAATTGGAAAATCTTTGTGATACTAGGCATTTTGATTCTAAAGAATAGTCTTCCATGCATGAACCTTATCAAAACCCGCTGCATTAATGGAGCCACTAAATGCAAACCCAAGTGTTATGCTTATGAATGTAGCATCCAAGTCAATATGAACTCCACTAACATAAGATTTTCACCTAGCTGCAGGAATGTTGCATTCAAGGTGACCATTGAAATGGTAAACATGTATGAGATAAAATGAAATGTTTGTCAACACAATTTGTCAATTTCACTCATTCCAACAAATCTTTAAAATTAAACCAATGAGATAACTCACTAAAATTTATCCACATACCTAGAATTGGTTACTTTTGTTAAAATGTTTTAGATATCTAAACATAGTCTCCACTAATTAATACCAAACTGGTCAAAAGGAAGATGATCGATGATAAGCCTGTCTTTTTCTTTCCCTTTCATTTTTATTAAAATTGTTCTTCTCCAATTTGTTCTTATTCTTCACTATCTTCCTCATCCAAATGGAAACCCTCATCACTATTAGACCTTGGTTTTGAAGCTGGATCATGTTGATGCTTAGTTTGTCTCCAAATGACTAGTGGATAACTTTCTGGGCAATATTAGTTGGGTTTGAAATTCTAGAAATAGAGAAAGAAATATGGCACTTCAAAGGTTTGACAAGAAAAGGTAAGAAATCTTCATGAAAGATTCAAATTTCTTCAAGAGAATGAAACATAGGCTATAAAATGGGATGGGTGTCAAGTTTGAAGGTTTTCAACAAATTTTTATGAAAAATCAACATGTAAAAGGACTTGGGTTTTCAGATATGGGGCACTGAGAGGTAGAAGAAAGGGTGAAAAGGGTATTTTTGGAAGAAATGAAATTAATGTCTAGTGATAAAATTAAGAAGATATCATGAAGTTAGAAAAAATTTCTTAAAAAAAAAAGGTCGAGAGAAAGATGCTTCTTCCTAGTACTACTTTGGAAGATCATTTCATAAGGCATGATTAGAGCAACCTCTTCTACTAACCTATTCTTCATTTCAACAACAACATTTTGTTGAGGGGTGTTTGTTCCAAAATGTTATGCTCAATACCAAATTTTTCACATAATTTTTTAAAACATTTGTTTTGTAAGTCACCACCATGGTCACTCCTAATTGAGAAATTTATGAAACCTTTCTCTTTTTCAAGCTTTTTGCAAGGTTTTGGGAATAATAGAAAGGTTTCATCTTTGTGAAATTTCACCCAAATAAAATGAAGCAATCATCAATAACAACATGGGTTTACTTCTTGCCACCTAAACTAGTAGTCTTCGTTAGTCCAAATAAATCAAGGTGCAATAATTGAAGAGCTTCTGAATAAAAACAGCATTTTTTTTATTTGAAAGATGCCTTGGTTTTTTTCCAAATTGGCAAGCATCACACAGCTTGTCTTTGTGAAATGGAAGATTGGGTAAATTGATGACAAGGTTTTTCTTTAAAAGCTTCCTCAAATAGTACATGCTCATGTGTGCGAGTGGTCTATCCACAACTATGAATCATCAAAAGATTGAGAAACAAGACATTTTTCATTTCAATCATGTGCATTAAGATAAAAAAATATACATGTTACCATTTCCATGTCCTACATAATTAATAGATTCATCATGCTTACCAACAATAATACATAGAGAAGATTCTATTTTAACTCTATAACTATTATAAAAAAAAGTTGACTAATGCTAAGAAGATAATGATTTAAACCTTTCACATACCATACTTTATCAATGAAAGAGGAATAATTAATGATTTTGCCACTTCTCTTGATCTTCCCTTTTTCATAACATCCATAGGTGATGTAGCCTCCTTTTGATTGGAATATTGCAAATAGACTTCTATCACTAGTCATATGCCTAGAATAATTGCTATCAAGAAACCATACACAATTACTACTTTTGCTTCTAGGCATACCTGCACAATAGATCATTTCTTTATTTTTAGGACCCAAACTTGTAATTTGGGTTCATGAGGGTTAGTACAGACAAAGTTTGACTAATTTTGGTTCTAGATGAAGCATAAGAATGATAATAATCATTTAAACACCTATAAAAAGACTTCCTAGCAAAGTATGATTTTGAAAAATTCCTTGGAAAACTATTTTTCTTCTTTCTTCAATCAATGAGCCACATCATCTTTTCAAATCCCTATTTTTGTATTTCAAAGAATCAATCCCATAAAACATACTATCATTCTCATTTATCAATCTAGATTTTCTATATCAACACATCAAACTCAATGTTCAAAGTCTAACTTTCAAGTTTAAGTGAATCGTTCTCATTCACTAACTCATTTAAAGCACTTTTACATTCATCACTAAGCATAGAAGATTTGTGACACTTCAATTCATCAATTTCAACAACAAGGCTTGAAACTTATTTCAAAGAGTAATATTTTTGAAACATTCACTTTTAAATTCTTTTGCCATATCATCAAATGCATCTCTAAGCTTATCATAGGAAAGTTAATCAAATACCTCATTTGCAATGGCCATGAAACAAATATTTGCTGCATTACCCTTCTCACTTCTTTATCAAATGATGAAGAGCAAGCTGCCTCGTCACTCCAACTGGTTGTCGGTGCCTTCTTTTTGAATTTATTCTCCTTTTTATTGAGTGAACACTCTATCTAAATGTGATGGGCTTTTTACATTTGTAGCATAGAATATGATCTTTCCTCATTGTATTTTCATCATTCCCATTTCCATCTCTTTTGGTGAATTTCTTTTTACCACCATATCTTCTTTCCTTTCTCAAAATTTTCTTCACTTTCCTAGTGATGAATGCAACTTCTTCATCACTATCATCATCACTACCACTCTAAATTGTTGTTTTGAGAGGAACACCCTTTTCCTTCCTTGAGCCATCATCTTCCTTGTTAAGCTTGTGAGAGATCCCATGGGTTCATCAAGCTCCAAATGATCCAAGTATTGTGTCCCTTGAATTGTCATACACATTGCATCCCTCTAGATTAGAAAAGATATAAGAATTTCACTCACAAACTCCATGTTAGTGAATGATTTTCCAAGGAACTTCACTCCATTGAAGATGTTGGTGAATCTAGTGAATATTTTGGTGGTGGGCTCATCATTCTTCATCTTAGAAAGTTCATATTCATGCACCAATAGATTGATCCTTGCATCTTTCTCTATTTAGTCCGTTCATATGTCACCTCCAACTTATCACACATTTCCTTCACCAATTTACATGTGGAGATATGGTTGAACTCATTCAGATCTAAAGCATAAAAGAATAAATTTATGGCTCTAGAATTAAGTTGAACCTCCTTTGTTTCTTCCACATTCCACTCCCTTGTGTTTGTATACATTGAAACTCCTTCTTATAGAATATATGGCCTATAAAGCTCATGCACCATAGTCTTCGGCAGCTGAAAACTAACCTATTGAATGGAAATCATTTTCCAAGCCTTCCAATAGTTGTAGCTTCTTCCTTTGAAATATGGAGGCATATGAGTGAATTGGCCATCCCCAATGTTGATGCCAATAGTGGGAGGAACTTGAGATATTTTGAAAAACAAATGAACTAGAAGATAAAACAACAAAGACACCAAAGCTCTTATATCAAATATGATTTCAAGATGACGATGAATTGGACACTAGCACAAAACTTAAAAATTTTGACTAAAAACCAAAGAAGATTGTAAGTTTCAAGGATTTTGGTCTAAAAAATGTCTCAAAACAATTTGACAAACAATTGGAAGGAAATCATAGAGAAGTGCAAAAGATTGAGAAAAGAACTCTTAAAAGACATTGCACATATCTTCTACCAAACAACATAAAGATAAAAATAAAAAAAAACAACGAGTTTAAAATATTGGGAATTTTTGCATTAAATATGCACACAAGTATTTAAACAAAAGTTTGATACAATCAATTCATGAACAAGCCAAGCATGAAAGCAAAATCATAATGCCAAGAGAAAAGCATTTATGGAGGTTTGGTCAACCTACTTAGTACCTACTTCCTCTCTCTTAAAAATATTCTCTCCTTGAGTGCTCCATTAAACCTTGTTAGATTTTACACTCAAAGTAGATATAGTTCTTGAACACTCAAAATTGAGTACTCATAAAATCCAAATCTCTCTTATAATCAAATCCCTAGAGACATTTGATCTAGAAAAAGAATGAATGAGTGAAGAAATTGAAAGTTCCGCTCAAGAGTTTAGTACACAATTTATGAAACAATGAGAGAGGAAATTAATTCAAACAAAATGGAAGTAATTTTTGTTGCAATCCTTGTGCAGATATGGTTTAAGAGCTTAAACTTGAGCTTTAATTGCTTCCTTTGAGTTTCTTGCACTTCACTAGCCTTCAATCATCATCCAAGGCTTGATTTTATACTTGAATCCCAAACTAACTATTCTAAACTCTTTCCCTTTTGATTCAAAAATTAATTAGCTATTGGAGAGATGTCATTGCTTGATTGGATCCTTAAAGATTTTGGAGAGTCCTTAGCCTTGATTGGAGAAGCCAAATGGTTGTTCAAGAGTCTCTAATCTTATTAGAAGAGAAATCCCATTGGTTGGTATTTCCAAATGATGTTTGAGAGCCAATTACATGGGCCCACTTGGAAGTTAAGCTACATTTTTAATGAAATTTGAATTTTAAAATTAAAAATTGAATTTTTAAGTGTTGGGAGTCGAATCTAAGGTTGGGAGTTGACTCCTAGAATGTGAATCCTCTAGAGGGGGTCAAATCCTATCTAGGAGTTGACTCATTCAATGTCCAAAAAAAGGACATAAGAGTCCACTCCTAGGGTGGGAGTCGACTATTGGATGGGATCTACTCATGCTCAAAGCAACTTTGTTGGAGGGAATCAACTCCCAGATGGGAGTTGACTCTTAGAGTAGCAGCTCCTCTGGAGGAATTTAACTTAGGGAGTCGACTCCCAAGGTTGCAACTCCTTTATCATATTCAACTCCCAAGTCATCTCTTTTTCAAGAACGGTGTCATTTGGGAACAACATTTGTTGGATATTGGTTTCTCAAAACATTAAAAACATGCTTCTTGAAACAAATTTTGAACAAGCCTCCCTTCAAATATGAGTTGAACAGGTGTGAACTTTCTAATTTGGTGAAAAACTTGGAGCTCAAATAGGAAAGTCTACTACCTCGGGCAGCAAGTCATGCAACAAATTAGGAATTCAACCCAATTTATATATGGGATGGGATACAAGGCCTAGGGAGTCCTTCGAATTGTGTTTCACATGATAAAGAGAAAGTGCAAAGAGGAGCGAAAGACAGTGAGAAAGGTGGAGATACATCAGAGCATAAGATCAAGCACACCTCAACTATGTAAAAGAAGATTGAGTTTTGGGGGAAAAAAAGAGGCAGGGAACTTAGAACTCTCCAATCAAGGTTTTTATATAACATGCATAATGTTTTTATTGAAAAATAATAAATTTTTATAAGTTTTAAACATAGAGTTTTGCATGAGTTTGATTGAGATTTCCAATCACTTTTTTCATATATAATGGATCATGTTTTAGGTATTCAAATTTTTTAAGGCCACATGATCTTGGATTTTTATGCCACAGATATATTCACCATGAGAAATTGTTTGAGACATGTTTGATCTATGCGATTTTTGGGACTGCTATGCTATGTTACTATTACGGGTGTTTTTCCATAGTAATTTGCATCTTCTTTTAATGGGAAACTTTACAATTATATTGTTATTTGGATTCTTGATATTTTGATTTGAAAAAATATTAGTTGTTGTTATAATTTTGGTTGAGTTTTGGATGCATTTTGAATCATGATTTGAGATGAGCATGTTCACTGTTTTAGTCATTATTATGCTTTATGTTTTGGACATGACATTTTTTTAAAGTGGTAAGAATGATCAATAAAATATTTCATGTCCATCTCTCAAAATCCTTGATTTTAAGGAAAAGTTTTGAACATGTGTTCAAGCTCACTGCAATGCATATTTTAAAGCTTGAGAAACTTAATGATTTTGGGTACTATTGGACTCTAAATTTTCATGGATTATACTACTAACTAAATTAATATAAAATGGATCATTCCAATATTTATTATACAAGGAAAAATAGGTTGTTAAAGATGATTTTTTTAGTTGTGTTCTATTGGGATGTTTTCAGTCATGTTTTTGAGTAGTTTTTGTAGTATGTTTTAGACTCATCTTTAAAAAATAATTTCATCGTTATTAGAGGGGTACTTTCTGCTAAATCATCTATTTTTAAATATAAATGAACTTCAAGAAAATATTAGAACACAAAAAACAATATTCTCAAAAAACTTAAGAATTAACTACTATTTTACTTTATTTTGCATATGAATTGATTGTGGATTCTATCCTAATGGATTAATTCATCAAATAAGAATAATTTATCTTGGTTTTGATGAAATAAGAAACTCAAAATCACATTGTTTTAATAAAGAGTTTCGATGCCCTAAAATAGTCATTTTCATCCTAAACCTTAGAAAGTTACCAATATTTTTATTTTAGACTGTTATGTGAGAGAATCATGCTTTGTAGTTACTGGTTAGACTAAATAATAACAATTTAATTTTGATTTAGAGAGCATGATATTGAGGCATGAAAAAGTGAGTGTCTAAGAGATTTAAAGAACTATGTAAAAAAGTGAAGAGTATGGAATCTATGCGAGATTATTTAGAGCATATATTATACCTAAAAATTGGTATAGTTGAATTCTTGATTTGAGCATTATATCATGTGTAATTTTTTGTGGGAGAACATGTTACATTTGAAATATTTGTTATATAGCCTATGTGTGGCATGATGCCTTGCTTTTTATGGCAATTTGGTGACCATCACTTGTCTAGCTCAAAGTGTGAGCAAGGCTATTATACTTGTGATTTTATTTGACTCATGATAATTCATGAGTGAGAAGTACTAATGCACTAGGGTGATTTATTTGACTCATAAAATTTCATGAGTGAGTTGTGCTTTGTGATGATGTATTTGGGAGCTTACATGACTTATGGTAGCTATAAGAGGGCTTAAGACTTAGCATTATGCTAGGAGGATTGAGATTGGCTCTTGATCTCCGAAGAGAATACCAATCCATAATTCTAGACTACCATCGGAGTATGTATCAGGGGAAGACTATTTTCATTTTGATCTGGTGGCCATAACATCTGCACTCAAACATAATTGGGTGATGTGTTCCTTCTATGTGCATAGTGGCCTCTGTGTTTGTTGGACATGTGAGAGACATGACAATCATCCTTGAAGGTTTAGACCACTTGCCTATGTGGCTTATGGTAGGAGGCTCCTTTTCTATTTTGTGACTTGAACATTTGTCACATGTGAGACATCTTGTAAACTATTTGTGATACATCTTTGTGTTTATGATTACATGGAACTATTTAATGCAGTTATGATTATACTTGATGATTTTCCAAGCAATAATAGACTTGTTGAGAAACATGATTACCACTAGTTTCATAACTAGCCTAGAGATTTTCAATTGAGTGGTTGTACTCACCCCCAAAACATTTCAGGTGAAAGTTTTGAGGAGGAGACTCAACTTGTTGAAGAAAGGAGACAAGTAGTAAAGAAGAATTTAAAGTGCAAGGAGATGAATTTTAGAGAATTAGCTTTAGTTGTATTGCTTTATTTTGTTTTTAAGGATATTGTTGATGGACATGTAATAAGGTTTAATTCTATTTCATGTTTGAATTATGGATTATTGGTTGTTGCCTCTATGACCAACGAGTCCTGTTTATGTCTCTTTCAATTCAATAGTTATTTTACTTAAATATATATGAAGATTTTGTAAACAACACTAGGCTTGAAGAAATGGTTCTAAACTCTATTACATAGTATGTTTTTCAAAATTTTTAAAAAAATGGAAATTTTTTGCCATTTTCTAAAAAGAATTGTGAAAACTACTTCTAAAAAACTTGGGTCATCACACTCCAAGTGATTGTTTTTTATCTTTCCTTCAAATTAGGCATTCACAACCACTTCAAACATGTTAGTTATTAAATTTTGGTTTCTTTATCATCAAAATTAGAGAGAGAGAGAGAGAGAGAGAGAGAGAGAGAGAGAGAGAGAGAGAGAGAGAGAGAGAGAGAGCAAGATAACAAAATTATTACTCTTTTAACTATTCTCTTTCTTGTAATACAATTTTTCTTTTTAAAATTTACAATGTTGACTATCGAATGCTGGTATAATTCCATTTTCTATAATATCATTACTCTTTAGTTTGTTTAATCTCTTATCTTTTTGCTACCTCACACTCTTCTCTCTCCCCTAGACAATTCAAGTTCTAATTCATTGTTCAAGTAATTTCACACATGTGCTTTGTGAGGAATGTCGGTGTAAAGGGCAACTACACCCTAAGAGCGTGCAACTTCTCCCATTTTGTATAATGGCCCTATTGAACTATTGACCTATATAATTTATCAAACTCCTCTAACCTTGGATATCTACTTTTACAAAAGTCATGCCAAAAGGAAACCAATAGTATCTAAGAAATGACATTTTGTATCATTGAACATAAATAGTCGCTTTTGAAGTGCTTCTAGCTATCCATGTCTAACAACAAAAATCACAATTTCTTGGGAGCTAGACATGCACTTTTATGACCTTTCCACTAGTAGATATCCAAGGTTAGGAGAGTCAAATGAACATCATGGATTAATGGTATAGTGGAGCCCACTATACAAAAGTGGAGGATTGCAGCTCATGAGGTGCCACCATGCTTTATGCTAGAATTGCTCTTGCTTTATTCCACAAATATTTTTATTTTTGTAATAATTTATTTCATCTTAATTCAAATTTTGATGACAAATAGAATTTCAAATATATTTATTGCCTTGCACATAAGTCAATATAGCCCAGTGGTTAAGCTAAGGTGCCTCTCTATTAAATGGATCACAAGTTTGAGATAGTGCTCGCATCCCTTTAGGGGATACAAGAAAAGGGTGTTTGCCCATTGACGACCAGATAGACGATGAGTGGGTAGGAATTCCAAAGATACATTTGGGAAGTGTGTATATATAAAGGCCTATAGGGCGCATCACTTACAAATACATACATACATACATACATACATACATACATACATACATACATACATACATACATACATACATACATACATACATACATACATACATACATACATCGCTTAGGCAATTGGCTAGTAAATCTAAACCAATTGGATGGTTATGGTTGTCTTGTGAATCAAACTATGGAAGCATGAGATGGAAATCTAGTGGATGAATGTTAGGAATAGTTGTTGGTAAATTAAATGGGGCTGTTGGGATGAGAGCAACAATCATGTATAAAACTATTCTAGGATAGTGAAAATTTTCCCACCTTAAAACATAGATAAAGTAGCCTTAGAAGCATTTGTTTGATCTCAATAATTTCCTCTACATGATACATAAATTCAAGTAAGATTTTGATAGGTTATTTATCTTAGATGACATGGGTTTTTAAATGCATTTTTAAATATAAAAGAATTTACATAGCAAGATTGATCTCTATTGAAAACCATTTTAGAAAATCAAATAACAGCAAAAGATTTTTTATTTTTTTTTAAATTCATTCATAAAAAACCCAAGTGTCATTTCTCATTTCTCAAAACAAGGATTTTTAATGAAATGAGCACTACATTTCTACCAAAAATTTCATAGAGTTTTCTCTATTTTTCGAACAGAAGACATTTAACACATCATGTGAAGTACCTAATAAACATTTATTTAAATCTTAAAACATGACTAAAGACTCTGCCTCCTTTTCAAATACATTTGACAATCTTCAAGACTTATCAAACATAGCCCAATTACAATTCAAATCACACATAAATCCAAATATTACCTAATAGTGAAAATAATTTGAGTTTCTTAATGATTACTTTAAATTACAATCTTCAAGACTTATCAGACATAGCCCAATTAAGAAACTCTAAATTACCTCACTATTTATCCTCTTTAATCAACAAATGGTCTTCTTAGAATCTTAATCTCCTTCCTAATTCTTTTTGAGCTGACCTGTGTTAAAAATGATAGGGTGAATATACAACATACTCTATAGATAACCCAATACAAAAAAAACCAAAATCACAAAATACACATACAATGATTTGAAGAAAGGTTTTCCTAATGATAAAATCACATGGCCACAAGCCATCACTTGGAATGCATCATAAGCACACATATGTATGCATATGCATGTATGTATGTATGTACATCATCCACAAAACCCGCACCATACTTGAAAAATCAAGTAACTTATGATTACTTTAAAATTTAGAGTAGTAATCAAGTAAACTACATGTCGGTCATTTCAAACCACTAATAACTTCATTACTGTGGACACATATACCTCGACTATTTTATCAACCAAATGTATTGTACTTTAAATAACTAGCTCATCATGTAAAAACAAATCATGGATAGTAAAACAAATACCACAAAATGTCTTTTAACAACACATGTCAGGTAGATAAACCATATAGGGAAAATCACCAAGTTGTTTTGTGCTTATGCAAGGTGACTAACCAATAGACCTTGTGCACACAGCAAAGCGGACTTAGCCAAATGTCCCTTTGCAACATATGCTAGAGGACTAACCAATGATCCCTTTACAACACATGCAAGTAGACTAACTAATGGTCCATTTGCAACACACGTAACAAACTAACCAACGGTCTATTTGCAGCACATGCAAACTAACCAATGTACATGCATCATTTATAAGAATGTTAGATAAGGAACATATGATAAATCATGGATCTGCATGAAAATCATATACACTCAAATAACACACACATTTATCAAATCATGAGTATAATCAACCATTCTAACCCGGTAATAGTTCACAAGCTATTTCCTCATTTTGAAGTTCATTTTGAAGCTATCAACATGTCTTGTCTTCAGCTCATATTGTCGATTTAATTCTCAATTTAGATCTAACATCACCCAGAACAATACAACCAAGTACCATAATTCAATTCAATTTTAAACTCCATACTACTATCATGTTTACTCATAAGCTTCTAAAGTTCCTAATCTTATTATTTAATTAGAAACTTACATTATAGAGTATCATTGAATACAATATACATTCGCTTAAAAAATGACTTCCATCAAGCCGACTTTGAAAGACTATGAATTTTAAAGTCATTTAAATAAACCACTTCAAAAGTGCCAAACTTTTGAAGTTGTTTATCCCTAAATGACTGGAAAAGTTCCATCACTTTTGAAGTTGTTTAGCATTAAACAACTTCAAAGTGCCCAACTTTTGAAGTCGTTTAACCTTAAATCACTTCAAAAGTGCCCATATTTTTACGTTTTTTAGGGATAAATTACTTCAAAAGTCATGTAATTTTGAAGTCAAAAATAGCTAAACAACTCTAAATGACTTTAAAAAAAAAAAAAGATACTTTTGATAAACGACTTCAAAAGTACCTCTCTTTTTTTTTCATTTTTCACATTTCGATCACTAACACCTATATGCATATAACACCTCCTATATACAATCAATATCACTACCTCCTGTTACATATAACACATTTCTTACAATCTTTATACACATGAAAAACAAACATACATTCACTTCCACATTGAATACAAATTATTCCAATTCATCATTATACATCCACATCTATCTTAAAAATACTCCATAAAAGAAACCACAATACATTCATTCACTACAATATCCACATTCACTTATATTCACTTCCACATTTGGGTACAAAAAATCCAAATTCATCATTAGCCATCCACATCTATCTTGAAAATACTTCATAAAAGTCACCCCAACACAAGCAATCATTGTAAGCTCAAAATTCACTTCATCCATACTCATTTACTCCCACACTCTCTACTCATTCATCACTTAATATATATATATATATATATATTTCAAAGAAAATAATGAAAAATAAAAGAACACATACAAGTGAATGAAAAAAATACTTATTTATGTATTTTACACATGTAGTTACTCTAAATGTCCTAATTGAAACTCAGCCCATTCACTTTGTATTTTGTTGAGGTTTAGTAACTCTTTTTATTTACCCACTCAAAAAGCACAACAGCCTGTAATACAATATATTTAATTTAGGTCACATTCATTTAGCTAGATCCATAAAAATTTATGGAAAAATATAATCTTATGCAAAGTAAAAAGTGTCTTACCTTTCTTAATTGGAAGGCAGCAATACTATCGAATATTAGGGTCCTCATGTATCTCAACATATAGTACCTGCACTCTCAATCAAACTGTTGTCTAGAGCACTGTGCAACAAGGACAACAAAAAGAATCCATAAATAAAAATTGTAATATTTTAAGTTTAATTAGTGGTAATATAGAGTAATTAATTGCTTTATATACCTTGACATTCCTCCAAATGAGTTTCGGTGGTTGTAGAATCTCAGTCATATTAGCCCATTTGTACCATACTCTACAACTTTAAATTTCAAATTCATTATCGATGAATAAAAAATTATTTATCTACACATAATACATGAAAAGAATAAAAGCTTATTTATTTATAATTTCTATGAGGGCAAGATGGATGTGCGATCCACAAGAATTAAAAAAGAAGCTTGCCCACCATGCAAATCCAAAACAAGCAGTATCTAGTGAGTCCCATATAGTCAATCATATTAATTGTAATTATATTTGACAATCCCGAAGTATAGAATAAGTTGGTAAGAAAACAAGAAAATTAAAACTTACCCACTATTGTAGGAAATCATAAAGTTGTATCCCTCAAAGCATCAGAAGAAGCCTAGTAAAATATCATTAACACGCCTCTCTATTGGTCATTACTCCATTGCTCCACAAATGATGCTGGGGTCAAGGAATGTAATGTCATCCTCAAAAAGGCTAGTTGCATCATTCAAGAAGCAGCATAAATACCATGAAAATTTAACATGTAATGTCAAATATTTTATAGGCGTCAAATATTTTATAGGCAAACAATGTGATGGTGCTCGAGTTGATCCCATAGGCAAACTTATAATAGGTTCCCTACCATAAGTGGCACTTCAACAATGTCCTCAAAAAGCATTCCCTCCTTGATTTGTACGAGCTTGATTGCCCTATCTTCATTAATGAGACTGTAGATTAACCTTAGGGATCGAGGGTTGTTAGGTGAGACTTCCAAACAATCATTAGATGGTTATTGCAAAAGATGTAAAAAAATTTGGCCAAATAATATTAATCAATGATGAGGATCTAATTTACGATGATAAAAAAGAAAAAAAAAAATAGAACATATATACAAGTACCTATTCCATTGATGCAACATTAGGTGATGTTGTGATGGCGAGCAACCTCAACAGTGCATGTTGTTGCTAATTAATGCTATAAAGTTAATAAACAATTAAATAGAGGTCTCTTGCTAAAAATTATTGATGAGGAAGGTAGTATGATAAGATACATACCATGGACTCTATTGAAATGACTAGTGCCTCTGGCCAAGCAACGTGATATGCAACTGCTACCCAGTAGTTATAATATTTTACATTTCTAAAGGGAATGGTAAGCTGGCATTAGCTTCCAAAGCCATGGAAATGGACACTCGCTTAGTATGTGGTGGCATACTAATTGCGTGCAAAATGGTTGATTCATGCTCATAGCAAGAACTAACTGCCATGATGTTTAGACAGAAATCTAGGGCCAACAAGCATTGACCCACTTGCAAATTAGATATACAATAAAGAGGTTGAGATAAAGAATTATTACATAAGGACAATGAAGCATTTTAGTTTTGAGAATTAGTTGGAGAATTGCAGCTAGCATTTGATGGAGGTACAAGGGCGTTACGAGAATTATGTGTAGGAGATTGAGAAACTATCATCAAACTTCCTTCATGCAACTGTTTAAATATATCCATTTTTATTTTCTCAACCAAATCATTGTAAGCCTCATGACCTTCAACAATAGGTAAACCTTTAACCAAAGAATTTAGAAGGAATAACACCGTGCCCCATGCCCCTAACTTGACTAAGGTGGTCCTTTTTATTGCCCATAGCCCTATATAGAATGTCCTCGTTTATAAAAGTGCCGCTTAGAGTTCCTGTACTTGTGCTTTCTTACATAAAATGTCCTACACAATTTAATTAGAAAGACATGATCATGTCATCCTATTAATTATATAAAATTGATAGATTGGTAGAACCACTTACAATGTGAGAAGCAATTTGTGCATTATTTTTATCTGAGAACGTTTGGTCAGTACAACCCATCGAATGCGCCATCTTCCAGAGGAGGGAGCAATCAATGGATTTCGTAGTCCCAACTTTCTTTTTCTATCAAACATGATACTATAGTTAGAGAATAAAATTTATATAACTATAGTAGCATTAATTTGAAAGGGATAAATTGTCACAAATTCTTTTTTCGTGCTCTTGTAAACGAAGGTAGCCCAACCTCGACAGGTGGTGTTGAATATTAGTTTCATGCAGCTTTCTTTTTCTTACACTCTTTGCATGCACATTGGTACACATGTAATCAAGTGCAATAATTGGATGCTAGCTATAATTAATTAAATGAAATATCATTCCTGCACATACCTCAAATTCAACGAAGGTGCGATTCTGTACAAATGTGTTCCACATGTCCTGGTCAATGATGTTAGAGTAAATGGAAGGCACTGTATACATCCTCGACGGATTGTTGACATATGAAGCCATGGAATTTCAAACAAGGTAGTTCTTCCATTTTCTCCATTGCTCACCAGCTCCTTGTAAAGCTAGTGTCTTCTTTTGCTTAAGCACATCAAATGCAGTCTGCAAAGTACATAGAAAATTATTATTTTTGAAAATAAAGTATGTTATGAATTATATAATACATGTTATTAATGTTTACCTACCTTCACCATTTTCCATATTGAATCTTTTGTTGAGGATGGTACAAGTCTCCAATCATCAATTTTGATATTAACCATGCATCTTACTGTGGAGAAGAGAAATCTGATATAAGAGTTCTCCCCTATCTCTTGCCTCCTACTATTGTATTAGATAGTTTTTTTAATTCCCTTCAACTTTCTCTTGATAACCTTTTCCATTGGTGTTCACCCTCTGCCCTTCTCTTTTGGGTAGTGCTAATGTTGGCCTCTTGTTTGTACTCTTCATTCTACCCATATTCTTGATTTTGATATCGTTCTTGTTCCATCATTACTACACATAACAAGAGTACAATGACACTAGAAAAGGACATTTGAAAAAACCAAAACAATATGACATAGGTGGCAAACAAACTGAAAGAAAATCAAATAAACATTCATGAAAATAAAAACTTTCTAAGTATAGATATTTCTAAAAGTTAAACTTTCCTAAAACTAAACCTAAAAACTAAGAAAACTATTATGATGATGCAACAACTTTAAGCAATGTTAACTTGCATGATTCTAGCCGTCACATAGCACATGTATATACACATTCATTTTCACTCATATAAACATAACTAAAACAATTTAGCTTTATGTAAGTAACTAGTAGCATTCGACAATCAAGAGATACATCTTAAAGCAAGTAGACTTGCATGTGTGTCTTATTGCATCTTGTTCATTCCCATTTCTAGAAACATATTATAAGTCATTATTATCAAAGTGATCAAGCGTGCACTTGGACAACCTATTGATTAGTTTTGGGAGTTTTAGGTAGATTGGTTAATGGTTCTAGTCTACTCTAAGCCAAGTGTAAAATGCCTTCCATTTTGGCTGAAATCATGCAAATATGATCTCATGCACAATATAGCCATGTAAAAACAACTCTCACAAGGGTTGAATTATTAAGGATTCCACATTCCTAGTTATTTCATAAATCATGAAGTCTGTGTAATTTCCAAAACATTTTCATATACAAGTTTTGAATTTGATGGTAAAACAACATAGCATTCCAAACTGATAACTTGCATGAAATACAAGTATACTAACTGCATAAATCAAAAATCTCAAAATCCCAATTTTAAACATTTTCAAACATGATAGAGTAGTCGTTAATAGTTTTCATGCTTCACAAAAGCATACCAGTGTTAAAACTACTTACCTCCTTTGACGTGCTCCTTGATTTAGTTATATCTCTTCTTCTACTCACTTATCAATCAACCTTCTCTGTTAATGTTCTAAAGTTCTTGTCAATATTGAATCATATATCATTAAGTACATAAGAAATCTATTTTGAGTGTATCTTTACTTAATCAAGGTCAACGTGGCAATGGTGGCATCTAATCACTTATTAGGCTTGCCCATGTCCCTATTCATTTACTATCCAATTAGATGGCAAGGTCAATCAATCAAAGTCCATCTAGATTTTTTTTAATTTCTATATATACTAGTTAATTCAGCATTCCAGAACTCATCAGTGCTATCTGATCGTTGATCAAATGTCAATAAATAATGTTTCCATAGTAATTAATCAGACGGGTAAGTTGACCGATCAATTTCTTAGCCTAGATTGACAATCTCAGTCAAATTCGAGCCATATTCATTAATTTACATATTTCTAATCACTATTAGGAATTTAATGGTTAGATTATCATAAAAACCTAAATCTAGTATGGACCATACAGATCTAGCTCAAAATTTTCAAATCGTGAGTTGGGTTTAACATGTTGTACTTAATTTGTAGTTTTTTTACCATTGACATTACTAAAGGAGGTGATTTTCAATACTAGATGGTCCATAGTCGTTGGGTATTCTCCCCAAAAATCCCATTGAGGATGCCCGATTGTGAAATCTCCAAAAGGGCTCTTGCTCTTATGGACATGCCGTTGAAGATGTTGTCATTTCCTAGCCCTCGTTCTTTTTTCCTTCGTCATTGATGTGATAGGATTCTCTGATGCGTGGCCTCTCACTCCTCTCTCTCTCTCTCTCTCTCTCTCTCTCTCTCTCTCTCTCTCTCTCTCTCTCTCTCTCTCTCTCTCTCTCTCTCTCTCTCTCTCTCTCTCTCTCGGATTGAGAATAGACCAAATTGTCTATTCATAAATCTTTATTAAGGGGAGGGGTGTTTATATCAAATCAGCCCCTACCTTTCCTTAAGTAATGTTTTTTTAAGAATATATATACTATATAATTTCTTAGTTGATTCTCTTATAGGGAGGGGTGCCAATATCAAAATGGCCCCTTCTTTTTAAATAAAAGCAAATTTTTTAATATATTTATTTACTTTAGTTATTTATTAGTTTCTTTTTTGAAAATATTAAAATTACAATTATAATATTTTTAATATTTATACATTATATATAGTTAATTACAGTAAAAAAGATATGAATGCTACTCAAATCTTGAATTCCAAAAAGTGGGACCCACTAAGTAAAATTACTAAATTTCCCTTTTTGAGAAAAATCAAAACTTATTCTTCACAATTTTGATTTCAGCAGACTTAGTGTGATTGGAATTATTTTTCCTAGTAAAATACTAAAATTGAAATTTTAACACTCGATTTAATGTCTATAAAAAATTTACTTTCTAAAACTCTAAAAATTGAAATTTTCAATATTATTCTCTTTTCACTATGATTTTACATAATTCAAAATTTTTGTAAATTACTATTTAAAGATCAAAGATGTTACATTATCATTAGTGTAATATTGGTTTGTCGTTCTTGGTGGTCATATCCATAATTTTCTTACTATCTAAGGTTACTGTTTTAACTATGACAATGGGTACTATGAAGATAGTCTAATCTATTTCATTACTAGATTAGAAATTTTTGATCTAATGTATATCAATTTTGGATCAAGGAACTTACTCATATATCAATTCACGATTAAGCATCACAAATACTATTTTCACTATTTTTTCATCATCACGACCATGCAAAAATTCTTCAAATATGCACACACACACACACACACACACACACACACACACACACAAACAAAGAGATATTAACCAACACTCAAAAATCGATGTCAAATGCAAATATGTATGTGTATATATTTACATGAGACAATCAAATGAAACCAATTTTTATCATAATCAGTATTGATTCATGCATTCTTTGTACACACATATACATAAACACGTGAACAAGGAAATCAAAGTATTTTTTCGAATAACTCTCTCATTTATCATTCTTTTATTACAGCAAACAAATGTATTTATTTCGAACAATAAAATTGATTTTTTGTGAGAGTCAATGTTGATTCACACATTGTTATACATAATAAATACAAGAATATTCAAAAGAATTTAAATTTCCAAATAAGTCTATATCTAACATTTTATAGCTTAATTAAGTTTAATAGTTAACAAATTTTCACAAAATTTTCTAATTTATTATTTTCACAAAATGAAAATTGAAGTTTGAAGCAATTAGTTAGGTGAAGGATTTACTTGGATTGCCCCAATTCAATGTTAAATAGATTGCCCAATAGTTTATTATGGTCTAGCTTAGTATTATAGAGCGATTTTATACTCAAAGTGTTCACGTCTAAGCTTAAGATCATGATCAGACAATCAAATATTTTGATTTGATATGATCCATTAATTTTGAGTAATCAGATATGTTATTCAGGGTTAAAACTCAATGATCAGAAATCTAGCAAGGTTGTTGGAGTTCTGAACATTGACCTATCAATATGCATAGTTATAAATCAATGATCCTCATTTAATCCATCAGATTTTCCTAGTCCGGATCTTTGAAATTTTTGATTCATTCTATTAATTTAGGAATGGGGAATACAATGTCAAATAATTGATTAAGCATTATTGGATACTGTTTCACAAATCCAATGGCTGAGATTGTCCATTAGTTTTAAGCTTAGATCGACAATCTTAGTCAAATCTGATAGAGACTTGCTTAGACATGAAAAAAGTAGGTTGGGCATTTTATCAAAGTAGATATAAAAGAATAATAGGTATTTAAATTAACTAAATTACATGCATGCATACATATGAAAATTTTCAATTAATAATGACAAAAGAAGCAAAATATGATAGATACAAAAAGAAATTATAATTATTTAAATGGTTGAGGATAGCTACAAATCAGAGTACCACTTTTAAAGTCGTTTAAAGCAAATGACTTTAAAATAAGTCGTTTGCAAAAGTAATGACTTTGAAAGTCGTTTACACCAAAAGGCTTCCAAAGTCTATGATTTTTAAAGTTATTTTTATCAAACGACTTTAAAAATAAATATATGTTCACTTCAAATTTATATATTTGATATTAGTACTTTACAATATCTTACATAAATACACAATGAAATTGATTTTTTATGAGACTAAGCATTGATTCATGCATTCTTTACACACACAAACAAACACGTGAACCAGGAAATCAAAGTATTTTTTATTAGATCCAATGTTACATATATCAAATATGACATATTATTATATCTTATTAAGACAATATCATGGCTTACTTACTGTGATAACCCAAAATTTAAAAGCTTATTTTATGCATTTTTTACTACAAAAAAGGGGGAAAATAGAAGTTTATGAATGATCTTCTCATAGAATCCAAATAAAGTGTTGAAACACTAATAATTGGATTATACTCGAAAAATGGAATCCAACAACACTAAAAATGGAGTTCAAATGAAAAGGTTACATAGTTTTTAAGTATAAGGGTATTCTAATAATTTTACAAATAACCCATTTATATGTTTCAAAATATAGAAAGGTCAAAATTAGAAGGGGGCCATTTTTTTATAAAACCCCCCTCCCGTCTTCGACTCCTTCACCAAAGAAACAAGTCAGTGATCGCACCTGCCTGTGAGGAAGGTAGATCACCAATGATAAAAGACCCCTTTCCTTTCCCCATCATGTTACCCTTTCCTCCCCAGACTCCACCTCTTTCCCCTCTCCTTTTCCCCTTCTACTACCTCTGGCTAACTCCCTTTTCTCCATCTACAATGACTTGACAACCTGGCAAGCACAAAATGCATCTGCACCCACTGGAGTAGCCAAATTTTCTCCTCCTCCAACAATCATAGGTACCTCAGCTCTCCTCCCTTCTCCCTCCTTTTTCCTTTTCTAGAATTTTCCCTTAGATCCAGGCCGGATCTGCTCTCATCAGCTGGCAAATCACCAGCAAAAACAAATCTAGTGGATCTGATTTGGTACCCACTCAAGGACAATTCAAATGGAATATCTGAGCCATCTGATGAGTTCGTGGGACCCCAAAACCCTACAAACCAAAAAATTAAAATTTTGAATGATCTTGGATGTTGTTCAGAGATTGAAATGATCAGATGATCTAGATCAGACCATCTCATCCCTATCGACCTGATCGGTGACTAGGACGCCCTTGGTGATGCAACACGGAGATGCACCATCTAGATGCATCCCTATGCATGCACTCATGTGTAGAGCAATTGCAGTTCTATGGGGACATCGCTACATTCTCGAAACCGAGATACTCCTTGGTGTGTTTCTATCACCAAGATGCACTAGAACGTCCTAAAGCGTGGGTTCTGCTCCAATGCATCTTGATGATGTCGTTTCTGATCTATTCCATCCCAAATTTAAATCTAAACCATTGAAAAAGATCTAAAAAACAAAATCTTTAATTCAAAAGGCTATACAAGTCTGACTTAGTATCAAAAAGGTTTTGTTGGATTTGTCTTAATGACACGAACCTAATTATACAGTAAAATTTAAGATCATCATCATCATCATCAAGACCTTATCCCAATTAGGGGTCGGCCACATGAATCTTATTCCTCCATTCCACTCTATTAAATACCATGGCTTCATTTAGTCCCAAAGTTTTTAAATCTTTCCTCACCACTTCTATCCACGTTCTTTTGGGCCTTCCCCTTGCCCTTTTAGAACCTTCAACTTGTATTGCCTCACTCCTTCTAACTGGTGCCGTTGTTGGCCTCCTTTGAACATGTCCAAACCATCTAAGTCTAATCTCCCTCATCTTGTTACCTATTGGTGCTATCCCTAAATTTCTTCTAATATTTTCATTTCTAATTCTATCCTTTCTTGTCTTACCACTCATCCATCTCAACATCCTCATTTCTCGCAACACTCACCTCATGAGTATGATGTTCCTTAACCGCCCAACACTCGATCCATAGAGCATGGCCTTCGGCCTTATAGCCATCCTATAGAATTTTCCCTTTAGTTTGAGTGGCACCCGCCGATCACATAAAACCCCGATGCACATCTCCATTTGTTCCAACCCGCTGGATTCTCTCGGGTAACCTCCCTCTCAATCTCTCCACTCTCATGGATCAATGATCCTAAGTACTCCAAGTGGTCTCTCATGGGGACCTCTTGCTATCAATCTTGACCGGTGCTCCACTCCTACTCTCCTTGCTAAAATTACATTCCATATATTCTCCGTCTTAGTTCGGCTAATTTTAAATCCTTTCGATTCTATCGCTTCTCTCCATAGCTCTAGCTTTATGTTGACACCCTCCCTTTGTCTCATCAAGTAGACTATATCGTCTCGCAAATAGCATGCACCAGTGGAATCTCCTCATGCGTATGTTTTGTTAACTCATCCATAACTAATGTGAAAAGGTATGGACTTAATGCCGATCCTTGGTGCAATCCGACAAAGGACAGAAAATCACTACCACGCCACTAGTGGTCTTAACATTTGTTACCGGCTTCCTAATACATATCCTTAATTATGTCTATATACACCCTTGAAACCCCTTTAACACCTAACACCCTCCATATTAACTCTCTAGGGACTCTATCATAAGCCTTCTAAGTCAATAAAGACCATGTGTAGGTCTTTTTCTCCTCTCCCTATATTTCTTACTAATTGTCTTAGTAAGAAAATAGCCTTCCATGGTAGACCTCCTGTGCATGAAACCAAACTGATTCTCCGATACACTTGTTTCATGTCGTAGCCTCTTCTCAATGACTCTTTCAAAAAGTTTCATGGTGTGGCTCATAAGTTTGATCCTCGATAATTAGTGCAGCTCGAATGTCTCCTTTATTCTTATAGATTGGTACAATAGAGCTTTTCCTCCACTCATCGCATTTTCTTTGATTTTATAATCTTGTTAAACAACTTGGTCAACCAAACTACCCCAATATCTCCCATATGCTTCCAAACCTCTATCGTATACCATCGTGCCCCATGGCCTTTCCCCGATTTCATCTTTCTCAAGGCCTCTTTTACTTCAAGCATTTTAATCCTACGTTCATATCTATAATATCCAAGGTTATTTAGATTTATAGTATTTTCAATTCCTCTATTCTCGTGGCCATTGTCATTTAGCAATTTTTGGAAGTAGATTTCCCACCTTTGTTTGATCTCGCCTTTGACTAATACCCTTTGATCATCGCTTCTAATGCACCTAACATGCTCTAAGTCCTTACTCTTCCGTTTCTCTTATCTTTGCAAGTTTAAACACATCCTTCTCACCTTCTCTTGTTCCTAGTCTATTGTAGAGCTCATCATATGCTTTAAGTTTAGCCTCACTTACTATTCTCTTAGCAATGTTTTTAGTATTCTTATATTGTTCATAGTTTTCATTATTTCTAATCTTCTACCATGCTTTAAAATGCATCCGTTTTTCTTTAATAACTTTTTTGCACTGCTTTCATTCCACCACCATGTTTCCTTTGTTAATAGCCTTTACCTTTTTGGGGATACTCCTAAGACATCATTTTCCACTTTCTTAATGGACTCACGCATATTAGTCCACATGGTATTTACTTCTATTTCGTAGTTCCAATTTCCTTCTACCATCAACTTATTTTTTTAATGAGGTTATTTTCTCTCCTTTTAAGTTCCACCACTTAGTTTTTGGATGTGTATTAAGTTCATTTTTTCCTCCATATTTTGGTATGAATATCCATAACCATTAACCTATGTTGTGAGGTTAAACTCTTACTGAGTATCACCTTACAATCCTTACATATGGATTGTTTATTATTCCTAAGTAGAAAAAAGTCTATTTGACTTTTATGAAGTCCACTTTTAAAGGTTATTAAGTGTTCATCCCTCTTCTTAAAGTGTCTATTTGCAATGGATAGGTTATATGACAAAGCAAAATCGAGGATATTCTCCCCCATCTCAAGCTTGCTCACCTATACCATACCTCCGTGTATTCTATCATATCCTTCCTTATCTTTTCCTACATGGCCATTTAAGTCCGCTCCTATAATATTCCCTCGTGTTGGGAATTTCTTGCATGACTCCCTCCATATCTTCCCAAAACTCGTCTCTTAATTATATCTGTCACTCTACTATGGTGCATATGCACTTATAATATTTATAATCTCTCCTAGAATCATTTTTATTATTATTATTCTATCACCGATTATTTTAACGTCCACAACTTTATCCTTTAATTCCTTATCCACTATTATTCCTACGCCATTTCTATTATTTTCCTTTCCTACGCACTACAATTTATACCCATCTATTTCTCTAGCTTTACCTTTCCACTTGGCTTTCGATACAAGCGATGTTGACTCTCCTACGTTTTATCGTGTCTACTAACTCCAAACTCTTACCTCACAATGTCCCTATATTCCATGTAGCGATGCGAATCTTATGATTTGGAGATTCCCTATTTACTATCGCCTTTCTCGACCTCCATGGTATGAACCCATGTCCACTTTTTCACCGCACCCTGGTTCTCGATGCAAGGCCGCGTCCCGAGGGACGCTCAGCCCTCTTGCCCATTTTTCACTACACCCGGATCCGATGTAGCGCGTCACTTCCGGAGAACGCCCTAGCAACCCTTGCCTATTTTTCACCGCATCCGGATCCGATGCAACGCGTCGCTATGGGGAACGCCTCTAGCTTGAGCGAATTTCAGATTTCGATTCATGTCATGTTGGGGTTGCCATAGTTTTAAAAGCCGAAGATGATTTTCATTAAAATCATGAAAATCATTACAATCATTAAAATCATCAAATTCTCACCCCGTCGGTTACCGCTACCCGACGCAAGGGTGGCCATATTTTTGCCGAAGATGATTTTCATTTCTCCTCACAAACTAATATACAAATGTATATTTATTTGTAAGAAAGAAATAATAGAATCATCTTCAACTTCCCGCTTGCCTACCAAGCACGATACAAGGGTTGCCATCTTTTAAGAAGCTGGAGATGATTCTCATTTCTTCCTCACAAACTAATATACAAATGCATATTCATTTGTAAGAAAGAAATAATAGAATCATCTTCACCTTCCCTATTTACTGCACTGACGCAAGACCCTCCTCCTTTTTATCCTGGCTGGGACCCATTAAGGAGTTACAGTAAAATTTAAGATCAGAGGACATTTTTAACTGAACATGACCTAGAAACTATAAAAATTTCACGGATCTATTAGATTAAAGATGATCATACCCCAAGAAGTGATCAATTGGATAATGTAGTAGACCAATATGCATGGATTAACCTTGAATTAATGACATCAATTCTTGAACCATGGATCTGGGAAATCAAAATTGGATCTAACCATCCACCATCATCTAGCCTATGATCTATCACTTAATATCTGACTTGTGATCAAATCAACAAACTCCCACATGATCCAAATACTAATCAATCACTATAACTCATATTTGCAACCGAGCTGACCTTTTCATGGCGATCCAACTGTCAATCGGCCACTAGATACTAGATCTGCAACTAATCCATCCTTTTAAGATGATCTAACCCATGATCAACTACCTAACACCTTGATCTGCCACCAATTTGAGCTTCCATTTAGATTTGACCATAGATCTAGCACTTGATATGAGTTGTTCATTCTTGAATTTTTCTATGAAAGGAGATCCAACCTGATCAAGCCATGTTAGACATAACATCAATTATGGTTTAAGTGATCATAGGTAAGACCACTACCAACTCTTATTTAAATTAGTTAAATTGCATTTTATCTTATTTATGGCTAATAAATTATAAAAAATTTGGAAAATAAAAAAGATTAGAATGCATTAAACCTTAATAAGAATAATTAAACTATTTATGTTAGTATTTAGATTAATCTTCCAGTTAGATTGTTCTGATGACCTTACATTTGAAGATCTGATGCTAGGGTGACTTGGAACTATAGATTTAACCCATCAGAATTCAACCTAACCATCAAATCAATAAATCAAACATTGAGATATGAAATAAACTATCTATAAGTTAGAGATTAACAGGAATTGAGGACAATTAGATGATCTAGAAGGTTGATCTTCAATCAGTGACCAAGATTCAACATTACAACAAAAATAAAAGAGGAATACGTATGATCATAAAGTGGTAAAAGTAGGATTACCATGTTGAAGGTGATCAAAGACTAATAAGTCATAATTAAGAAATCATAAGTAAGATAAATGACATTGTAATGTACATGTGTTGACAGAGATGCTGATTGGTGTGAACTAAGCTTATTGAGCACTCCGAGGATTGGTATAACTGTGTTCGATGTAGGTAGTTTTAACATCTATTTGCCATTGGGACTTTGAGCATATCATCTGCTTTACTAAGATGTGTAGATTTTAAATAATGAAATCATTTGATTATCATGCTTTCGATTTGAGGCTACTTGGCTATCATAAAAGTCGTATTTTGTCATGTTGCAATATTTGAAATAAGACATGTGATTTATAGATATGTACTTTCATAACCATCATGCACAATTTTATATGGAAAATGAAAATAATGTTGCTCATTCTATTACGCGTAGTTGTGTGTTTTTAAAAGAAACAATTATACTTGAAATTACATCAATCCCATGATTTGAGATGAGTCAAGGAAATGCATGGTTTTGAGTGAGAAATACAATATATGATTTAACAGCATTTGGATTGAGATATATATATATATATATATATTCAGGCTAATAAGCTTAGTGGGCACTATGCTAAGAGGTTGTACAAGTTTGGCCTCCCAACCTCTGACCACCAAAGGTGATAGGTATCCATGCCCAAAGAGGCACCTATTTTTCTCAACTATTGTGGTAGGAAAATGACCATTGAAGGGGTTCACGGCACCCTTTTGCAAACATATCCATAGTTTTCTTTGAGGCTATGATGGCTAGTCTCTAGATACTAGAGACACATGATTTTAGTAAGCTAGTCGTGAGCATAGTGTACCATGAGATTTCTGCTTTGTGACCCCGTGTAGATAGGCATGATGATGGTCTTTAGATGAGTACTCATGACCAACTGACTGATGTGTTTACTGGGGTGCATATGTGTACATGATGATGATGTTGTCGGTTCGGGATTGTCGACGTTCGTAGTTTAACCAATTACTATTTTAATATTTTGAGGATCTTATGGCAATTGAACTATCAAGTTAAATGGAGGATCTTTCACATAATTTACAAGCTATGCATTTATGTGATTTTGTAATATATTATGTTACAAATTATGTGAGTTTACCATGCAGATTCGATCATTTGACGAATATACATTTAAAGTTGTGCGTGTTTTATATTGATATTATTTGAAATGTTTTAGCATGAAACTATAAACTAAGGTTGACATATGATTTCAATTATGTTTTCTGCCTCTGATCTTATCATTATATTCTTTAGTACTGCATGAAAAATTGTTTGAAATATTGTTTAGAATTGGATTTCAAATTTAGTATAATATATGTGAAACTACTTATACAAGCACATGTTTGCTGAGATACTGTAAATTATTTATAATATCTCAAGTCTTCGAATAATTTGACTTGAGGTAGAGCAAATTGAGGTGGATGCAAATTTGGATGAAGACAATAGCATTACATAATATAATTAATATAAGTATACGACTTATCCTTTTTGGACATATATATGTAGTTATTATAATTGGACTTTGAGTAGTGACTAACTAGATTTAGGAGGCATGTATTTTTGTTTTAGTTTTATATATAAAAGATTTCCTTAGCTATTTTATTGGAGGTAAATGACACTCGGGGTTTTCGAAATGAACTTAAAATAAAAAGATTCTTTTGCTCCATTGCATTGTTTTTATAAAATTTCTTTTTAAATAGAGATCGATCTCACATTAGGAATTCATTTTGCATTTTAAAATGCATATAAAAGCATGGGTCATCACACTTACAATATTTTTCATACCACAAACTATCAAAATATCTAAAATGAAAAGCATGAAGGGAAAAAGGACAAAGAAAGACACGAGGACCACAGGAGGAGGCCATCATACTACTCGTGAGATGAAGAACATGAACACATGATACAGGAAAACATGAGATAACTTTGGCATTTTATAGACGAACAAGGACTTTTGAAGTTGTTTACCCATAAATGACTTGAAAAGTCATTGAGTTTTCAAGTCGTTTGAGTCAAACAACTTCAAAAGTATACACTTAATTTGGCACAAAGAGGAATTTTACACAAGAAAGGACTTTTAAATTCGTTTATTCCTAAATGACTTAAAAAGTCAATAACTTTTGAAGTCATTCATGAATGAACGACTTTAAAATTCCTCTTCACACCAAACTAAAGTGTATACTTTTAAAGTCATTAAACTCAAACAACTTGAAAAGTCCATGAATTTTGGAGTCGTTTATGGCTAAACGACTTCAAACATCAATCACTTTTAAAGTCGTTAAAAGTATAGGCTTTTGAAATCGTTTGAGTCAAATGCCTTTAAAAGTACTTTCCTACGAAAAAAATTCCTCTTTGCACTAGACCAAAGATGTCATTTTTTATTAAATGACTTCTCAAATCTATACTTTTAAAGTTCTTTTTTTTTTTTAAATGACTTGTAAAATATTTACGAAGTCGTTAGTCAAAATAACAACTTCTTTATATCGACTTTAAAAGTCTCCTATGTAGTAGTGATATTGTTTTCTAATTATTGATTAAATATCCATTAGATGCTAGAATCTCATATCTGCTCTCTTGAATTTCTTTTAACGGGCTAAATCAAATAACTCATATTTGGAACTACTGATTTGCATCATTATAAACAACTCAGCTTATAAATCCATTGATCGATATGTATTAGTTCAGGTTGTATATTATCTAGACAGTCCACCAATATATAAGTTTCACATCAATTTTGAATAAAATCTAATTTACGTTTCTAATTCTATCCAGTTGTATATTATCTAGACAATCCACCAATATATAAGTTTCACATGAATTTTCTAATCTTGAATAAAATCCAATTTACATTCCTAATTCTATATTTCGCATAATATTAAAATCTTTCTTGATCACAAATTACTCACCAACTTCATAGATCAATGAATTAAACTTCTCAAAATCAATTATACTCAAATTTATTGGAGGATCAATACCGTTGGTTGCTGATTTATGGTTTGATCAACATACAATTGTCTAGAATCATTGAGTAGCAAAAAATGGTTGGTTGGATTTGCAAACCAATGCTCTTGACCATAGGTCAACCATTTGATCCTATTTGTGAATGGTCAAATCTATGGTTCATGGATTGCCAACCTTTGAATGTGGTCAAATCAGTGTATAACAAGACACAGATTGATGATTGGAATGCTAATGGAATGACCAAAGCCTTGATCAGTAGCTCACCATCACAGAATGGGGCAAGAGGGTCTCAATTGTTGAAACATCAAGAATCCAACAAGGGTAAACAGTTTGATCCGAGTGTAATAGTACATGGATCGATGATTAGAGCTATAATGGACTTGTGGCGTTTTAATTGATCATTGATCTTAGGTGGAAAAGGTGAATGAATCTAAATAATCCTCTGGTCAACAGCCTAAATGTAATTTCATAGGCAGAATCACTCAAAATCCTTAAGTCTAGTATACATTCTTCAAGAAAATTGAAATCTAAGAAGATTGGTGAAAATCTCTACTTGAAAGATGTGTTTTTTATCTTTGTCCTTCACTCGATAGGTATTGAGTGTTGTTTTCCAATGATGGTCTTTGATCGCGACCTTGAGCTCCTATCCATGTGGATCCCCACTGAAATTTCCATTGATTATAATCTACCCAAAGGGTTTTGTTTAGAACATTGGGGTGAACAACATGAATGGCTCAGATCTTTGAACCTGAGTTGTCTACTTCAAAAACTTAAAAAAATCACAACTTATTCGTCCAAACTTCGATTTCAACAAACTTATAATCGTTTTTTCAAGTACAACCTAAATATGAAGGTCTCAATACTTGATTTGATGCTTATAAAATTTTCACTTATAAAATTCTATAAATTAAAATTTTTAATATTTTTTTACTCCAATTTAACATAATTCAAAATTTACTTAAATTAAGATTTAAAAATTAGAAATATTAGATTATCAAATAAATTCTTGTCTAATAAAAGAAAAATATTTATGTTGTAAATAGGAAGGAAAATAATCTCCATTTTGAAATAACTTAATCCACGATTCATTTTCCTCGACCCAAAGAGCCCCAATCAATGTTAGGATCACCAAAGGCTACATAGCTCTACATGGACACCACACAATTTCTCCAAAAAATGATCTAATTTTGCTGAATTAGTGGATGAGATTGAAGAAATCCACTACATGGGTGACTTCTTCATGAGTTGGGTGTAACTAGATGCTACATCTTGTGTGGATCCCAGTACAGTGTGTCGTATACTTGTACACCACACATTAAATATCTTACATGGTGTTAGTAGTTGTTGTGATGAAGTGAGCTGGCCTGATATGAGATGAGATGAGATATGGATGAGCTGAGTTGAGATTATCCACATTTGACATGATATGAAGTGAGATGCCTGGAAATTTAACTTTACAGATAGCTAAGATGAGATGATTTTCATCTCAACTCATCTCAAGCACCACCAACAGTAAGATGAGGAGATATCACATCATCATCTCATCTCTTCTTATCTCAACTCAGGCTATTCCATCTCAGGCACGAGAGAGAGAGAAGTCATTGATGAATTAGAGGAACCCGAAAGTGCAGGAAAAGAACTATCTTCTCCTATCCCTATCTACACCGATAAGATATGTGACGAGTAATGGATATTGCTTAAAAGCCGAAAAATGGCTAGGCTGGCTCTGTCCTCTGGCATCATACCTGCTATCTTCCCCAACCCGTCTCCATTCTCTCATACGTACTCTCATTTGCCCAAAAGCGTTGCACATATCAAAATCCACGCAAAATTGGGTAAAGCACAAGAAACTATTCATCTTCTTGATGATTGAACAGCGAAAGTATAAGACTTTTGCCTCTTCCATTCTTTGTGAGAGCTTAATTCCTCGAATTTATATGGACACTGCAGGTGGAGGAGACGGAGATGTAAAGCGTCCTGAGAAGAAGTTCATTATAGGGGAAGAAGAACCGGAGCAGTAAGTCCAACTTTTTTTCTGATTCTTGCTTGAGTTCAATTTCTGGGTTTCTTTTCATCCTTCCAAAAAATTAATCTGATCTAATCGTTTGACTGGTGCAAAAGGCCTGAAAATCATCGTCAATCTGGCAATTTTGAGCTCTGGAATTTTTGTAGCAGGAAATACCAATTTCCAATGTAGAAAGGAATCTGAGGCAATTTTGAGCTCTGGAATTAACCTGAGACAGTTGGCTTTCCAATTTCCAATGTAGAAAGGCCTAAGACGATCCTATACTTACATTGATGTGGATCACAAAAATAGAGTGATCAGATAGTCTAATGTCGATGAGAACGTATGTTGCCCCATGTCATAGTGGATTTTATATATTTTTTGGATATTGAATCACAATGCTACAGAAAGGAGGGACATGATATCGACATTATTTTGATTGACATTCATATGATGGAAACCATTCATCTGCTAAGCCCATCTTAGGATAGGCTATAATCGTAAGATCTTCTCCATTGGATTGGCGTATGCTTTATCCTTTTGAGGTGTATATAACGTGGATAGCTCAATGACTTCAAAAATAATGGCACGGAAGTTAGGAAATCAGACGGCTAGAATTGTCTAATGCATGAGATTTCCGGGTATGAGCTAACTAAGATGGACCCAGCATATGAATCACAGGGTCACCAATAAGATGGACCCCTTATGTTCGTTTAGCTGCCATTGTAACCTTGTCTTTTGGTCAGTAATGGCACTCTGAGGTTTGCATCTTAATTAACAATTCTGTAATTGGTCGGGGTCTTTTAAGAGCTGCAAATTGAATTATGTAAAAGGAAACAACAGTGTGAAAATGTCTATTGGCTGCGGCCAACTCAGCATCTCCCTAGAATACATTCAGTCACAGGTTCAACTTCTCCGCTTTTCCTTTTCGCCAGGGATTAGATTTAGGAGAGTATGTGAGTGAGGGTATAACATTGTGAAAATGGATGGTTAATTTGTAAGATATCTCATCGTATTCCACCATTTATATAAGAATAAACTTCATATTACTACCCTTAAATTGGCAGGAAATCTCAATTAAGGATCTCAATTTTCAAAAGTATGACATAAAGTCCTAATGTTTGCTTAAGTGTACCTCTGCATGACTTTTTTTAACTATCCGAAATGGGTTCCCATGTCATTTATATGTATTTTTAAAAGGGAAAATGGTCATAAATTCAATGTTGTTTTAGACTTTACAATCATTACTGTTAAATATTTTAACTAAAAATTTAGTAAGGAAAAACAGCTGATGAACATGAAAGCAGCCTAAATAAGGTAGGCCAAACAAGATGAATGGATCAAATCATCCAAAGGTGGATACCTAAGGAGGTGATGTCCCGTTTTGATTTTTCAATCGTAGCCACTGAAATTTTTAACTAGAAAAACTAGTAAGTTGAAGCATCTAATGGGCATGAATTTTAACAAGAAGCCTAAATAGGGTAGGCTAAACAAGATGAATGGTTTTAATCATCCAAAGGTGGGGTATAGCTAGATAACATACTATTTCGAATTTTTTAATTGTATCTATTGAAAGTTTTCAACTAGAACTAGTTGGTAGAAGCGTCTGATGGAAATCAATTTTCACAAGCATTCTAAATTGGGTAGACCGAAAAAGATGAATGGTCTAGCTATGTGGCCTCACATTATGAATTTTTCAACTAGAAAAATTATTAGGTAGAAGCATTTGATAGGCATAACATTTCACATGCAAACTAATTTAAAGTAATTAAAACAAGATTAATGGATTAAATCCTCTAAAGATGGGGTCCCATTTTGGGTAGGCTAAAGAAGATGATTGGATATGCATTGAATAAGATCAAATCCGGCCATTGTGTTTGGCCTATGCTATTTAGGCAACTGGTGAAAATCTTGCCTATCAGATGCTTCTATCTAGTAGCTTTCCTTGTTGGAACAAATTGAATAACTGTGAATAGGAAATTCAAAATGCACGGCACCTACCTAGGCCCCACCTTTTGATGATCAGATTCATTCATCTTGTTTTGCCTATCCTATTTTTGCTGCTTGTGAAATTTCATGCCAATTAATTACTTCTACCTACTAATTTTTCTGTAGAAAATTTCAATGGCTATGATTGAAGATTTTAAAAGGGGACACCCTATATTTGGATGGTCTAATCTATTCATCTTACCAATCAGATGCTTCATACCTAGTAGTTTTTCTAGTTGAAAATTTCAATGGTTATAGTTAAAATTTTCAAACAGATACCATCAAGATAGGCTCCATCTTTGAATGGTCTAATCCATTCATCTTATTTGGCGTACCCTAGTAAGGCTTCTTGTAAAAATCCATGCCCATCAAATGGTTCTACCTACTAGTTTTTCTAGTTGAAAATTTCAATAGCTATAATTGAAAATAAAAAAGGACGCCACATGGCTAGTCCCTTCCTTTGGATAATCTGATCCATTCACTGTGTTTGGCTACTCTAATTAGGCTGCTTGTGAAAATTCATACCCAGCTTCTACTTACTAATTTTTTAAGTTAAAAAGTTAATAATCATGATTCTAAAGTCTACACTTGAATTTATGACATTTTACCCATTTAAAAATGCATGTAAACGGCATGTGAAGTACAAGTTCAAGGTAGTGATATGAAATTTTCCCTTCATATAAAGATGCCAAAACTGTAAGATTTTTCGAGTTGCGTCGCCGCAACATTGTTTGACATGGACCATCCACCTGCGCTTCCAAAGAGAACCGGTTGATCGACCTAAAGAGCTATTATTATCTGTAATTAGTAGCCTAGACTCATAAGAACTGCCTATTTACGTAAACTGCAATGGTGTAGTTACTGGCAGCCAGCAAGTGAAAGGGAAGGAGAGAACCCCATGAAGACACACTTACCACACATAATCACATTTGGAATGACCACCCCTTTTGTCATCTTATTAATCGCATTTGCTAACTGTTGGATCAAGGTACCTGTGAGATGATTTGCTCAACGCATGCAAGTATCCGACGGTTAACGAAGGCAGGCACACCTTCACCAGTCCCAAACTACAAATTGCTTATACGATCGTAATGCATATGTGCTCATAGCCCCTTCCTTTCTCGATCTGTCTCTCAATTTGATTGTATGTTTGATTTCTCAAATCTTTAAAAGACCAAGACGAATTTATTCTCCTCTTTCTATATCCAGTCTGTACTGTACAACTGTGACTTACAGCCCAATTGGCAAGGCTGATACAATCCGGCTTCGGTTTATGCCGCCAAATTATTTACATAAACCAAATTACGTAAACCAACCCATGTTCCCTATGGTTTACTTATACTTGCAGATGAAACTCATTTATCAGGAGAGAGCTTTGGCTAACTAACGAGTGTTTGCTAACTAACGAGTGCTGAAACTCAGAAAGCTATCTTTCTTTAAATTCCCTAGTTGGCTGTTGGTAGGAGAATCAAGGCAATTTACTAATGATTTTCAGCACGCTATTAGCAACCATAAAACAGGAAGAACGAACGGTATTAGAACAATTATATTCATTACCGTGCTTTGCTGGATAAGATCACCATCCATACTTTTTTGGTGAAGTAAGAGCGGAAATATATAAGAAAATGAGGCACCCCACATTCACTAGAGAGGCCAACCTCCATTGTAGACATCCAGGATCAGGAGCCAAAGGATCATGCCAGTTAGGCTATTCTACCATCCTACCAATTCTGTTCATGGGCATGAAATAGCAGATCGAATTATCAGGAACCTAGAATAATCAGGTCTTAAAACCCATCACCATAATCAGAAGCATTACATTATCAGTTGTGCCAGCACATCATTAAATGTGATCCATGCAAATTTCATGCCAAATCATAATCTTATCTGCTTGATGGACAACACCTTAAAACTTCAACAATCAAAAACTTCTCAATCAGCCCACAATCAGATAACATTTACAATCCCTTGCCCAGTAATGCCCCTCCTTCCCTAATAGTTAACAGCTCGGATCAACACTCACGACAACGTGATCTCGCCTAAAATGATTCATGATAATAGGAATCATGAAAGTTTGCTAGCTGACTCGAGAGCAGCATTTCTCCAAGGAAGACAAGTTTGTATTTGCACCTGTAAGATATGAAGGCTCCCAATAGATACATAGTATTTAGAAGTGTGATACATGACCTCACGAATAAAACCTTAAGACCAAAGGAAGCAAATGGTCCACCAAAGTTCTTAAAATCAAAAGTATATTTAAGTTTACTTAGTCAAGCAAACCAGATTTTACTGAGAATACCTCTCAAACTGAGATTCACGGCAATGTGGATCAAGCCAATCACGAGATGAACCCTTTGGCATAGCGACGTTTACCTTACCTCCCACAAGCTGTCGTAGGTTTTCCACCTTATTCTCTCGCCCTGTGCCTGGGAACTTCCTGTCCGCTTCCTTGATTTTATGCTTGAGGCGTTTGCGGCTCGCAGAATTGAGCTCTTGCTGCTTTGCTTGAGAAGGCGGGGCACCGTGTGGTCCCAGGTAGATCTTTTCCTCTTCCTTAGTTATCTGCTAAAGAAAAAGATACAGAGACCTAAAATGAGATTCTCAAGGCTACAACTTACAATGCTTGCAGAATTAACTCATTCAAGCCTTTTATATGGTTCAAATATGATTTAAGTGATTTAGAAATCTTTGCTAACAGAGAAATAGCGAGGTTTGGAAGCTGACCTTGGAAGAAGAAGGTTTCACACCCGACACTTCTACTGCATCCGGCTTACCAAAATCTGGTTCTCCTACTGTTAAGCTTGGAATCACGAACCCATCAGTATCTGGAACATGGAGACAACATATAGGGTTAAAGTCTCAAACTGAGTTAATTAGATCTTAAAAATTTATAGTATGCATAACTTTTATGGTTTTAAGTATCGATATGATTACCAAATAAAAGCTAATTGTTGATATGCTCCTGAAAGTTGATATTGATACTTTGTACTGGCTAGGTTCTTTGGTAACATTCTACTGGCTCACTTTTATGCAGACATTTAATCACTGGTATTCAACAACATGGGCATGCATGCGATTTAGCTACAAAAACACTAAATAATATGACTAAGATAACATAAAACCAGATAATGATTTGAAAATGAAGGTGATAGACAGTGTACAGGTAAGGAAATACAAGCACTCCTTAATCGCCAAAGCACTCTAGAGCATAAGATTCGTATTGCCAGATGGAGTATAGGGACATTGACAGGTAAGAGTTTGGAGTTAGTAGACGCGATGAAACGTAGGAGAGTCAACATCGCTTGTATCCAAAAAACCAAGTGAAAAGAAGCTAAAGCTAGAGAAATAGATGGGTATAAATTATGGTATGTAGGAAACGATAATAACAGAAACGACGTAAAAATAATAGTGGATAAGGAATTAAAGGATAAAGTCGTGGACTTTAAAAAAAATCAGTGATAGAGTTATGATAATAAAACTTATTCTAAGAGAGTAGATTATAAACGTTATAAGTGCATACACACCACAAGTAGAATTACAAGATATAATCAAGAGACAGTTTTGGAAAGATACGGAGGAAGTCCTGCAAGAAATTTCCAACACTGAGGGGATATTTATAGGAGCAGACTTAAATGACCATATAGGAAAAAAAAAGGAAGGATATGATAGAATACATGGAGGGGCATGGTATAGGTGAACGAAATGAGATGGAGTAGAATATCCTCGATTTTGCTTTGTCATATAACTTAGCCATTAACCTTTAAAAGTGGACTTCATAAAAGCCAAATAGACTTTTTTCTACTTAGGAATAATGAACGATCTATGTGTAAGGATTGTAAGGTGATACTTAGTGAGAGTTTAACCTCACAACATAAGTTAATGGTTATAGATATCCATATCAAAAGATAGAAGAAAGAAAATGAACTTAATAGGTATCCAAAAATTGAGTGGTGGAACTTAAAACGAGAGAAAATAACCTCATTCACAAATAAGTTGATGGTAGAAGGAAAATGGAACTATGAAACAAAAGTAAATACCATGTGGATTAATATTGCTGAGTCCATTAAGAAAGTGGCAAAAGATGTCTTAGGAGTATCTAAAAGTAAAAGACAATTAGTAAAGGAAACATAGTGGTGGAGTGAAACAGTGTAAAAAGTTATTAAAAAAAAAAACATATGTGTTTTAAAGCATGACAGAAGACTAGAAATAATGAAAACTATAAACAATATAAGAATGCTAAAAAGGTTGCTAAGAGAATAGTACATGAGGCTAAACTTAAAACATATGATGAACTCTATAATAGACTAGGAACAAGAGAAGGTAAGAAAGACGTGTTTAAACTTGCAAAAGTAAGAGAACAGAAGGATAAGGACTTAGATCATGTTAGGTGCATTAGAAGCGAGATCAAAGGGTATTAGTCAAAGATGATGAGATCAAACAAAGGTGGGAAACATACTTTCAAAATTTGTTAAATGACAATGGCTTTGAGAATATAGGGATTGAAAATACTATAAATCTAAATAACGTTAGATATTATAGATATGAACGTAGGATTAGAATACCTGAAGTGAAAGAGGCCTTGAAAAAGATGAAATCAGGAAAGGCCAAGGGGCCTGATGGTATTCCAATAGAGATTTAGAAGCATATGGGAAATATTGGGATAGTTTGGTTGACCAAGTTGTTTAACAAGATTATAAAATAAAAGAAAATGCCTAATGAGTGGAGGAAAAGCTCTATTGTACCAATTTATAAGAATAAAGGAGACATACAAAGCTGAACTAATTATCGAGGGATCAAATTTATGAGTCACACTATGAAACTTTTTGAAAGAGTGATTGAGAAGAGGCTACGATATAAAACAAGTGTATCAGAGAATCAGTTTGGTTTCATGCATGGGAGGCCTACTATGGAAGCTATTTTCTTACTAAGACAATTAATAGAGAAATATAGGGAAAGGAGGAAATACCTCTACATGGTCTTTATTGACTTAGAAAAAGCTTATGATAGAGTCCTTAGAGAGTTAATATGGAGGGTGTTGGGCGATAAAGGGGTTTCGCAAGGGTATATAGACATAATTAAAGATATGTATGAGGGAACGATAACAAATGTTAAGACCACTAGTGGCGAGACTGGTGATTTTCTTGTCACTATAGGATTGCACCAAGGATCGGCATTGAACCCATACCTTTTCACATTAGTTATGGATGAGTTAACAAAGCATCTGCACGACGAGATTCTTTGGTGCATGCTATTTGCAAATGATAGTCTTACTTGATGAAACAAGGGAGGGTGTAAACATAAAGCTAGAGTTATGGAGAGAAGCATTAGAATATAAAGGATTTACAATTAGCCAAACTAAGACAGAATATATGGAATGCAATTTTAGCAAGGAGAGTAGGAGTGGAACACCAGTCAAGATTGATAACTAAAAAGTCCCCGTAAAAGACCACTTTCGATACTTAGGATCAATTATTCATGAGAGTGGAGAGATTGAGAGGGAGGTTACCCAGAGAATCCAGGCGGGTTGAAACAAATGGAGATGTGCATATAGAGTTTTGTGTGATCGACGGGTGCCACTCAAACCAAAAGGAAAATTCTATAGGATGGCCATAAGGTCGGCCATGCTTTATGGATCAGAGTGTTGGGCAGTTAAGGAACATCAAGCTCATAAGATGAGCGTCGCAAAAATAAGGATGTTGAGATAGATGAGTGGTAAGACAAGAAAGGATAGAATTAGAAATGAAAATGTTAGAGGAAATTTAGGAATAGCACCAATAGATAACAAGATGAGGGAGATTAGACTTAAATGGTTTGGACATGTTCAAAGGAGACCAACAACGGCACCGATTAGAAGGAGTGAGGCAATACAAGTAGAAGGTTCTAAAAGGGCAAGGGGAAGGCCTAAAAGAACGTGGATAGAAATGGTGAGGAAAGATTTAAAAACTTTGGGACTAAATGAAGCCATGGTACTTAATAGATAGGAATGGAGGAATAAGATTCATGTGGCCAACCCCTAATTGGGAAAAGCTCTTGACAATGATGATGATGTAGAATTACGACATAAACAACAAATAGAATAAGGGAAGAAACAAAGAAAATAGCATATGTACTGCACTGATCTAATACCTTCTTAAGGCACTTTGTTGAATCTTACATATCCATGGCCCTAAGCTTTTAATTAAACAAAAGGGTACTAATAAAATATGACAAAATCAAACAAAGGTGGGAAAATTACTTTCAAAACTTACTAAATGACAACTACCCTGAGAATATAGGGATTGAAATTACTATAAACCCAAATAACATTGGACATTATAAAATACGACCATAGGATTAGACTAACCGAACTAAAAGAGGCCTTGAAAAGGATGAAATCAAGAAAGGCCCTGAGGCTCGATGATATACCAACGGAGGTTTGGAAGGGAGATACTAGAGTACTTTAGCTGACACAATTATTTAATAAGATCGTAAAATCAAAGAAAATGCCAGATGAGTAGAGGAAGAGCTCTATTGCACCAATTTATAAGAATAGAGAAGACGCAAAGAGTTGCACTAATTATCGGGGGATCAAACTTATAAGCAATACCATAAAACTTTTTGAAAGAGTGATTTAGAAGAGGCTACAGCATGAGATGAGTGTATCGAAGAACCAATTTGGTTTCATGTCTAGAAGGTCTATCATGGAAGCTATTTTTCTCCTTAGACAATTTATAGAGAAATATAGAGAGAGGGGGAAGAACGTCCACATGGTCTTTATTGACTTAGAAAAAGCTTACGATAGGATCCTTAGAGTTAATATGGTGGTGTTGGGCAAGAAATGAGTTTCAATGGGGTATATAGACATAATTAAATATATGTATGAAGGAATGGTAACAAAAGTTAGGACCACTGGCAGAGAGACTGGTGATTTTTCTCACTATAGGATTACATCAAGAATCAGCACTGAGCCATACCTTTTTACGTTGGTTATGGATGAGTTAACAAAACATCTGCACGAGATTCCACAGTGAATGTTATTTACAAATAATACAGTTTTGATTGATAACACAAGGGAGGGCATAAACACAAAAGCTAGAGTTATGGAGAGATACATTAGAATCTAAAGGATTTAAAATTAGCCAAACTAAGACAGTATATAGCATGCAATTTTAGCAAGGAGAGGAGTGAGACTGGAGCATCAGTAAAGATTGATAACCAAGAAGTCCCCCTAAAAGACCACTTTTAATACTTGGGATCAATAATTTAAGAGCGGAGAGATTTAGAGAGAGGTTACCCAGAGAATCCAAGGGGGTTGGAACAAATTCTAGAGTTGTGTGATTGGCGGTTGCCACTCAAACTGAAAGGAAAATCCTATAGGATGGCTATAAGGACAGCCATTCTCTACAAAATAGAGTGTTGGGCAGTTAAAGAACAAGATGTACATAGGATGAGCATCGCCGAAATGCAAATGTTAAGATGGACAATTGGCAAGACAAGAAAGTATAGAATTAGAAAGGAAAATATTAAAGGAAAATTAGAAGTAGCACCAATAGGTAACAAGATGAGGGAGAATAGCCTTTGGTGATTTGGAAATGTCCAACGGAGACCAAAAACAGCACCAATTAGGTGTGAGACAATCCAAGTTGAAGTTTCTAAAAGGGCAAGGGGAAAGCCCAAAAGAATGTGGATAGAAGTGGTGAGAAAAGATTTAGAAACTTTGGGACTAAATGAAGCCATGACACTTAATAAAGGGTATGGAGAAACAAGATTCATGTGGCCGACCTTTAATCGAGATAAGGTCTTGATGATGATGACGACGATGATGATGATGCGAAAGCAATATAACTTAGAACCTATCATATGCTTAGAAAAGAATACTAAACAAACTAAGAACCATACCATGTAAATTACAAATGACAAAGGGAAAATCTATCACTTCCTGACAGTCATAGCACTTAACACCAAGAAAGTACAAAAATACAAATCTAGACCAATACCTCCTAAAACCCCTTTAGTATAATTCCAAGACAAGCAGAAAATTCAATTTTCATTTACTATTGCAAAGAAAACAACAAAGATGTGCTTGACAAAGAGGAATCATGTGTTTCTGGTAACCAATCTAAAATCTAATTTGCCGTCAAAACAAAAGGATCTCCATATTCTCCATTTGCCCTAAACAAAAGTAAGTCAATACATGTAATATATCTTTTGTTTTGCAAAGACTAACTTATTAGATTGAATTGCTAAGGATCACAATAAATAGCATAAGAACCTCCAATGTGGAAGCGAGTAGTTAAATTCATAGTTTAAGTATTCTGCCTCCATAACAGGTAGTTATGCTCTACTTCTTGCCATACCCATGAGAGTAAGCAATTGTCTACCACAATACCTCCAAGTATCCAAGATATACAGACCAGACTACACTAAAATTATCTTTATCATCTTTAAATCCATTGCTTCGTTGATCCATGTCAAACACTTCACAACCTAGAGCTACCCCTAAGATACCTCAAGTACCTTTGTATCCACTAAATGCATTTCCTATTCATAGCTTGTGACGAGGTATTATAGGGTTCTTGTCATGCTATAGTAAGAGAATGGATACATCACCTTCTCTTCTTCCTTCTACTCACCTTAATATCATAGTCATTTCGAGTATTAACATGGTTTACAATTCAACATATGAAACCAAAAAAGGAGATTAGTGGTATATCCTTTAGAGTTAGTGAGCGTCCTAAGATCATTTAACAACTAAATGCCTCATTTAGCACAAGTAATAACGGGTATAGTGGGGCACGAAAGCATCTAGTACATTGGTATGAGGAGTCTCCCACCTCTAGTGCATGGGGGTCTATGTATGTGTCATAAGAAAAAGGGTGGTGAAAGGAAGTGATGGGCTTTCACTCATCTTCTCACTATAGAACAATGAGTGAAGTAGACATTTACCTTCTGGTACTCTATTTACTTCAAATCAAGAAAATAGTTCTAAATCTTTTTTTTTGCTTTTCAGATGAGTTCCCCCTTTAGATTATCCCTCATTTGAATTTCAAGATTCACATCTATTGATTATAATATCATTGATATAAATATGCCTAACAAAAGGATGAATCACCAATAAAGTTGAACCTAATTCACTTTGATGCATATTGTGCAAGCCTATGACAAGCTTGATGGGTATAAGACGTTATTATGAAAGTCTCACAGAAATGTTATGCAGTGCTCTTGGTGTTTGAGATAATGATCAACACAGAGATCACACTGTTGCTTCCCAATATGTGAGATTAGCTTCAAATGCTTTGTGGAAAAAATACGCAATCAGTTCTGTGATGAATTCCATTGCACAATAATATCATCTATGCCTAAAAAATACATACCTTTGTTTTCTTAGTTGATGACAACTAAAATTAGAGAAGGGGGAGAACCTAGTTACTCTCTAGTTATTGAGATATTGGGAGGATTAGTGGAAGTATCTAATTCTACTTAAAGTTGGAATTTAATAAGAATTAGAGAAACTCATGTAAGTAAATTAGAGCTCCTATATATCAGGCATGCAAACCCGAAATATTTCCCCTTCTTAACTATCACTCCCTAAATTTGCCATCCAACTTTCAAACTCAACATTTTATCTTCAATTTGGTTCAAGATCCAACAACATGAGGTTTCTTGCATCCTTGTGGAGCATATAATCCTCCCTTTGGTGATTTGATTGTTGTTAACTCCATCTAGATGGTATGTCAACAATCGGCAAGTCAATATGCTTATTTGATAGATCCAATAGTGAAGATTTTCACTATTTGCTCCTAAACCACTTGTTAAGTATCACGTAGCTCTTTATATGATGAAGAAAGTTACATTGTTCTTGCATTGACCTAATAACCATCCAAACCTTTGTATTGTCATCTACAATGAGATTGCATCAAGGGATGACATGACAAGGGAGGGGAAAAAGAAAAGGGCAGCCTAGTGCATGAAGCTCCTGCACATGTGGGGTCCAAGGATGGGGCGAACCACGAAAGGTCCATAGCAAGCAGCCTTACCTTGCATTTTGCAAGAGGCTATTTCCACGCCTCTTAATTCATGACTTCCAGTTCAAATGGAGACAACTCTACCATTGCACCAAGGCTCCTAAAAAGGCAGTCCGATGCACAAAGCTCTCACATATGCAGGGTTTGGGGAAGGGGCGGACCACCAAGGGAGGGGTAAAATGAAAAGAAAATATAGAAATAAATATGGAGTAGAAAAGAAACTACATTCTTTCTTAACGCTAACCAAGCACAATTTTTGAGAAGCTAAAAGGGAGAAAGACAAAATAATACTTCTGCTTCCTCCAATCCCATGGAGAAGAACACCACATAGAGCCTTTAGAAAGAAATTTCTCCAACAAATGAGATACTTGGAAAACCATACTTCTAAAATTAGGTCATGACCAACAATAGGAATCCCTAGCTTGTGTTTTCAGATGACCATAACATCATATTATCCAAAACTCCACAAAATATATCAAACAATTTTCTTAATGTTGATCAAATAAGCCGGAGAGAGAGAGAGAGATTATCTGTTGTATATGCCATGGATGGTGGGATCAATATTTGATCTAATCCAAAGAAGTCATCTTCCTTAGAATTATTACAAACCATTTCCCTTAAAATCTAATATGCTAGATAATCCTAGGCATGCAAGGTCATTTGACTCTTTAAGTTTTTTAATGTCATTAACATCATATGCACTATGCTATACAGTACAAGTTCTTGATTGATCGATTCAATTCACAGAGAGCTACTGAATGGCAAAGAATTAATTGGATAACAAAAACATATGGGGTTTGGGGTTTAGTTTCC
Organism: Warburgia ugandensis; assembly: GCA_035236585.1. Lineage (NCBI taxonomy): Eukaryota > Viridiplantae > Streptophyta > Magnoliopsida > Canellales > Canellaceae > Warburgia > Warburgia ugandensis. The sequence goes on from CP141139.1 coordinate 43,844,680, forward strand.
AATGACTCATAACCCCATTACTAATTATCTTGCCAAATAGAGAGCGAGAGTAACAAAAAAACTCATTCAACAACTAAAATATACAAACACCAATCCAAATCCTCAACCAATTATTCTCTGTGTCTACCATCTCACTTGCAAATTTTACCCCCAAAGCTTAGTTCCCAGAACCCTGTCTACATCTTAACAAGAACAACCTAATTAAGAAAATTTTACCGCTCCCATATTCCAGCACTGCCTAAGGACTCATTAATCAGCATGGTCAGCTACTCACATTCCTCACGAGCCCATATCTTAAACCAACAAAACAGAAGACTACAATTTTCTCCAACATATGACATATTATAAGAATGGTCTCAACTAAAATTGGGCCATGACTATCAATGGTGACCTAACTCTTGTGTTCTCAAAAGTCCTCAACATCGTACACTCCAATACTCCATGGAGTACGATGCAATTACAAGGCCAACTGATTCACTTTTCAGAGGGAGAGAGAGACAAAGAAATGAATTTGAAATTCATTGGCTCACCAAAATACAAAATCTAATCCAACATAACTGGTTTCATCCCATCAAAGCAGCGCCTAATGACCCAAAAATCCAATTAGCGATTGTCTTTTGAGAGAGAGAGGAGGAGGAAACAATGCCATGGGACTACCAAAGTATACAAAACTCAAACCAAAATCATCTAATTCATCACATCAAGCACTGTTCAATGACCCAAAACCCAATTATTAATTATCTTGACAAAGAGAAACAACATACAAGTTCATCAAACAACTCAAATACACAAAACCTAATCCAAGTCCTTCTATCAAACCTCTCCTTGAAGTTCAACTCCAGGAACCTTGTCCATCTTACCAAGAACATACTTATGAAGAACAGCTTTATCGCCAATACTCCTATGCTACTTGAGGCCTCACGTTAATCACCTTGGGCAGCTCATCCTTAACCCATTTTCTTCATAACCCGCACTTTTACATGACATGCCTCATCTCTATTGACATGCACTCCAATGCTGCTGGCTCTACCACTTCCTCAAGCTTTCTTGCATTCACTAGCACTATTGATGCCAACAAGGTCTTCCTATTCAAACCTATGTCGATCACGATCACTGCCAAAACAAAATAGGTCCAATATATCTATGAGTTTGTCCAAAGGGTTTCTCAGTGTTGGTTTTTTTCTCCATGGAACAAGAGGAAGAAGCTTTTCTCTCTCCCGTCAGCCTTAGGAGAGGGTATAATTATTTTAATCTTCTCCATGCTTATTCTAATGTCTGTTTTTCCTTTAACCTTTTCCTCGCCAAATGAGCTTACAACTCAGTCAGACCAAAAGACAATACAAATCATCTATTTGCTTGTCAATGCAATGCAAGAACATTGCAATGTCTTGCATCATATAAAAAAAACTTATACCTCACCATTTGATTTATCAAAATGGCAAGTAACCACACACAAATCATCAAATGAGACACATTTTGAAGGAGCAAACAATAATGAAATCACCAGCAAGAGGATGGATATGCACTACAACCATGCTAGTAATTTGACACATGTCTCAAATTGATTGAAGGTGAGTGGTTGAGATTGAAGATGGATACAAGATAGAACACTTCAAGGAAGAGCAGATTAGGAGGCATATTAGGGTCACTAATAAGAAGGGAAGCCTTGGCGCAACGGTAAAAGTTGTCGTCATGTGACCTTGAGGTCATAGGTTCAAGGCGTGGAATCAACTTCTTGCAAAATGCAAGGTAAGGCTGCCTACTATAGGCCCTTGGGGTCCGCCCCTTCCCCGAACCCTGCATAGGTGGGAGCTTCGTGCACCGGGGCTGCCCTTTTTATTAGGGTCACTAATAAATATTTGATATGAGAGCTCTAACTGTTTTATATATAACTTCATTCAGGATTCTCTACTTCTAATTAAAGTCCAACTTCAATCAAACTAACATAATTTTAGCAATACTCCATGCAATTAGAGAGCAAATTACCTCTCCTCCTTTCATGAAGAATTTCAGTTATGTCTCAAGTATGAAATTATATAACCAGTTATTTCTAATTTCGAATAATGTTGCTGCTTTAAATTGAAATTAAGGGTTGGACTAACTCACCATTCCCACAAAGCATCAATACCCAATCTCTAACAAAAAGATACAATGGATGAAACCAAACTAATCAATCATTTCAAACACCAAAAGCCCCTCACCATATCTCTATTAAACCAGCATGGTAACATCAAGCCCCCATCTAGCCCTTCCCTACAAACACAGATTTGCCAAAGTGAATTACCTCTGATCTCACAAAGATCCCCTAGTTATCTAGGTATGCACTTACCAAATTTTTAGGCAAACCATCATAGTGAAAACCCATATTCTCATATAAATACTCCCCATAATTACCAAATGCATCTAGTAAAACATTTCTAAATCAACTGACAAAATCCTGATAATGTATCCCAAGTTAAAACATGGTTAAGTACATCACTTATATATTTGCAATTAAATAAATTAACTGCAATGAGATCTTCTAAAATCCTAGCATAGAATCACGGAGTATTTCTGAAGCACATAGTTGTTTGTTATCTATCCAGTTGCTTTGCTAATGTCCTAATTTGAGTGCTTTTTTCGCATAAAAGGATCCCATACCTTCTTAGGGTATCCAATGGAATAGCATCTACCTATCCTAGATCCCAACCTAACTATATGTACCTTTTACACGTGCAAGACAATCCCATTATCTAAAACACTGAATATTTGACTCCTTTCCACTTTCCACTCCCAATCTCATATGGGATGCAGGGTACAGATCTATAAGAAAACTTGCTTAGAACATAAGCCACTATTTCTAAGGCAAGTCCTATAGTAATAAGGGAAGGTATGTAAATCCCATCAACAATCAAATGATGTCCAAAGATCCAATTGCCTTTCCACCAGCCCACAATGTTGGGGTGATTTAAGAGGACATTACTAAGAAACAACTTCTAATCCCTGAATTCATCTAACAAAAGTTCTACTCTTTCACAATTAATTATTTTGGCCTTTCTATTAGTTTAATTTTCTACTTCATTCTTATAATCTATGAATTTTTCAAAAGATCTCTTTTTTTCCTTTCAATATCACAAGGTTAAAGAAGTGGGAATAGTCCACCCATAAACTATATACATGAAGGTAAGCCCTGACGCAGGATTAAGAGGATCATCTTGACCAATTTATTGATGGCATCCACATTATATGGCCCTTAAATGCCACAAATAAGCACAGTCTAAAAGTTATCTTCTTTCAAAGGAAACACTAGTGAGCACCTGACTCTCAATGATTAATTTTATAACTCCAGGGATTTAGCACCAGACTATGCTAACTGATGTGTGAAAATATAAAAACATGTAAAACAAAATCAAAATGCTCATTACATGACTTCATATGAAGACTCACTTCTAGGGATTTCACAATTGCATCTATATCCTGCAAGAAAAAGGAAATGGATACACAAAACAATTGGATATCCAAAGCAAAAGGAGAATGACGGAGTGCAATTTGAGCATTATTCACATGGATGGCACTAGCATTTGCGCGTGTTATTTATGGAAGATTGGACAAACTTAAACTTCCTGGATAATAATCTGATACAAACATCCTTTTCGACTTTATATCCTCTAATGGTTTTAGAGTCTGCTACTACAAGAAATGAGGAACAGATCTCTTCCTGTTTCCTTGTCAAAATTTCTGCACATCAGTGTTAAATTGGTAAGAGATTTTTTGCTGTTTTGTTGATCCAACTTTAAGTTATCAGACTGATCAGAAAATCATGAATGCAACAAACTAAGTTATAAATGGTAGTTAGGATCCATCTACAGAAAATGGAAACGAGAATCCTCTTCAAGCACTAGAACATCAACTATATTTGACATTAGCCATAAAATTATAGAATCCACATTCCCAGAAAGAAGAAAACCTAAATAACATTATCAAACTAAAATACAAGCATCTGTACTCTCAACGTCTGATTAGTTCAATCTTTTCAAAATTATCCACTTATCCCACACACAAAAAGGATAAACGTGGACCAGAAAAGCTATGGGATCCACACAAACTGAACAAAGGATTATCCACACAGCCTAAAATGCCAAACTAAAGATTTCTCTACACATAACTAAGCTTCCTGTTTCTAGACGAGTTTGTGGCACCAAAAACAATATAACAAAACATTTCTATGGCAACTACAACATTCACTGCAGCTAATATCCAACACGAACAACCAAAGCATAATTTAAGCACTAAGAAGACGAATTCCAAAACATCATCAGAACCAACACCAAGGCAGCCCCTTCAAGTTTTCTCCACAGCTATAAATTATTATCTCAAAATCTAGAATGAAAATATCTAAGTGTGAAAACTAGGAAAACAACCAGGAATTATTAAAATCGGGTATATTTTATAAAATCACTCAAGTAAAGGTCTCTTCCAAGACACTCATATTTGAATCAAAACTCGACATTATCAGTGAAATTACAATTCCCCTCAAGGAAGAAAATTTCAAAACAACAGAATACCAAATCGGCTATACCAGAACAGAAAAATAAATAAATAAATAAATAAACTGAAATCAGATTTAATGAAATAACAACCAAGTCATGTCAAACATATAATCAGATTTCTATGAGACACCATTATAAATAAAATAAAACAATAATAAAGAAAGGAACAAAAGGGATTACCCCACTCGTCTTCTTCAATAGAGAGAGTGGTTTGAACTGAAGATTGATCCATGGAATGCTGATGACCATGGATTTCTATGGCCAGAGGGCGGAAAAGCCCAGCACTTGAAAGAATATCCAGAAGAAGGAAACAGAGAGAAAGATCAAAAGCAAAACACCCAAACCCAGATAAGAACAACACCTGAAAAGCTTTCAGAACAGACAAGATTCGATGAAAGGAAGAAAAACCCAAATGAAAACCAGCCAAGTAGGATGAAAAGAAAGGCAATAAGAGCTGTTTTCGCTTCTCGCCTTTCAGGGCAGTAGATTTTAAGGGGATTTCTGATCAGAAAATCTAAGAAGAATTGGTTTTGTACAATGACAAAATTAACCCTTATGTTGGTACTAATGGTGTTTCATGATGGCCTTGGATAGAATATGATAAGGAAAAGGATGCTTTTGTCGCTGAAGAAGTAGAGGGGTAATTTGGTCAATTAAGATGTTACGTGTGCCGTAGTTCTCCTGGGCGTGGTTTTGTTGGGGTAGTGGTGCTTCGAGGGGATTGAAGGGGAGGCTTGGTGCAACAGTAAAAGTTGTCCTCGTGTGATTTTGAAATCACGAGTTCAATCCGTAAAAATAGCTTCTTGCAAAAAATGCAAGATAAAACTATGTACTTTAGGCTCTTATGGTCCACTCCTTTCCCGAACCCTGCATAGGCTAGGCTGCCCTTTTAAGTACTTCTAAGGAACTAGGCGCTGAAGTTCTCTTGGTAGGTTGTCTAGGGTTCAAGGTACTCGCCTCCCTCAAAAATGTATATAAAAGGCTATCTCGGGAGCAGTATGATGTTTGATTAGTTGTGTGTGTGGGTTTTAGGTACACGCGAATGTAAGGGTCATACATACCAAAAGAGGGAGGCTAAAAAAACATACTAAATATACGTTCTTTACGAGCGCAACTTTGCTACCAAGGAAAAGGATTTTTTTTGTCATTGAAGAAGTATATTTAGCCACTTCCCTAAATTCCTATCCCACTACAATCCGACTCATTCATGTTATTGCTGCAACTTTGAATATTCGAGGAGATGTCAGTGGTTTAGGAATTTTTAAATATATTTCTCAACGAGTTGCTGTGACTCCCACCTAAATCGGCAATATATTTTAACATTGATCTGATTTCAGGCATGATTCCTATCTCCAAGAACCATATAGAATGGCTCCAGCCAAACTAAAAGAGTTGAAAGAATAGCAGTTGTAGTTATTAGATAAGGAGTTCATTAGGCTTGGTGGGAGCACTAATCCTCTTTGTCAAAAAGAAGGATAGGTCAATGAGACTCAATATTGACTACAAAATGCTTAACAGGGTCACTATGAAGAATAAATATCCTCTACCTCATTTTGATTACTTATTTGATCAGCTTTAGTCGGCTAGGGTATTTTCTAAGATTGATTTGAGATCTAGATACCATCAACTTAAGGTCGGAGAAGAAGAATTTAGAAGACAACATTTAGAACTAGATACATACACTACGAGTTTTGAGTTATACCATTTGTCTTGACAAATACCCAGCCACTTTCACGGATCTTATGAATAGGATATTCAAGACCTTTTTGGACAAACTCATCATAGAGTTTGTGGATGATATTCTAGTTTACTCAAAGAGCCTTGAAGAACACCAAGAGCACTCATGCATAATGTTGTGCACACTCAGAGAACACAACTTGTATGTAAAATTTAGCAAGTGTACATTATGGTAAGAAGAAGTAACTTTTTGGATCATATTATTTCAAAGAATGAAGTTGCAGTAGACCCAACAAAGGTGAAGGTAGTAGATTCATTGAGGGATTCTCACAAAGGATATGAAGTTTGTATCGGACAATGCATGCGTAGAAAGTTTCCAGAAATTGAAGAGAAAGTAGACCATTCCACCAATGCTCACTTTAAAATTATGTAATGGAGGTTTTGTGGTCTATAGCAATTTCTTAGGCAAACAACTAAGATGCTTATTGATGCAGAATTTGAAGGTAATTGCCTATGCTTCTCAACAACTGAAACATCACATGGGAAACAATTGGGAGACACCCTATTCCATACAAAATTCTTGGCGGGGTTGGTAAAAAGAATTCTTTGTAAATTACTATACCCATGACTTAAAGCTTGCTTTAGTAGTCTTTGCCTTGAAGATATGGAGACATTATCTATACAGCAAGAAATTTGAGATGTTCATTGATCATAACACCTCAAGTATAACTTCTTGCAACGAGATCTTAATATGAGGTAGAGAAGATAGATGAAATATTTAAAGGACTATGATTTCACTCTTCAATACCATCCAAGGAAGGCCAATATGGTAGCTGCTACTTTGAATTAGAAGACACGAGGTATGTTTGCTAGCATGCTATTGACAACATGGAAGTTGTTGTAAGAGGTAGATGGATGCAAGCTAGAGATTCAGTAGCACTTGGCATTAAGATATTCCATACTTGAGAAAGTCTTTCTGATGCAAAGGATGATACTAAATGCACACATTTGTTAAGAAACTAGGTTTCATTAGAGAAACAGATAGTAGTGTACAAATGCAAGGAAGATTGGTGGTGTCAGTGAATCTTAGATTGAGGTAAGAGATTCTTAGAGTGGCACACCAATCACAATATACTATTTATCCAGGTGGAACAAAGATGTACTACGATTTGAAATAATAATTCTAGTGAAATGGCATGTAAAAGGATGTGGAAGAAAATGCGAAGAGATGTTTGACATGTAAGTAGGTGAAGGCGGAGCATCAGTAGCTAGCATGACTATTACAATCCCTTGAGTTTCATGAGTGGAAGTGGGACCACATCACTATAAACTTCATGGTGGGTTTACCTATGATGTCAAGTAAACATGATATGGTATAGGTGATACTAGATCGATTGAAAATATTGGCGTATTTTCTTCCCCATTCAATAGAATCTACTATAGATAGTGTGTCTTAGTTGTTATAAAAGAAATTATAAGTTTGCATAAGATTCATTAACCACTACTTCCAAAAGAGATAGTCGATTTACTTCTCACTTTTGGAGATGTGTACATGAGTCCCTAGGATTATCGCTTAGTAGTAGTATTGCTTTTCCTCCTCAGACAGTTAGTCAATCCTAGAGAATGATCCATATAGTAGTTGACATGTTGAAAGCATGTGCAATGGACTAAAAGGAAAGCTGAGACGAAAGTTCACCAACAATATGGCTCCATATGAGGCACTATATGGAAGACCATGTCATTCATTTGCATGTTAGAATAAGGTTGGATAGACCTTGATTATCCTATCTGAATTAGTAGAACAATGTGCAAACAAAGTGAGACTTCTTATTCCTTTTAGCTGAGAGCAAGTAGAACAGTTATGCTAACAAGAGACATAGGTATCTAGAGTTTGAGGTTGGTGACCAACTTATGAAAGTTTCATAAACAAAAGGGAGTCATGAGGTTTGCACTAAAGGGAAAACTAATCCCTCGATATATCATCCCCTTTCGAGATCTTAGAGAGGATCAAAGTTGTAGCATGTAAACTAACTTTACCACCACATCTATCAAAAGTCCTTAACATCTTTCATGTTTCCATGCGTGGAAGTATGTTCCTAATTCTCCACATGTACTGGAATAGGTGTCGATAGAGCTACAACTGGACATAACATTTGAAACAAAGCCAATTCAAACATTAGACAAAAAGAATTGAAGGTTGAGGAACAATGAAATTTCATTAGTCATAGTCTTCTGACAGAACCATTCAATCAAAGAGACAACATGGGAACTAGAGTCAAATACGACAGCAAAATATCCTAATTTATTCAATAATTAAGGTTGAAAGGAATTTTCGAGGATGAAATATTTTGAAGGGGTAGTAATGTAATATCCCAAAATTTGGGTTATTTTCTATGATCAATAAAAATTGATATTTTAAAAGCTAAATAATTTGACTTTGAGGCATCTAGTGATGGATAAAACTTGGGGAGAGCTATCCAATGATAGTAAGATAGCTAAACTTCAATAGCAAAGGTCTAAGTTACTAGAAAAATAATATTTTACATTGATAACAACAACCCTTTCTAAATTTAAGCCCACAAATGTGTGAATGGTGAGCCCACCTAGTTGCTATATTTAGGTAGCCAAGTCAACTAAAATGTTTAGATTCATTGAACCATGTAAGGAGACATTTTTAGCTTATTTAATATGAGGAGAATTAGAATATAATTGGAATTAGTAAGTTTATTCATGATGTAATATAAAGTATAATTTGGCGAATCATAACTTAGAAATAAGAAGCCAAAGATATCTAGGATAGTAACTAATTAGAAGGAGATCAAAATTTAAGGGGAAATAGACCAAGACATCTAATTGATTTGGGATGTCTTAGGCTAGGGAAAGATGGAGAGAAAGAGAGGAATATAGAAAGAGAGAAGAGGAGATGCCCCCCCTCACATGATAACTTGCAAAAGAGATATGAGATATTGAAAAGCATGGAAAGGAACAAGGGGAATCTAGAGAGGAAAACATAACATATCTATCACCTAGGTAGCTAGATCTAGGCTACAGTCTTCAAGATTTAGAAAGTGTTAGCATTTTAATAGACATGTTTTGGGACTATTATAGCATTTGGTAATGCTTTACATTTAACTTGTTTCAATCATGTTTTGGCTATGAAAAACATTAGAAACTTTCACGCTTAGATTATTGGTAATAGGTGCATGATAGATGTGTGTTTTTGAGAAAATCATGGTTAAGTATATATAATTGAACCCTGCATACCATCTATGAACTTTCCTTGTCTTGTTGAATGAGTTGGTTCCAACATGCTTTCACTTTTATATACCTATTGCACATCTACTAAATTATAGTCAAAGTTGAGATTTCAACTAGTTATAATATATTGAAGCATAAATATTAAGGATTGTTCACTTTTAATATAATCCTATCATCTGATTTTAACTATGGATTCATCATCCTAGTGGAGTTAAATGTGTTCAAGTGACTTTATATCCAAAACATTGTGTATAATACTCGATGTAGCAATTTGATGCTAAGATTTTCTATTTTTTGAGTATATATTAACATACAATTGATTTCCCGTGATTTGGAACCATGTGGACATTCCTTTTTAGTTGAAAATCTAGGATCTATTTCACCTAGATAAAACTATGCATGTCATTCATGAATTACCTATTGTGTGAAGTGTTTTAGTTTCAAACTTAAAGTTGTTGGAACAGATATGTTGCACATGTCACACCCATGTCCAAAAGAAAAAGGTTAAAGATGAATTAACTTGTTAACCATCTTAAATTTGTTGAAATAGGACAAACAAGGCAGGATTGAGGTGGGCCCTACATGAGTTTAGTCGTAAATTGAATGTAGTTTCAGGTAAATTTTGAATCCTTAGAACTTATTAAATTGTATATCTTGTTAAGGATTAAATGACTTGTAATTTCATTCTAGATTCATAGCATATTTGAAGGAATTTTTCCTTTAAATGAGATTTTTATAAAAAAAAATCAACTAATTAAAAAATAAAATTAAAAAAAATTGAAATTTGATGATGAAAGGTCAATTATTGCATTGTACTCAATGAGAGCTTTCCAACGACACTGAGAATGTGTACAATGGAGACCAAAATTAGAAAATGCAAAAATTTTATAATTAAAGTGATAGGGGTCCAAATTGATAATCACACCCCCTCTAACTAGCGTAATTGGTGAATCACATGGAAATGGCTTGACAAGTAGGAGTCGAACTCACCGTGTCAAGCTCTACTTCCACATGTTTGTAATGGAAAAGAAAAAAAATGGAGAAAGCCATAACCTAATGGCTTTCCCCTAGTTCCCTTCTACCCCATCGTTGTTGATTGATTGGAAAGAAGAAGAAAAAGAGAGACCCAACTGACAAACAACGACGACTACCTAAAACAATGAAAAAAACTAATCATTGAGTTTGGTGAAAAAGCATAGAGAAAACATTACTAGATCAATAGCCCATCACTAGATGACGATCGACACAGGTAGGCCATCCAACCCTCTGCTCTCTCTTTAATTCATTTCTCTCCCTCTCCTTTCCCTTCTAGTTGTTCCCAACCACCATTCATTGTTATTGTCATCATTTTCCAGTGATAGGAATGGTGAAAACCACGTATAAACCAACTTGTTGACAAACACAGTTGATGGAACAGTGTTAGATCTATGATCTAAACAGTTCATTTTGTTCCTTATATGTTAAAAAGTAAAACCCCTCTAGTTTCATGATGATTGACCAAGTAACGACAATGGAATCTAAGAAAAATAGAGACACTGGTGACTTTAAAAAGTTATATAAAATCTTGCCAAAAACCCAAGATTTGGTAGCAATTGTATAGAAAAACTAAATAGGACTCAAATTCATAAAATTCGGACCAAGTCTGTACAATTTGGTGCAATTATCATGCTATGCACGACACCTACGATGACCAAAATCTGGTCACCTTCTCCGACAACGAAACCTTTTCTAGTGAGACCCTAAAAATTAAAATTTTTGGGATCTAAATGATTCTTACCTGCTCTTTGATTGGAAAAGTTGATAGGGTGTAGGGAAAACCTAAATCTCTGCTTTTGACCATTAAAAACATGATCAAAGGGTAGATCTATGTAGTTTGTGACTTTAATTACATATCAATACTAAAATGTGAAAAAAAGTGATGATGAGCAAGCAAATATATGATAATTTGATCCAAGGTTTGATCTGACTGTTCAAAACTTGATAAGTGATGATTAAAGGATAGGAAAGGTGATCAAACTATTGATTATTATTAAAATCATTGAATTGCTGAATAACTTACACGCTTAATCTGGATTGTTGATTTAAGACCAATGATGTTGATCTAAGTAGGTAGCAACCAATTGGTGTCTTGATCGTTAATCTAGAAGTTAGTGTTTAGATCAATGAAATTACGAATAGAGATCTTAAAGTAATTATAGTAATTTACATAGAATTATGAAATTCAATTAGAACTAGTATTTCAATTCAAGTTTTTAAAACAATGTGAATGACATTGGTAATTGAATTGTGAATTGTACTACGAGCGCAAGTAAGAATCCTAAACCCTTCCCTATCCTTAAATTCTTGTTAATTGGTTCACTTGAAATTAATACTATGAATGTGTAGAATAAATAGATTATCATATTGGTTGAATGGATGATATGAATTGCAATGACTTATTGAAATTGTCATATCATATTTTGATTAATTATGCTTAACTATTTAATGATGCAAATTGTGATAAAATGGTCAATCCTAAGATAGCAAGCCCTAAGGTTCACCCAACAAACTATGATGATGCCTTATATGATGTTAAACCCTGAGGGAAAGGGCTACCTAGTTGATTGAAACTAAGGTGAAGCCACCCTAGATGGTAAACCCTGAGGAAGATATTATCAATTATTAAGCCTCTCAAGATGGGAAATCATGAGGGAAAGGGTTGCCTGGTTCTTTGAAATCACGATGGAGCCACCCAAGATGTTAAACTCTGAGAGATGAGCTGTTAGGTATTAAGCCTCCTAAGATGGTCAACCTTGAGGAAAAGGGCTACTTGGTCTTTTAGGATTACGATCGAGCCACCTAAGATGGTAAACCTTGAGAGATGAGCTGGCAGACATGTGCCTCCCAAGTTGGTAAACCTTGAGGCAAAGGGCTATTTGGTTGATTGCTACTATGGTGGAGCCGCCCAAGATGGTAAATCTCGAGAGAACCTGACATTGAAGCCTCTTATGATGGTAAACCCTAAGGGAAAGGGCTTCCTAGTTCTTTGGAACCATGGTGGAGTTGCCCAAAATGATAAACCATGAGGGTCTGGTTACTTGATGTATGATACTCATAGTGGGCCACCCAAGATGGTAAACCTTGAAGGATGAACTACTTGGTTAGTGTGATGATGTAGTACTTGTTTTCTTATTGTTAAGGAAATAATCAAATGAAATACATTCATGTACAATTTTATCTGAATGATATGCTTATAGTTTTACAATTTGAATTTGGAATAAAGTTCATAACTTCATTACTCATCTATTGAAATGGAAATAAATGTCCTATGGTTGGACATGAATAGGGGGTTGGTATTGCATGGGTTTATATGCATGCTATGAATGTCCTGTGGTTGGACATGAATGGGGGGTTGATATTGCATGGGTATATTTGCATACTCTAATGTCTTGTGGTTAGACATGAATGGGGAGTTGATATTGCATGGGTTTATTTGCATGCTATGATTATTGGTTTACAATTTGAATTTGGAATAAACTGTATTTCTATTGTAATACTAGTATGTTATACCTGATAATACATGCTACATGCTTTCTTGATTACTGGGTAAAATTGGAAACAAATGTGGGAATGTGTAACTGAGCTAAGCTCAATAAGAATGGTGGGATATGCATGGGTTTAGTTCTTTTTCCTAACTTGGCTGTGCAGCTCATCTTATTATTATTTTTTCAGGTACCATTCAAGTTGATAAGGGGGAGGCTCTTGCTTGAAATGAATGAAGCCTGACCAAGTGATGATGTCACATTTTGTATTGTATATGTATGTCGGTGATGAGTAAGAGCTATATTCTATTATCTGATGAGTAGCCCTATGTATTCTGTACATTTTATGTTGATGATGAGTGTATGGGATTAAGCTAAACTTCGAGTTAGCAAGCAAAGGTTTTAGTAATCTACTATAATGAATTGCATGGAGAATGAGTATCCTATAAAGGTTTTAGAATTGGTAAACTGTTTATTAGGTGAATCACACCGCATGTGTTAAAAATAAGGGAGACTCTACCAAAATTTTAGTAGAATTTGGCAGTTAAAAATTTTATACTCTAAATCATGACTTGCATAGGACAAGAGTATTTAGCTCTTTCGATATTTCCACTACAATATAAAAAAAAAGGCCACATAGGCTTCACTTGAACTAGTTGTTATTGTTTGATTACTTTATACCGCAGCCTCGATGTTGGGGTCGCAACTGCTTGGTATCACAATAAGGTGGTAGGTCACTTGGGAAGAACTTTTATAATTGCATGTGATAGAGAAAGTGTGTGTGCTTAGTATCTTCTAAATTAGCTTTGATGATTGTTAATTACTTTTAGCTTGTTTGATGAGTGACTAACCCTTATTGTTTGATATTTTTGAAAGGCACACTCATGGTTGAGACCAAAAGTGATGGCTTGAGTTTTGGAGGATTAGCATTGCATGCATGTGATCTGATTTAGGATTCCAAAGGACAGATGGCCCAAGCAATTGCCGAAGCCATTAGCATGGGAGCAAGAGTTTATCCCCCATATGCGCCAATCCTTAGAGCTTCTAGAGAGGGTGTAAGTAGGGAAACACTTGCATTATAAGAGTTCAGGAAGTTGGGACCACCCAAGTTTGATGGGATGTCAGATCCCACTAGAATAGACGATTGGTTAGAGCAAATCCAAAGGATCTTCAAGGCACTAAAAATTGATGAAGATCTGAAGGTAAGAGTGGGCACATTTTAGTTCATTGGTGAGGCTATCCACTGGTGGTGAGCAACAAAGGGTGTCAAAGCCGATGAGGAGTGGACTTGGGAACTTTTCAGAGAGGCTTATCTAGGAAAGTATTTTCCTAGTGCATAGAGAGATGCTAAAGTAGCATAGTTCTTGAGGCTCACATAGCATGGCATGACTGTGGGATAGTATACTACCAAGTTTGACCAGTTGTCATGTTATGCACAATCGATGATCCCCACTGCTGGGATAAGGCCTAACGCTTCAGTCAAGGCCTAAGATCTCCTATTTGACATAGCTTAGTACCATTCAAATTGGAAGATTATACAGATATTGTAGATAGAGCCCAACTGATTGAACATGATTGAGGTAGGAAAGTAAGTTTACTAGAGTTCAAGAATAGAAGTTTTGGGAAATCTCACTCACATGGTCACAAGGACAAGAGGAGGATAGGATATCCTCCTCGGGCATAAAATACTTAGACACATTCTCTAACTCTTGGAATGGCTAGTAAGACTTATTTTGGTTGTTCCCAGGAAGGCCATTTCAAGAGAGATTGTCCTAAATAGAGAGCCAAGCAGAGTAGTGTATAGAGTAGTAGTAGTCCACATCCTCAGGGTCAGCCACCAGCATAGAGGACATATGCACCAGTCAGAGGCATACCCCCTACTTCTGAGTAGAGGACACAGGGAAGAGTTTATGCTCTGACGCAGCCAAACACCTAGCTGACCACACCATTATAGAAGGTACATTTTCATTGTTTCAAACTTAGGTCAAAGTGTTGTTTGATTCTAGTGCAACATATTCTTTTATTTCATCTTCAACTGGTCATGACTTAAGCATGGAAACTGAACCGTGACTCAACATTGCAAGTTGAGTTGCCAATAGGGATGGGCATTACCTCCAACAAAGTTTGTGGAAGATGTGATATTGATATGGCAGGTCATAGGGTGAAGTTTGATTTGGTGGTGATGGACATTACTCGTTACGATGTAATCATGGGCATGTATTTCTTGCCTAAGTATTATGCCATTATTGATTGTAGTCAAAAGAGGGTTACTTTTGTATTAACTAGTGGAGTTCATTTTTATTTTTCTGCCATAAAGGATTATAGTTGCCCACAAGTCCATGTTGGCTACAAATACTAGAAAGACTATAGTGGGTGGATGGTGGGTCATGATAATGTTGATACCAGCATTGAATCCATTCCAATAGTAAGGTAATTTGTAGATGGTTTCCCTGATGATTTACTAAGATTACCACAAATGAGGGAGGTCAACTTTACTATTGAGATTTTTCTTGACGTTACTTCAAATTCAGTTGCTCCACATCGAGTGATGGCTGCTGAATTACAGGAACTAAGGGTGCAGTTGGAGGAGTTGTAAGGCAAAGGTTTCATTCGCCCTAGTACTTCACCGTGGGGAGCTCCAATGTTGTTTATAAGGAAGAAAGATGACACACTAAGGTTGTGTATTGACTACCATCAATTGAATAGGTTGATGATTAAGAATAAATACCTATTGCAAAGAATTGATAACCTATTTAATTAGCTGAGGGGATCTATGTGTTTTTTCTAGGATTGACTTGCGATTTGGATACCATCAGCTACGATTAAGGGACAAAGATATCCCGAATATAGCATTTAGGACTTGATATGGTCAATTCGAGTTTGTAGTAATGCCTTTTGGGTTGGTAATGCTCCAGCAGCATTTATGACCTTAATGATTTGAATCTTCCTCCCTTCTTTGGATCAATTCATTGTCGTATTTATGGATGATGTGTTAATATACTCAAGATCTAAGGAGGAGCATAAACTACATTTGTCTATTGCATTGCAATTGTTGAGGGAATACTAGATGTATGTGAAACTTAGCCAATGTGAGTTTTGGACAACCAAGGTAAATATCCTTGGGCACAAAGTTTCTAGTGATGGGAATTCATTCGAGCCGTCAAAGATTAAAGCTGTGATGAGTTGGGAAAGACCAAGGAATGTAATTGAGATCAAGAGTTTCCTTGGGTTGGCAGGTTATTATAAGAGGTTTGTAAAGGACTTCTCATGCATCACAACATCCATGATAAGGCTTTCAAAAAAGGGTGCGGGATTTGAAAGGGATGATTCATGTGAGTAGTCATTTTAGGAGCTAAAGAGACAATTGACGACTGTACCTTTGCTTATCATTCCTGAGTGAGGTGTGGGTTATGCTATGTATTGTGATGCCTCACACTTAGGACTAGGATGTGTCCTAATGCAAGAAGGAAGAGTAGCGACATATGGTTCTCTTCAACTGAAGCCAAATGAGAAGAAATACACCACTCATGACTTAGATCTAGTAGCGGTGGTGTTTTCCTTGAAACTTTGAAAGCATTATTCGTATGGTGAAAGGTTTGATGTCTTTACTGACCACAAAAGTTTGAGATATATATTTACTCAGAAAGATTTAAATCTGAAGCAGATTAGATGGGTTGAATACTTGGAGAACTTTGATTTCATACTTCAGTATCACCCAAGAAAGCTAAATGTTGTTGTAGATGCACTGAGTAGAAAATCTAGAGGTTTGATAGCAGGACTTTGAGGTTTTAATGTAAGGCACCGGAGTTATTGATTAAGTCTGACTTGCACTTTGGGTCATCTAAAAGTTGTGCTTTTTTATGTCAAATGAGTAGTCAACCTTCTATACTACAGAAATTCTTGTAGGCTCAGAAAGATGATGATGAGACTAAGAGTACTAGAGCCTGACTAGAAGAGGGGGAGAGTATCTAGCATTGGACTGTGGACTCTTCTAGTGGGTTACTATATTTGAGTAGACTTTTACTCCTAACAGTTGATTAGGTTAGGTGAGGATTGTTGAGTGAAGCACACAGGTCTAAATTTTTGATACATTCTAGTAATATAAAGATGTATGATGACCTTAGGAGACACTTTTGGTGGAAAGGCATGAAGAAGGACATTTCTAAGCTTGTTGCTCCATATTTGACATGTTAGTAGGTTAAAGTAGAACATCAAAAACTTGTGGGATTACTACAGCCTTTACCAGTGGCAGAATGGAAGTGGGAGCACATTACCATGGATTTTGTGGTAGGTCTTCTGTGTAGTAGGCAAGGTTGGAGTAGCATATGAGTGATAGCTGATAGATTGACCAAGTTAGTGTACTTGCTGCTAGATAAGTTACTCATTCACTCGAGACATTGAGTTGACTATATGTACATGAGATTGTAAGATTACATGGGGTACCTGTATCCATTGTGTTAGATAGAGATTCAAGGTATACTTTCTAGTTCTGGAAGGGTTTATAGGAAGCAATGGGTACAAGGTTGACTTTTCGCTCTACATTTCATCCCCAAACAGATGGATAGTTTGAGATAGTGATTTAGGTGCTCAAAGATATGTTGAGAGCATGTGTCTTAGACTTTCAAGAGAAGTGGGCTGAACATCTACCATCGGTGGAATTCTCATACAACAACATTTTTCAATTCAATATGGGATGGCGCATTTAAGGCATTGTATGGTAGATTGTGCCGTTCCCCAGTTTGTTGGGTAGAGGTTGGTGAGACATCATTGTTAGGCCCTGATGTAGTTAGAGAGACTACAGAAAAGGTGAAGTGAATTAGACAATGGTTGTTGATAGCTCAGAGTAGGACCAAGAGCTATGCTGACCTAAGGAGGTGACTATTAGAGTTCGAGGTAAGAGATTACGTGTTCCTAAAAGCTCGGCCAAGACCAGAAGTAACATGTTTTGGCAAGCGTGGGAAGCTATCTCCTTGATTTATTAGACCATTTGAGATTTTGGAACGGGTTGGAAAAGTTGCTTATCGTTTGTCCTTGCCTCCACAATTATTGCAAATTCACGATGTTTTTCACTTGTTGATGCTGCATAAATATGAGCAAGACCCTTCTCATGTACTTGACTGGACAGATCTTGTCATTTAAGAGGATGTTTAACATGAGAAGAAAACAATATAGGTGGTTGATCGAAGGGAATAGGTTTTGCTAGAAAAGTAATACCACTTTGTAAAGGTCATGTGGCTACATCATGGGACAGAAGAAGTCACGTTGGAGTTGGAGTTGAAAATCCAGCAAAAATACCTGGAACTATTTGAGGACACAAGTACCTATTTACTTTTGAGGATAAATGTTTTTGAAGGGGGGAAGTGATGACACACCAGTGTCTAAAAAAACAAAAGGTTAAAGATGAATTAACTTGTTAACCATCTCAAATTTGGTGAAATAGGACAAGCAAGCCGGGATTAAGTAGGTGGGCCCAGCATGAGTTCAATCATAAATTCAATGTAGTTTTGGGTAAATTTTGAATCCTTAGAACTTATTAAATTGTATATTTTGTTAAAGATTAAATTACTTGAAATTTCGTTCTAGATTCATAGCAAATTTGAAGGACTTTGCTTTAAAATGAAAATTTTATCAACAGTCAAGTAATTATAAAATAATTAAAAAATAAATTTAAAACATTGAAATTTGATGATGAAAAGCCGATTATTGGATTGTGCTTGATGCGAGCTTTCTAATGACATGAGAACGCATGAAACGAAGACCGACACTAGAAAATCCAAAAATTTTACAATTGAAGTGAATGGGGTCCAAATCAATAATGACACCCCCTTTAACTATAGTAACCTGGTGAGTCAAGTCAAAATGGCTTGACACGCAGAAGTCGAACTCACTGTGTGGAGCTCCACTTCCATGCATTTGTAACAAAAATAAAGGAGAAAGTCAGCACCTAATGGCTTTTCCCCAATTCCTTTCTCCCCCACCATTATTGATCAACCGAAAAGAAAAAGAGAAAGAGAGACCCAGCGGACAAACAACACTGATGACCTAAAACAGGGGAAAAAAAATCTGTTGAGTTTAGTGAAAAGCCATAGAGAAAGCATTGCTAGATCAACAGCCCATCACTGGACGACGATGAACATAAGTAGGCCATGCAACCCTCTGCCTCTCTTTCATTTGTTTCTCTCCCTCTCCTTTCCCTTCCAGTCACTCCCAACCACCATTCATTATTACTGTCACCGTTTTTCGATGACAAGAATAGTGAAAACAACATATAAATCAACTTGTTGAGAAACACAACCAAAGGAATAGTGTTGGATGGATGATCCAAACCATTCATTTTATTCCTTATATGATAAAAAGTAAAATCCCTCTAGTTTCATGATGATTGACCAAGTAACAATATCGAAATTTGAGAAAAATAAAGACATCGATGACTTTAAAAGTTTAGATAAAATATAACTAAAAACCCAAGATTTTGGTAGATATTGAGAGAAAAACTAAATAGGACTCAAATTCATGACATTCCGACCAAGTCTGTACAATTTGGTGCAATTATCATGCTATGCACGTCACTAGCGACAACGACCTTTTCTAGCGAGACCCTAAAAATTGAAATTTTGGGATTTGATTAATTCTTACATGCTTTTTTCATCTGCAAAGACAGATTGTCGATCATGAATCAATTGATCCTTGGAATTCTGATTTGAAAATTTTATAGGGAATAGGGAAAACCTCAATTTTTGCATCCGACCATTGAAAACATGATTGAAAGGTAGATCTACATAGTTTGTGACTCTAATTATATATCACTACTAAAATGTGAAAAAAAAAGAGTAATGATGACTAAGCAAATATAGGATAATTTGATTCAAGGTTCAATCTGACCATTCAATACTTGATCAGTGATGATCGAAGGCTAGGAAAGGTGATCAGACCATGGATTATGATTAAAATAATTGAATTACTGAATAACTTACCTTTAATGTTGAAAATTGAAGCCTTTAGAGATACATGCTTGATTTGAACCATCGATCTAAGTAGGTAGCAACCAATTGGTGTCTTGATTGTCAATCTAGAATTCAAAGTTTAGATTAATGACATTACGAATAGAGATCTCAAACTAATTATAGTAATTTACAAAGAATTACAAAATTCGCTTAGAATTGGTATTCTCAATTCAAGTTTTGAATATGATCTAAATGACATTGGTAATTGAATTGTGAATTGTACCGTGAGTGCAGGTAAGAATCCTAAACCCTTCCTTATCCTTAAATTCTTGTTATTCGTTCACTTGAAATTAATACTATGAATGTGTAGAATAAATAGATTATCATATTGTTGAATGGATGATATGAATTGCAATTACTTATTGAAATTGCAATAAAATGGTCAATCCCAAGATAACAAGTCCTGAGGGCCACCCAGCAAACTATGATGACGTCTTCCAAGATGGTAAACCCTAAGGGAAAGGGCTACTTAGTTGATTGCAACTAAGGTGAAGCTGCCCAAGATGGTAAACCATGAAGAACGAATTGTCGATGATTGACCCTCTTAAGATGGTAAACCTTAAGGAAAAGGGCTACCTAGTTCTTCGAAATCATAGTGGAGCCCCCCATGATGGTAAACCTTGAGGGATGAACTATCAGGTATTGAACCTCTAAAGATGGTAAACCTTATGGGAAAGGGCTACCTGGTCTTTTGGGATTGCAATGGAGCCACCCAAGATGGTAAACCCTGAGGATGAGTTGGTAGACTTGAGTTTCCCAAGATGGTAAACCCTAAGGGAAAGGGCTGCCTAGTTGATTGCAATTGTGGTGGAACTGCCTAAGATGGTAAATCTTGAGCAAACCTAACATTGGAGCAGCCCAAGATGGTAAACCTTGAGGGAAAGGGTTGTCTAGTTCTTTGGAATCATGGTTGAGCCGCCCAAGATAGTAAACCCTAAGGGTTTGATTGCTTGATGTATGATACTCATAATGGGCTACCCAAGATGGTAAACTTTGAGGGAGATAGCTACTTGATCAGTGTGATGATGTCATACTTGTTTATTATAGCTAAGGAAATAATCAAATGAAATATATTTATGTACGATTTTATCTGAATGCTATGCTTATGGTTTTATAGTTTGAATTTGGAATAAAGTTCATAACTTCGTTACTCACCTGTTGAAATGGAAGCAAATGTCCTATGGTTGGACACGAATGGGGAGTTAGTATTGCATTGGTTTATTTGCATGCTCTAAATTTCTTATGATTGGACATGAATGGGGAGTTGTTATTGCATGGGCTTATTTGCATGCTCTGAATTTCCTGTGGGTGGACATGAATGGGGAGTTGATATTACATGGGTTTATTTGCATGCTATGATTATTGCTTTACAGTTTGAATTAGGAATAAACTTTATTTTTGTTCGAATACTAGTATGTTATATTTGATAATACATGTTATTGCTTTGTTGATTACTAGGTAAAAATGGAAACAAATGTTCCATGGTTGGATAGGATTGTGTAGTTCACTAAGCTCAACATGAATGGTAGGATATGCATGGGTTTAGTTCTTTTTGCTTACTGGGCTTCATAGCTCCCCTTATTATTTTTTCTGGTACTAATCAAGCTGATAAAGGGAAGTCTCTTGATAGAATGAAGCCTGACTAAGTGATGATGTCACATTTGTTATTGTATATGTATGTTGGTGATGAGTATGAGCTATATTCTATTATCTGATGAGTGGCCCTATGCATTATGTATATTTTATGTTGATGACGTGTGTATGGGATTCAATTAAACTGTAATTTGCTGTGATGAATTATGTAGAGATTGAGTCTCCTATAAAGGTTTTAGAATTGTTATATTGTCTTTCAAGTGAATCACATCACATGCATTAAATGCCTAAATCTAAAAAATAGGGGAAACTTTGCTAAATTTTGGCAAAATTTAGCAGTTAAAAATTCTATTATTTAAACCATGACTTGCACAGGAGAATAAGAGTATTTAGCTCTTTCAAAACTTCCACTGCAATATATATATATATATATATATAAGGCCACATAGGCTTTGCCTGAACTAGTTGTTATTATTTGATTATGTTAAACAGCAGCCTCGAGTTTGGGGTCACGATAGCACACCCAGTAACTTGCTACGAAGTGGCATCTTAATATTATATTGTATGCTTGATTTCATCTCAACAAGTGGTGTAAGGTGATTTATCTAATATCATCTTAGAGAAATGTGTTTGATTATGGGCTACAGATCATGCCACTATGAATGTGGTAATTTGAGAATAAGTTGAAATCTCATGTTGTATTTTAGATCTATTAAAATATGACTTCAAATTTCTATAAGCGTTGATATTTAGGAGTAAAAAGGTTAGATTTTATAAAATGTTTTTTGTTAAAAAATTTCATACATTTTAAATCACAACCATTACAAGTATTGAACAATTAGATGAAGATTTTTGGGTAAAAAGAATAACAATTTGCACCTCTATTTATTCCTAAACTCTGGACCGATTTGCATCCTAAACTCATTTTCTTGAAAAGAATGATTTTCCGATGTTTCCAAATTACATGAGGCAAAAGCTTCTAGCACAAGTGTTAAAGCATTGGTGCACTTCAACATGTTTTGATTGTAACGACCCAAGTTTTTTGAAATAGTTTTCTTAGGACTGTCATTTGAAAACATCAGGGTATCCTTGGAATTTTTATTTTATTTTATGAAATGATAAAAGCATCATCTACATTGTTTTCAAAAACCACTTCTTTAAAATCTGTGTGTCCCTATCACAAATGTTCTCATATATTCAAAGTAAATTTATATAATAGTAGCACATAGAAGATCCACTATCACAACCATAACCAACCAATAAATCCATAACATATACCACATATAACAAATTAATTTTATTACATGCACATTAACAATGAAATTAAATAAAAGTTCAATTATTTAAGTTTTTCTAATCAAAGAAATACCAAAGCCACTTCATTGTACTTCTTTTTGTCTCTAATCCTCTACGATTCCTATCCTATCCAAACTATGCACAACTCTATGAATTTGGCTGGAAAAAAGTTGGAAGGGTGAGTATGAATACTCAGTGGAAAAATTCCTAAACCATGTTTGAAAATCTCAGCATTCAAGTGGAATCTCAAGATCAATATCATATACGGAACAATTATCAAATGTAACATTCTAAGCATATGACATATATTCCATTTGTCACAAATAATATCTCATAAGTGAATAATAATATCCAATGAGCTCATGCATTTAAAATAACTAACAAAACATAGATCATAGTGCCAGCATCCTGTCAGGATCCTCATAGGCAATGGTCTGAACCCTCAAGGATGACTGATATGCATAACATATCCAAAATTAGAAGATGGTCACTATGTAGGTAGTGGAAAACATCACCCGTCGATGTTCGTTCGCGGATACCAACAGACTACATTGACACTCATGGGGAGGTGATCAGATTGTAAGCAGTTTGCCCATGACACATGCTTCCCTAAAACAAAAGGTCATATATCTCAACAGGTATCCTATTTAGAGTTCAGGGGCCAATTTAACACCTCTTAGAATAGTACCGTAGGGCATAACAACCCTCTCTCACACTAACTCTAGTTGTCAAAAAACTCAGTGTGTTTGTACCATACCATATAACTCACCCATAAATGGTCTAGATAAGTGCATCATCATCACATGAATATAATATATACATGCTCTCATAGCTTATGCATAATGCATTTTAGAAATCACATGTGAAACTCTATATCATAGACATATCATCTATGATACCTGTGGTTTTACTCTCATATATAACCACAAAACTTTTCAAAAGTTAGGATCCCTAGTTAAATTTAAAAAAATTTAAATCAATTAAAAATAAATATTTTAAATAAAAAATTCTCATTTCAAAACCCAGGAGTCATACAACTCACAAAACCACCACTACTAGATAGGGGCTTTTAAAGTTAGTTAAAAGGGATAATCGAAGTCATTTAATAAGCGACTTCTACCAAGCTGACAACTTTTAAAGTCATTTAGATAAATGACTTTAAATAATCAAGGAACTTTGAAGTTGCTTGAACAAATGACTTCAAAAGTCACAAACTTTTGAAGCCGCTTAGACCTTCAAAAGTTTGTGACCTTTGAAGTTGTTTAGGTCTAAGCAACTTCAAAAGTCCAAATTTTTTGAAGCACTTTTAAGTCGCTTAGGCTAAACGGCTTCAAAAGTGACAACTTTTGAAGTCACTTATACCTAAGTGACTTTAGAACTTTTGTATACAATTGAATAACAAACATCCTGTATACACCTGATACTTCAAACAATCTTTATAAGTATGCAAAACCTGTTCCAATACAAAATGCATCCACATCTTTCTTGATACAATACCACTTATATACATTGAATAACAAACATCATATACACCTGATACTTCAATCTCTATAAACATGAAAAACCAACATCCACTACAACATGCATCCACATCTTTCTTGATACACTACCACATGCGTATACAGTGAATAACAAACATCCTATACACCTGATGCTTCAAACAATCCTTATAAACATAAAAAACCAACATTTAATACAACATGCATCCATATCTTTCTTGATGCACCAGATTGCTCTTACAATATAACACCTAATACATCCATAATGGGTACAAAATATCTAAACTCATCATTATCCATCCACTTCTATCTTGAAAATACTTTATAAAAGAAACTACAACACATGCATTCTCTATAACATTCACATTCACTTCATTTGTAAATCCATATACATTCGCATTTACTTTCACACTCTAAGTAGCCCTCTCATTAATCATATCATAAAAGTTATATAATTCAATGAATATATTGATAACCAACCACGACATATCAACTTCATGTACAAGCTCCAAATTCACTTCATCCATACTCATTTATTTCCACACTCCAAGTTTTCACTCATTCATTGCTTAATATATATATATTTCAAAGAGAATAATAAAAACTAAAAGAACACACACAAGTCAATAAAAAATACTTTATTGTGTATTTTAGGTTCATGTAATTACTCCGAGTGATTTAATTGAAACTAATTACATACTCAGCCCATTTAGTTCATATTTCTTTGAGATCCACTCTGGAGTAACTCTTCTTGTTTGCCCACTCAGAAAGCATAGTAGCCTGAAATACAACATATTTAATTAAGCTCATATTTTTTAGTTATATCCATTAAAATTATAGAAAAATATAAGATCGTGAAAAGTAAAATGTGTCCTACCTTTATTAAATGGAAGACAAGAATACTATGAATATGAGGGTCTTCATGTATCTCAGGACATAGTATCCGCACTCCCAATCAAACTATTGTTTAGGGCACTGTATAACAAGAACAACAAAAAATAACCCATAAATATCATTTGTAATATTGTAGGTATAATTAGTGGTAACTTAGAGTAATTAACTATCTCCTATACCTTGACATTCTTCCAAGTGACTTTTGGCATTTGTACAGCCTTAGTCATATTAGCCCATTTGAACCATACTTTACAAATTTAAAATTTAAATGCATTATAAATGAATAACAAATTACTTATCTACACATAACACATGAAAAAAAAAAAATACTTATTTATAATTTCTATGAGGGCGGGATGGATGCGCGATCCACAAAAAAAAAAAAAAATGCCCACTATGCACATTCAAAATGAGCATCATCCAATGAGACCTACATAGATAGTCATATAAATTGTAATGAAAGTTGAAATCCCTAAGTATGGAATAAGTTGGCAAGAAAATAAGAAAATTAAAACTTACTTGCTATTGTAGGGAATCATTAAGCCTTGTCCTTGAGAGCAGTAAAAGAAGCGTGGTAAAATATCCAAAACACGCCTCTCTATCAGCCATTACTCTACCACTCCAGAAATGATGCTAGGGTCAAGGAATTGGTAAAATGTGTCCTCACCCTCAAAAAGGCTAGTTTCATCATTCAAGAAGCTACGCAAAAGAAATAATTATTACCTATACCATGAAAATATAATATGTAAATGTTAAATATTTTATAAGCAAGTATATGCATATACACCATGTAGGAGACAATGTGTGGGTGCTTGAGTTGATCCCATAGGCAAACTTATAATAGGTCCTCTGTCATAAGTGGCACTTCAACAATGTCCTAGGCAAGCACTCCCTCATTGATTCATATAGGGTTTGATTTCCATATCCTTGTTGATGAGACTATAGATTAATCTTAGGGATCGAGGCATGTTAGGTGTGAGTTCTGCACGCTTGTTGGACGACTGTTGCAAAAGGTATAAAAAATTTCAACTAAATAATAATAATTAATGAAGAGGACCTAATTTATGATGAAAAAAAAAACAAAGATATATACAAGTACCTTCCATTGGTGCAACAACAATAGGCAATACTGTAAAGGCAACCAACCTTGGTGCCGTATATTGTTGCTGATTAACCATATAAAGTTATTAAACATAATTAAGGTCTTTAGCTAAAAAATATTGATGAGGAAGGTAGTATGATAAGATACATACCATGGACTCTATGGGAATGACTAGTGCCTCTAGCCAAGTTACGTGATATGTAACTACCTGCCCAATGGTTATAATATTTTTCATTTATAATGGGAATGCTAGGCAGACATTAGCATTTAGATAAAACATGCATGAAAATAGAAACTTTCTAAAGGATTGATATTTCTAAAATTAAACTTTCCTAAAACTAAACCTAGAAACTAATTTGTAGGATTCTAAGTAAAGCAATGTTAACTTGCATGATTCTAGCCATCACAGAGCACATGTATATATACATTCATTTGCACTAATATAAACATGATTGAAAATATTTATCTTTAAGTAACTACTACCATTCAATAATCAAGAGAGAGATCTTAAAGCATTTACTAGTAAGCCTGCATGTATGTCTTGTTACATCTTGTTCATACCCATTTCTAAAAAATGCATTATAAGTCATTCTTATCAAAATGATCAAGCATGTACTAAGACCACATATTGGTTAGTTATGGGAAACAACCATGTATTTACTTTGGTTTTAATGCCTTTTAATCCATCTATATTCTTAAAATTTTAGTTACCATTTGTCCTCAAGCACAGACACACACCCATCTTTTATTCTTAAACACGGTTAGGTGAAATGGCATTTAAAAATCTCAAGTGCTGTGTTTTTTTTTTCTTCTAAAAATGAAGATTTTTAAAGAAATGAGAGCTATATTTCTATTAAAAATCTGGCAGAGTCTCCTCTATTTTTTGGACATATGCATTTTACATATGCAAATGTGATGTTCTTGATAAACATAGTTTAAGTAAAAAAAAATAAAATAAAGGAGACTTTGTCTACATCCATTCACATAAATATACAATATCTAACATATGTGGTAAACAAACCGCTAGCAAAACAAATAAAGGATGCATGAAAATATAAGCCTACTTAATATTGATATTTGTAAAAGGGCTACAAATCCCATAGACCTTTTACTAGTCTTTAACTCCATTGCTTTGAGTTCAAATCCCTTAGTAGGAAAGATGCATCCCACACTGAGTCAATGAACATAGCTTACTAATGGTCATTCATAAGATTTCTTAAGGGTTGAACTTCTTAATTCTAAATGACTATATGTATTTGATTGACACTTAGCTTCCAAAGTTTACATGTGCCACAAAATATTGTAGAAATACTCTTATAGAACTAAAGAAATGTGATAACCAAAGAAGTATAAAAACTGTAGTAACAAAAGAACTTTTACCAAAATAAGATGATTAAATTATGAGGTGGGAAGTGTATGTGTGTGTTAGCTTAAGTTTCCCTATCCATTTCATGAGGTTGGAAGTGTGTATGTGTGTTAGCTTAAATTTCCCTATCCATTTCATGAGGTTGGAAGTGTGTGTGTGTGTGTGTGTGTGTGTGTGAGAGAGAGAGAGAGAGAGAGAGAGAGAGAGAGAGAGAGAGAGAGAGAGAGAGCGAGAGAGAGAGAGAGAGAGAGAGAGAGAGAGAGAGAGAGAGAGAGAGAGAGAGAGAGAGAGAGAGAGAGAGAGACATTGCCATCTTTCTCCTTAAATTTCCTTGTCCATTTCTTGCTTTCTTTTCCCATTTTATCACCTTTGTTTTTCATAAGCGACTTTGTGATTTACATGTATGTTCATTGTTCTTGATAATTGGATGATTGAAGATAGATTAGAAGTTGATTTTGGGGATTGTAATTAGTTCTAAGTAGGGTGTGCACACCCCTTGGAGGGTGTGCATCACCCTTGTACCTTTATTCATTCAATCAATGAAAGGTTTATGCTTCAATGATGAATTTCTCATTGTTATGCTTCTTTTGTTTGTTCTTAATTTAGTTTTTCATGGCCGTTAGTTGTTCCTTTCTTGCGTAATTACTTGTGACTTATCCTAGGTTAGTTATAATTGAATCTCATACAAATTACACACTTGAACCCTTCGCACAAACCCATGGTTCATGTGCATAGTTTTGAAGTGTTTCTCCTTAAAATTTTAGCATGTTTTGGTTAATTGTCCATGCATTCCATTCATGTATTCTATCTATCTTAGTTTGCAACTTATTACATGCTTTTATATCTCATAATCACGTGCACCATGCTTTCAATTCTTACTTGTAATTCATGCATTATCAATGTAATGAATCATTCACATTCCACTTTGGATTAGTGCATACTAGTTGGCTCTTAATACTTTATTTTGCTTGTTTAGTTTAGGTTTTCCTACATTAGTTGATTAATTTCATGCATTCCATGTTTGGTTAGTTTACATCTTGGTTCATGCATACTTTCATGCTTAATTTATGCACATTAGGTTACTTTATTTCATGTAATTTCTAAGTTTAAATCATGCATCATGTTAAGTTTGCTTATATATCATCCATTTTGTGAGGCTATACCATGTATCATAATTAAACATGAGAGGACAGCGTATTCAAAGTCCACTTTAACTAGTCCCTAATAAAGCATGCATCTCATCCTAACAGAATCACGTCTCATCTACTCAAATCATGTTCATATATCCAAACAAAATCATAAACATTCTAATCATACTCATCCATGCACAAATCCATCGAAACCATGAACTAGATTTGGAATATCTACCTAGAAAAGCTTTCTTTTTTCCTTTTCTCCTCTTTCTTCTCCCCCTTCTTCTTTCAAGTCAGGTTTTCACACATACGAGTGTGTCTGGGGGTCATCAGCATCACCAGTGGCCTAGTCAACCCCTCTTTCTCCTCCTCACCTTCATCCCCTTCTTCTTGTTTTTCCTCCTTTTCTTCTCCTCTTTCTTCTCCCCCTTCTTCCCACCATCATTTTTTTCTCACCTAGTTGGTGGTCTAGGCATCGATGGCATTGAACGACATCGGCAGCCTAGATCGGCCCCTCTTTCTCCTCCTCTCCTTATCCCCTTCTTCTTCTTCTTCCTCTGTTTCTTCTCCTCTTTCTTCACCCCCTTCTTCTCACCGTCGATTTTCCTCAGCTACGTGCCAGTCTAAGCGTCGTTGATCGATATCAATTGGGCATCGTCGAGGTCAAATGGATGTTGTTGGCATCGAAAAAATGGTAGTTAGAAAATTTTTTCTAGACAATTTGTTACGATTAGACTATTTGCATAAGTTACAGGTTAATGGAAGTAGGATTATCAAACCAACAATTCAGATAAATTAAAGTTGAGTTTCACAGGCCAATCTATTTTATTACAACAAGCTAACAAATTGACATGATCCAAAACATATAACACAACATGGGTAATCCCACATTCAAACATTAAAACTTAAATGAAAAGGCTGAAAATGAATGCGCATAAATTCACTAGTGCTCATAGGTGCATGCTTGAACATTACCATGCGAGGAAGCAAAGAATGATCTTAAGATTACTTATTAATAAGCAGCCTTACATGTGCATACTTCTCTCTTCCTCTCTCCTTTCTTCTCTCCAGCCTAGCTCTACTAGCGTTTTTCCTCTCCTATCAGGTTTTTGAGAACATACTTGTGGTATGTTCTTTTTCCATTGATTAAGAGTACTTAAGTGGGAGGTAGTGTCATTATTAAAATGCCCCCTCCTATATTTATTGAATAAATTTAACTTTGGAAAATTTTACAATTGAAAATTATATTATTTTTAGTACTTAATTGTTTAGTTATATAATTATAGTAAAAAATTAAATGAGAGCTACTCAATTCTCAAATTTCTGTAAGTGGAGCCTACTATATGAAATTACCAATTTACCCTTTTCAAGAAAATCAAAAGGTATTTGTCCAAATTTTGATTTTAGCAAACTTAATCTCATTGGGATTATTTTCTCAAGTACAATACTAATGTTGTGGTATTAACATCAGATTTGATGTCTATAAAATTTTCACTTTTTAGAACTAAAACAATTGAGAATCTCAAAATTATTTTCTTTTGATTCTGATTTCACATAATTCAAAATCTGTGTAAATTGTTATTTAAAAATCAAAGACGTTACATAATGATTAGTGTAAATTTGGTTGATCAATTTTTTTGCCAAATTTGATTGTACATAAAGAAGTCGTTTAGTGTAAACGACTTTAATAGTGTCTGCTTTTAAAGTCGTTTAATGATAAATGACTTTAAAAGTATATATTATTAAAATGAGTCTCTACTTTTATAGTAATTTATACTAAATCCCTTTATAAATTATTTCTAATTCAATATATATATTATGTTAGTACTTTATAATATCTAACAATTAATACACAATGAAATTGATTTTTTTTTTATAGTCAACATTGATTCATATATTCTTTGTACACACATTTAGCTCACTTATCAATCCATGTAGCTCATGACAAAAGAGCTAATTATAAATATGGAATTATATATATATATATATATATATTGCAACTCACTAATACAATACACATACCCCCAACTAGATATAGTTTTCAAACCCAAGTACCCTCACCATTGTCATGCAATCCTCATTCTCATAAAGTACTACTTCAATTGATGGGATTGTTTTGGTAATAGAATGGTAATCTATTTCAGTATGTCCAAAGTCATCTTCATCATAAAAATCCCTTGGACAAGATGATGAAATAGTTGACCATGTTTTATCACGTTCATCTTGCATGTAAAATACTTGTTTTGCTTAAGATACCAAAATAAATTGATCATTTTTATATCAGATCTTGTTTAGGTCAACCAATGTCAATCTGAGGGCATTAATTTTGATGTTGTCTTTGTTGTGTTCCACCTAATTGCACTTAAATACAACCACGGCTCTGAAAGTATAATCCAAGGCTCATATCTTTCTTATAACCCCGTAATAAGTATCTTTTGCCACTATTGGCTTGCTATCCATTAAACTGGAAAAGAATGTAGCATTGACAACTAAGCTAACTCCACTATTCTGTTGCACTCTTAAGTTATCAAGGACTTTCATGTAAAAGAGAGAACTATTGATGGCATATCTGGCATATTTTATTACTTTTGGTCGTGGTCTCATCCAACCCAAGTTTTTGGATATACCATTGGCTGCTACTTCTCGCTGATCTTGAATCTGTGTATAAACATTAAGTAGGATATATGATTATTTCAATTAAGATAGATTATATATATCTATATATATACATATACATACATACATATACAATGTAGTTTGTAAGATTATATATATATATATATATAATATAGTTTATTAATATTAAGTGAGAATTCTTTGAAAGTACGACAATGCTCAAATTGTAACCACTTCTGTTTCTTTGCATAATTTGGATTCTTTGCCTTGAGTACATCCATGTGTTCACTACAAACACATGAATTAATGGAGTGATAAAAGAAAATATAACCATCAACAATTAAATTTTACATAAGTGCATGATCAACTTACTCAATGTATGGCTGGAGTTTATCAACATTTCTCAACATATAAAGAAGCACCTGGTCTCATTCTTTATAGTCAATAATCAATACATAACTACTTGATAGAAGTTCACCAACCTTGGGATCATAAAATGCCACCAATTGTTTCTTTCTTGGGATTCCAATGGCATCCACTCCTGCAAGTACTCTGTGCAAAACTCCACTGCTTCCTCTGCAATATAACATTAAGCTATATGTACCTCTCAAATAGGTACATCCATAGTAAGTAAATTGGCCCATAGAGTTTGATCTCATCAATGAGGTGCACTGTTAAGTGTACCATGATGTCAAAGAAGGATGGTGCGAAGATTGACTCAAGCTCACATAATTTTGTCATTAAACAACCTTGAATTTCTTATAAT
Source organism: Warburgia ugandensis (assembly GCA_035236585.1). Lineage (NCBI taxonomy): Eukaryota > Viridiplantae > Streptophyta > Magnoliopsida > Canellales > Canellaceae > Warburgia > Warburgia ugandensis. Next base: position 43,876,934 of record CP141139.1, read on the forward strand.
TTTGAAATATCCACCACCTTCTTGCACAAAGCATTAAAGAAGAAGCAGCATTATGTAATAGCTCCCCTAACTTTGTGGGGTAACACCGAACGTATTGCTATGGGAAGGAGTTGTTGTATCAATGCATGAAAATCATGTGACTTCATCCCCAACAATTTTAGCTCTTCCATGGGGACAATGTTTTGAAAGTTTAAAGAGTAGCCATCTAGGACTTTGAACTTGAATAAGGTTTTACACATTATTCTTCTCCCCTCTTTATTGTGCATATAATTTTCCTTAAGTACGTATGTTCCTCAACTACCCCTATTATCTACATGCAACCTCCTCTTCAAACCCATCTTCATAAGATCCATTCGAGCTACAAGTACATCCTTTGTTTTTCCTGCTGGGATTATAAGTAAGGTACTAGTCAACCTTTCTCACACATTCTTCTCAATGTGCACGACATCAAGCACATGGCGTAGATGCTGTGATTTCCAGTATGCCAATCGAAAGAATATTGATTTCTTTTTCCAACAACTTTTACAATTACATTTACCTACACATTTACTTGATTTCTTTTTTCCCCATAAGACATTAATGTTTTTAACCTGCTCCAACACTTGTAATTCTATCCACATCTTTGGAGGTGTCTTTGTCTCTACACTACCGTTAAATTCTTCCTTCTTAAAATGATATGGATGGTCTCTGCGCAACCATCTTCTGTGCTAAAAAAATGCCATTTTCCTACCATGTTTAATTCATATAGAACATGTTTGATTACTACAGATAGGACAAGCATTGTATGCCTTCATGATGCATTTAGAAAAATTACTGAACAGAGGGAAGTTGCTTATTGTCCACAATAGTATAACCATTAGGTTGAATGACTCTTTCCTGTATTTGTCGTATGCTTCAATGCCTACATCCTATAATGTCTCAAGATCATTAATCAAGGGAGACAAATACATTTTTAAATGTCATTCCCTGGTTGTTTTGGACCCAATATCAACATAGTTAACATCATGAACTTCCTCTTCATGCATATAGATGGTGGGAGGTTGTAACAAACTAATATAACATGCCAACAACTATGCTTGTTGCTCATAGAACTATGAGAAGTAATCCCATCTACAATAGTTTTATCCTTGTGCTCCTTTCTATACAAGATGCAATCATTGGGGCACACATGTATCTTCTAATACTACAACCCTAGTACAACCAGGGCTTTCTTTGCCTCCCATGTAGACCTCACAAATTTATTATGCTTTGGTAGCATCTTACCCACTACTTTCAAGACTTCTATAAAACCTTGATCTGAAAAACCAAATCTTGATTTCACGTTGTAAAGTTCTAGCATTGCAGACAGCTTGGTATAATCTTTACATAGGTTACAACTACTCATCATCTTTCTCTAATATAGTATGAAATTGTTTAGGGTCATCTTGGAAGTCATCATATGCATCTCAAAACATCAGTACAGCTGTATTGTCTCCAACACTTCCTACAGTGTTTGATCATATCTTCCATGCCTGTCAAGGGCTTATGCGAAAGTTCTTCTCCATGCCAAATCCATGGGTGGTAGCTTTCATCAGTTCCATTGAAGGATAAATGTTCTCTCAACACCCCTACAATTACTTTTTTTTTTTTTTTTTTTCACATTTTGAGCATGGATAACGTATGCGATTACTAACATCACCTACCCTAAGTGTGAACTCTATGAAATTTTTTTTCCCTCCTTATATTCTTTTGATGTTCTTGTCACAGTCATCTAAGCATAATTGTCCATTATCATAAGAAATTGAAGCAAATTTGTTTGGAGACTTATTAGACATGAAAATATTAGGTTAGGATTTTACCAAACACTAGGTAAACAAGAATTAGAAGTATTTGAAATAACTACATTTCATGAAAATTCTCAATTAACAATGAAAAAAAAGAAAAATATAAAAGACACATTCAAGAAGAAAATTAACTTTAAAAAGAAAATTTTCTTACCCATATCCTTATAAAAATTCTTCAAATATGCATAATATCTATGAGACAAACAAAGAGATACTAACTAACACTCAAAAATTGATATTGACCCTGAATTTGTGAATGTAGTTTCAATTCAAAGGCAGGATTTGGTTGAGGATAGTCAAATAGAAATTCAGCTTAGTTTTTGTGCATAGATCATGAACACAGTTTTAAAAAGCACGGCGAAAGTCGACGAAATAACTTTTAAAATAGACTCATAAAATTGAAGTCATTTGATGTAAACGACTTTAAAAGTGCAAACTTTTAAAGTCGTTTACAACAAACAACTTTAAAAATTTTACCTTAAATATATATATATTTATTGGATTTTTGTACATTATAATATCTTACATAAATACACAATGAAATTGATTTTACACATACAAACATATATAATATATATACATAAACAAACACGTAAACAAGGAAATTAAATTATTTTTTAATCACATCCAATTTTATATATCAAATATTACATGTTATTAGGTCTTATTGATACATGTTCAAAGAGCTAATATGCTCTTTTTCATTAAAATCTAGCCTCCTAGTATTTAGGTGACACCCATTTTATGGAGAGAGAGAGAGAGAGAGAGAGAGAGAGAGAGAGAGAGAGAGAGAGAGAGAGAGAGAGAGAGAGAGAGAGAGAGAGAGAGAGAGAGAGAGAGAGAGAGAGAGAGAGAGAGAGAGAGAGAGAGTCCTACAATTTTTTTGGTCATTAGTTGATGGTATGACCACTACTCTTCATCAAACCCTAATTTTGGATGAGAACCATAATTTGTAATATTCTGCCTTTCTCGAATAGTGAGAGTTAGAGAGAGAAGCAATTGTCATTTGCAATGAAATCATATGAATTTTGTGAAATTAGGACGATCTAACACACTTCTTAACCCCATCATTTGCAGTAAGAAAACCCACTTGACTACAAAATGAAAATAGAGAGAGTTAGTAACAAGAAAGCAATTTAAGATCAAAAGAAGTCATGGTTTACTTACATTGTTTTTAATGACACAAATAATCAAAATATCTAGAATGGAAAGCAAGAAGGGAAAAAGAGAGAGGCATAAGGACCACAGGAGGAAGCCGTCATGCCACCTGTGAGAAGAAGTGGATATAGTAAAAATGATATGTGGTATGCTATTTATAAATAAACAAGAATTTTAGAAGTTATTTAGTACTAAACAACTTTAAAAAACAATAGTTTTTAAGCAATTTAGTACTAAGCTTCTTCAAAAGTAACTGAATTTTAAAGTTGTTTATTTCTAACCGACTTGTAAAATATTTATGAAGTTGGTTGTCAATATAACGACTTCTTTATGTCAACTTTAAAAGCCTCGAGTGTAGTAGTGCACATATTTAGTAGTGAAATGACTTCCTCATTTCTATAAAAAATTTTTTGGCAAAGTCTCCTTTGTATTTTGACCGAAAGCATTCAATGCATGCGATACAATAAGTACCTGATAGATACAATAAAAATATAAACACATAACTAGGAGACTCAGCCTCCAAACCATCCATCTTGATTGTCTAAAACTCCAACCAAACTAGGTAACGAGAAATAAACTAAGAAAAAAAAAAAAAAACATAAGCCAAGGTCTATCCATCCACAGCCATCACATCCAACATAAATATGTCCATACATCCAAGTCAATAAAGAGTAAACCATTATATATATATATATATATATGTAGTCCATTTACAATGTTCAAAAGGAAATTCCTAACAGCCCACATTCTTTGATGAGATCTCCTCTGTAATGTTGCTGAATGCCACTAATGTCGTCACATGCTCTCTAGTTATTTGCCCTCCTTGTTGTCTCTCTCAATATTTGAGGCATTGCAAAACATCACGATGCCTTTGCAAGCTATGCTTGTATAGGTACATAAACATTTAATAATATCTCATAAACATTTAACATGAAATGAATAGTCTGTATTAAATTTCAAGGGGCATGCAATAACTAACATTCTCATAAAAGCCAATTTGACATGATCATATTAATAAGGGCAAATAATGATGAAGTAAAGCATGAATGGCATGTAAAACCAACCAGATAGACATGCAATCAACCAAAGCATTAAGGCTCATAAAAACTACCAAAAATAAGACAATGCCACCATGCTATCTATGTGTTTCCAAAACTTACTAGGTAGATTGAGCTTCTAAGGCTCGTGGAATGCCAAACTTAAGTTGATGCAACTCACCAAACCTAAGTGTTTGAAAAATGTGTCAAGTGAAATGTTATCAAAACCAAGTCAGGGCATTGCATTAAAAGCCTAAAGAATATCTCAAATGAATATGCATGTCATTAACAAGGGGAACCTTAACACTCAGGCCCCATGAGTGTTCCGTACATGTGAATGTCTAGTCATGAGTACTTACACCAATCCTCTAGGTGGTGTCGCACTGTGGATACACATGGAAATGTCCATATAGGCATACTCACAGTGCAATATGAAAACACCAACCATCTAAAAACCACATGGACCTCTATCCCATGATACTACTCCTTACAAAGTTTGACTCTTGATAGAGTGGGTGTCTACCATCTCATAAAGTCAGAGGGTAGGTGGGAAACCCTATAATTCCTCTTAACATAGGGTCCACTGGGCCAAAATGCCCTTCAAACCATCCACGGAGCACTTGTAGTGCAAGGATCCCTAACAAGCCTATAAGTCTCACTTGACATCTCAAAATCAAGGAAAAGAAAATAAAATCCTCTATTGCAACAATGCAACTCCAAGAGGGCCTGTGGCTTACCATCCTAAGGCACTACACCTCTCTTGGGATTTGCCTCTCAAGGATCAGCCACCAAGTATCCTCAACCAGGTTTGTAGAGAAATAAGTGACAAAACAAGCATCCATGTGCCTCAATATGCAATAACAACTATGATTATCATTTAATGATTTCTAATTGGGCATTCATAATTGTGAGATCTCAAGCTAAGTTCCCTAGGTTGGGTGATAATCGAGTTCATGCCAAATCAAGGCATCCAATAGCTATTAGATTCAAATCCTGCTCATATCCTAAGGTATTTCAGAATCATTATGCTCATATTAAGTTAATTGCAAGTAATTCATCATCTAATCAACTAATTGGGCATGCTAAATACAAATCCTACTCAATTATAGCTAATTACTATCAAATCAATGAAATAAAAAGGTTAGGATGGAAATCCTACCTCTCGTAGGTCAAACATGATGAGATTTACCTGCTGTGTCACTAGATCGTTGACCGATCATCGCAGTGGTGCCTGATCTAGGATATCCATAGTGATCTAACCACAATTATCACCTGATCATCCTAGATCAAATAATACATTAGTAAATCTAATTAGATCATCTTAAGGAATTAGTTGAATATTGTGGATCATCAAATTGGATCCAATTTCATGCATATATTCTTCATTGACCCCAACTATCAATCAAGATTAGCTCGATTGTTGCAATGATAATCCAAATAGAAGATCTCTGATATGGGTCATGATCTGCGCATAATGAGGATTACAATGAACAGATTAGATCATGATGGATGGTCAGATTAGTCATGGCTTTGGTGATCTAGTATTGGATCGATAGTCTTATTACGATTAATGATTGAATTTTCGTGGGTATTCACAAATCGGGTGCAGGGAGGGATCAAAGGTCTAGGATGGGTGTTGGTCACTTTTCTAACCTTCAATCATTGCTAATTGTGTTTTGGACAATCAGATCAATACACACATCAACTAACACATAATTGATTTATTAATTTTTTGTTACAAATCAGAGCTAAAGTGTAATTAGAGCCATATGTTTCACATATCTACCTTCTGATTATGTTTATAATGGTCAAATGTCCAGATCTAGGTTTTCCTTATGCATTACCAAGTTTTGATCTAAATAGTAGCGATCATGGAATTTCTAATTAAATATTCGTCATCATGGATGAAGATGGTCATATGTGATTTATCAATTCCTCAAAATTTTCATTTTTAGGGTCTAACCAAAAAATGTCATAGTCAACAGAAAAAATGACCGGATGTTGTTCATTGCTGGTAACATAATAGTTAAAATTTTCATTATTTCTCATGAAAATTTTAGGTAAAATGCAAATTAGAGCTTCCCGTGCTTTCCATCCAAAACAATTGCTTAAAATTAGCTTTTGAATGGATTTTTGCCATCAAATTTACCATGGCCGGTGACTATTTTCTTTTGATACTCTAGTGAAAAGTTCACCGATCTTCAATCCTCCAAAAGGGTTTTACTCTACTCGATTAAGAGAAGATGCTGAACGGTGTGAGTCATTGATCCAACACCATCTTCTATACTAACCTCACAAAAACCCGATGGATTTTTTCTCCTTCACAGGATGTCATTCGTCAATTTCTGGTCACTAAAGAGAGATGACATTAGAGAGAGGGTCATCGCCAATTCTATTGTTTGATCAATTGTCTTTGGTTGCATGAGTGTCAAAGGTGTTGCTAATAAAGCCTTAGTGTCATCTCTAGGCCATTGGCAATGCATCTTGTAGTTGAATGGAGAGAGATGGATGAAACTTGATTGGATAAGGGGGTGAATGGAGGGGAAAATGGGAAAATGATCAAGGCTTGTTCAAGAAAACTCAAGTATTTCCTTTTTTGGTCTTCGATATGTGAAGAGGGCTGATTCCACATGGTGAGTCCACTCCCACATGTTGACTCGCTTCCTCCAACTTACTGTGTCATAACAATATAACACAGGGGGTGCAGCTATCAATTTTGAACCCTTAAATTAGTAAACATTTTGAGTTTTTCCACCTTGATCTTTGTTTTTCTCAAAATCACTATTGTTGGATCATCTTGACTCATGCATTCCACTTTTAATAGTTTCACATTCAAATTTTGAGTTTTTATTAAGATTATTTCCATAGAAATCTATTTATGGTAGAATCAAATTCTTTATTCCATTTCCAACTAAGGCATGATAAAGTGCATGGAATAGAATAAAAATCAAAGATGTCACATACTTCCCCCTTAGAAAAAAAAAAATTTCCCCAAAATTCTCTTTACATCAATCACTAAATAACTTATGATGTGTTCGTCTCATCTCCTCCTTAGTCTCCTATGTGGCCTCTTGCATAGAGTGTTGTTGCCAGAGGACATTGACTAGTGGAATAATCTTGTCCTTAACTCCTAAACGTTATAGTTTAAAATTTGTACTAGTCTCTCCCCAAAAGTCAATCAGGCCTCAACTCTATTGGATTTTCTTTAGCACATGAGAGAGCTCTAGTACATATCTTTACATCATTAATATGTGAAAGACTGTGAATATCCACAGGCCATGATGGCAAGGCCAATTGGTATGCCATGACTCTGACACTTTTTAGGATCTCGAAAGGTTTAATAAATTAGGGCTCAATTTCTCCTTACTTTCGAAACTCATCACCCCTTTCATAGGGGAGACCTTCAAGAACACATAGTCTTTGACTACAAAAGCTAATTCATCTTAGAGAACCCTCATTCATTAGCAATCTATTAGTTTTTTCACAACTTAATAAAGAGGATTGGAAAATTTAAAATTATACACATAACAAAGTCATTTTATTCTAGTTATTTCTCTGAGTGTGTACAGCAACATAAGTCATGACTTCTAATTAGATATGCTCAAACTCTATTAAAAATATGTTTTGACCATAAATCCTCACAAGCATAACCTCAAAATTTACTTATAACTCTATGAAAAGAGGATAGTCTCTGAAACTCACTGGGTTATAGGTCTTCACTAATTTTCCTTGGGGTTTCTAAGTCATACCTCTCTATTAGTCTTGAATATATGTAAAAAAAATATTCAAGAATTAGCCTTCATAAAATGCTTCAACACGTGAGTAACATGCAAAACTAGTCATAAACACATCCTTTACGAGGTGAAAACAGTAGAATTATTAAGTTCTAAGCATCTAGTTCTCATCACAGTAAGGGAACTCTTCCTCAAAAATTGTTTTTTAAAAAATTAAAGAAAATTTAGGAAAATCTAAAATCACTATATTCATCTACATCCCTCAACCTGAATGAAACATTGTCTCTAATGTTTGAAAACATAGGATCCTATATGAAAGATGTAGAAGATGGAGATTTTAGGAAAAACATCTAGGTTGCCTCCTAAGGAATGCTAAGTTTTACATCTTCAGCTAGACATAATGATGAGTGCAAAGATGGTAATCTGCAAGGGACTCTGAAAAATCTAAGGTGGGTCATGATAATGAGATGCCTCTAAAACTTTTACTTGATAAATGTTTGGTTTTCAAATATGTATTTAAATGTGATTGAGTGGAGACTATACTCTTATATTGTCTTATATATTATAATGTGGTTGTACACATGCAAAAAATGCAGATTATCTGTAAAACAAAATGAAACATTGTTAGATTTGTAGTAAAAATTAAATGATCAATTTACTAGAAATTTTATGCTTTAAAATGACACTTGGAATTTTGTAAATTCTTTTCATAGAAATGATTTTTAGTTGTTTGTTTTCTAAAGTAATTTTCAAAAATTTGAGCCTACATTTCAAAAAGAATTGTGAAAACATCATATAAAAACCAGGTTGTCCATTCATCCTGTCATAGACAGTCCTACATGTCCAAGTCATAATAACATATACAAATGAGAAGGCAATTATGTAAGTTATAAGAGTAACTTATACAGGAAATGGTTTGAATGTTGAATAGATGCCATCTAAGAGAGTGACCAAGAAAGACACTCAAACACCTGTGAACCCTAATACAAAAATCCCAGGACAGGGGAGTCAGGTGGCAAAATTTGTGACACAGGTGATGCAAGGCATCTTACCATACCTACAATAATAATATGCTCAAGTACAACATGTAGTAATACCAAGTGCATAGGCATAGACAACTTGTGGCTGCACCTAGCATGCAAGCTCAAAATTAGGATTCACCTATACCAAGCATGAATTAGGGAAATTTTAAGAACTCTGACAAGATAGATAAGTTGTTAGAGAGATTCCAGAGGATGGTTCTAAAGTTTAATGGAAAAAAGAGTTTAGAGAATATAGAGGAACAAATCTTTGAGGTGGAAAAAGCATTTAAGGCAATGGAGATTCTAGAAGAAAGGAGAAGTGAGAGTTGCAACTTATAACTTTAGGGAAGAAGTTGCCCTTTTTTCTAGGCCATGAGAATGTTACATGGGATGAATTTAAAAAAGTATTCAATAACAACTACTTCCCTCTTCATGTTCAGATGACGAAAGAAGAGAGTCCCTTAGTTTGCAATAGAAGAACCTTACAGTCTTGGAGTGTGAAAATAAGTTCATGCAACTCAAGAGGTTTGCACTTAATGTCTGCACCACAGATCAAAAAATTGTAGATAGATTTATGCAAGGATTGAACCGTGGGCTAAGGATGAAAGTTCTAGGTACACAACCTACTTCTCTGGTAGAGGCAATGGAGGTAGCCTACATGTTTGAAGAGGATTATCTCCAAAACCAGGAAGAATGATGAGAGAAAGAGATGGGCAGTTCCAATGCAAGCTACTTAATGAAGGGTAAGTGACCTTTCTCAGCAATAAGGCTTCAAAGATAACAAGGACAACAATCTACTAGTCAAAACATGGTGGTAGATAGGAGGTGGTGTTCGAAGTGCAAGAGATATCATCCTAGACATACATGCACTAAGCCAGGATAGCAGTATTTCCAATAGAGGCTATCAATATGATGCTTCAATTGTGGTGAACTGGATACTATTCTAATCTGTGTCCCAAAAGATAGACATATAGTGGAGACAAAACAAAGACTGCTCTTAGGAGTCAAAGTAGAGTGTTCATTATTACAACAAGACAAGCACATGCTTCTAATGTAGTAATTGAACGTACCTCATTAATCTCAGATAGACATGCTAAGGTTTTATTTGACTCAGGTTCTATGCTTTCTTTTATTTCCTATATTTTTGCCTCTCATGTAAAATTAACCTACAAAAATTTGGGTTTAGTTTAGATGTGCTGACCCCAATTAGCGATTCTATTATAGCACAAGAATATCTTCAGGAAGTACCCATTGAAGTTATGGGAAAATAGATGAATGCTGATCTTATTCTTATTGAAATGTTAGATTATGATGTTATTTTGGGAATGGATTAGCTAGCTAAGTATTGGGAAATAATGGATTGTTGTAAGAAGAGGATTACTTCTAACATACATGGGGAAAAGGTTATTGTACTACATGGGAAATAGGACATCTTAAGAACTTGTATCATTTTAGCCATGAAGGCAACTCATCACATCTTGAAGGGGTGTCTGGCCTTTTTGGCAAGTGTGATTTTTGCAAAAGTAGAATGACCTAAGAAGATTTGGAGATTTTACCATTAAGCTCATAATCGGCACAGCTCCCATCTCCATGGCACCATATAGGATGGCACCCGCTTAGCTGAAAGAATTGAAGAATCAACTACATGAATTGCTAGACAAAGGGTTTATTAGGCCTGGTAATTCATCTTACGGAGCAATTGTTCTCTTTGTTAAGAAGAAGAATGGGTTGATGCATTTGTCTATCAATTACATGATGGTTAATAGTGTCACTATGAAGAATAAGTATCCCCTACACTGCATTAACGACCTCTTTGATCAACTTCAGTTTGCTAGGGTCTTTTCAAAGATCAAGATGAAGTTTGGATATCATTAGTTGAGGATATGAGATGAAGACATATCTAAGATGGCTTTTAAGACTCGACATGGGCATTATGAGTTCTTAGTGATGCCTTTTGAGTTAATGGATGCACCTATAGTTTACATAGACTGAATGAATTGAGTCTTTCGAGTATATTTGGATAAGTTCATGATCATATTTGTAGATGGAATTCTAATATACTTCACAAGCATAGATGAGTACAGAGAACACTTGCACATCATGTTGAGTACCCTTTAGATACAATTTATTCTCCAAGTTTAGTAAATGTGGATTCTGGTTGGAATAGGTTAACTTTTTGGGTCATATCATCTCTAAATATGGTGTTATAGTAGATCCTACAAAGGTGGACGTAGTAATGGAATGAGAAAGGCCTAAGTCTATGATAGAGATTTGTAGTTTCCCTGGTCTTGTAGGATATTATCATAAATTCATAGAAAGATTCTCTTGCATTAAACTAGCATTGACCAAAAAGGAAACAAAGTTTGTTTGAAGTGATGCTTGTGAAACAAGCTTTCAGGAGTTGAAGAAGAGATTTACTACTGCACTAGTCTTGACATTTCGGGCAATTGAGGATTTGTGGTATTTTGTGATGCTTCGAGCAAAGGTCTTGGAAGTGTATTGATGCAAAACAGAAAGGTGGCCATTTATGCTTCTCGATAGTTGATGAAGCATGAAGTGAACTAGCTTACTCATGATTTAGAACTTAAAGTAGAATTATTTTCCTTAAAGATATAATGTCATTCTATGGCTAAAAGTTTGAAGTTTTCACATACCATATGTCTCAAGTATGCTTTCTCACAAGTTGGCTTGAATACGAGACAATAGAGATGGATGGAATATCTTAAGGATTATAATTTCACCATCTAAGACCACCCTGGAAAGCTGAATATAGTGGTTGATGCACTGATTAGGAAATCAAGAGCACTGATTGCTAATGTAATGATTAGATCAGCTTTCATCAATAGAATTTTGCAAGCATAGTCTGATGACACTAAGACTTAGAATTTATGTAAGAAGGATGGTTTTGGCTTAGCAATAGATGGAATCATTCTTTTTTAAGGCAAATTGGTAATTTCAGCAGTAGTAAAGCTAAGAAAAGAACTGTGTGAAGTACATTAGTTATGATACATTATACATCCTAGAGGTACAAAGATGTATCAAGACTTAAAAGGAAACTTCTAGTAGGATGGAATGAAGCAGGATATTAGTAAATGTGTAGTAAAATGTTTAACTTGCCAACTAGTAAAGGTTGAGCATCATAAACCATCAACAATATTGCAAACACTAGAACTTCTAGAATGGAAGTTGGATCACATCACCATGGAATTTTTAGTAGGACTACCTAAGGCCTATAGTGGTCATGATACAATTTAGGTGATTATCTATAGACTGACCAAATCAGCACATTTTCTTCCCGTTAAACAGACCCTGTCAGCTGATAGCCTAGCTAAGCTTTATGTGAAAGAGATTATAAGTCTTCAAGGAATACCTATATCTATCATTTTTGATAGAGATGGTAGGTTTGCTTCTAGATGTTGGCATAGTATGCAAGAGGCATTGGGTACATCTTTAAGATTTAGTACAGCATTCCATCTATAGATGGATGGTGAGCCAAAAAGAGCCATTTAAACTTTAGAAGACATGCTAAGAGTGTCATGTCAAAAACTTGGGTTGCAAGGCTCATGACCAAGGTCTACATGCTCCAAGGAAAGCCTATTTAGCTTGTGGATATGGCTTGAGGAACTTAGGCTCATGATCCAATATCTATGGTGTAAGGCCTAATTCCAGAAGGCCTAGTTTCTAGGAAAATCCTTATAAATATCTAGATCTTATGTACTAGAGTCTAGAATACTTTAGGAGAATGGTAGAGTAATCTAAAAAGAGTATGAGGGTTCCAGAATACTACTTGTACTATTGATGTATTGATGCATGTAATAATCTTAGCCATCCACTAAGGAAGTGGATGGAGGAGAGGAACTATAACTAGGGGTTAGCTCCTCATTTGTAATCAACTCAATTAAGCTTAATTCATTGGAGGGTAATTGAGAAAGTCCCTTTCTAAGTTCTCTTGAGTTCTCTCATTGCTTTTGTGGGTGAGTGAACATAGCCCTAGCAAGTGAGATTGGGGAGTTGAAGGCTGACTTGTACTTTGCAAAGGAGTTGTGTACAAATACCGCACGGGTTTGGCATAGGAGAAACTGTGACCCTGTGACAGTTGGTATCAGAGTAAAGGTTAGGTTATTTGAGTTGGAAACTGCTTATGCTCATTATGAATCTCGTGATAGTGTCCTGGAAAGTGAGTCAAGAGTGACCAACATGCCTGTGGAGGTTCAACCAAGGACTAGGAGGGAAAAGTTCAAAGACCCATCAAGGAGTTGGCTTTGGATGCTCTCCTCACTATGTTGGAGTAAAGGTTTGGTAAGTTACAACAAACCTTGTCTGAATGTTTGGAGAAATCTAGTGCTTTTATGGACAACTTGCATAGTCTTAAGGCCGATATGCAAAGCATGGTCAAGGTATTAAATATATGAATGCTAAGACCACAGAGATGGAGTGCATTTCTAATATCATTGAGACAATGGAAGGGGCGATGGCCAAGCTACATGAAGAGGTCATCAATTTAGAGGATGTGAAAATTTGTTTGGCCTTATTGGAGGAAGGTTGTAGCTAGTGGGAGAGGATCTAAACTAAAGGAAATTGCTCTTAAAGTCAAGATCCTTGAACCTACAAGCTGCAAGGGAACCTGTAATGCCAAGGACTTGGAGAATTTCCTATAGCATATGGAGTAATACTTTAAAGTTGCCAAGATTTCTAAGGAGGCCAAGAAGGTGGATGTAGCAATGATGTATCTCAACGATGACGTGATGCTATGGTGGAGATGAAGGTATGGTGATGTAGTTGATAGTCGTTGCATCATAGCCACTTGGGAAGACTTTAAAAAAGACATCAAAGTATATTTCTTCCTAGAGAATATAGAGTATTTGGCCCAAAAGAATCTAAAGCGGCTAAAGTATACAAGATCTATTTGTGAATATGTCAACCAATTCACAGCTTTGCTCCTGAAGATCTGAAAGATGACTGAGAAGGACAAGCTGTTGTTCTTCATGGATGGGTTGCAACCTTGGGTGAAACAAGAGTTATGAAGGAGGGGAGTGCAAGACCTGGCCACTGCACTCTCAATTGAGGAGAAATTAGTGGGGTTCAATAAGAGGGTTGAAGACACTAGTGAGGAGAAGAAGAGCGAGGTTAATGAAGGCAATGACGTGAAGGACAAACCTAAGGGTCATAAGGAAGAAGGCAAGGAGGGGTGACATGACTCCAAGGGCAAAGGTAAGTTCATTCCTTGTCGCTTTGGTTGTTTCATATGTGATGGGGATCATCAGGCAATAGATTGTCTAAAGAATAAGACCCTCAACGCCTTGGTGGTTGAAAGGCAAAACCACAAGGTAAGGGATGAGAATGAAGGGGAGGAGCCTAAGATGGGGCCACTTAGACTTAATTCCAAGATGGGGTAGACATCAAGGGTCAAGCTTATTGCAGGGAAGAGTTTGATGTATGTGGGCATGTGCCTCAATGGCAAAGGCACACGGGCTATGGTAAAATCGAGAGCTACTCACAACTTCATCCTAGAGGAAGAGGTTAATAGATTATACCTTAAGATAAAGAAGGATGAGGGCAAGCTAAAAGTGGTAAACTCTGAGGCTAGGTTAGTGCTTGGAGTATCCAAGGAGATACCCATCAAGGTTAGAGAGTGGTAAGGCACCATCACATTGACTATAGTGCCTTTGGATGATTATGAGGTTATCCTTGGAATGGATTTCCTCACTTTGGCTAGGGGCATCCCTCTACCATATTTTGGAATGTTGAGCTTCTTTTATGAGAAGACCCCTTGTGTGGTCCCAATGTTGAAGGATAGTAAGAGGTAAGGCAAGATGATATCTACCATACGGCCAGTAGAGGGATCCACGACCAGTGTGGAGTTGACACAGCTAGGCTTACATTGTTTTGGGGCCATCAAGGTGCTATGATTTGAAGGGTCTGAGGAGAAACCAGTGGTTGACAATGGTGAACTGCAATAGGTAACTCCAAATGGAACAAGACTAAGCAAAGATGTACAAGGACCACGACAGCTGGTAGCTGCCACATTGATGTGCAAGAAGCACAACAACAAAGGGCAATAAAGGAGGAGTGCAAGAGATGAGACAACTCACAATGGTGCAAAGGTTCACAAGTGTGCAATAAAGCACACAACATAAAGGAGACAAGGAAAGTCCCCACAGAGCACAAGAGTGGCTGGACACTAATGTGTAAGGGGAGGAATGTGGCAGGGCATCTCATGAAGATCACAAGGCAGCATAGGACATGCCCAAGGGCAAAGATTACAACACCAACTAAGATGTGTTGATGAGGGAGTTGACATTATCAGGTGGGTGAGAATGTCACAGACTTACATTGCAAGGCTTGTAACCAAGGTCTACAGGCTGCAAGGAAAGCATATTTAGCCAGTGGATATGGCCTGAGAGACTTAGGCCCATGTTCCTGGATTTATGGAACAAGGCTTGCTTTCTAGAGAAATCCTTGTAAATATCTAGATCTTATGTAGTAGAGTCTAGAATACTCTAAGAGAATAGTAGAGTAATCTAGAAAGAGTATGAGGGTTCCAGAAAACAACCTAGACCATTAATGTATAATAATCCTAACCATCCACTAAGGAGTTGGATGGAGGAGAGTAACTCTAAATAGGGGTTAGCTCTTCATTTGTAATTAGCTCAACTTAGCTCAGTTAAGCTTAACTCATTGGAGGTTAATTGAGAAAGTCCCTTTCTGAGTTTTGTCATTACTTTTTGTGGGTGAGTGAGTGTAGCCCTAGCAAGTGAGAGTGGGAAGTTAAAGGCTAACTTGTGCTTTGTAAAGGAGTTGCACACAGGTGCTACATGGGTTTAGCATAGGAGAAACTACGACCCCATGATAGTCCACTCTAGGTTGGAGAGGAAATTGGGACAAACACTTTTCACTTATTGAATTTGCTTACAACAATAGTTTCCATGCAAGCATTGTATCGACGACCATGTGGATCACCAATGTGCTGGAGCGATATAGGAGAAAGGAGATTATTGAAGTCAGAACTAACAGAGTAATGTGCAGAGAAAGTCAAGCTTATCAAGAAACAATTATTAACAACACATAGCCGCCAAAAGACTTATGCTAGCTGTAGGCGTAGAGATTTGGATTTTTTAATTGGAGATCATGTCTTCTTGAAAGTCTTGCCTACCAAGGGCATTGCAAGGTGTGGAGCAAAAGGGAAATTAAGTCTCAAGTTCATAGGCCCTTTTGAAATATTGGAGAGAGTGGGCGCAGTGGATTACAAGTTGATCCTACCACTGCAACTAGTGTAAGTACATAACGTCATTCATGTACCATTGCAATGGAATTATATGTTAGATACTACACATGTGCTTGAGAAGGTGCCACATGAGTTGAGGCTAGACTTAACCTTTAAGAAAAAGAGATACAGATTTGGGACAAAAAAGAACAAAAGTTAAGAACGAAGATCATTCCTTTGGTCAAGGTACTATGGCAACCCTATTTAGTTGAGGAAGCTACATGGAGACCGAGGATGAGATTAGGACTTCCCCAGAGTTGTTCAATGAATGATGTGATGAAAAATTTTGAGGATGAAATCTCTTTAAGGGGACAAAGGATGTAATACCTCTAATTTTCAATTTTTGTTTCTTATAATTTTGTTCAATATTCAAATAAAATGTGAATTTAAAATTTCATGTTTTGAGATTTTATGAAAGTGAGCTTTTGAAGAACACTTGATCAACCCTTGAAACATTAAATTTGGAATGAATTTGGAAAAAGCTTTCCAATTACACTAAGGGTATTGAAATTGGAGATCGGATGAAAAAGTTTGAAATACCATGAGCCAGTGGTATTTTAATAGTTTTATAGTGTGGGACTTATTTGTAAAAAC
The DNA here is from genome assembly GCA_035236585.1 of Warburgia ugandensis. Classification (NCBI taxonomy): domain Eukaryota; kingdom Viridiplantae; phylum Streptophyta; class Magnoliopsida; order Canellales; family Canellaceae; genus Warburgia; species Warburgia ugandensis. The sequence continues at coordinate 43,893,566 of CP141139.1, forward strand.
TTGAAAAAGACGTTTGTCAGACTAAGATATGTCAAAATGATACTTTAAATGATGCAAAAAGTCAGCAAACATCCATTTATGCTAAGACTTAATTATGTGATTTAATAAAATAAAATAAATGAATAAATAAGTAATGGGTACTAAAATATAAAATTATTTATCAAAAAGGAAAATATCAACTAACTTAAGCTGTTCAGCACTACTTTTAAAAGAAGGACAAGAAGCAGCAGCAGGAGGAAGAGGAGGAAGAGAAAAGGAATAGCCCCTCACCCCGTCCGCTAGGATCAAAGATCTGATCCATTCATCATGTTGTTTGGAGCACCATGACAAAAAGCCCTCTAGTTATGCGTCGATTAGTGGACAACAATGCAAGATCGAGGTGAACAATAGCGTGCGTGAACTGTTGCACAAAAATAGCCACCACCATTTTCACCGACTACCATCCACCCTCAAGGACTCGTGATAGAGGTAAAAACCACACTTGCTTCTCCAATATTCATTCAAATAACTATGAATCATTTATTTAATTTGAATTTTGTTGAAACAGCAATAGCCATGATTGTCACTAGCCCGGCGATGAAAAATCACACCAACCCATCATCCCTGATGTGTTTTGAAATAGAAAAACAAGAGGATTCTTCACCATCTCCTTTGGATTTCAAATTCCAATAAAATGCACTAGTATATTTAAGGGTTTTTTTTTTTCATGAAAGTTCAAGTGATACTTATTTCAATTTGATGATACTATGATAGATTATTAGCTTGGTAATGACTGACCGATAAATCTAAATTTTTTATTACTGTTAACTGTCTATTGATTGTATGGATTCGACCACTAACAACATTTAAGCAACCATATACTAGAGAGTCAACCATAAAAAAAAAAAAAAAGAAAAGAAAAGAAAAAAAAGACCAGACCATAGATTAATAGTTAAGCTTACTGATCTATGACTTATAGTTGTATGGATCAGTGTTACCATATGGGTATACGATGATTTGGATCATTAATCATTGATCAATAGTGAAGATCTAAGATTTTAAGATTGATTAGATGTCTAGTTCATTTCAAGAAAAGGAAAAACCCAAACAGCATATTAAATGGCTCTGATTTTATGGCCTTGTTGCTAATCAATAACAAAAGACTAATCATCAGTGGACTTTGATCCTTAGCTTGTCTTGAAATTCATAGACTCTAAAATTTTGTATGTATTTTAATGAAACACATGTATGACAAAAACACAAATTGATAAATTTTGATTGCTGATCAATGACTGATTGGATAGTTATTGATAAATTTAAAACATTGATCAAAGTAGGTGATTTATTATTGTTTATTTTCTAGTCCAATTGGTTTACAAATGTATACTTAATTTTTGATAAACTATTGACTTTTCATTTGCTCGGACATGTAGAAAGATATTAAGCATGATTATGAATTTTTATTAAAATAGTGTTTGATGGATGATTATTTAAGTTTATGATCTCTAATTATACTTTTAGTGATTTTATCAATGATGGAAATGTTAATTTTTTTACCAAAGGTGCTTAGAAACTGTTTAAACATGATTTCACTTTATTTCCATCTTCAAAAATTCAAGCATGAAGTGTGTTTGTAAGTTCGGATGCTGTCATTTATGGAACTTGTGTTTAATCCATGGTTTGATTTATGAATGATGAAAATGAGATTATTGAGTGACATTTAGGGTAAACAAATACTCATATCTTTTGTAGAAGTTTTTAGTGGATTTGTTTCATACAAGTCAGTTTCTTGGTAGATTCTGTGTTAGGAGGATTGTAGGGTTGGCTATTTATCCTCTGAATTTATGATATAATAGGGTCACCTTGTCTAAAGAGTGGCTAAACCTCGGGTGTGGCAATCATGGGAAGGCCACTTTGGGCAATCCGTCTTTACCCATGCGGATGGTGACTAGTCACTCGCAATTCACGTTAGCGAGAGTATTATAGTGGATCCTGGTAGGATGTGCGCTGTAGCATAGCAGTCCATGTGGTTTTGTTTTATGATTGGCTAATGGTGCCTAAGCCATCCTGCCGTGATGATGCTAGTATTATTATGGTCCTTGATTTATTCATCTATACATTATGTTTCATTTTCAAATTAATTTGAGAAATAGAATTACCCGGTTTTAACCACTAAAAACATGTTAAAATGATTCTTATCTTGTGAAAATAATTCACTTTATATAAATGCAATCTTATTCCACCTACACAATCATTACTTGTTGAAATATTATAATTATGTACAATATTGTTGAGTTTTCCACAAGTGCATAGGCTATTGTAGTGTATTGTGTGCAAGTACGGGTTGATCCCACAGGGACTCACCTTAAGAATTTGAAGTTTCAAGAAAATTTAATTCTTTAAAAATTAAAATTAAATAAAAAAAATTACAGAAAGTATAATCAGACTTCAGATGTATTTAATCAATGAAAATTACAAAAATCCAATTCAAAAAGATAGCAATTTAACTAAAGAAACATGAAAATTCTACTTTCATAGATTGATTGTCATCAATGTCATTAGATCTGGGCTCATAAACTTCAATCGGCCTTCATCAGTCTCTTCTTGGTGCTTCTGATTGATGATCCATCGGAGAGATTAAGCAGATTCTCAATAATTACAAAGATCTGGTCTAGATAAGAAAATTGAGTTTTAATAGCTTAGATCTAATTTTTGATTCTTAGATTGAAGATTTGGAATGATAAACATGCTAGGAAATGTCCCGAGAACAAGATCTAAAGAGGAATTGAAATTCTAATATGAAACACTTGAAGAAATAAGGTCTTGTTTGTCAAAGTAGAACCATTAATCTGATTAAGCTTGAATAAGATAGATTTAGATTAAATAGTTCCTAGATTGAGTGAGAATAACACAAAACACATATAATAGAATAGAATATAGATAAGAACAGTAACAGGACAAAAAAATTGTAATTAAAATTTTATACTAAGGGCAAAAATGGAATTTTTCTTAAAAGTTCCTTAAATTTCCCATAAACCGAAAAACTTGATGGAAACAGGGGAAGATGATATTGTCGACCGGTATGTGCTAGAGAGGAACAAGAAGAAGGGGAAAACAATGACCAGTGCCAGTGATGGTGGTGGTTGTTGCGGGTAGGTATTGGTTTTGGGTTGGAGTGAAGGCGCTATGGAGATGCCACTGTCGGTGACAATGAAGGGGGCAGAGTAGAGGTGGACGGTGGTGAAGATGGTTGGGTGACGATTGGGCTAGAGAATGCAAACCCACCTACTCCTGGTGCTTTAGGCGTGGCCGGTGCCGGTGAGATTGGGCAGCCATCGATGAAGAGGGACAACATCTGCTCCTGGTGCAGTGGAGGCATGGTGGACTAAGCCGATCTATTTGGTTGTGACAGACAAGGGATGCCAGTGGAGAACAGGGAGGTTTGGTATGGTGTGGGCTGGCCTATCTAGTGTGGTGGAGAAGCAAGGGGATATTTAGAATGGGTTCTTGTTGGAAACTGAGAAAAGAAAATGGTGGTGGAGACGATGATGGAAGGTGTTGGATCAAATTGGGCAGAGAAGAAAAGAGATAATTATGCAGGGGTGCGTGGAGAAAAACAGAAACAGAATGAGAAAGGGAGATGGTTAGAAGGGAAGGCTAGGTGATGCATGATAGATAGATGCATGAGTTTGAAACTAGATACAAGAGAAGGAGAATGACGATAAAACTAAAAAAAACTACAAAGAGAAAGAGATGCAAGCAAAAGGAAAGGAAAACAAATGAAAGAAAAACTTCCTTTAGGCTCTCACAGTTCCCTCTTTATAAAACTTTCCGGCCTTCTAGTTCTCTTCTCCCCCTTTTTCCTTATCCTTTAGGAGTTAGTTCCCTACTAGGAAACTTCCTCTTCATTCCAAATCTTATCCATAATCTCCTCTCCTTATTAGAACTCTTCTTCTTTTAGGAAACCATCCTCTCTTGCCTTATTGATGTTCAAGATGATTTGCACTGTTGAAATTCGATATGATCTATCTAAGCCTATTTTGGTTGATCTTCAAAACATAAGACTATATTAGAATCATTTAAACCATACATTAAGCCTTTGATAAGCTTTGATGATCATCTAACTATTGATTTTGACAAGTTAATGATTGGATGGTCAATTGGAGCTAAATTCAAAATTGAGTTAAAAATTGCAAATTTAATTGGTTAGATGATTTAATTGAATTTTAAATTAGGGGTATTTTGGCCAAAATTTAACATTAACTCACCCACCAACCAACATTTTGCTAGTTTTGAGAAAAACATGCAAAAAATCATTTTTCAAAAATTGATACAAGGTGCCACATTCACAAGTACTCACGATTGCATTTAACACATGCAACAAGTCCTTGAACCCCTAGGTTACCCTTAGTAGATGAGTTATGCCTTCTAAGGGTTTGTAGTGAATATACCCACAAAATTCAATACGGTTAAGCCCACTATTTTATCTCAGAGAATCCTCATTCATTAGCATTTTACTAGTTTTTCACAACTTAATGGAGAAGATTTGACAATTTTAAACATCATACACATATTAAAGACATTTATTTGAGTTATTTCTTGAAGTACGTGTTGTGTACAATCACATAAATCTTGACTTCTAACTGGATATGCTTAAATTCCATTGGAAATATGTCTTCACCTCAAATCCTCACAGGTATACTCTCAATAAGGGTTTAAACATGTTTATCTCATTATGTGACCATATCCAACAAGCTAATGGTTCACATAAATTTTTTTTATGCTCATGAGACAAAGGAAAGTGATCCTTAAGAGTGGATGTTATCACTAAGAATATTAGGGATAATTTACCTTAATTCTTTCTTTTCATCTCATCTTTAAGGCTATGTTCTACCTAAGATCAATAGGTCTTTAACTAAGCTTTATACCTCTAGGCTGAGTAAGGATGGCCTATATCATTTCCTAAGTTTCCTAAAGCCCATCAGATTCTATAGCTTGTCTAGAAATAAATCTATTACTCCTATTTATTTTTTATGTTTAACCAAAATAAGGATAACAAGATCACACTAATTTATATACGTCGCAGAAATTGTGGAATTACTTATAACTCTCTGCAAGAAGATAGTTTCTAAATCTCACTAGGTTATAGGTCTCCACTGATTTTTCTCAAGGTCTCTAAGTCATACCTCTCTATTAATCTTGACTATGTGCTGTGTTTAAATGGTTTCCAAGAATTAACTTTCATAAAGTACTTCAACATGAATGATATGCAAAACTAATCTTATGCATTCTATTAAGAGGTGAAAACTGTGAACATCCAGTTCTCATCACAATAAGGGAACTCTACTTTAAAATTTATTTTTTTTTAATTCCATTTTTTTCTAAAGAATCGAAACTCAAGAAAGTTCAAAATCCCTATATGCATCTAAAGCCCCAACCTGAATGAAACATTGTCCTCAATGTTGGAAAACATAGGATCTATATGATAATGGAAGGATGTAGAAGATGGAGATTTGAAAAACATCTAGGCTGTGTCCCAAGAAGCGCTAAGTCTGCCATACATGGCCTAATCTAACTTTCTAAACTTAGAGCTAATTGGGTTAGCTTATTTGTCTAATCCTAATCCTAAGATGAAATGGAGAGATTTCTCACGCCACTTCAAAATAACTTATTTTGTTGGACCATTTGGAGATGAATGATACTTTTCTTCACCAAATTGAGGGATAATAGTGACTATTGTATTCAATTTATCTTTTTCCTATATTTCCCTAACCTTGTCTTGAACTAGGGTAATAAATTGACTCTGCCCTTCCCTAAAAGGTTCTTCTTGTATTGTTAGAGATGACGATAAGATTTGGCTTAAACCTTGGTTACTTTCTTATATGTACCCTAAAGTTGGTTGATGTAGGGGTAGTACATCAATGGACTCTTCCTCTTCCTATTCTTTTGGCACATGCAAGATTTCAGATGGACCTAAATTACTATCTAATGGTTGCTCAAATAAGGTATGTGGGTCCCAATAAGGTACATCTTCTACTTTATAAGGTTCAATATGAATTTCAGGCTCTATAGGGGGATCTACTCTAGCTTGCCATTGAGAAGTGTCCATTAAAGGTACAATATCCAATAGCTCATTTACCTCCTCAATGGATGTGTCTTCATCAAATTCATAAAAAATAGTAGGACACGATTTAAGAGGATATGGGTTAGATGTTTCTACGGCTTTATTTTCTTCGTCAATGGAAGTCTCTTCATCATAATCATAAGGAGCAAGACATGACTTAAGTGGATATGAGTTGGAGGTTTCTAAGAATGGTTGTGGACTTTGTGGTTCATAAGAAATTTTTGTCCTATTATTAGTAATAAATTGCTCTTTAGTATTCCTAATTTGTTTTATTATCTCATCCATTTCAACCATGTTTTTATCAATATTTTCCCATATTGGTTTTATTTCTACGATCCATTCTTCCCTTTCACATTCCCTTTCCTCATGCTTCTTTTCATGGGCAGCCATATTTTGTTCTATTCTCTCAAAAAGTTGCTGCATATCCTCTTTTAATGGTTGTTCATCATACTGCGGAAGAAACAACTCATAGGGTTGGTATTGCTGTGGCATTGGGGTGTTAAAAAAGGCTGAGCAGGTTGAACCCATGATGGTTGACCCTTGTATTCTTGATAATCATGGTAGTGTTGAATAGGGTAGGACCATTGTGGTTCTTTCTAATATCGATAATCCTGAGACCATGGTTGTTCGTGATGCCTAGCCCATCCATTATAGTCTTGTTAATTTGTCTCAAGATAAAACTTACTAGGGTGTGTGGATACATTAGGTGCATCTACTGGCTCCTGATAATACCCATTGTATGTGGAGCTTATTGACCATGAAGGAGTGGGATGGGGATGCTTGGAATAGGTATAGTCATTATGGTATTGAGGTTGTAGCATAGCTTGCCTAGAAGCTATTATCCTAAGCAATTAACATTCCATAATATCTAACCTATCCATCAATGCATCTAATATATGAAATCTATCCCCTTCTCGATAGGCTTTTGATCTCAGCTTCATATACAATGAAACAAATCATTCTATACAACATTGAGTGTTCTTTTTTTAAGAGGAATAACTAACCTACATGATGCAACCTAACTTCTTAGAATGATGCACAGACAAAGGGCATAATATAATCCTTGAGGCTAATAAGCAGTAGTATTTTGACATTCTTGAATTTGTGCAGAGACAATGCTTTTAGATTAACCTAATCTAATGATCCTCCTCTCTTTCAAATTTGATTATTACTTATTAGTTAGGTTCCATGCACAGTGGTTAATATAATCCTCATGTAAGGAGGTGTTTAGACTTTAACAAATGTCAACAGAAGGCGTGGGAAAATCACTTAGATTTTAAGACACCCACTATAACCACAGTGCTCAAAAGCCACTCGTGTGACAATATATCGTGTCTTAGTAAGAGAGTTCTACGACCATGTGATGGCTCTATAGGCCTTTTCTAATTGATTTTAAATTATCTTGAAAGGTAGGGTTGCATGCATGTGGTGATTATACTATGTGGGCCAAGAAGTGGTGATGAAATCCACCCTTGATCTTGTGGGCATTAGGTGTCCTTACTAATTAATGTTTACTCTCCATGGCAGTTTGATTAACATATATATCACCTTAAAGCATTAAACGTGCCCTAAGAATGCAATTGAAACAGTAAACTAATGCAAAACCTTAAAAATACAACAATTATTAAATATGTCAAACAATGCAAAGTTATTCTAAATGCAAACCCTAATCTAAGAAATAAAAGGAGATGGATACTTATATTGGGGTTTTTGATGAAGATCAAGTGTGGGCTACATTATCCCTCACTTGTCCTATATTATACATCCCTTTTAAAATTGAAATAAAAATTGCAAATTATAAAGGGGCATCACTACAAGATTCACTTAAAAGAAAAGGAAAATCATATTCTAGGAAAGCAAGGAAATTTTTATTTTGATGAAGAATCATTTGTCAATATCCTCTACTTTACAATTTCTTTAAAAAGAAAGATAGAAATAAGTACCAAATACAGGAAACAAAGTGATTATGGACTAAAAAAATTGTCAAATGCATCTAAAATGCCTGAATCATAAAACAATGTAATTCATATTTTTTTTATTTTTTTGGATTTTTAATTAAAGTTTATGAAAACTCTGTTCCGAGTCCTCAACAACAGCGCCAAAAACTAGTTGAGTTTTTTGCAAGTGCACGAGCTATTGTAGTGTAGCATGTGCAAGTATGGGTTGATCCCACAGGGGCTTGCTTTAAGAATTTGAAGTTTTGATAAAATTTAATTCATCAAAAATCAAATTTAAACAATAGAAATTGCATAAAGAGCAATCATACTTCAAATGTATTTAATCAAGGAAAATTACAAAAATCCAATTAAAGAGGACAGCGATTGAACTAAAGAAACATGAAAAATCTACTTTCCTAGACTGATTATCGTCAATTTCTTTAGATCTGGGATCATAAACTTCAATTAACCTTCATCGATCTCTTCCTGGTGTTTTTGATTGATGATTCACTAGAGGGATTATGCAAATTCTCAATAATTTCAAAGATTTGGTCTAAATAAGAAGTTTGAGTTTTAACGACTTAGATCTGATTTTTTATTCTTAGATTGAAGATCAGGAATGATAAACATGTTAGGAAATGTCCTAAGAACAAGATCTAAAGAGGAATTAAAATTCTAATATGAAACAGTTAAAGAAATAGGGAGGTCTTGTTTGTCAAAGTAGAACCATTGATTTGATTAAGCTTGAATAAGACAGCTTCAGATTAAACAGTTCTTGGATTAAGTGAGAACAATATAGAACATAGACAACAGAACACAGATAAGAACAGTAATAGGTCAAAAAATATAATTAAAATTTTTATACTAGGGGCAAAAATGAAATTTTTCCTGAAAGTTCCTTAAATTTCCCATAAACTGAAAAACTTGATGGAAACAAGGGAAGATGATGTTGTCATCCAGCCTGTATTGGAGAGGAATAAGAAGAAGGGAGAAATGATGACCAGTGCCAATGATGGATGCTGCGGGCCAGTATTGGTTTCGAGTTGGAGTGGAGGTGCTATGGAGACGCCGCTATCGGTGACAATGAAGGGGGCAGAGCAGTGGTGGACGATGGCAAAGATGGTTGGGGTAACGATTGGGCTGGAGAACGCAGATCCAACTACTCTTGGTACTCTAGGCATGGCTAGTGCCGGTGAGACTGGGCAGCTGTCGATGAAGAGGGACGACGTCTGCTCCTGGTGTAGTGGAGGCGTGGTGGACTAGGCCAGTCTATTTGGTCATGACAGACAGGGGATGTCGGTGGAGAATAGGGAGGTCTGGTATGGTGCGGCTAGCCCGTCTAGCGTGGTGGAGAAGCAGGGGATATCTAGAACGGGTTCTTATTGGAAACCGCGAAAGGAAAATGGTGGTGGAGACGGTGATGGAAAGTGCTGGACCAAACTAGGCAGAGAAGAAAAGATATAACGATGTAGGGGAGCATGGAGAAAAACAGAAACGGAATAAGAAAGAGAGATGGCTAGGAGGGAAGGCTAGGTGATGTGTGAGAGAGATGCATGAGCTTGAAAACAAATACAGGAGGAGAAGGAGAACGTCGATAAAACTAAAAAATTGACAAAGAGAGATGCAAGCAAAAGGAAAGGAAAACAATATAAAAAAAACTCCTTTGGACTCCCATAGTTCTCTCTTTATAAAACTTTCTATCTTTCTAATTCTCTTCTCCCCCTCTTTCCTTACCCTTTGGGAAACTTCCTCTTCATTCAAAATCTTATCCATAATCTCCTCTTCTTATTAGAATTCTTCTTCTTTTAGGAAACCATCCCCTCTTGCCTTATTGATCTTCAAGATGATTTGCACCACTGAAATTCGATTTGATCCATCCAAGCCTATTTTGGCTGTTCTGTAAAATATAAAACTATATTAGAATCATCTAAACCATACATTAAGTATTTGATAAGCTTTGATAATCATCTGACCGTTAATTTTGACAAGTTAATAATTGGATGGTCAATTGGAGCTAAATTCAAAATCGAGCTAAAAATTACAAATTTAATTAGTTAAATGATTTAATTGAATGCTAAATTAGGGGTATTTTAGCTAAAATTTAACACTTAACAAGTATCTCATATATGAAGGAATAAAATAAGAAGAGACGCAGGAGATAGAGCGAAGAGTTGCACAAGGGATCAGAAGAATGCTGTCAAAGTGGGTTAAAAATCTCGTCCTATTTATTTTTAGTTGTTGTATAAGTTATTATATTAAGACTTACATTCATTTGAATGTTTGGACATGTTAATTGCAATTATGAATATGTAGCTATGATTGGATAGATCATGGAAAACTAGTTGTATTTTATACCTGTCTTTTATTTGATAAATGTTTGGTTTTCAGATATGTATTTAAATGTGATTGAGTGGAGACTAAATTTCCCATATTGTCCTGTACATTTATAATGTGGTTTATCAAGGATACCATGTTGCATGTGAAAAATGCGGATTATCTGAAAAGTCGAGAAAATTTGGGCGAATTTTTGGTAGAAATAAAATGATCATTTTACCATTAAATCCTTGTTTTAAAATGTCACTTAGAGTTTTGTAAAGTCTTTTCATAAAATGATTTTTTGCTGTTTGTTTTCTAAAGTACTTTTCAAAAAATTTAGGCCCACATTAGAAAAAGAATTGTGAAAACATCGTATAAAAATCCGGGTTGTCACAAAATAAATCTTTATTTTTCAAATGACTAGCTCTGTACTTGTGCGAATAACCCAAATGCAGATGCCAAACGTTGCTCGATGCTGCTCATGCTCTTCACGTAACTAGCTTTCTTATTGAATTTGAACCATACGAAGCATGCAAACCTCCACGTTTACTCTTGGCCAAGATCTAGTTCGTCTTCATATCCTTTATACAGAAGTCAGATCCATTAAATTCGAAGAACATGGATAATCAGAAGTTAATTTAGATACAGGCAAGAGGTTCTTTTGATTTGTAGGTACCACAAGCAAGAGGTTCTTTTGATTTGTGGGCAAGAGTTTCAAAGGAAGTGAACCAAAATTACTAGATAAAGTCTTATCCAATGTGACCCTTGTGGTCCGCCTTTTTACTAAATCCCGGATACATGAAAGCTTCGTCCACCGGGCTGTCTTTTTTTAGTCGTCTCCAATTTGGAAGATGCTCACCATTGCCAAGTATAACTGTATTTGGACCAAAGTACGAAATTACATTATAGAGATTACCTCCGTTTTCTGACATCCTCAGTTGCCCCCGTATCAGTTAACCGTTCTTCTGGACCTTGTGCAAACTCCACATCAGCCAAAGCTGGAGAAGATCGTTCGATTGATAGGAATGATCACATCGATGCCAGCAGGGGAGAGCATCATTACCATGTTTTTGCATATCTGACAGACTTCATAAATTAAAGATGAGTTGTTATTTGCCTTGGGTTTCTTACCATCATTCCGAGGCGCAGGTTTTGACATTCCATTGGGTATAAACCCTTCACCTTTCGAACGGAAAAATTGACTGCCTTTCTTTGGATGATTCTTGGTGGCACTTGCTGATGCACGACCATTAGATTTTGACCCGCAAAAGGCCATATTATGATCAACAGATCTAGTCTTGTCATGCAGATCATGACTTTGAAGAAGAGGTAAAATCTCAGAATAGCTAGGAAGAGGAGGCTTACGCATAGTAGTGTTAAACGATTCATATTAAGGTCCTAAACTAGTAAGCAACGCAAACACCTCAGTAGTATCTGGTATAGGCTTCCCATTCGCATTGAGTTCATCATAGATTAGCTTGAATCTACGAAGATCATCAGAAAAGTTGGCGTACCCTTCTTTAAATGACTACAGTTCCTACAGAAGGACATCCTCACTGCTTCCGAATCTAATTCTGCAAAGCCTTCCAAGTGTCCTCAGAACTGGTAGGCCAGCCACTAGTCCAAGGACCTTTTCAGTGTGATCCAAGCCTTACGCAACCCATCTGTTTTTAGACCATGCCAGGATTTAGAATTGATCCTTGTCCATCTAGTGTGTTAATCTTCTCTTAAGGCCAATGAATCTCGCCATTGATGAAGCCAAGCATATCTTGACTTTCAGTCAAGACATAAATCTGTGTTTTCCACAGCAGAAAATTGGTCTATTTCAGTTTCAAGGAAACAAAATTGGCTATATTGACGTGAGATGGATATGGGTAGGAAGGGTGGAAGAGGCGGACGCATTGGGTGCCACTGAAAAGAAAAAGCGAACTTGAGCTGAAACGAGGTTTAGGGAGAAAACGAGGAGGCCCTGTGCTACGGTACCATGAAACTAAGCAACTACTATGGGATTTCTAAGCACACAAATTGTTTGTGAAGGAGAGAATGATCTTTACTAGGCATAAATGTTTGGAGTACTGCAGATCACGTCAAGATAGTTGTTACAGATTAGATCTATCACTACATAATAGATATGATCAGCAAGTTAAGACTGTTGCTTGACTAGCTTGAATAGTTGTAGAACCATTGTCTGCGGACTTTAGCGTGACCAAGATACTTTATCATCACTAATAATATGGACCTTCATTGAGAATGGGTCTTCGCGATTAAATCTATTTCACCCCCAACTTCGTTCTTTAGCTACAGTCTCGAAAAGTATGTGGAAAGCTCAAATTCTGCCCAAGATTCAAAACTTCTTACGGATATGCGTTCATGATAGGCTTCCGGTGAAAGCCTCGTTACATGAGGGTGATGGTGACGATCGTCTGTGTCCTTTGCGTAGACAGGAGTCTGTAAAACAAATGCTTCTCCTCCTAAAGTGCAGAATTGTTACCTCACTACTCATTTCAGTCCATACTTGAAGCTGCATATTTATGGTTTAAACTTGGTCCTGGACATTTTAGAATGTCTATTCCTTTTCTCCATGTCATTTCAGAAATAAGCTCATTAAAGAAAATAAGTCCTTTGATAGAAAATCCTTGTATAATCAATGGACATGTCACATGATTTTCTATGCTAATAGTTTTAAGAATTGGTTTCTGTTCAAGCAATTTCAAATGCCTGTTCTTAAAGTTTGGGAGCAACAGGATCTTATCATGTGTCATGAAACTGTTTATCTTGTTTCATTGACACCTCGTAGCGAAGGGTGGATTTAACTGGCCTTTGACGGGTGACCCAAATGCAACCTAGAGCGAGCTGGAGCTGGAGTTAATCTTCAGGAATCATGACGGCGAGTTTCTCACGGCTTATGCTGTTGCTCTTGCGAGGTGTTCTGATAATGAGGTGAAATGGGCAGCTCTTTCGCAAGCGCTAAAATTAGTTAATCGATTGGGTTTCCCTCTCCTCCAAGTAGTTAGAGATTCGAATCTCATCATAGAGGCGATCAGTTCGGACAGGAACTATCAAATTGCTTGGAGGATATTCAAATGAAGAGAGAATGCATCAGCCTGATCAAAGGGCTACCAGATTTACCACATTTTCAGGGAAGCTAACAGTTGTGCGGATCGACTTGCCAACTGCACATCGAAGCATTAAAAGAATTTGGAAACATTCTCCTCCTAGCTTTATTATTATGCAGATGCTGCAAGGCGCTATGGATATCAATCATGGAGGAAACGAAAGCTATAATTTTGTATTTGTGTCCTGTATATCCGTATTTGTTTATATGCATCCTTCTGCCGACCTTTAATGAGAGATTCATTTTTATTTTTTTTGAAAAAAAAAGGAAAAAAACAGCTGGCAATTGAATAACCATAGTATAACTACAAAAGGACAACAGTAAAATATCCCACTAACCATGCAAAAACTGCGGAATAACACGTATATTAGGAATTAACCCTGTTAGTCATGATCAGTCTAGGATAATGGCCACAAGATGAAGGAATGTACTTGTGATCAATCCAGGACTGTGGCCACGAGATGAATGAATGTGCTCTTGGTCACCAAAATCTGGGCCCACATCTGCCTGTACCAATTCTGATCGACCTCTCTCTCTCTCTACACGTTCTTAAACGAGTCCTATTCAAATGCATGTAGACAAATATGGACTATTGGATGTCTTAAACTCATCGTCCGTATTTTCACAGACCGTAATTTTATTTCCCTGGGGACCATTGATCGTCTTGTCTATTCGCTGATCCAATTCTTTCAGAAGCATGCGTGAGAAAGCCTTTATTTACTGCTGCAATCAGAGACTTGTCCCTTTCCTATTTCTATCCTTCCCAGTGGACCAGTTTGACGAACGATATTTTCCTTTTGTCCGCTTCTGTTCAAAAGTACAATGATATCCATACGTGTGGTAATGTGCACTCTAAACCATTCACAAGTTGAACCCACATGTGGAGTCATAAACCCACTTGATTTGCTATATTTCATGTGATCTTTAGCATAGAGGGCGATCAAGTTAACGATGCAGATCACTCTGATAATACATTTTTGTGGACCCAATCACGACTATTATTTATACTTCTCGTGACAGGCACTAAGCAGCATCTATGAATCTGTACTATTGTACGCACGTTAACATCCCGTACCCCTAATCGCATGTTTAGGACAGCTTTCTTTTCTATTATTTCTTGCTCATCATAATTTTGCCCTTGAGTTATCCGTTGTGCGTACATTTGTGGTCTACAGTGCGTACACAGGAAAAGTTCGTGCATAAATTGCAAAGGGCCCCTAATAATTCTTGAATAGAATCAATGGGCCCCTCCTATAAGGTATCCTAAAGAGAAACAATCTGATAGTCAACATAGTGTATCAGGATTACAATTCAACCATCATCTTGGGCCTTGTAATTATGTACCGTCAGTTTCATCCATCAGATGATCGTACTTACACCTATGATGTACTCATTTACAAAGAAAAGGAATAGGCAGGAGCATCTTGTGAATGGGAATTTTGGGCCCTAGTCTATTTAAAGTAGGACTCATTTGTACATATATTTTCTTAAAACAACCAAAATTCATTTAAACTAAATGTACTTCTCTCCTCTATAATCTTGTATTCTCTAGTGGGAAATGGGTATACAGCCAGCATTCGTCAGTTCTGCAACTTCAGATTCTCCGTGCCAAGTTGCATGCTCGAGGACAGAATCCCTATCCCCTTTTTTCACTTTTTCCTTGGCTTTTTTATATCAACGGGCAGGCACAGAGAAGATGCAGAGCAAAAGGACGGGGCTAATGGTTATCGTTGTATAGACGTGGCGGTAGTGCGATGGTCCAGCGATGTCGGTCCCACAAGATTCCTTTCTCCGACTTGAAAGAGAGGCCATACGATCATATAATGATTGGAGGTGGGAGGTTCCTGGAATCCAAATATGGGGTCCGTACACCAATAATTCGGGTATCAACTGGATGGTGTTAAATGACATTAAGGTCCTCAGCTAGTTGAAGAAGGTACTTCTGGTGATGTTATGGTGCTGCTCACTATTGCATAGTGGTCACTGTTTAGTTGATCTCAAGCATCCATTTTGGAGTCTCAATCTCAGATTTATAATGACACAAGAATAGTGTTGATCTGATAAAGTAAGAATACCTCTCAGATGGATGATCTTAGATCAAGCAGTATGTGGGCCGACTTTGTGTACCGGGACAAGCACATTATTGTATAATTACTTTTAGGCTGCTGTGAGATGTGGATGATCAAAAGTATATGATCAATGGTCTACATCTAATGATAAAACCTGGACATCATTAGGTATTGAGATTGTCAATGGACGTCATATTAATTTTGGGCTTTTACAGACATAACTTAGACAAAGCCACTAATTAAGCATTAACTTTTCGTGCCACATAGGCTAATGGCCACCCAGTCTTGATTTGTCACTTGTTAGTGGAGGTGGTCCCACTCACGCAACCATCTGATGATAATCATTGGATTTTAGTGATCCTGAATTTTGCTCTACCTAATTGGTTCAATTACTTACACTAGAAAACATATTTTTTTGCATAATTAATTAAAGGGTTATACGCTGTGTTAGTTCAAAATATTCACCAAAAACTTGTAATAACATGAGAAATGGATGCTTACTCTTATGCAGATTTTCGGCTTTCTTGTTGTTCTTCTTATTAATCGGGCTGCCAACGTTGGATCCAAGATTGATGAGAAGGAAAAAATATACGAAATTACTATGTTTTCCATTTAATAATCTCGGATTTTTTACAAAAAATAATTCCCATTAATGGCAGTTAGATAATTTCAAAGCAAAACAAGGGCATTCTTGAAGTGCGGAATTCAGTACTAGATAACTAAATTCGAGTTCTATGCACGAACAGCTGCATAGGACAATGCCAAGTCAGATTATAGAATGTCCACCCTACTCAACTTGCATTCCTCCTTTCTCATATAATGATATAAAGTAAGAAGAAGAAGAAGAAGAAAAGGGTCCTCTTTCTCAACACTAGAGTGAGATCTACATTTCATCCATGAATATTTCATTGGCTTAAAAGAGAGAAAAAAAAGAGAGACTATATCAAATATCTCATGGCTCTTCTACCATACTAGCCCTGGACTTGCTACTCTGTTCCGGCGTGAAAATGGGTGAGGTAAGTATAACATATGAGTCTAACCCCGAAAAACAGTTGTAGATTAATTTTCTTTATTTGATGGATTTTTAGCAAAATATTAAATTGTTTTTAAACATATTAAATGTGTTGCTATGATTCAAAATTTGCTAGTATAAGTGAGTTACCACCAACACATGGTTTTAATTTGTTTCATTGGAAGCATTTCCCTTTTCAATTTCTCCATATGTTTCAGTCGCATTAGAATTTGTTTAACAGGAAATAGACGATTATTTTCGCCTTTTGTAGGACCTAAAGGTCACAAATTTGAGCTCATGGAGCCATGGGTATACTTCACTAATGAAAAATAATGTCAATGTTTATGATTTTGCTTGTTTCTACTTAGAAATTCTCTTAATGTCTTCATTTTGTGGTCTAACTTTGAATTTCTTAATTTTTTCTGTTAAAAAACAGTTCGGTTTTTCTATACCTCACAATTTTCTTCTCTCTC
Organism: Warburgia ugandensis; assembly: GCA_035236585.1. Lineage (NCBI taxonomy): Eukaryota > Viridiplantae > Streptophyta > Magnoliopsida > Canellales > Canellaceae > Warburgia > Warburgia ugandensis. The sequence goes on from CP141139.1 coordinate 43,910,591, forward strand.
TACATAAAAGGATTTCTTGTTAATTTCTGCTCTCTCTACCTAACAAAATTTATGTTCTTTTGTTCTATCTGATTTTATTTTATTTTCTTCTTTCTTTGTCTGACAATATTTTCATGTTTGGTCTCTTTGGTTTTGCCTTGTTATCATGAATGTTAAAGGAGAAGAAAGAAGAGGAGAATAAGGAAGAAGGCGGCCAAGATGAGAAGAAGGAAGAAGGGAAAAAAGAAGAAAAGAAGGAAGAAGTTCCTAGAGAAATAGTTCTGAAAGTAGAAATGCATTGTGAAGGTTGCGCAAGGAAGGTGCAGAGATCCTTGAGAGGATTCCAAGGTAAATCATACACAATATCTAATACTTAATCATGTACGGTATATACATGTGAATGTAGAGGAATAGTATGAGAGAGAGAGAGAGCTTTGCGTGCAACTGCGACCTTAACATGGCATGTAAATCAAAGCAAACATTAACTAAGAAGAGAGGCCTTTTCTAAATGGCATATGCTTGACTTACCCTGCGTGTAACATTTTACACCGTCCATTTTACCATGAAGCAGTACTACATCGCATAGTAAGCCATGGTTACATGATAGCATAGTGTGTTAGGATCTTCTGGGTCCCTCATTTTGAATCTTCGTAGGTCATATCCATGTAGGTTCTCATTCCTTCACCATGTGCTTACATAATCCCTTTTCCTAACATTCATCCCTTTCAGATTGCCATTTTTCTAGTACAAGTCTTAGTTAGGAAGATGACATGAACACCTTGCTTTGCTACTTGCCCTCATATATCTGACTTCTTTATTCTGATTTTTCTTTTTTCCTTGTTTTTCCTTTGCTTTTTTAAGGTGTGGAGGATGTGCAGACCGACTGCAAGTCTCACAAGGTGGTGGTGAAGGGAAAGACAGCAGACCCCATAAAGGTGTGTGAGCGGATTCAAAAGAAAAGTGGCAGAAAAGTTGAAATAATCTCCCCATTAACCGAGCCCCTAGAAGAAGAGAGAAAGGAGGAAGAGAAGGACAAGACTGAGGAAAAGAAGGAAGAGGTAATCTACTTTTCATTCTCCTAAAACCCATGTTTTGTGATAGATCATGTTGGGACAAATTTTGAAGTACGAAACGAGGTCTAGTGGAGGGTTATCGAACCCGATTCTTTCAATTGGGTCCCACGCTTAAACCAACATAAACTCCGCCAGCTATCGCATAGGGTAGTCTTGTGATCAATCATGGTGTAATTGCAACAAAACTGAACATGTTTTGATCATTACTTCTTGGATCTAGGGCCAGGATTTGATTGGTACAAAGTAATGGGCTCCAAAATTGTCGCATCGAAATTATTATGTGTTTCTCAATAGCACTAACTCTGAAATTCCTTGGTAATTTTTTTGTTAAATGCGAAATTTCATTAAGAAAATTCCCTGGTAATGAATTAACCACGCCTTTACTTCTTAAACAAATACAACATCTGTATTAATGGATAAGAGTAAAGTAATATCTGGGGTTAGTTTAAATTCTTTATTAACTTTTTTCCTTAATTTTTAGACCATGAAGCCCAGGTAACATAGTTTAATAGTGAAAATTAGCAATTAGTAAGTGCATTATCATTCGAGCAACTGCACGATTTATAAAGTTTAGATTTGGAAAAAGGCAAGCAAACTTTCAAAAAGTTTCAGATATGTTGAAAAAGTGCAGGAGAAGCATAACTAGAGGTGCATATACTATTATTGTCTTCTGAGGTAGAGAGATTAATTTGTTCTTGGATGGCAGCCTCCTCCAGTGATCAGTGTCGTCTTGAAAGTACGTATGCATTGTGAAGCCTGCGCTCAAGTGCTACAAAGGAGAATAGGAAAGATGAGTGGTATATTTCATCTCAATCTTGTGCTTTTACGTACGTAAATATATACACAGACATACATTGTTGCCGCACACCGTCACTGACGCCTGAGTGCAATCGTCCAGATGGTTTAATCCACGCAGGACTAGGGATTGTTAACGACTAAAATTCTTTCATCTTTTGATCCTTTGTAGGCGTTGAGTCAGTACTAACTGACATGAACAACGATCAAGTGATTGTAAAAGGCGTAATTGATCCGATAAAGCTCGTAGAAAGTGTATATAGAAGAACAAGGAAACAAGCTTCAATAGTGCCTGAGGAGAAGGAAGAAGAGAACAAAGGAGATGAAGAGAAGAAGGAAAACAAGGAAGAAGGAGAGAAGAAAGAAGGAGAGGAAGGCAAAGGTGAGGATGACAAGAAGGGCAATGCCAAGAAATACGAGTATTGGCCTCCTAAATACTACATGGAGTATGTCTATTCTCCAGAAATCTTCAGTGATGAGAATCCAAATGCTTGCTCTGTGATGTAATGAGACACCGTATTCTTAGCTAGCTTGATCAATTGTACTTCTACAAATTTTCTATTTCTGGGTGTATGTATTGTCACATTTCTCGGTGATCAACATATACCTTAATAAGATCTTTGTGTTCTAGGAGACGACTATTATGTCTGCGTATGGAAAATTTTCAAAATTTTGAGGCCTATGTTCTTGTTGTTGCAAGAATATGTGTGGAAATGATAGCTTTAGTAGCTGGAGCTCGTTGTTAGACAATCCACGTGGGTCGTTCCCATTTTTAAACAATAACGTTAGCTAGATCTAATTGATCTAGGGCGTCAGCAGTCATTTTTATGTTCCAATGGCTCAACCTTCACAGAATTTTTATGTTTCTTGTTTTCTTTTAGATGATGTTCAGAGTTCAATCCCATGACTTAATGGTTGTGAAATGTACGTAGCACTTCCAAGTTGCACTACTACACATGAAGCTTTTAAAGTCGACATAAAGAAGTCATTATTTTGACTACCAACTTCCTAAATATTTTACAAATTGTTTAGAAAAAATGACTTTAAAAATCACACTTAAGAAGTTGTTTAATAGAAAAATAACTTCTTTAGTCTGGCACAAAGAGGAATTTTTACTTAGGAAAGGATTTTTAAAGTTGTTTCAATCAAATGACTTCCAAAGCCTACATTTTTAAAGTCATTTTTCTTCAAACGACTTTAAAATTTGAATCAAAAGCTTACATTTGAAAAGTTGTTTTTTTCTATACAACTTTAAAAAGTCCACACTTTTAAAGTCATTTAGAAAAAAAAAAAAAACTTTTAAAGTCATTTGAATCAAACGACTTAAAAAGTTAGAATTTTTAAAATTATTTTTTTCTAAATGACTTTATAAGTGTATACCTTTAAAGTCATTTGATTCAAACGACTTTAAAAGTCTATAGTTTTAAAAGTAATACTTTGTTTTAATAATTTTTTCAACGACTTTCGGCTTGTTTTTTGCGACTATCTTCATCTACACATAAACTGAAACTTACATATATAGGTTGATTTTCATTGTGGGTGGACCAAATCCAACTATGAATTGGAATTACATTTATATATTCTAGGTCTTGGTTAGTATTTCTTTTGTTTGTCTCAAATATTATATATATGCATATTTGAAGAATTTTTGTATGGTACCTAGGTCTTTTGCATATTCTTGTATTTATTATGTACAGAATGCATGATTCAACACTAATTTGTATAAAACATTATTTGTTGTCGCATTAATTAGTGAATTAAAGTCATGAAAAAATGAGTTTAAGGACTTTTAAAGTTATTTCCCAAAAAACAACTTCAAAAGTTTTAACTTTTAAAGTCATTTGCTGAAAATGAATTTAAAAGTCCTTCGTTTATAAAAGGCTGAAGTCATCTTATTTTTTCTTGTATCTCCTATTCATGTTCTTCATCTTACGAGTGGCATTGTGTCTCTTTCTGTCCTGTTTTCCTTCTTGCTTTCTATTTTAGATATTTTGATTGTTTATGGTATGAAAAATATTGTAAGCTAAAACCTCTTTTTATCATGTATGACTTTCTTGTTACCAACTCTCTTTATTTGCATTTTATAGATCAAGTGGGTTTTATCACTACAGATGATAAGGTTAAAAAGTTTGCTAGATCATCACGATTTTGACAAAAATCATATGATTTCATTGCAAACAACAATTGCTTCTTTTTCTAACTCTCTTTACTAGAGAGAGGAAGAACATTACGATTTGTAATTCTCATCCAAAATTAGGGTTTGATGAAGAGTAATATACCATCAAGTTGGTTGAGAAAGTTGCAGCTTAAAACTTTACCCTCTCTTCCCCTAGAGTGGTGTCAGTTGAATATTAGGAGGCCAAATTGTGATGAAATTATTTTAGATTAGCTCTTTGATCATGATCTTGTATTAATAAGATTTAATAATATATAACATTTGATATATGAAATAAAAGGATGATAAATGAGGAGTTATTCCAAAAAATACTTTGATTTTCTTATTCATGTATTTGTTTATATATGTATGTGTTGGGGGGGCGTGTAAAGAATGCATAAATTAATGCTAACTATTATAAAAAATTAGTTTCATTATGTATTTATATAAGATATTGTAAAGTACTGAAATAATATATATTTAAAGTTAAAAATATATTAGTTTTTAAAGTCGTATATAAAACACAACTTTAAAAACAAGGATTTTTAAAGCCATTTAAAGAAAAAAAAAACTTTAAAAATAGTGACTTTAGTATGGCATGAAGAGAATTTTTTCTACAAAAATGACTTTTAAAGTCATTTTATATAGATGATTAAACTTTTAAAATGACTTTGAAAGTCTATACTTTTAAAGTCGTTTCTAAAAAATGACTTTAAATTTACTACTATGTTTTAAGAGTTAATTCATCAACTTTCACTTTTGTTTTTTGTACTGTCTTCTTTCCAAAAAAATGACTATAAAATGACTTCTCTATTTTAAGAGTTATTTCGTCTAATTTTTTTATTTTTTTATTGTCTTCATATATACACAAAATATATGTTGATTTTCGTTGTGGCTATCCTCAACCAAATCCCCAATGTGAATTAGAACTAAATTCACATACTCACAGTTGATATCGATTTTTGAGTGTTAGTTAATATCTTTTTGTTTGTCTCATATATATATTGAAGAATTTTTGCATGGTTATGGTTAGAAACTTTCCTTTTTAAGTTAATTTTTTTTTAATGTATCTATCATATTTTACTTCTTTTTTCATTGTTAATTGAAAATTTCCACATGGGTGCATACATGTAATTTAGTTATTTTAAATACTTATAATTCGTGTATATCTAGTGTTTGATAAAATGCCTAATCTTTTCATGTCTAACAAGTCTCCACGCACAAAGTTGCTTTAATTTCTTGAGATAGTATACAAATATGCTTGGATGACTGCAACAAGAATATCAAAAGAATATGAGGAGAGAACATAAAAGTTTATAGAGTTTGCACTTAAGGAAGGTGATGATCAAAATCACATGTGGTGTACATGCTCGAAATGTGAAAACTTGAAAAAAGTAACTATAGGGATGTTGAGAGAACACTTGTGCTTTAATGAAATCAGCAAAAGCTATCGCCCATGGATTTGACATAGAGAAGAACTTTCGCATAAGCCTTGATAAGTCTTGGAAGATATGAAAACTCTATAGGAAGTGTTGTAGATAGTACATCTGTATCGTTGTTTTGAGATGCATAGGATGACTTCCAAGATGGCCCTGAACAATTTCATATTACAATTTAGAGAAAGCCGATGAGCATTATACCCTAAGTGTAAAGATTATACCAAGTTGTCTGCACTAGTAGAACTTACAACATGAAATCAAGATTTGGTTTTTCAGATCAAGGTTTTACAAAAATCTCGAGAGTAGTGGGTAAGATGCTACCCAAGGATAATAAATTGGCAAGGTCCACATGGGAGGAAAAGAAAACCCTAGCTACACTAGGGTTGAAGTATGAGAACATACATGCGTGTCTCAATGATTGCATCTTGTACAAGAAGGAGCACAAGGATAAAACTACATGCCCAACTTGTAGATAACTAAGATGAAAGTTAAAGAAGAATTCAATTAAAACACTTACAAATGTTCCTACAATGGTTCTATAGTATTTTTCCCCTATTCCAAGGTTCAAAAGAATGTTATGTATTATAAAAATAGTAAAGAATTAATATGGCATGCCAAGGATAGAGTAGTTGATAGCATTTCACACAATCCAATAGATAGCCCAACATGGAAGCTCATAGACTTCATGTGCCTAATTTTGGAAAAGAACCTAGAAACCTATGACTTGCATTATTTACATATGGGATTAATCCTCATGGTTCTATGCGTAGTAAGTATAATTGTTGGCCTATTATTATAGTTTGTTACAACCTTCTATCATTTCTATGCATGAAGAGAAAGTTCTTGATATTAATTTAATTGATATAGAGATAAAAGTAGAAGGGACTGACATTGATGTCTACTTGGTACCCTTGATTGATGATCTTGAGACATTATAAGACATAGGTGTTGAAGCATACGACGCATACAAGAAAGAGTCCTTCATGTTAAAGGCTATATTTTTGTGGACAATAAATGACTTTCCTATATATGATAATTTTTCTAGATGCACTGTGAAGGGATACAATGCGTGTCTTATTTGTAGTGATTAAACATGTGCTATATGACTTAAACATGGTAGGAAAATGGTATTCCTTGGCCATAGAAGATGGTTGTGCAAAGACCATTCATACCGTTTTAAGCAAGGAGAATTTAATGGTAGCATTAAGACAAGGATACCTCCAAAGATGTTGATAGGATGACAAGTATTGGATTAGGTTGAAAACATTAATGTCTTATGGGGAAAGAAGAAATCAAGTAAACGTGTAGGTGAATGAAATCATAGAAGTTGTTGGAAATCACTACATCTATGCCATGTGCTTGATATCATGCACATTAAGAGCAACATGTGTGAAAGCTTGACTAGTACCTTGCTTAACATTCTAGGAAAAACAAAGGATGGATTTGCAGCTCAAATGGATCTTATAAAGATAGGTTTGGAGAGGAGGTTGCATCCACAAGATAGGGGCATTTGAGGAACATTCCTGCCTAAAACAAATTATACACTCAATAGAGAGGAGAGAAGAATAGTGTGTAAAACCCTATCCAAGATCAAAGTCCCAGACAACTAGTCTTCAAACTTTAAAAACATTGTCTCCATGGAAGAGTAGAAATTGTTAGGGATGAAGTCCCACTATTGCCATGCATTGATGTAACAACAATCAGTTGCATTTCATGATCCCAAGGCTGGTGAACCTCTATCAAGTGGTCATGTACCAGTCATTGACTATAAAGAACGAGACTATGTGCATATTTATGTGTTGCAAAATGTTGATGAACTCCAACTATACATTGAGTACGTTGATCATGCACTTAGATAAAAGTTAATTATTATGATTATATTTCATTTGATCTCTCCATTAATTTGTGTGTATATATAGTGAGCACATGGATGTCTTGAAGGCAAAAAATTTGAGTTACGTAAAGAAACATAAGAGGCTACAATTTGAGCATTGTCGCACTTTCAATACTTGACCCCTTCAAAAGGTAAAATGAAAGAATTCTATATTCTGTATATAGTGAGATTCCATGGTACATGCTATTTGTAGATGGTATAGTTTTAATTGATAAGATAAGGGAGAGTGTAAACACAAAGCTAGAGTTATGGAGAGAAGCATTAGAACTTAAAAGATTTAAAATCAACTGAACTAAGACAGAGTATATGGAATGCAATTTTAGAAAGGAGAGGAGCAGGAGTGGAGCACCAATAAAGATTGATATCTAAGAAGTCCCCATAAAAGACCACTTTCGATACTTAGGATCAATGATTTATGAGAGTGGAGAGATTGAGAGGGAGGTTACCTAGAGAATCCAAGCGGGTTGGAATAAATGGAGATGTGCATCTAGTGTTTTGTGTGATTGGGGGTTCCACTCAAAATAAAAAGGAAAATTCTATAAGATAACTATAAGGTAGGCCATGCTCTATGGATCAGAGTGTTGAGCAATTAAAGAACATCATGTTCATAGGCTGAGCGTAGCATAAATGAGGATGTTGAGATGGATGAGTGGCAAGATAAGAAAGGATAGAATTAAGAATGAAAACATAAGAGGAAACTTCGGGGTAGCACCAATAGCAACAAGATGAGGGAAATTAAACTTAGATAGTTTGGACATGTCCAATGAAGACTGAAAACAACACTAGTTAGCAGTGAGGTAATGCAAGTAGAAGGTTCTAAAAGGGCAAGGAGAATGGAGGAACAAGCTAGATTCATGTGGTCGACCCCTAATTGGGATAAGGTCTTGATGATATATATATATATATATATATAATCTTACTTGCAACAATCATATCCAACTTAATATGTGTATACACAGATTCAAGATCAATGAGAAGTGCTAGGTAATAGTATATCTGAATCATTGGGCTGGATGGCGATGGGACTACGACTAGAAGTAATAAAATATACTAGATATGCCATCATTGGTTATTACTTTTACGCAAAAGACAATGATAACTCAAGATTGCAATAGAATAATGGGGTTAGCTTAGTTTCCAATGCTACATTCTTTTTTAGTTCAAATGATAATGGGCTAATAGTGGGGGATGATATTTATTACAAGGTTATAAGAGAAAGACAGGCCTTAGATTATACTTGCAAAACTGTGGTTGTGTTTAAGTGCAATTGTGTGGAACACCACAAACACAACATAAAAACTAATGCCCTTGGATTGACATTAGTTGAACTCAACAAGATCAACCATAAAAATGATGAATTTGTTTTGGCATCTCAAGCAAAAAAATGCAAGATAGACATGATAAGAGATGATCAACTATTTTATCATCCTGTTTGAGCAATTTTTATGATGAAGATGACCTAGGAGATATTGAAATAGATTACCCTTTTATTACAAAAAACAATTTTGTCAATTGAAGTACACAATGAGAATGAGGATTATGTGCGTAATAATGGTGAGGAGGGTGCTTTGGTTAAAACAATATATGATGAGGCTATATGGAATGTATTAGTGAGTTGCAACAATTACATATTTATAATTAGCTCTTTTGTCATGTGCTATATGGATTGAAGTGAGATGAATACTATAAATGAGACATTATCACATATGTAATTGAAGATTTAATTGAAAAGTAAGTTCTTTTTAAATATTCCTATATTTATTATGTACAAAATGTGTGAATCAACATTGACTATCATAAAAAAAAATAGTTTTAATGTATTTAAGTAAGAGATTGTAAAGTAAAATAAATATATTTAAAGTGAAAAATATATTATATTTTAATGATTTAAAGTCATTTAAAAAAAGAGTTAAAAAATCATAGTTTTTAAAGTCATCTGAAAAAAACAACTTTGAAAACAATGCTTTTTAAAGTTGTTTGAAAGAAAAACAACTTAAAAAATGATTTTTGAAGTAGTTTGAAATAAACAACTTTAAAACTCTGTTTTAAAAATTCGTTTGAAAATTTTACTTTAAAAATCAAGGTTTTTAAGTAAATTATTTTCTTATGTAAATGAATACTATATATGTGATATTATATATATATATGTAATTGAAGATTTAGTTGAAAAGTAAATTCTTTTACATATTCTTATATTTATTATGTAGAGAATGCATGAATCAACATACACTATTATGAAAAAAATCAGTTTCATTGTATTTAAATAAGAGATTGTAAAGTGAAGTAAATATATTTGAAATGGAAAATATATTAGATTTTAATAATTTTTTTAAGTTGTCTAAAAAAACAACTTTAAAAACCTTGATTTTTAAAGTTGTTTGAAAAAACTACTTTAAAAACAATAATTTTTTGAGACACCTTGGGTTTTAACAACAATATAATAACAATTTATAAAAAAAGTTGGGATCCTTGTTTTAAAAACTTTAATTCTTAAAGTGACCAAAAACAAAGCTCCAATAAAAACATGTATTTCAAAATCTCGGGAGTCATACCACCACACAACCACGGATTTAATGGTGAAGTGAAATACCATTTCTATCCAAAATCCAGCAGAATCTCCTCTGTATTTTGAACCATTGCACATGACAATTGCAACACAAAATAACCTAATAAACATAATGTAAGACATGACATATAGGAGTCTCAGTCTCCAAGCTCATCTATCTGAATGAAATACTATTTTTGATAAAAATGTATACTCCAATAGTGGGTAAGAAAATCAAGTCATGACAAAATACCTAAGATCTCTCCATACAACCAACACATCCAACATGAATTCATAATCTTACATCTAGGTCACATTGAAATTTATATTAAAATACAGTCCATAAACAATAACTAAAGCGAGATCCTGAACAAACCTTATTATCTCTAAATTGTCTTAAATGCTTCACTGAAAACTGTCATCGCTTTTGCTTGCTTTATTAGCGCATCCACCTGTTGCAACTCTCTATATATGAGGCATTACAAACAAAGTAATGCCTTAGCAAGCTATGCTTGTGGAGGTGATTCACATTTGGTAATAAATATGATAAAATCATATGACACGGAGTATCATAATCATGGTGAAATCTTATAAGATAAATGTATACAAGGCATGTGAAACATTAGCCATCCATAATGGATAAATCAGAAATTGTGCGGTAAACAAATCGATATCAAACCTGAGTGTCCTGGCATGCAAGGCATGAAACACGTGGATACATATCCATCATAATAACATAGTCTGTGTCTACAGAAAATATAATGCATGTCATGATCATGGAATGTCATACACAGTCAAACCCTATGAGTGTCTCAACTACACTTACGACAATGTTAATGAATACTCATTCCAACCTTGGGTCCCTCACATGCAGCCTGCATCAATCCATTCCCAACAAAAGCTTATCTGCCAAACCACCTGCCCACCCTCAAATCAGTACAAGGACCTAGCTTACCCCGCTTCACCTAACACACTCCAACCCTGGGTCCATCACGTGCAGCCCGCATCAATCCATTCTAAACAAAAGCTTGTTAGCCAAAACCATTGGCCCTCCCTCAAATCAGTACAAGGACTTGGCTTACCTCGCTTCACCCAACACACTCCAACCCTGGGTCCCTCACGTGCAGCCCGCATCAATCCATTCCTAACGGAAGCCTGTCAGCTAAAACTACCAGCCCACCCTCAAATCAGTACAAGGACTTTGCTTACCCCACTTCACCCAACACACTCCAAACTTGGGTCCCTCACGTGCATCCTGTATTAATCCATTATTGACGGAAGCTTTCCAGTCAAAACTACCAGCCCTCAAATCAGTACAAAGACCTGGCTTACCTTGCTTCACATAAAGGTCTCAAGTCAAGATCCATGATAAGAAGGAATCCATCATACATCAAAACATGAATACTCACAAAATCAAATGTCACAATATTGAACATGAAATACTAAATACATTTCAATAAATCATGACAGTGCATAAAATGTATGTTTCAAGAATTTTCGATAACAAGTCATGATCGATGAAATCAAGAAGAGATCTCAAATGTAATCACCTACCTTAGATGAAGAACCACTTGTCTGTACCTCTCAAATATTGATAAGACTCCACTCTAGCTCAATTGCTTCAATACACGTACCTAGATACACATCACATCCAAGTTACACTTAGAATCCAATTTATCTAACTTGGACTCTTAATTATACAACATTATAATTTTATTATTCCAATATGTAGTGTTCACAATAATCTAATGACTCCCAACTCTAGAATCTCAAGGCGGCTCGCCCTAAATAGCTAATAATTCCAATCATACTCAATCGGCATACTTACAATCATTAAATCATTATTCTTAATTGTATCATTATATATCTCAGAGCTACCCTATGGTGGCAACCACCACCCAAAGCCCCCACCTACCTCTTTCCTTTCCTCACTAAGCCTTCAACGCATTCCTCGAAGGGTAGTTGCTCCTCTCCAACTATTCCATGCCTAGGCCAATCTTAGTTCCTTAGTTCCTCCCTTAAAAGTTTGGTTGTTATTCCTCTTTTTGTTCTTCTTCTTGAACCTCTATTGTTGCTTAGTTGCATGCATGGGAATTTGTTGAATGCCTTTCCATTCCTTTAAATCTCTTGCTTGTTGATCCATAGATCGAAGGTTATTTTCTTTTGAAGTGAAAGCCAATGGAAAGCCGCCTTGAATCCATAGGTTATACTCTTCATCTCTTTGCTTAGATTTCATGATTGTGCTTCCATTTTGAACTTATTCAATAGTTTCCTTTAATGGTTCACATGCATGATTCTTAGAGATTAGGATAGTGCTTGGAATATTTTGGGAATTGTTTTTAGGTTTACAGGATTTAAGTATGGTGCGCCTACTTCATGAATAGTGTGCATCCTCCTTTAACTTCTCCATTTGAATGAATAACAACTGGATGACTCTTAATTCTCTCTCTTGTTTATGAGTATTCGTTTTAGTTGTTTGCATGTTTCTAGTTTATAGTTTACAATTCAAGCAAGAGTTTTTAATTTAATCAAAACCACCTTGATTCCATGTGCACCACTGTAGGTGTAATGCACATGGTTCTAAGGAGTTTTTGGTTGAAGTAATGGAAGTTTGATACATGATTAGTAATATTAGATCTTGAAGTATTATTCTTTCATGCAAGTTTAGGTTTTGTTTAGGAGATTGAATCTTAGATTACACAGATATTTAGCATGTTCACAATCTTAGGAATGTCTAGTATGTTGTTGGATCTTGTTCTTTTTATTTAAAGTTAATAGTTTATTTCTATCCATGCACTTTTATTGCTACCATTTACATATTTTACATCATATTTGTGAGATTTCATAGCAAGGAAACACATTAGAATCATACATCCCATCCTATGGTCATATGCATGGTTCTAGATGTATTTCTCTTAGATTTGTTGTTTAATGATGTCTTTTATTCATGGCATCCTGAATGATTGGATTGTTGCTTAGCTTTTCATAGTAGTTGCCATTAGTTGGTTGCATCATTTAGGAAATTTCCAATTTTCATGTTTAGGAAGCAATTAATTTAGATAAGTTCTAAATTTAGAAGGTTTTAGTCTTAGGAAGGTTTTATCCTTTTAGCAGGTGTGTTTTTAGACAAGTTTCCTAATTGGTTTATTTTAGCATTTTTACATGTCCTACATTTAAGTTAAGTTCCTTTCTTAATTTAGGACAAAAATTCTCATTATCTTGGCTAGCCTAGATACTTTAAATAAAGACCACACCTCTTGGCTGCTCTCTTCCATGCTTCCATGGTTCCCTCTTGCTTGTGTTCTTTGGTCATTGCACTATTAATTTCAAGGTTAATTAGTTTAATGCTATTATTCCTTTCTTCATTACTTTGGTTTATGATTTTTGTTTTAAACTATTTATTGTTTAGATTTCATGCATGAACATATTGACAACTCCATGCGTAAGTCCTAGAATTCATGCATTACATTTTAGATTGTTTCATGGATTCTTTCTCTTACTCCCATGTGCACCTTATATGCATCATGCTCACTCCTCTTAAGTTTTAATTGCATGTTTGAATTGTATTGTTAGTCCATATTTAGAGGTTGCCATTCATTGATAAGTTTAATTGCATGTTATGTTAGGTTTAGGTTTCCTTGCTTAAAGTTATTGCATCTTCAGAATAGTTTAGTTAGTTTCTAGGTTTAGTTTTAGCAAAGTTTAATTTTAGAAATATCTATACTTTGGAATTTTCTATTTTCATGCATATTTTATCTGATTTGCTTTTGGTTTGTTTGCCACCTATGTCATGTCAGTTTATTTTCTTTAAATTACATGGCCTTTTTTTTATCTCATTGATCTAATATCATTATGTTCTTATTTGTAGTAAAGATGGAATAAGAACAATATTAAAATGAAAAAAATGGGCAAAATGAAGATCATAAACAAGGGGCCAAGATGAGCACTACTCAAAAGATAAAGGGCGGAGGGAGAACAACAATGGAAAAGGTTATTAAGATAAAGTTGAAGCAAATTAAAGAAACTATCCAATACAATGGTAGGGGGCAAGAGATAGGTGAGAATACAATCTCTTACAACACTTTTCTTTGCTCCACAGTAAGAAGCATGATTCCTATCACAATTGATGATTGGAGACTTATGCCATTCTAACAAAAGATTCAATATGGGAAATGGTGAAGGTAGGTAAACATTAATAATATGCATTATATAATTTATAACATACCTTATTTTCAAATATAATAATGGGTTGTGTACTTTGCAGACTACCTTTGGTATACCTGAACAGAAGAAGATGTGTACTTTACAATGAGCTGGTGAGCAATGGAGAAAATGGAAGAACTACCTTGTTCACAATTACATAGTTCCATATGTCAATGATCTGTCAAGGTTGTACACAGTTCCTTCCATTTATTCTGACGTCATTGACCAGGACAGGTGGAATGCATTTTTTCAGAACTTCACGTTCATTGAATTTGAGGTATGTACGAAAACAATGTTTCATTTAACTAATTACATGTAACATCTGATTATTGCACTTGTTTATGCATATACAAATGTGCTGGCAAAGAGTGCAAGAGGAAGATAGGTGCATGAAACTAATATGCAGCACCACCTATCCAGGTTGGGTTACACTCATTTAGAAGAGCGCAAATTAAGTGACAAATTATTCATTTTAAATTAATGCTACTATAGTTATATACATTTTATTCTCAAACTATAGTGTTTTACATGACAACAAAAGAAATATGGGACTTGTGGAACCCATTGATCGATCCATCCTTTAGAAGATGGTGCATTCTGTGGGCCGTACTAGCCAAATGTTCTTAGATGAAGCTATTTCACAAATTGCTTCTCTCATTGTAAGAGGTTCCACCTATCTATCAATTTTATTCAATTAATTAGATGACACTATCATGTCATTCTAATTAAATTTTGTAGGACATTCTTACCCAATAAAGCACAAGTACTGGAACTCTAAGTAGCATTACTATCAACGATAACATCTTGTGTAGGGCTATGGGCAATAAGAAGGACCACCCTAGTCAAGTTAGGGGCATGGGGTGTGGTATTATTCCTTTTGAATTCTTTGGTAAAAGTTTCCCTACAGTTTAAGATCAAAAGGCCTATAAATGAGTTGCTTGAGAAAATGAAAACAGATATATTTAGCTAATTGTGTGAAGCTAGTTTGATGATAGTTTCTCAATCCAACTCAAGAAGTTTATGAAGGATAGCTGGTGCCCATTGAAAAAGAAATTCCAGCCAAGGACGTATATATATAGATAAAACTAAAAAATTTCATTGTTCTTCTATAATAATTCTCTATATCAACCTCTCTATTGTATATCTAATTTGCAAGTGGTCAATGCCTTTTGGCCTTGAATTCCTATCAAAACATCATGGTAGTTGGTTCATCATATGAGCATGAATCAACCATTTTGTAGGGTATTAGTATGCTGCCACAAACTAAGCGAGTGTCTATTACCATGGCTTTGGATCCCAATGCTAGCCCACCATTTCCTTTAGAAATAAAAAATATTATAACTATTGGGCAGGCATATGCATCTCACGTTGCTTGGCCAAAGGCACTAGTCATTCTCATGGAGTTCACGGTATGTATCTTATCATACTACCTTCTTCATTAATAATTTTTAACTAGAGACCTTAACTTTATACGGTTAATCAACAGCAACATGCACCATCGACGTCACTTACCATTGCACCATCACCTACTGTTGCACCAATGGAACAGGTACTTGTGTATATATTTATTTTTTCCATCATAAATTAGGTCCTCTTCATTTATTAGTATTACTTAGCAAAAAATTTCTACATCTTTTACAATAGCCGTCTAAGGATCATGTGGAAGTCCCACCTAACAAGCCACGATCTCTAAGGTTAATCTACAATCTCATCAATGAAGATATAACAATCAACCCCATATGAATCAAGGAAGGAGTGCTTGTCGATGACGTTGTTGAAGTGCCACTAATGGAAAAGGACCTATTATGAGTTTGCCTATAAGATCAACTCGAGCACCCTTACATTGTCTCCTACATAGTGCGTATACACATATTTGCTTATAAAATACTTGAAATTACATGTTATACTTTCATGGTATAGGTAATAATTATTTCTTTTATGAAGTTTCTTGAATAATGCAACTAGACTTTTTGAGGTTGACGGTATACTTTACGAATTCTTCGACCCCATCATCACTTGTGAAGTAGTGGAGCAATGGTTGATAGAGAGGCTTGTTGATGATATTTTACTAGGCTTCTTTATGCGCTCTAAGAGACAGGGCTTAGTGATTCCTTACAATAGCAGGTAAGTTTTAATTTTCTTGTTTTCTGTTCAACTTATTCTATACTTAGTAATTTTCAACTTTAATTACAATTCATATGACTGCCTATATAGAGCTATTGGATGCTACTCTTTCTGTGTATGATGGAAAGGCTTTCTTTCTTTTTCTTTTTTTATTCTTGTAGATTCCACATTCGTCCTGCCCTCATAGAAATTATAAATAAGTAAGCTTTTATTCTTTTCATATATTACATGTAGATAAATAATTTTTTATTCATCTATAATATATTTGAAATTTAAATTTGTAAAGCATGGTTAACATGAGCTAATCTGACCGAGACTATACAACCACCGAAACTCACCTAGAAGAATGTCAAGATATATAAAATAGTTAATTACTCTATTTTACCATTAATTAAACTTATAATATTACAAATTATATTTATGGATTCTTTTGTTTTTCTTGTTGCATAATACCCAAGACAATAATCTGATTAGGAGTGTGGGTACTATATACTGAGATACATGAGAAATCTAATATTCGATAGTGTTGGTGGCTCCTAATTAAGAAAGTTAAAATACTTTTTACTTTTCATAATCTTATATTTTTTTACAATTTTTTTATGGATTCAACTAAAAGAATGTAACCTAAATCAAATATATTGTATTATAGGCTGTTGATCTTTTTTATTAGGCAAACAAGAAGAGTAATTCCGAAGTAAACCTCAATGAAATACAAAACGAATAGGCTGATTATGTAATGAGTTTCAATTAGAACACTTGGAGTAACTACGTGAATGTACAATACATCATAAAGTATTTTTTTCATTCACTTGCATGTGTTCTTTTAGTTTTTATTATTTTCTTTGAAATATATATATTTTTTGAGCGATGAATGAGTGAAAACTTAGAGTGTGGGTCTAAATGAGTAAGTATGGATGAGGTCAAATTAGGAGCTTGTAAATAAAGTGAATATGGCGGTTGGTTATTCATTGAATTATACAACTTTTATAGGATGATAAATGAGGGGAACTTAAAGTGTGAAAGTAAATGCGAATGTATATAGACTTACAAATGAAGTGAATTCAGATGTTGTAATGAATACCTGTATTGTAGTTTTCTTTTATGAAGTCTTTTTAAGATAGATGTAGATGGATAATAATGAATTTGGATGTTTTATAACCAATGTGGAAGTGAATGTATGTTTGTTTTTCATGTATTTAAAGATTGTGAGAAGATTGCATCAGATATTACGTTGAATGTAGAAATATAGGTAATAATTGCAATGTAAAAAATTAGAAAAAAAGAAAAAGAAAAAGAACTTTTGAGGTCATTTGCTAAAAGACTTTAAAAGTAATTGATTTTCAAAGTCGGCTGGATATAAGCCGTTTTTTAATAGACTTCTATTAGCATTTTTTACCAACTTTAAAAGCCTCTAGTGTCAGTAGTGGTTTACCCATATTCGGATCAAACATTCAACTAGACCACGTAAATGTTTTCAATGTTAAACATGGGCAGGTGTAAACTATAAACGTATATTCGAACACCTGAACATTATATTGGTGGTGACATGTGAATGAGCTGATTAATTTCAGTGATAATTAGATACCAAACTAGAGCTCATAAGATATAAGCCCAAATTAGGCCAAATGTCAGATCGTGCCATCCAAAAGCGATCATTTTCCATACAAAAATGCATTGACGTTGAGGATTACTGTCTTACTAATTAGATTCTTCACTCTCTAAACACTGTTTGATTTTTTATAGCCTTGAACACTATACACATTGATGATTGAGCGGCATGAGGCTTTGTATATAAGAAGGTGATAAGCTCTTTACCACCTTCCATATTGGGCCTTCTGCTAGCGATCATATTCTTTGTTATTTATGTACATACAAGATCTTATTGATGTTTTGTGTACCTACACTCACATAGTTGTACCTTGCTGTAAGGGACATGGATAATCTTGTCCTAAAACTCAACATCTTGCTACAATTGAGACTACCATGTCCAGAACAACTTTTCTAGAATATGTGTTTTTTATACCACTAATTTATGCTACATAATAGTCCACTACGCTATAAACCAGTGGCTCTCTTGTAGTTACTATCAACTTGCTTTTGATAGCTCGGCACTAGACAAACCAGGAGAAGCTGCTGCTGGTGAAATAATTCGGGTTACTCATTGAAAATTGGTTGCACGAGTATCTACCTACACTGGCAGCTTAACAATGGGCATGAATGGCGGTCATTGATTCATGTTCTTAATTTGGTATCTAATCTCAAGGAGATTGAATCGGATGTGGAGGAACGAGAGGATAAGGGAAGCATGTCTTCAGAAACTGAATAATTTCTCTTGTTTTAAGTTTTTTCATGTGTAGACTATAGAGATTCCAGTAGTATAGTGGATCATCTTGCAAAAAAGGCCTCTAGTCTTAAAGTTAGTGAATCGTGAATTACTTGTCCTCCTAAGTGCTTATTAGATCCACTTAGATATAATAATCAGGTTCTTGGTACTATTAGGAAACTACCCCTTAGTATGATTGTTATTTTGTCGGGCACTCTATTAAATGTACTGCTGTATTGATTAATGATTTTTCGCATTAAATAAAATAAAAAGAGAACAGTTTCGTCCTTGGATGTTATAGATTACCAACAATTATATGTCCAACATATGTGCCCAAGACTCCAAGATCTTCTAGACCTTAAATTTCCCACAAAATTCAGGACCTTGTTCTTTGACATCTTAGGAATGCTAAAATGCTTATGGGAACAAGATTTGCAGGCTCACGTGTTGAATACCCACCATTAACTAGAGCCACATGTATTTGTTTTCTTAAAATAAATAAATAAATAATATATGCCTCACTTGGGGTATCTGACTGATAATGCATCACGTGTTCATATATTGAAGGATTGGTGTTACGATTACATGGGGCGTATTATAAAACTCCAAATTCAAAGTATCTACAACTGGATCCACACATGCGTCACAGTCTGTTCTTCTCTAGCTTTCCTGATAGCTTTATTGATGCCCTCAAAACAAAAGAAAAGAAAAGGAGACTTGATATTGATAACTTGACTTTTATGTGAAACCCACTTAGAGCAATGGGTCCAAAATGTTCCAACATTTTCCCAGTAAGTCTAGGTCTAGTGTCTATGTGTCTTTGGCGTGATGTTTGGTGTATTGAACTTAAAAGTGAGCCCATCAACTAATAATTTGAAAGGAGGATTCTATTGGTCTTGTAAAATCACAAGCGTTTTGCTTTATGTGCATTTGGAATTCCTATGTTAAGTAGACTGATTAATAAATTAAACCCGCCTTTGTTATACTAGATCATACCTAACTGCGTCTTAGGCATAAAATGATATAATTTAAAGGTAGGTTTAGGATCTTAATTTGATACTATTTAAAGGTTGAATGGTAGGTTTAGGATCTTAAAATTATACAATTAAAAGGGAGGCTTAGGATCTCAAACTATTAAAAGATAAAGATAAACCATCACTTACTTGGATGAAAGTAGTTCAAATGAACAAATTCTTTCGGTACAAGTGAAGAATTATGAAGAAAATCACTCACACTCTCTTAGATCTGGATGGAAAGAGTCATCCTAGAATCTGGACAAACCCACGGACACTTTTCCAGTACTGAGTTTTCCTACAGAGACGATGCTTTCCTCTCTTTTACCAAATTAGTCACTACTTTTCAATCCGCCTTATTTGTAGTCTTGTAATTTTAAGCTCCACTGCTAGTAGAATTCCATGGAGAACACCTTCTAACTCAACTAGGTTGTTAGCTGATTTATGCTAGAACTTGGCTTAACCAGCAATAGATATGCCTCTTTCATCCCTGGTTAAGCCACCAGTTCCTACAAGTTTCGATCCCCCTTTAGCTACCCCATTAGAAGAGAACTTCGGGGAGCTAGTATGAATTTACCATCCTGCTCAAAAGAAAAGTATGAATATGCCATTGATTGGATAGATAGTGAGTGATGATGGACCCAGTATGATATAGTCTAATAGTTTGGGTTTGGTTCACAAACATTGGCACCACAAGCTCAATCCTCCTGAACCATGAATGAGATTCCTCTGAAAGCATTGTCAGTGTCTTGTGGAGGAAACCGATGGGCTTGTCATGGTGATGACATGCTTGTTTCCAATTGTGGGGCAATTTCTCCAACTCCTGGATGACAAGTGAAGAATCGCATTTCCTTTTCAAGAATACAATTCTGTTCGCTAACTATTTCTCTACAAACATCAAATGCTCTGGACCTCTAGCCCAGGTGGCGCACACCGGCATATGCTCACATTGCATGATGCCATTTGCCGTATATGCGCAAGTGAACTATCATCATCTGGCGTGTATGTGGAGTTAGATAGTGATGGAAACCGATGGACCACATTGTCACTTCATGAAATTTCGGTGATTCAGGACCCTCTGTGGACATGCCTTTTAACATGGGACGCACATTAAATGGGACACACATTTAAATTCTCCATATTAAACTCATATTTCCATATTTAATGCAATTGTCACAAGACAGACAAGGGAACATCTAGATATATGGTGTTTGTTTTACTAGTAGAAACAGAATATATGGCTCCTAAATCATATGCATTTTGCAAGCCATTACAGGACTGAGGAAAACAATATATTCTAAGGGGAAATGTGGTACAAAGAAGTAACATTGAGGTCATTTGTTTAATGGTCAGAGCCGTTTATCTAGTCAGCTTGCAAAATATGGGCCGCTTATGTAACACCCCTAATTTTCACAGTTTATACCATGTAATTGATAGAATTTACACAAAGAACACGAAATTGAATTCTAAGAAATGAGCCTCTTATAGAAATCAAATAAAGTGTTGAAACCTCAATATTCGAATTATATAAAAAAAAATGGAATCCAGTGATACTAAGAACGCTGAATTGGAGTTGGGATGAAAAAGTCATAATTATTTTAATTAAAGTATTTAATTAGCATTAAATGAAGAGCAAGATAGTAATTTGACTTTAAGTGGAACCCATGTGAAGTGACACACAATCATAAAACAGAAATGTCAGCCATAAATGCAAGATTTAAACTTCATGAAATTAAATATAATAATTATCTACATTTATGGCAAGTAATGATTATATATATATATATATATATATACATATATTTATTTAAATTAGCATTTAAAGTTGCTCTCCTCCCTGGTCCCCCCTCCCCCCTCTCTCTCTCTCTCTCTCTCTCTCTCTCTCTCTCTCTCTCTCTCTCTCTCATTCTTTTCCTCCTTTTTTGTTTTCTTCCCTTCTTCCTTTTCTGGCCCTATCATTAGACAGAACTAACAAGCTCGAGAAAACCAATATTAAGGATAACTTAGATGAGAGATCTAAGCTGTCTGATGAAATTGTGGGGACTCAAACCTAGGACGCCTTAGAAACAATCATGATCGAACCATCCAGGTAGTAGATCTAGAGGGAGGGTGAAGGGATGGTCATGATTAGACCTTCTCACCACTGTCAGATTCTACGACCAAGATGCATAAAAGAATGTTCTTCAAAGACACACCTACCTAGCAAGCTCATGCACTCGGAGGGTGCATGTATCATTCACGGGGTCACCCGGGATGCCTTGGCGTCCAGAATGGTATGATGAATAGACTAGGGAGCAGCCATTTACATAATAGAGCCTCTCATATAGTCTCTATATCAAAAGCAATTTGGACTATTAGTTCATGTCCTTACATAGAGATACTACTTTATATCTCTTATAAAAAGGTGATGTGGGACTAATAGTCACTTTAACGTAAAAAACAAACCCAAACAAGCTAGTGATGCATTCGTTAACAAAGCCAACATGCAGATTGCATATTTAACATATCGAATTGATTCAATGCATTTTCATTAGTAGATAGAATTTAACTAATTTTTATCTATTTTACCCACACTAATAGAAGATAATTAAGCATGAGTGATTTCCTTTCATTATTAAATTTCATTTGTTCAATTGATATTTCAAAGTTTGGCAAGTCAATTTTTCAAAAATCATCAAGAAAATCTTGAATATTTGCACAAAATTATGTTATATGATTTTTAGTTGATTGATGGGCTCTTGTAAATCTCTCTATTAGAAGTGATATGGAATTGTTAGTTTATCATCATCATCAAAGTCTTATCCCAATTAGGGTTCAGTGACACGAATCTTGTTCCTCCATTCCCCTCTATCAAGTGTCATGGCCTCATTTAATTCAAAAGTTTTTAAATCTTTTATCGCTACTTCTATCCATGTCCTTAATGTGGGACTATTAGTTTATATCTATTCTATTCATACAAAGATACCACTCTATATTTCTTACAGAAAACACAAAGTGAAATTAATAGTCACTTAAAAGACAAAGCGAACAAACTAGTGATGCTTTCATCCACTAGACTCTAACCATGTATCATTATGCTTCACTCTACTACTTTAAGTGGCAGCATAGTGCTTGTACGATTCGTTCACGACTTTGTTCGCACAACTTGAGATACAAATTTCCTTCACCGCCATGTCCTAAGAACAGGAGAGGCCATTCAAGTGTCACTGTAGTACAAGGCCTTAGCTTAACGTTTTGCTACTTGTGCTGATGCCGGTCCCAAGCCTGAATGAAAAAGGAGGAGCATCTTACATTAGGTGCCAACCGACAAGGAGGAAGTTGAAGATTATTTTGATTTTGTTATTCTTTTTCTACTTACAAATGAATGTGCATTTGTATATTAGTTTATAAGTAAGGAGAGAAGATAATAAAAATCATCTTCAGCTTCTTTAAAGTATGAAAACCCTAACATAATATGAAAACTAACATTCCCTCAAGCTAGGGCATCCCCCATAAGTGAGGCGCTGCATCGGATCTTAGGTGTATTGAAAAATGGACAAGGATTGCTAGGGCGTTCTCCCAGAATGGATGGGCCACATTGGATTCTGGGTGTGAAAAATTGGCAAGGGCCGTTAAAGTGTCCCCTAGGAAGCGACGCACTGCATCAAAATCCAGGTGCAGTGAAAAGTGGGCATGGGTTCATGCCATGGAAGTTGAGAAGTGCGTGAGTAAATGGGCTATTTGAAGAGCATAAGATTCATATCACCACATAGAATATAGGGACATTGACAGGCAAGAGTTTAGAGTTAGTAAATACAATGAAATGTAGGAGAGTCACAATCACTTGTATCCAAGAAACCAAGTGGAAATGGGCTAAAACTAGAGAAATAAATGGGTATAAACTCTAGTATGTAGGAAAAGATAATAACAGATATGGAGAAGGAATAATAGTGGATAAAGAATTAAATGATAGAATTATAATAATAAAACTTGCTCTAGGATAAGTGCATACACACCACAAGGTTAGAAGATATAATCATGAGACAATTTTGGGTAGATATTCAGTGAATCATGCAAGAAATCCCCAACACTGAGGGGATAATTAAAGGAGTAGACTTAAATGACCATACAGGAAAAGAAAAGAAAGGATATGATAGGATACTTAGAGGCTATGGTATAGGAGAACGAAATGAGATGGGGGAAACTATCCTTGATTTTGCTTTGACATATAACCTAACTATTGCAAATACATTCTTTAAGAAGAGGGATGAACACTTAATAACCTTTAAAAGTAGACTCCATAAAAGCCAAAAAGACTTTTTTCTGCTTAAGAATATTGAAAAATGAATTTGTAAGGATTGTAAGGTAATACCCAGTGAGAGTTTAACCTCACAACATAGGTTAATGGTTATGGATATCTAAATTAAAAGATAGAAGAAAGGAAGTGAACTTAATAGGTATCTAAAAACTAAGTAGTGAAACTTAAAAGGAGAGAAAATAACCTCATCACAAATAAGTTAGTGGTAGAAGGAAACTAGAACTATGAAACAGAAATAAACACCATGTGGACTAATATGGATGAGTCCATTAAGAAAGTGGCAAAAAATGTCTTAGGACAATATAAAGGTGAAAGACAATTAGTAAAGAAAACATGGTGGTAGAGTGAAACAGTGCAAAAAGTTATTAAAAAAATGGATGTATTTTAAAGCATGGTAAAGAACTAGAAATAATGAAAATTATGAATAGTATAAGAATGCTAAAAAGGTTGCTAAGAGAATAATAAGTGAGGCTAAACTTAAGGTATATGATGACCTTTATAGTAGACTAGGATCAAGAGATGGTGAGAAAGATGTGTTTAAACTTGTAAAAATAAGAGAACAAAAGGATAAGGACTTAGACCATGATAGGTACATTAGAAGTGATGATTAAAGGATATCAGTCAAAGATGACGATATCAAACAGAGGTGGGAAACTTATTTTCAAAAATTGTTAAATGACAATGGCTTTGAGAATATAAAGATTGAAAATACTGTATACCTAAATAACATTGGACATTATAGATATGAAAATAGGGTTAGAATACTTGAAGTGAAAGAGTCCTTGAGAAAGATGAAATCAGGAAAGGCCATGGGGCCCAAAGGTATACTAATAGAGGTTTATAAGCATATGAGAGATACTGGAGTAGTTTAATTGATCAAGTTGTTTAACAAGATTATAAAATCGAAGAAAATGTTGGGTGAATGGAGGAACTGCTCTATTGTACCCATTTATAAGAATAAAGGGGACATATGTAGCTATACTAATTATCGGGGGGATCAAACTTATGAGCCATGCTATGAAACTTTTTGAAAGAGTGATTGAGAACTAATTTGGTTTCATGCCTTGGAGGTCTACTATGGAAGCTATTTTCTTACTAAGACAATTGATACATAAATATAGGGAGAGGAGGAAAGACCTCTACATAGTCTTTATTGACATAAAAAAAGCTTATGATAGAGTCCCTAAAGAATTAATATGAATGATGTTGGGTGAGAAAGAGATTTCGCGGGGGTATATAGACATAATTAAAGATATGTATGAGGAAGCAGTAACAAATGTTAAGAATACTAGTAGTGAGACTGGTAATTTTCTTGTCACTATAGGATTTTACCAAGGATCGGCATTGAGCCCATACCTTTTCACGTTGGTTATGGATAAGTTAATAGAACATTTGCATGAGGAGATTCCATGGTGCATGCTATTTGTAGATGATATAGTCTTAATTGAGGAGACAAGGGAGAGCATAAACACAAAGCTAGAATTATGGAGAGAAGCATTAGAATTTAAAACCAGTTGAAATAAGACAGAATATATGAAATGCAATTTTAGCAAGGAGAGGAGTACGAGTGGAACATTAGTTAAGATTGATAACCAAAAAGTCCCCCTAAAAGACCACTTTTGATACTTAGGATCAATGATTCATGAGAGTGAAGAGATTAAGAGGAAGGTTACCTAGAAAATCTATGCAGATTGGAACAAATGGAGATATGCATATTGAGTTTTGTGTGATCGGCAAGTGCCACTCAAACTAAACGGAAAATTCTATAGGATGGCCATAAGGCTGGCCATGCTCTATGGATCAGAGTGTTAGGCAGTTAAGGAACATCATGTCCATAGGATGAGCTTCACGGAAATGAGGATGTTGAGATAGATGAGTGGCAAGACAAGAAAGGATAGAATTAGGAATGAAACCATTAGAGGAAACTCACGGGTAGCACAAATAGGTAATAAGATGAGGGAGATTAGACTTAGATGGTTTGGACATGTCCAAAGGAGACCCAAAGCGGCACTGGTTAGAAGGAGTAAGGCAATGCAAGTAGAAGGTTCTAAAAGCACAAGGGAAAGGCCCAAAAGTACGTGGATAGAAGTGGTAAGAAAAGATTTAAAAACTTTGAAATTAAATGAAGCCATGCTACTTAATAGAGGGGAATGGAGGAACAAGATTCATATGGCCAACCCCTAATTGGGATAAGATATTGATGATGATGATGTTCTATAAGAATATGATCTGGCTTTGCCAGTCTTACAAGCAATAAAAAGACCATATAGCATTGTCTTTGGCTTAATCAGGTGGTCTTGGCCCTTACCAGATTGAGCTTGACTTTGTGTTCTAGTAAGAAAAGTTAACCAGTGATTTTCGTTAAGACTAAATCTTATGAATGAGATTTCCTTTCAGTTCTAGATTCCAGATATTTTGTCAGTTCATTGCGTGGGGAAATAAATAAAGGTTGAAGACCTGTTTCACTAGCAAACAAACAAATGCATATATTTTACAGCTAAATTGTCTTTTTATATGGAGAAAGGAAAGGTAGTATCTTTATTAGCAAACAAGGCTACGTCTAATCAGAGGCTGCAGAATTTGTCGTTCTTTCTTTCTAAAATCAAATTGGAATAATAAAGCGTATGTTGGTAATCCATCATTATCAGAAAAAACATTTGTTTTTAATCAGACCTGCAGGCGAATGCTAGCCAAGCGCACATATCACGTGTTAGAGCGACAGATAGGATTATTGTTTAGAAAAGTTAAATGACTTTTACGACGGCAAAATATCTCAGGACCAGAATAAGTACAATAATGTATAATAAATAAGGATTAGTCCAACATAATCGCATAAACCAGTCTATAGAAGCCTTTAGTAAGGATTAATCAGACATAATCACATAAACCGGTCTGTGTAAGCCTTGCCAAACAAGCCTTAAAGCACAACCTGCTTATAATATGAGACAATTCACCAATGTTCCAGCTGAGACTCCTCCTTTGACGAAGATATATGTTGGATCTCTCGTGGTCCACATTCATGTCATCTGGTAACCCCCAATATCCAAGGATCTAATCTTTTTGCATTTCGATCTGGCGTGTTGAATAAGAACAGCCGAAAAATCTTGTTTGATTAATTTATTTTTCTACTATTTAAGATTGAGTACGATCTCTAAGTTAGTTACTAGCTTTTGGAACCACATGTAAAAATCTATGTGCGGATCTATGCCGTTAAAGTTCTTAACAATTAGTACCTGACCAACGACACTTCGATCGCATGCCAAATGGGTATGTTACGGCCAAGATGGACCCCAACAAAAATCAATTATCTATATTTTTATTTAAAAAAAAGGCCATGAGCAAGGCTTCATTGGGACAGGCATGCAATGAGCTGTCAAAATAATAAATTCGATTATGCTGACATCGCAATTGTGGACCTCCAAAGATGCAACGAGCTAGTACCATCTCTTGAAGAAGTCCCAACATCATTCTTTTTTCTTTCTTCCTTATAGTTTTATCTTTTTTGGGTGCAGCCAAGAATTGTAAATAAAAATATTTCACAAATGTATTATTCTTAACACCTAAATTTATTTTTAATATCCCAACATAGAGAGGGAAGTACCACTTCAAAAACTTGCAGTCAGCCGCAAACCTGGGAAGGCGTCTTGACATCTTTTCAATTGTTTACGATCAGCACTGTAGATAGATAAGTTCTTCACTTTATATATGGTAGACGCACTGTTGGAAATAATGTTATCAAAATAAATAATAAATAAAATTATATGTTTAGCAGAATAAATAAAATTCATTTATATGGCAATTGTATGTTATCAGTTCTACATTGTACTTGTATTTATTAACTGTTACATTTATTTGTTAGATGACAACTAAAATTTTAGAAAACATTGTAGGAATTCTATGTCAAGGTGATAGAGATTCATAGGACAAGGAGAATAAAATTTTGAATAAGAAATGTGATGTTGCCAGTAACATTGGAGATGATAATTCTTAATCATCTTGATTGTGATACCCCGAGTTTTTATAATACCTTCTTCTTCTTTTTTTTAACTACAGAGCCCCTTGTTTGAAAATTCCTTTAAAAAATAAAGCAACAAAAAATTTTGTTCATTAAAATGTGTTTCTAAATCTTGAGTGTCCTTTCTTTATCATATCCAAGGATTCTAGAATAGAATGAATATCTCATTCCTATAGAAAATCCGACAGGGTTTCCTCTATTTTCTAGATATATATGCATTTAATGCATGTGATGCGCAACACTTAATAAAACATATAAATAAATTTTCATTGTTTTCAAAACAAATACATACAACTTATCACATCCTCGAACCTCTAGTCACAATCACATCACAACATATTTCACTAAATATAGACAAGTCCACTACATCAAATTAAATATACATTCACAAAATCTAATAGATCACAAATCAAATTTTAAGTGGTAAGGCTTTCTCCTCGGATGTTGAAAATCCCAATCTTCCATAATTACCACTCCATAGCTACTTTCACGTCCTTGGCCCAACCCATTCGTCTATCCATTCTAATTCTTCAAACTTCAGCAAGCTTGCACTCGAGTAGGTGAAAAAAGTTTGCTATTTTGGTATATGTAATTCATGATTTTCATAACCAATGTAATTTGACAATTATTCATATCTAAATAGAATCATGATGTTTCAAAACACATGCTTAAGTTAAAATTATAAGTTTTCAAATCATACATTATATAAAACTAATTCACAAGTCCTAAGCAGATAAGTTGACAAATCCTATACATTTCAAAGCCTGTGAAAGTATAAATACATTATTTCTTTTCATATATATAGAATCATGATGTTTCAAAACACATGCTCAAGTTAAAATTATAAGTTTCTAAATCATACATTATATAAAACTAATTCACAAGTGCTAAGCAAATAAGTTGACAAATCCTATACATTTCAAAGCTTGTGAAAGTATAAATACATTATTTCTTTTCATATATATCCAAGCAATCCTATGTCATTATCATTTCATGAACATTAGTCATATAACAATACTTTTCATGCATACACAAACATTTCGGTTCAATTCATAACATATGATACCTTAAGATAATTCATTATTCATGTACACGTGTATTCTTCTCACCTACTTTCCTTTATGAGCATGCTACATTTCAAATTCATATATAGTTGAGTACAAGATCATGTATAACTACTGATGATGCTCTATTAATCTAATACATTCATAGACCAAACCATATAAACACCATTAGTCTAGAAGAATTAATATATATATATATATATATCAAAATCAATTGGTAAAATCATTATCTAAGAACAAAAACTTGGATAGGAACTAAGCTTATATGATTTTGATTATAATCATATGTATGCTTAAATTTAACAATAACTTCAAGTCTAGCATAATTAACATGATACTTGGAGATGTTAAGAAAGCTATTCCAAATAAAACTCTTAGGTAAAACCTCGATCGGTGAATCCTCGATAATGAAAAACATAATAAGAGATGCTTTGATGAGAAAAATAATCAAGGTTTTGCATGCTTGTCAAATCATGCAATACCTGTACATACATATGGGGCAGCCCATTTTAGTCATGTCACGAGGACATTAGTACACCTATCCTACCAATAGAGACGTCCTTGTTGTTACATCCCAATACTGTCCAATGCTCTTGGACAGGTCCAACACTATTGGATATCAACAACACATCACACAATATCCAACGCTCCTGGATAGGGTCCAACACTCCTAGATAATGGCCTAACACTCTTGGACCATCATCAGGCCTTACAGCTACTCAGCAACCACATGCCTCATGGTCTACCTACTCAAGCCACTGTCAAGCAGTTTTTCCATTAAATCAAATCAAAACCTCATAAGCCTTACAGGTATTCCAAGAGTGCTTGCATTAAAACAACCTGACATATAAGTAAATCACTTTCTAAATCAAGTATAACTTGAAATATAGAAAGGTTCAGGTTTACAATGTCTCGTGCATAAGTGAGAAATCTCAAATGATTCAAAGTGACAGTGGTTTTTCATATATGGTGCCATGATTCACACATCATCATAGTTTGAAAACCAAAGTCCTACAAGTAGGAGACTTTTTATTGTATCCCACTTGTCCTTCTTGCTTACTTATTGTCATAAGTAAGACTAAAAAGAAAAATCATGAAACCCAAATATCACAAGTTTCCTACACTTCCACACACAACCACAAGTGATACTAAAAATCAAATATTAGTGGAACAATAACAAATTAAGTGACCATTTAAATTCATTCATTTCCAAGTTATGAAAATCTTCAATCCATAATATCATCGACCTATGAAACATACACACACTAATAACTTATCATGGAATGAGATAGGAGAATCACATAATAGCATGTAAAAATCCACTCTATAATAGAGAGCTAACCCCATCAAAATCATAGTTGAAAATGGCAGCATTTTCATTCTCAAAATGGCATCATTTTCCTATCTTTTTCCATAGGATTTTTTAGCCAAATTTTTCCTCATATTAAGCATCATTCATGTGCCAAGATTACATGCTAATAGAATCCCAAATAACATTGCTAAAACATGCTTTAAACAATAGGCATGTTCAAGCTAGTTGTGCTAGGAGCTAACTTCACCGTTTCAAGTTAAGATTTACTCATCAAGGTCATGCTACGGAA
Organism: Warburgia ugandensis; assembly: GCA_035236585.1. NCBI lineage: Eukaryota > Viridiplantae > Streptophyta > Magnoliopsida > Canellales > Canellaceae > Warburgia > Warburgia ugandensis. The sequence goes on from CP141139.1 coordinate 43,941,111, forward strand.
GAGATTAAGAAAACCAAGCTAAAGTCATGCTTCAAAGTGGAGGATCAAATATAGCATTTCAGCACATTGTAAGCATTCACAAGTGCCATTTAGATTACACAAATAGTCTTAAATCTATTCAAAACAACACATTTTCCTTTGAGTTTTTGTAGAAGCTATGGATTAATCTTGTAAACGAATTTCCTAGTCCACCCTACCTGGTCAAGAAGACTCAAGTTGATTATGTTTTAGCTCTCCAAATGTTAGATCTTCCAAGTTTTATGGCTATCAACATAACCTTCCTTCCACCATTTGACTTCTCCTTCTTCTTCCTCCACTTATCCCTTCTTCTTGCTTAGGTGGTTTCTCCTTCTCCCCTCCTAGTTTTCCCTCTCCCTTCTTGGTTTCCCTCTCTTCCTTAGGTGGTTTCTTGCTTCCCTAGGCTGTACTTATGCAACCTAGGAGAAGCCCACTTTGGTCTCTCATGTACTCCATCTCTAACACATCACATGGGAGTTTATTGTGCTCCATGGCCAGCTACCTCCATGCACGGAAGCCCTTCCACATGTTGGCCCTCCATGTGTGGTGGCTGCCCATTTCATGCTCTATTCCTCCCCATGCGTATGGTCCTTTAAACCCTTGACTTATTATTTTGCTTACTTATAATTCATTTCTTTCTGCTATGCTTATTACTATATGATGTCACTTAATGATCGAAGCTTCCATTAGTATCATTTCACTATGTTTATCATATATGATGCCACTTAATGACATAAACTTCCACTAACTCCTGGTATATTATATTCTATGCATGTAACTCCTCTTTGCTTATGTTTTATATTATACATTAACCACCTATCTTCCATCATTGGTTTATTATCCCATCAAAGCATATATTATTCATGGTAAGTAATGCTAAGTGGATGCATCTATTTTATTGCATAATATCTAACCACTTATATGCTCTATTAGATATCATCCATCTATTAGCTACCTATGTTTGTCAACAACCTAGAAATATCAATCCTGCCATTCTTTCTTTCCTTTGCAAACTTATTTAACTAATAACATTTGTACCTTCCTGGCTTTCCAAGCTAGCCAATTGAACCAACATATTGGTTCTCCACTTGATGTCATGTTGAGTAATTATGACCTTGTATTAAATAATTTGATAAAAGGTATTGAAGAAAAGGAAAAAATACTACAATTTTTTCTGTGCAATTTTCTAGTCTATTGGGTTTTGGTCCATTCTTGATTAAAATTCCATTTGGAAACTCTTTGTTTTAGCTCACAAACATTCTAGGGATGTCAAATTTGATAAAACCCCAACAATCAACCATGATTCCTCACCAAATTCCACATGAATTCCATCCCAAAACAAGCATTCAAGATTTTCAACAACCAACTCCATTTCATGCAATGTCATACATCAATCTTTCAATTTTAAATAAAAATGGTTTAGCTGAGCATTCTCACATGAATTTCAAAAACTAGTAGAATAATCTTACTCCAAATCATCATATCCACACCAAAAGCTAAAGAAAAGCATGTAAAATCATATACAACCTTAAGAATCTCATGTCAAATTCATAAAAACCAAATCAAAACTTGGTAATCTCAAAATCACCCACCTTGATTATAGTCTTTTTGCTCCTTCCAAGTTTTCCTAGCTTTGTCCTCCTCCTTGATCAACTGCTTCCAAATTGTCTAATTCCTCTAGCAATTCCCCTTCCCTGTCTCTTTCTTCTTTCTATCTCTTTCTTTCTTATGCATTGGGCTGGGGAAAAGAAACTCAATCTGAACTCATTTTCCTTTTTGAATGTCATGCATGCATGAGGGGGGCTCATGTCACCCTCTTGAGAAGGTGATCATGCATGGAGAAAGCAAGTGACACCTTCTTGCTCATGTGTCAATTCTCATGCATGCAAAGGACATGTCCCATGCCCTCCATGCACCATAATGTTACCTCATGCCACCACAACATGCACATGGGTTGATTTGTGGGCCAACTATTATGGACAGCTTGTGGGTCCCAGTTGTCCACATCATTGGGCGTGTCATTATCTTTTGGATCCCCTTTTGCAACGTTTGAAATTTTATTTCCAAACTCAAATTTCATTTACTTAATTAACTTATCTTACGCATCAAGAGAGCAAATTGAAAGATAATGACATTATAGATGCTAGAACTAGATTCTTTGGATTGCTTTAAATAATTTTAAAAGTTAAAATATCTTTAAAAAATTTTATGTAAGTGATGCAACTAATTCTTCATTCAATCATTTTGACCAAGATAAGCATATAAACTTGACAAAATTCAAAACTAATATGAAATTCATACTCATCATGCCAAGTTCCCTACATGTTCTATAGAATTGATTTTCACTAAGAGGTTTGATCAAGATATTAGCTAGCTGTTTGTTGATTCATACAAATTCTGAACTATTATCACTCTTCTGGACATGGTTGTAAGAAAGTGATGTTTAGTTTCAATGTGTTTGGTCTAGAATGCTGAATAGGGCTTTTTGGATAAGTTGCTTACACTAGTATTGTAACAAAGTATTGGAATTCTATCATGATGGACCTCATAGTCTTTTAATTGTTGTTTCATCTATAAGATTTGAGCACAACAACTTTCAGCAAATATGTACTCTAGTTTCATTATTGAAAGTGCCGCAAAATTTTGTTTCTTTGAAAATCATGATATAAGCATATTTTCAAGGAACTTATAGGTTCCACTAGTGCTTTTTCTATCTATTTTACATCCACTAAAGTCAACGCACTATATCTATTTAATACAAATGTAACTACATCTATCATACCAAAGTCCTAAGGTTGGTGTGCAAGCCATATATTTGAGAATCCTCTTAACAATAGTTAGTTGAGATTCTAGCACATGTATATACATTAAATTGTATGTCAAGTCTACTACAAGTTAAATAAAGTAAGAAATCAATTAAGCTTCTATAGTACTTAACATCTACTCTTACGACCTTTATCCTTGTCCAACTTTGTTGTAGAGTTAATCAAAGTTCAAATATGTTTGTCAGTGTCCATTTTGAACTTCTTGGGCAACTCTCATAATAATTTGCCTAGTTGATGAAGATACCACCTTTCTTTTGTTTGGTTTTAATCCTAAGAAGAAGTTTAGTTCTCCCATCATACTCATAGTAAACTCGTACTAAACCTTTTTCCTTTTGAAGTTTCTTGAACAATTTTGAAGACGCTAGGAAAGTCTCATCCTTATGAGCTGGGAAAGAAACTCAAGTATAGCAATAAAAATCATCTACTATAACTAAGGCATATTTCTTTCCTCCTAAAGTAATGGTTTCAGTTGGCCCAAAAATGTCTAAGTGACAAAGTTTAAAGGTCTTTCAATTAAGATGATCTTTTGGCCTTGAAAGGAGATCTAATTTGTTTTTCAATTAGCAAGCATCACATTATTTTTCCTTTTCAAATGAAAGTTTTGGCAAACATACAACTAAGTTTCTTATTGAAAGCTTTTTCAAATATGAAATGCTAGTATGTGTTAGTCTCCTATGCCATAACCAAGAATCATCGTCTTTCTGAGAAACTAAGCATCTTTTATGAAAATCATATGAATCAAAGTCAAATATACACATATGATCGTTTCTTTAATCAATGTATTTGGCAGATTCATCATTTCTACTAACTAACCATTATCACACAACTTACACTAAGTAAATAGTCATTCAAACCTTTAACATACCATACCTTATCAATGCAAGAGGAAGAATTTATCACTATACCATTTCCCATAATCTTTCCTTCGTATTTTCCTCCATAAGTGGCATAGCCTCCATCTTTTGGTTCAAATATTGTGAAGAGGCTTCTATCACCTCTCATATGCCTAGAACAAGTACCACCCAAAAACCAAAGTTGTATTTCCACTTTGGCTTCTAGGCATACCTACAAAAGAGATCATTCTTTTACTTTTGGTACCTGATCTTGTATGTTTGTTTGTTTTACATTAATATAAATAATTGATCTCTTAATTACCAAAACTTATTTAATTTTGGTTTGCAAGGTGCATGACTATTTTTGTAAGATAAAAATTATTCTTTGGGTGTTGTGATTTTTGAATATATGTCAGAAAGTAATCTTTCTTTTCCTTATCTAAAAAATGACAATTGTTTTTCCTATATGAGTTTTCTTTGTGCAAAAGCTTTAATTCATCAATCATGCTTAACTTTTGCTTTTTCTAACAAATGAAGTTTTTCTTTTAGTGCATGACATTATAATCTTGATGCATCATGCTTATCTAGAATTTCATTCAAAGACTGTCTAAGACTACTACCAAGCATAGGACATTCATGGCTCTTTACATCTTTCAATCCCAAGCTCATTGGATAAATCTGTTTTTTCAAATTCTTATTTTTCAAATGCATTTTATTACACTTATTTTCTAAATCAGGATAAGCATTACTTGGTTCATCAAAAGTTAATTCACTATCATCATCACTACAAACCTCATCTTTTGAATTTGATTCATCTTCTTAAGTCATCAAAAAAAGTTTGGTTCTTTCCTCAAAGTCGCTTTCACTTCATAATGAATAGCTAATTTCATGTTTTCTACACTCCATGTTGCTTCCAATGTCATCTTCTTTATTTTTTTTCCTTTCTTGTTCAATGGTCACTCGAGCTTGATGTGACTTGGTTTCCAATGCTTAGAACAAATAATCTGGTCTTTCTCTCCCTTGTTGAATTCTCTCTCGATGAACCATTTTTTGTTACGGTATCATTTTCCTTTTCTTAACGTCTTCTTTTCCAATTATGTATTCTTCTGAATCATTCCTTTCAAGAGTGGATGTTAAGGCAATCCCATTGAATCTTTCTTTCCAAGGGATTCATCTTATTGTGGCTGTATAGATTTTTGAGACTTTTCATAGGTCATAAGAGACCCCATAAGCTCGTCTATACTAAGCACATATAAGTTCTTGGCCTCTTATATAGCTATGGTTTTAGCATCTCAAAACATAGGTAAAGACCTTAAGATTTTGCTCACTAATTCCTTGCTTGTGAAGGTATTATCTAGAGCTCTAAGTCCATTTATGATGTTTGTAAACGATGTGTACATTTTTGTATTGGTCTCATCCCTCTTCATTTGGAAAATTCATATTCATGTACTAGAATGTTTATTCTAGTATGTTTAACATGTTTTATTCCTTCATAAGTTCTAGTTTATCCCAAATTTCTTTTGTGGATTCACGTGAAGAAATCCGATTAAACTCGTTTGCATCTAAAGCATAGTATAGTAAATTCATAACCTTAGAATTGAATTGTACCTTTTTGGTGTCTTCCTCCGGCCATTCACAGATTGGAATGAGTATTTAGGTCCATATTTCACTATCTTTAGCTTGAAACGTCCACTAAGTATGACTTTCTACAATTTGAAATCCATAGATTGAATCTAGATCATCATTCTCACCTTCCAGTAGTTGTAGTTTGTTTTGGTGAAGGGAGGAGGTTAGTTGGCTAACTAATCTTCTTGGAGTGTTGTTCCAACAAAGGTTTGTGCCATTTTTCAAGCAAGAAATGAAATTGTTCTTTGACTCTAGAGGGTTAGAGCACCTAATCTAATACCAATTTTGGTCCTAAGAGGGGGATGAATCAGACCCTTTAAAATTTTGTAGAAGAATGAAGCTTAAAGGTTTAATTTTAAGAATGAGTAAAGGAGAATGAAAATCAATTACACACAAGAGATATAAGAATTTTATAGAGGTTTAGCCTACCTATATGGCACTTCATCGCCCTTAAAGAAATCCTTTACTTGAATCCTCCACTAAGTCCAGTGAATTTACTCCCCAAGACTTATAAATGCTCGGTTACAATACAACTGAGCTAACACCATTCAATCAACCAAAGAGCAAACCAATTCCTTAACCAAAATAATACCAGTCTTGAACCAGCTTGAAAATCCTCAAGCTAAGAAAGAAGAAAAGAGATGACTCATACAAGGATTGAATATAAAACTAAAAGTGCATAGGTTAGATAAAGAGAACTACCATGACTAAAATTTGAAAGATTTTCTCCCACACTTGCTTTAGGACTTCAAATGTAATCTATTGAGCTTTGTTGAGGCTACTTGAATGCTCTAAATTGATTGGAAATGAAGCTCTTTTTATTTGGAGATTTCTAGAATGAAGAATTTGAGAGTTGAACTTGATATGCTTGTAAAATTTAACTTGCTTCTTAAAATAAGCTTCAAATTTGTAGATGAAGCTCAATCCATAAAGAAACAAGTAAGATCCAACCATTTGAATATTGATTATCAGATTGCTAATAGTTTACTGCATCTGTTGATGGGATAGCCATCCGTTGAAAAACAACTTATCCATTAACATGCATAGGATTATGGTGATTTTGGAAGTAAGCTCAATATGCTAGGTCCATCAATGGGCTATTCTTCCATCAACAGACACCTCTATTTTTCGATTTAAATGTTACTTATTTGACAAGTATAACTTCCATGATGTTTGTCCATCAACGAATGATTTGTGAGTCAATAGAAAACCATCTTAAACATTAAGAAACTTGAAACTTGATTTTTGAGTGGTGCATGCTCATGAGATTAGGAATCAAAGTTTGACGTGTCCAGTTGTCTCTAAATCATAGATTTTACATGATTCATGGTTATGGATTGAACCAATGACTTGGTTTTGAAGTTTGCCATGCATGCTCATGATTCAATTAGGCATGTCACTCCATCAATGGTTTAATATGTATATATATATATATATATATTTATTTATTTATCATGAAGATATTTGGTGAGAGAGAGAGAGAGAGAGAGAGAGAGAGAGAGAGAGAGAGAGAGAGAGAGAGAGAGAGATTCAACAAGGCCAACCTTTATTTTCTATTGTGCAGTATAGATACACTATTAAAGGCCCCAATTCCAGCAGCATTCAAGTTGATATTTTCTATTATTTGATTGGATGGAAGCACCTTGTTCAATCTAAAAACAAAGCAGGAAACTTTGAGGAGCACCAACGGTTGTGACTCAAGTTGAGTGTGGATACAAACCACATCCTATCTTTCCATTTACTAAATCTAACTTGGGCCTTGTAGCCAATTTGAGTGTCTCTGTGATGCCTATAAGGACCCTTACCATCTATTGTTAGTGTCTTACTACCACGCTTACTACAATCCATATAATATGTGATCGACTCTCCATCTCATTTCAACTTTGTGCTTGATAGCTTTGAAGTTCTAAACCCTGTAAATTGTAATAAATGCATAATTCTTGTTAAACTGATAGGTAAACTCTATTGGCTAAAATTCCATATCCACAAAATTGTCTTTTATTCCCACTCTCTCTCTCTCATCCAAATATATCATGTTCACATCTACATTTTCCATATTCCACACTGTCCACATGTTCCACGTCCTCTAAATCCATTTGTTGTACTCCAAAATATTTGTGACATAATTTAGGAAATAGTATCTTGCTTTAAAGCAGTTTCGAGTCTTCAAAAGCATGAGTTTTTGGGATCTTTTTTGACCAACAAATAACAATAGTATAAATATAACACTAGAAAATATTCTAAAAAGGAGTTCCTATGTAGTAGAAAGCTTACCAATATGTCTAACTAATCTCATATTTTTCACCCTAACAACTTTAAAACCCATGCAAAAACTATCTATTTCACACAAGTTAATAAAAAATTTGGGTTATCACCCTTTGAAAAAAAAACACAAGCCTAGAATTCTTCTATAGGCCCCACTCTCATAACATCGACACTAACCTATATCAGCTACCAATTAATATTTGCTTGATGTTATGATTCCAAATTTTAGGGCAATTAGATCCTAATCTATGTAGAATAACTCATCCTAAATGCACACATACAAAACAAACTGACCAAAACACCCCTCAGCATCAGCATCACCAAACAACTTTCAAGAGAAACTAGTAAACACCTCAAGTTCAATGTCTCTCTTTAACATGTAACCAAACTACAACAAAAACGAAATCCAAAAACCAATATGACAGAACCTGAAAAATAGAATGACAAAACAGTACCAGATTTTGAGATGAAACATACCTAATTGTAGATTCAATGGATAAACTTTGGTCCTTTCTGCAGCAAATTTCTCCTAGGAGAGATTTCACTTATTCGAATAGGAAAAAGTAATAAAAAGGCTGGTATGCGTTCTAATGCTGGAAATAAGAGGTTCTAACCAGGAACGAAAAGCTTTGCGGGTTCTTTTCTCTGGCTCAGATGGGGAAGATATAGGAGAGGCAAGAGATAGAGAGGATTTGAAAATGGTTTGTTAATTGCTTCCTTTCAAACTTGGGAGGAAAGAGGAAGTGGGAACTATCCGTCCTTTCTCTGTGCAGAAGCCAAAAGTTTTTGCTCTCTCAGGATCGCGTGAGAAAAGTGTGGTTTGGAAATTTTCTTTTTTTTCTTTTTATTTTTTGTGGTAAAATCTATATTCAGCCACTTTTCCTAACTAGGATGTTCCTAAGCTGTATGAGTAGTTAAAGCCAGGCCAAATATCATTTCTCATTTGTTGCACATTTTTTAGAAAATGGGACTTATGTAAAGTCCAACATAGCTGTAACACAGACAATCTTAACTACCCAATTAAGCACCTAAAATTGGGCAATCAAATTGTTGATGGCCACATATAGTAGATGCTCCCAATGCATAGATGTGTCTCCACTCAAAGTATATCGGCGATTAATCTGGGCCCCACATCGGGCCACATGAAGTCGTACAAATTCATCATCCTTATCAAAATGAACTCTTCTGTACAACTCAAGTGGATGACTTCAATTTCGTCGATTGTCAACGTTAAATAGGAGATCAAATCCGTTGGCAGTCATGAAACCCCACAACCATTTCTGCCCATAGAGTAACGTGGAAAGCTGCTATTGGGGCCATAAGTCTAAAAGTGAAGTGGGACCAACAAATAACTTAAAGAGCAGGGCCCATCCCAAAATCATGAATTGCACTTTTGAATACGTGGGGGAGTATATTTACCAGCTCTTCTCCAACCTAGAGATGCCACGTGGTCAAACTTAGAGCTAGAAAGTGGCCACGACATCTCAAATGCACGTCAGACACGAGATTTCCTGGTTTCACTTGTGCCGAGAAGGAGCATCTCAGTCCCACCTGGGGAACACGTCATCAGATCGTTACGGTGATGTCAACATGGGAGGAAGGGTTTCCACGTACTGTTTTTGACGGCTTGATTACAGCGTCAAGTAGAATGCCAGGTCATCCAATTGTATAGGGGCCCTACTGCGTTATCAGCGCGAGGAATTCCGTTCCCTTGCGAGAGAAACGCGTGCTGCTGCGTCTCTCTTTTCAAACTTGAGCAACAGCAACCACGCAACAAGTAAATGACCTAAATGCCCTTACGGCATCATCTCATGGGACTTTTTTTTCCTTTTTTTTTCGGTTGAAGGGTGGAGAGATACAGTTAAACCCTTTTTAGCAAAATATAATGTTAGGAAACCCCCTATAATAGTTGAGTTGGTGGACCCACACGTTCCACATGGATGAAATTGAATGTGAATCTGCTAATCAAACGGGTAACAAATGCTTAGTTTTGTTGCTCCTTACTTGATCGGATGAACCTAGTCCGTTCATCCATCCGATCTCTTTTAGGATTTTGCTAAAAATAGATGGGTTCAAGACGTGAAATTAGTCTTTTGCAAAAATGCAAGATAAGACTACTTACTTTAGACTATTGTGACCTGCTCTTTCCCTAGACCTCGCATAAGCGGGAGCTTCGAGCCCTTAGATGTCCATTCACAATGTGGAGTCTTCATTGCACATCCATTCCCACATCTTGGCCCTCAGCCGTCTGTTTGATTGGGATTGTTTTGTTTGCATCCCCAAGACTCGCTGTTAAAAGTCCAAAGTGCGTACAATGATTAAAGGTATTGGGGCCACCATGACTGGGAGATAACTCAAATGTCTTACTAATTAGACAATCAAATGTCTTTCCAGACAGCTTCGACTAATCAACCACCTTCCCATGTGTAAGGTTGAGCTTGAATCAACCAAGAGATTTCTTCCTACGTCATACCCGCTACAAAGGTGATGTCAGGATGCTTGGATCCTGCCTGACGTGAATATGTAGTGACATTTAACTACTCTCGACAAATCTATGTATACAAAAAAGGTATTACAGAGAGAGAGAGAGAGAGAGAGAGAGAGAGAGAGAGAGAGAGAGAGAGAGAGAGAGAATTCTCTGGAAACCAGTGCCGGAGGGAGAAACACAGTGAAAGCTCCAAAAACCACCTTCAATGGAGTCTGGAAAAGGCAAAAATGCACCTCCAAACGTCACCGAGCCACCAGAAGAAGAACATGAACGTTGCCCAGTGGAAGAAGTAGCACTAGTAGTGCCAGAAACAGATGACCCAACACTTCCAGTCATGACATTCAGAGCCTGGTTTTTGGGCATAATTTCTTGCATCATTCTGATGTTCTTAAACACTTTCGTCACTTACAGAACCCAACCCCCGACTATTTCAGCAATATTAATGCAGATTGCGGTCCTACCCATTGGAAAGTTCATGGCTTCAACACTACCCACAAAGGAATACGGTATTTTGGGTTGGAAATTCAGTTTGAATCCTGGCCCTTTCAATATGAAGGAACATGTGATCATCACTATTTTTGCTAACTGTGGTGTTTCTTATGGTGGTGGTGATGCTTATTCCATTGGTGCTATTACTGTCATGAAGGCTTATTATAAGCAGAGCTTGAGTTTTATTTGTGCGCTTCTGATTGTGTTGACGACACAGGTATTTTTCTCGACTTTTTGGCCTCTTTTTTTTTTCCACGCTGAGTGTAACCGCAGCAATATACCATCTGTTTCTGGATGAATGTTGAACACACGCACCCATGAGCGGCTTCCAACCCTGGTCATTCACGAAAGAGGCTCCTTATTGCCCGCTAGAAGATCTTTGCTACTAGCATACATTTTGTCTTCTTTGTTTTTTTTACCCTTTAAACATATAGTTTTCGAAAGGTAAATCTTTTGATATATTTGGACTTCTGAAATTTCTAAACAAGAATTTGAACTTGTGATTTTCCGCGTTTTTCTTTTTTTGAATTAGATCTTGAACTTGTGAATTTTTCTGGGTGTCTTTTGCCTTGAATAGAAGTGTTAAGTTTTGATTTTTATTGGTTTTCATTCCTTGGAATACGAAGCTGAAACTCTGTTTTCCTGGGTTTTTAAGTTGAATAAGGGCTTGAACTTCTTTTTGTTCTGGGTTTCCTTTCCCTCATTCTTTGGATTCTGAGCCTCAAGTGCAAAGATATGGGCTTGAAGTTCTTTTTGTTTTGGTTTTAATGTTTCTACTATTAAGAAGCAGAGATATGGGTTTTCTTTAGTTTCTTGAAGTGCAAAGTCTAGTTTTCTGATCCTCAAGTGTTGAGATGTGCAGGTCTGATGCCAAAAGTTGAACTCTACTACCAACTGTTGTGTGCAATAAAGTGAAACAACACACATACAGAAAGAGAAACACAAACAGAAATTTATGTGGTTCAGCCTAGTTTGACTTACATTCACGAGAGGAGAGAGGAAACATTTCACTACAGAGAGAACATTACAACTGAAGCCATATTTAGCCTATGCCTCTGAACCCTATTTATAGAGATCAAAAGAGAGCTAGATGTATTCAACATGAATACAAACTCTATCTTGATAAACCTTATCTGCTTATCCTTATCTTCTTAGAATTCCTATCAAAATTAGATTGTCTAATTCTAAAAGACTTCTTTTTTTGACAGGAATCTTCTGGAGAATTCCTGCTTATATGAGGATGGACATAAGTAATTCTCCCCCTCCATCCTCATGCCATACTCCACTAGCTTGAGTTCATACCTGCTATGTTCCTACATAGCAGTAATTTCTCATAGGTTACCACTTTAGTCAATATATCTGTAGGATTCTCATCAATGTGAATCTTTTCCAGCTTTAGCATCTGTTCTTTTATCACCTTTTGTATCCAGTGATACGGTATGTCGATGTGTTTGGTGCGAGCGTATTATATTAAATTCTTGTTCAGATCTAGAGCACTCTGATTATCACAATGTATCTTGTATTCTTCTTGTGTGATATTGAGCTCCTAGAGAAACCGTTTTATCCACAACATTTTCTTGCCTGCTTCAACTATGGCAATATATTCAGCTTCTGTTATCGATAGAGCTACGCACTTCTGCAACTTGGACTGCCACGATACAACTCCCCTGCAAAAATGAAAAGAAATCCTGATATTGACTTTCTTGTATAAAGATCTCCGACCATATCAACATTTGTATATCCATCCAGGAATGTTTCTGTACTTTCAAAGGACAAACACAACTTAGATGTACCCTTCATGTACTGTAGTATCCACTTCACGGCTTCCCAATGATCTTTGCCTGGATTTGAAAGAAATCTACTCATGATTCCTACTGCATGAGCAATATCCGGCCTAGTGCACACCATTGCATACATCAAACTTTCAACTGCTAATGAGTAAGGAATCATAGCCATCCAGTCTGTTTCCTGTGGAGTTGAGGGACACGTCCTTTTGCTCAGTTTGAAATGATTGCCAAGTGGAGTATTGATTGGCTTACCACTTTCCATGTTGAACCTCTTGATTACTTGTTCAACATACTTTTCCTGTGATAGTCACAACTTTCTTGCTTTCTTGGCACGTGTGATCTTTATCCCCATGATCTACTAAGCTGCTCCTAAGTCTTTCATATCAAAAGACTTTGATAACTCCTTCAATCTGCTAATAATAGTTGTATCTGATCCAACTATTAGCATATCATCTACATAAAGTAGTAGGATGATGAATTTACCCTCGGGTAATTTCTGAACGTACACACACTGATCTGCAGCTTTTCTTTTGAAACCTTGACTCATCATGAATGAGTCAAATTTCTTGTACCATTGTCTTGGCGCTTGCTTAAGGCCATAAAGACTTTTCTTCAACTTGCATACCAAATGCTTCTTGTTTTTTACTTCGAAATCCTTTGGTTGTTCCATGTATATCTCCTCTTCTAGATCTCCATGTAAAAAAGCTATCTTGACATCCATCTGTTCAAGCTCCAGGTTCTATCTTGCCACCAATCCGAGTATAATCCTGATTGATGTCATCTTCACTACTGGTTAGAAGATCTCGTCAAAGTCTATGCCTTTTATCTGCTCAAAGCCTTTGACGACCAATTGTGCATTGAATTTAACTAGATTTCCATTGCTTCCTCTTTTCACCTTGAAGACCCACTTGTTCTTCAGTGCTTTTTTCCCCTTGGAAAGTGTCATTAGCTCATAAGTCTGATTTTTCTTTAAGAGCTAATTTCTTCTTGCATAACTTGCACCCATCTGCCCTTGTTTGCATGTGTCAGGGCTTGCTAAAAATTCTCTAGCTCACTCTCATCTCCTAATTGTAATGCCACTAATCCTAGCTGGTTTACTAGATTTTGAAATTCACTGGTATGTTCAGCCACAGTCATCCTGCTCTTTAGTTTGAGGTTCACAAGCCTTTTCATCAATAAGGTCTTATTTCGAGCAGTCTTAGCCTTATACATATTCTCTAACTTTTTCTAGAGAATATAGGCATTTATTTTTTGAGCAACGTGGTGAAATACACTGTCATCAATCCATTGTCTAATCTGACCTATGGTTTTCTTATTCATCTTTAACTAGTCTTTTTCAAAAACTTCCTTAGGTCTTTCTCCCTGATCATCTAAAGGGTCATGGAGATCTTTGTAGTATAAAAGATCTTCCATTCTAGGTCTTTATAGTGTATAATTAGTGGCGTTTCATTTTATCATAGTTCCATCCATGATATTTCTAGAACTAGTCTCCTCCACAGTTTCAAACTTTATTTCTACCTTTTCTGAGCAGAATTGGAAAGAATGGAGTGTACGGATGAGTCCGGAATAGCAAAAAATCTTAAGAATAGGTACGGTTTGAGAGGTACTATTTGCTTGTACTGTTCACCAAGTACTGTTCAACTTGGGTTACTATTCACTAGTCTAACTATTGAAACATAGTACTGTTCATAGTGGGTAGCAATATCAGTTTTTCAGTTCATTATTTCTAGCTGCTAGGGGTTGACAATAACAACTAAGGACCCTATTGTTTTAGACACAGTATAAAAGGTTAAGTTCAAAAACCCTAACCTAAATATTTTTGCCCTTTTCTTCTCTCCTTTCCTCTCTTGTGTGACAGCGATGATTTGATGCTTCCTGAGGTTGAGACGATGACTTGTAGCGCTGCCTCCCTTGGTTGAGGTGGCATCTTGCTGTCTTTGGTGCCATGATCTCCATTGTGGATGTCTGATGGGGATCCTTTCCAGCTCGCAGCACAGTGGATGGGGAGATCGGAGCTCGACAAGATGATCGGAGCTCGCAGATAAGTCTCTACCCCCTCTCCCTTATTTTAGATCTGTCAATGGGGTTTCAGTCAATTTTTCCACTGGCCAGTTGAAACCCTAATCTTCTTCCTCTGAGCTAGCTGTCGTAGCCAGTCTCCCTCTCTCTTTTTGTGTTTTTTCAATGAGAAATCTTACTGAAAATTTATTCAATCTGGATGGTGTGATCTAGATTGCGGGATCTGGACTACTCGATCAATCTCCAATCTATATGGTCGGGTTCATTCTCCGAGCTATCTGGGTCATTCGATGGTCGGACGATCTAGATCCTTAGATCTAAGGTTTCCCTGTGATTTGGGCTTCTGCTCGGTCTGGATCTGGACAGGCCTTCCTGGGTTTGGATGTAACCTGGGCTTGGCCTACTCTGAACTGGGATGCACCTGGCTTGGGTCTGAACTGGGATTGGACCGCACCTGGCCTGAGTTTGGACTGGGACTGGGCTGCACCTGGCCTAGGTTTGAATTGGGACCTAGGATGCACCTGGCTTGGGTTTGGATTAGACTTGGGCGGCACTTGGCCCCAATTAGAATGCAATCTGCATTCTACTCCAGCATACGTTCTTCTCTAGCACTCCTCTTGTGTTCACTGGCTCTGTTCCAACAATCCTTGGTGTGAACCAAGGCTCTGATACCACTTGTTGAGATGCACAGGTCTGATGCCAAATGTTGAGCTCTGCTACCAACTGTTGTGTGCAATAACGTGAAACAACACACATATAGAAAGAGAAACACAAACAGGAATTTACATGGTTCAGCCTAGTCTGGCCTACATCCATGAGAGGAGAGAGGAAACATTTCACTATAGAGAGAACATTACAACCAAAGCCATATTTTAGCCTATGGCTCTGAACCCTATTTATAGAGATCAAAGGAGAGCTAGATGTATTCAACATGAATACAAACTCTATCTTGATAAGCCTTATTTGCTTATCCTTATCTTCTTAGAATTCCTATCAAAATTGGATTGTCTAATTCTAAGAGACTTCTTTTCTTGACAAGAATCTTCTGGAGAATTCCTGCTTACATGAGGATGTACATTAGCAGGACATCAGCAATTCTCCCAGTAATCTTCTGGAGAATTCCTGCTTACATGAGGATGGACATCAGCATCAATATCAGCATCAAGCAGGGACATTATGGTCACTAGAACTCAATTTTATGTTCCTGCTTTTGTTTCTTTTTTTCATATTATTTTTTTCTTTTCTTCGCTTCTTGCTTGAGGCTTTAGGCTGAACAGTTTGTTTATCATAAGTTCTTTTGTGAATTTCTAGATGTTTTAGCCTTTAATTGGGACAGGTTTTGGTTATTTCTTTCGATTAGTTTTGCTATATTTAATTTTTCTTTTTCGTACTTCGGCTCTGTTTTGAAGAGACTAAATTCGGAAGGTAAGTAAATATGCAGATAACTAGTACACCATTCGCTTTTTCCTTTTTCTTTGGTAGATAAATATGTAAATTTGATTTTACTTTGTCTATTCTTGGATTTTTGCAGCTAAAATACCAGAAAGATGGTCTTGTTTTTGTTTCTGTTATCTGTTCTGTTTTTTTTTTATGGGATTTCTTATTGCTGCAAATCAGTGTGCATTTTCTGCTTGCCTCAGAAGGAGAAAAGCAAAATACTGGACCTTTTATAATTTTGACTTTATTTTTATAATCCTTCTGTGGCAGATCCTGGGGTATGGATGGGCAGGGATGCTTAGAAGGTACTTGGTTGACCCAGTTGAAATGTGGTGGCCTGCAAACCTTGCTCAAGTTTCTCTGTTCAGGTCATTGTTTTGACCTTTTATTCTTTATTTAATTGTTGTGCTGGGGTGGCCTGCAAATCTTACTCAAGTTTCTCTGTTCAGGTCATTGTTTTGACCTTTTATTCTTTGCCCAATTGTTGTGCTAAATGCTCTCTTTAATAAAGTTCTTAGCTGCAAAATCCGTGGGTGAAAAAAAGGGTCTATGGAATGAAATCACTGCAAATGCATTCGTGAATGAGATTCCTCAGCGAGGTTTTAGTGTCATAAGTTTGACTTTCAATGTTTTCTTATTTAAAGCTTTAATATAGTAATGATAAATGATACAAGGAAGGGGAAATGAAATATTCTGCTCTTACTTTTTTGGTTGCAGGTCGATTTCAGCTTCCTATATTTAGAGAAACCCAAATTGAGAATCTTAGTTTAGATTGTTGTTTTCTAAGGCCAGTTTACGGATTAAGGAATCAAAGCATAAGGAAGATGGGGATAAACTGGAGGGTTACTGGTTTTAGTTGAGAATTTTATTCCATATGACATTTTTTGAGAATATGAACAAAGTCAAAACCATCTCTGCCCATCATTTGATCAACTTAGATGAAGTAAATGTAAAAGAACCAAGAGTTTCTGACAGTTTCTTTACATTGGTATTGTCTTTATTAAGATGATTTGAGTTTACTTACCATTACTTTGATATTGCAGGGCCCTCCACGAGAAGGATTCCCGATCTAAAGGCCTCACTCGGATGCAGTTTTTTCTTGTTTTCATGGTGGCTAGTTTTGCGTACTATGCTTTGCCGGGTTATCTGTTCCCCATTTTGACATTCTTTTCATGGGTTTGTTGGGCATGGCCACACAGTATCACAGCTCAGCAGATTGGATCAGGGAAAAATGGGCTTGGAGTGGGTGCATTCACTCTTGACTGGGCTGGGATCACAGCTTATCATGGCAGCCCACTGGTAACTCCATGGTCCTCCATTCTCAATGTGGCTGTTGGATTCATTATGTTTATCTACATAATTGTCCCTGTTTGCTATTGGAAATTCGATACCTTCGATGCTCGAAAATTTCCAATATTTTCAAATGAGCTCTTCACTTCTTCTGGGGGAAAATATGATACCACGAAGATCTTGACTCCTCAGTATGATCTCAATATTGTTGCCTATAATAGTTATGGGAAGCTCTACCTAAGTCCACTCTTCGCACTGTCAATTGGATCAGGATTTGCAAGGTTTAGTGCAACCATTACCCATGTGTTACTCTTCCATGGCAGATAGGCCTATTGAACAGTCAAAGCACATTTACTTCAATTAATTTTTCATTTAAAAAAAATGTAAGCATGTAAATACTCAGAGATAATGTTATCATGCATCAAGGAAAACACCCTTGTCAGAGCTGTCCCCAACAGTCTTTCTGTCCGGCAATTCAAATTTTTACATTAATAACCATTCTATCTTACATGGGTATCCATTTTCTTATAGAATAATGAACATGCTGCTCCTTCAGTATGTGTGGCAATAGTGGGAAGGATGTTGGGGCGACCTTGCTACATGTTTAATCATCATCAAGACTTTATCCCGTTGAAGAGTCGGCTACATTAATCTTGTTGCTCCATTTTCCTCTATTAAGTGTCATGGCTTTATTTAGTCGCAAAGTCTTTAAATATGTTCTTGCCACTTCTATCTACGTTCTTTTGGGCCTTCCCCTTGCCCTTTTAGAAACTTTAACTTGGATCGTCTCGCTACTAATCGATGATGTTTCAGTCTCTATTGGGCATTTCTAAACCATCAAAGTCAATCTCCCTTATCTTGTTACTTATTGGTACTACTCCTAAGTATCCTCTAATGTTTTCATTTCTAATTATATCTTTTCTTGTCTTGAAACTTATACATCTCAACATTTGCATTTCGGAGACACTTATCCTATTTACATGTTGTTCCTTAACCGCCCAACACTCTGATCTTTAGAGCATAGCTGACCTTACTACCGTCCTATAGAATTTTCTTTCAGTTTGAGTGGCACCCGCGATGACAGAAAACTCCAAAGTGCATTTTCCTTTGTTCCAACCTGCTTGGATTAACTATGTAACCTCCCTCTCAATCTCTTTGCCCTCATGGATTATCGATCCCTAGTATCGAAAGTAGTCTTTTAGGGAGACTACTTAGTTATCAATCTTTATCGGTGCTCTAGTCCTACTTTTCTTGCTAAAATTGCATTCTATGTACTTTGTCTTAGTTCGGCTAGTTTTAAATGTTTTAGATGCTTTCATATTTTTCCTCATTGAAATATAGCAGAGCAGTTGACCTAAATGTCTTTTCATGCTTTATAAAACTGAATGTTTATTTTAGTTACACAACTACATTTTCGTCATGCTTATTTTTGCTCTTTGTTAATCCATTTGGAGTTCTGCCATGCTATTAGTATGTTCTAGCACTTTCCATTTTACATCAACATTCTTATTTAAGCACACATTTCATGATTGTGCACCGGTCCTGTGTGCAGTGACATTCTGAGACAGAGCAAATCAGCAATGAGGTCCGTAAAGTTGGATATCCATGCAAAATTGATGAAGAATTACAAGGCGGTTCCTGAATCTTGGTTCCTCAGTCTATTAGGGGGCAGCATTGTGCTATCGTTGTTGATGTCATTTGTATGGAAAGAAGACATACAGCTGCCCTGGTGGGGAATGCTTTTTGCCTTTGGCTTGGCTTGGATTGTTACTCTCCCGATTGGAGTCATTCAGGCGACCACAAACCAGGTAATCAAATTTGGAATTAATGAGTTGTTTATATATGACTTAACTGCCAGGCATCATAATCAGTCAAGGGTACTTAAAGTATTTGCATGGACTAACAATGATATGCAAACCATTTATGTTATGGATTATTGACCTGAACTTGTAGAGCTCTTACGCTCTCTGACAGATCTGAGAATTGGGGAATTCTGAATGATATCAAAACTCCACCAACATTGACTCTGGATAACAGTAACTCTGGAATTTAATGACAGACTGTAGCTGTTTATGCTGTAATTATTTTTATTTGTTTGTCAAAATTTTGTGCTAAGTGCAGTTGTTAGAGTTGGAACACTAAATGATCGGATTCACAACTTCTAATGGACTTAGTTTAAAATTTTTTCCTCTAAATTCGAGAACTGTGAACTCTAGATCTTCTTTGCTAGAATTCTGGTAGCTTCTGATATTTATTCAATTTGATCTCTGGAAGCTGGCATTTAATTCCAAGATGCTGTGTGATTTATGGAGAATGGATGACCATTTAACTAACAGAGTTCAAAAGTCTGTACGTGTTACCTGCAAATCTCAATTACCAAATTATTTGTTATGAAGCCATGCCTTATGTTGGCTTCCTATGGAACTGTGGTTTCTCTTTGTTTTAATTACTAGCGTTAACAACCAATGCAAAGTAAGCCTTCATCATGAGAAGCATAAATTTATACTTCTATATATTTCACCACTCATGCGAATCTTATGAGTGTTCATTGTGGTCTTTTGGACTTAGGCCTACTGAGTATAAGATTTGAGCTAGAATTCAATGTCCGCTGAATCAAGTCAACCAGTTTGGAACTTAATATGTTTTATGAGTGTGGCTTAGCATGAATACTGATTTCATTTGAGGCATTTGGGCTTTGCAACTAGTAGATTTGATTTGGACACAGAGTTTGAGTGAAGGTATCCCAGTGCACATATGTTTTAACAGCTATTTTCATGATGACTAAACAGCAACCTGGCTATGATATCATTGCACAATTCATAATTGGATATGTCCTACCTGGAAAGCCAATTGCGAATCTGCTTTTCAAGATCTACGGACGAATCAGTACTATCCATGCCATTTCTTTCTTATCTGATCTGAAACTGGGTCACTACATGAGGATCCCACCTAGGTGCATGTTCACAGCTCAGGTATGCACATTAAAGTCATTCAAGTCATTTTCTGCCACCAATCATTTGGATCACTCTTTGCATTTTAGTTCTAAAATTTGTCACTCTACTGTTTCTGCAGCTAGTAGGAACGCTTGTTACCGGCACCATCAATCTTGCAGTTGCATGGTGGATGCTGGGGAGCATCGAGAACATCTGTGACACTGAAACTCTTCCACCGGACAGTCCTTGGCAATGCCCGAAGTACCGAGTCACCTTTGATGCATCAGTTATATGGGGACTAATTGGGCCACAGCGTCTATTCGGCCCTGGAGGACTGTACAGGAAATTAGTCTGGTTATTCCTTATAGGAGCATTTTTACCCGTACCCATCTGGATTTTTAGCAAGATGTTCCCTGAGAAGAAGTGGATTGCTTTGATCAACATACCTGTTATCTCTTATGGGTTTGCCGGAATGCCTCCTGCAACTCCTACCAACAAAGCTAGTTGGCTCGTCACTGGAACAATCTTCAACTACTTTGTTTTCCGATACCGAAAAAGGTGGTGGCAGAAGTATAACTACGTCTTATCTGCGGCACTAGATGCTGGAACGGCGTTTATGGTTGTCCTTCTGTTCTTCGCGTTGCAAAACGAGAAAATAGTTTTTAAATGGTGGGGAACTGGGTCTCGAACATCAATGGATCATTGTCCTTTAGCTACATGTCCGACTGCAACCGGTATCTCGGTTAAAGGGTGTCCAGTTTTCTAGCTACGACCCAAGTATTGAAGTATAAGACACTGATAGTCGAATCATTTTCATATGCCTAATGCTTGACTAATTCAAGCATAAGCCAACTGTATCTGTTAACATGTTTTCATGATCAAGTTAGTTTCTGCAGTTAAGAATTTTTTCAGATAGTGGGTGTTGTTCTTTTTGGTAAAAGTTACTAAGATAGAGTTTATGTTTTCTTTTTGTTCAGTACGTGTCTCCTATTTGTAAGTTCCAAAAATCTATTTAAGGGCCAAGCTTTGATGTTTTAGGTGTGTGGAAAAAATTATTCAACTCAATAAAATTGAGTCTGTGAAATTTGATCCTACACCTAAAGCTGCTGAAAATGGATAAGGAAGACTGTAGAACTGGTTATAGAAAAAGAGTAGGAAATAACCAGTTACATGAATGTCTTGTACACATTTTTTTTTTCTTTTTTCAGTCTTTGAAGAGTGGAGGAGAGTCATGTTTTCTTGCAATTCTAGGTAGAGAATTTTGTACGTGCATGGCCTTTGAACTTTAGTGACGAAAATTTAACAGAGGGAATATGATACAGACACTTCGTTTTTTCGACAATGGGTAGAGAAATATGGAGAGAGAAGAAGAATACACGAGTCTCAGTGGGGCAGAGATTGTCGAATATGCATAAACTGTCTATCGGCCCCTCTTTAGTTAGACAGAGCAAAAGAGTTACATATTATGGGAGAAAGAAGCCCAAAACTTTCAACCTATTTCCAGTCTCAAAAATGATATTAGCAAACTCCGAGGAAGCCTTTCGCCCTAGAAATGACATTAGCCAGAGTCTCCTTCCACAAGAGCAAAGAACCCCTCAGACTTCAATATAACACCAACGGGAGAAATCAAAGAAATCACACTCTCAAGTAATAACATTCTGGAACTCGTTTTGGTACGTCCTTGCCAATGACCAAAACACATGTCAACCAATGATCTGAGGGATTGTAATTTTTTTCTTCTGTGTTTTAATGTTGAACCTTACACCCATGACCACTTCGAACCGTGACCTACCAGGTACCGCAGAAGTCAGAAAAAGTGTATCGGTTCGTAACCATCAAAGTGAGTTCAATGCAAGTTTAGAACTAATATCTACATGAATGATTGTTCCAATATTCTTGGTGATAGCCGCCTTGTTCAATCCATTGATTGTACATGAAATCATAGGCGTAACAGACTTAGTCCAGTCCTATCAGTGGGTGTTTCCTAGTGGGTCTGTTTTGCATAAAGATTGTTACCCGTGGATAATACTTTTCATGAATTGCCTTATGTAAGATATAACCCTTTTCAAAAACTATTTCAAAATTTAGTATCGTCTGGCTACAACTTTTCCAACTTATATTACATCTGCGAGTAAACTTGAAATCACTTTACTTAATATTTAGATGTGTTTGTCAGTATTCGGTAGAAATTACGATTGAGATTTCCAAGATGAAGAAATTCCACGGGAGAAATTGCCGGCGATTGGAAACATAATGTCTCTCAAGGGGTTAAGCTTGCAAACAACAATGTGGCCAGAGAAATTCCACTATATATTAGAAATTGCATGAGTCTCCCGTGGTCAGACCAACTAGGCTAGACATTTGTTGGCTGGAAGTTTCTTAGTTGAATCACTCTTTCAAGACATTGAATAGCAAAGGTATAGAGTAGCCAGAAATATTGCTTATTCATTGATATCTATCCTTGTGAAAACAGCCCGGGTTGGGAAACACACACTCGTTGGATCTCAACACCATTAAGCACATGATTCCCTATACACTCTTTATTAGCCAAACAAACCCCTTTTGCTTGGCATGGATTCGCACATGTTTCTAGGGATGTCAAAGAAGACAAGAGGATCGAAGAACCAGATCTAAAAATTAAGTTTTGGTCCTTTAGTTAAAAAAAAAAAAAAAAAAAACTTCAATTTTTGTTTAGTTTCAAATATATTTCGGAAGAAACCAATCGTAATCAAGAACTGTATAATTAAACCATAATACCCTGCTAGTTTGCATTTAACTTTAGTTTAATTAATGATAATTTAGTATGTTATCTTAAATTTTGCAAGACTAAAAATATCATAATTTTATTATGGGCACAATTTAGTCTTTGTATCTTGAATTTTACAAGAATAAAAATACCCTAATTTTATTATGTTGTCCATAATAAATAAGAGTCTATTACTATATTAGAGAGTTAGCTTAAATATAATGGGCACATAAATAAATAAGGGCATATTACACATTTATCTTAAAAAATTTAAGAACTCTTATACAAGGTTGAAACTTGAGATGTATTTGCAAAACTGTCTTTTATAATCATATACTCATCTATTCCTTTATATTCATTATAGCTTCCATTTAAGATATCCTTCAAATAAAAAACATCTTAATTTTCTGCTCTCTCAACAACAATCATCTTAATATGGCTCGAATGCTAGAATTGTTTATTTGACCAATAAGGATCAAGAATTGGACCAAAACCGAATGCTTTGATCTTGGTCCTTAAGTTGGAACCAAACTTCAATTTGCCTAGATTTTGGTCCTACTGAAAAAAGAATGGTCTGATTCCAAATTTGGGTGGAACCAGACAAACTTGAACTGTTGACATCCTTACATATATCTACTCATAAAGCCTAGAATTAGAGGTGTCAATTCTGGCCTGCAACACCTATTTAACATAGGTTGTGGGTACTGATTGTTGACCCTTTGAAAATTGACTCATAACTGCCCTTGTTATAGTAGCATTAATATGAATGGGATAAATTGTCATAGATGCTTACTTTGCGCTCTTCTAAAAGAGTATAGCCCATCATAGATAGGTGGTGGTGCATATTTCTTTTATGTACCTTTCTTCCCCTTACACTCTTCGCCTGTACATTTTTACATCCGTGATCAAGTGCACTAATTGAATGTTACATGTAATTAAAAGAATGAAGCATCATTTCTGCACATACCTTAAACTCGGCGGAGGTGTAGTTTTGGACAAATGCATTCCAAGCCTTCTGGTCAATGACGTCAGAGTAAATGGAAGGCACCGTGTACAACCTTGATGACTCGTTGACATTTGGAGCTATGTAATTACGAATAAGGTAGTTCTTCCATTTTCTCCATTGCTCACCTGTCCCTTGTAAAGCATGCATCTTTTGTCATCAGGCACGTCAAAGGCAAACTGCAAATTGAACACATCAAATTACTATATTTGAAAAATAAAGAAAGTTATAATGTAAATAATACATGTACTTAATGTTTACATACCTTCACCATTTCTCATATTGAATCTTTTATCAAGGATGGCACATGTCTCTAATCCTCAAATGTGATAGGAATCATGCTTCTTACTGTAGAATAGAGGAAACTACTATAAGCAGGGGCACTCTCACCAATCTCTTGCCCTCTACTATTGTATTGGACAGTTTCTTTAATTCCCCTCGACTTTCTTTTGATAACCTTTTCCATTGTTGTTCCCCCTTTGCCCTTCTTTTTGCAGTAGTGCTCATGTTGGCCTCTTGTTGATGCTCTTCAACATAGCTGTGATCTTTAGTTTGATGTTCTTCTCATTCCATTGTTACTATAAAGAAACACTCAATGATATTAAAACAAAAAAGGCTATGTAATGAATTTAAAGAAACCAAATTCCATCCAATAATTGAATTGCTAAGTATGTAGGACCTATGGATATCGATCATTAAGTACTGTAGAGAGAACAAGAATATGGCTTAGGAAAATGACACTTGACATAGTACTTAAATAAAGAGAAATTCCATAAGATGATATACATACATTATGAATGTGACAGGGAGATGAATATGATATAAGCCATGGAAATTCCATAACAAACTAAATGTGATGAGTATGTCATGGAAATTGACATGTGATAAGCTATGAAAATGCTGTCAAAGAAACACATAACAATGAGATAAGCCATGGCATG
Source organism: Warburgia ugandensis (assembly GCA_035236585.1). Lineage (NCBI taxonomy): Eukaryota > Viridiplantae > Streptophyta > Magnoliopsida > Canellales > Canellaceae > Warburgia > Warburgia ugandensis. The sequence goes on from CP141139.1 coordinate 43,965,811, forward strand.
ATGTGATAATAATATGTTATAAATTAGTGACCAAAGTATTAAACATGAAACATTATGACAATGATTATCAAAGTGGAAGCTAAATGAACATGGCCAGTTATCATAAGACATGAACTTGAACTAGTAAGAAAACACATTCATGAAGTACCTGTCATGACTAGCTAGGATTGATAGATTCATGATGTGAAAATTAAATTGAAACTATGCTTCCAAGTAGTTTGGTTCTATTATACATGCCTTTGAAAAGAATTACATGAAAGAATATGAAAAATCAAATCTATTAAAGACAGATGCTTAGAAAAACATTGAAAAGTAATGCACAAAAAATTCAAGGAAATGGGAGGATCTAGAATGCACCAATTTTGGGATAAAAGGAAATATGAAAGGCAATACGACATGTATTAGCCTAGTGTTGGCATGAACATGTTAACCAAGTAAATGGATATATATATATATATATATATATATATATATATTAGTGCCTTTTTAAGCTTTAAATCCTTAGAATGGATTATATCGTGTGATTAACGACTTCATAAACTTTAGAAATATGAAACATACGACTGTTGTTGATAAATTTAGTCATGCATTTGATAAGGTTCAAGTAGAATCACAAAGATTGCTAGTTAATGCCATTGTTGAACTTTATAAATTCTGCTATGTGATGATTTACATGTTTCATGCTTTGGTTATGAATACTTTAGGAATGGAATTGCCATGCCAAGCACCATGTTTTCTATCTATGTGTGAGATTTCTCTCTCTTTTTCTTTTTTCCTAAAGCTAGGCCATGTGTTTCATATTATGAAATAAACAAGAATCTCTTTCGAATTAGATTGGATTTGACTTAGCTATGAATTTTGTTCACCAACTCAGTTAGTAAAAAACTCACCAAAAGATTTCAAACCACTAATAACATTTGGTAAATGTAGTAATAGATTTCAAAAATAGAATCATTACTTTCCATCATAAAAATATTCATAGTTATGGATTGCTTATAAGTTATTCCAAAATTCTTTGGCTGATGTGTAGGTTGATATTGGATTGAATTCATTAACATCTAAAGCACAAACTCATGGTTTTGGCAGTGCTGGTAATTTTAAAGCTACACCACCTATCCTAAGAGAGGTTGGTCTTGATTTAACTAGCAAAGAAAATTAGAATAAAATGGAAACATGTATTGGAGTTACTAGATGTTATTATCAGGAACGTTAACAAAAGAAAAGAGGAAGCAATCAAGCGCACATGTAAGATTGCACTTGTCAACTTTGATTCGTTTGAATGAATACCTATAAAGCTAGGATTTGAACACAAATCACTTAATTTTTTTGCAGAAAATGATGAAAATTAGTCATTAAGAATAAATCAATCAACGGCAGTAAATGGAGGTATGCCCCCCACCCGTTGCTCGGATCCACCATCACCTTTGCTGCACCTCTCTCCCCCTCCCCCCCTCCTTGCCCCCCACGTCCCCCCTCTCCAGTCTCCACCTGAACCCCTCCATGCCCTCCACCTCCCCCTCTCCGGTCCCCACCTCAACCCCCACCCTACCACACACCTCCCCCTCTCCGATCCCCACCCCCGCCACACACCTCCCCTCTCTTTGGTCCCCACCGTAACCCCGATCCCACCCCAACCCCCACCTCCCCTCTTAGATATACCCCACTCGAAACCTCTCCCTACCCCCACCTCCACCCTCTGTGGTCCCCACTCAAACCCCCTCCTTGCCCCCCACCTCCCCCTCTGCAGTCCTTACCCGAACCCCCCAACTCCCCACCTCCCCCCTCTCTAGTACCCCACTTGAACCTCCACCCTACCCCCTCTCTAGTACCCCACCCAAACCCCCACCCCGCCCCTCTCCGGTACCCCACTTGAAGCCCTCTTCGGTACCCCACTCCAATCCCCACCCCACCCCTCTCGATCCCCTATTGGAACCCATCCCCCTACCGCTCGCTTGCCCGAATAGGTCCCCTCCTTCCCCCAACCTTGCCGAACACATCCACTACCAACCCACGCCCCCCCCCCAAAAGCTAGGTCATGTGTTTCATATTATGAAATAAATAAGAATCTCTTTTGAATTAGATTGGATTTGACTCAGCTATGAATCTTATTCACCAACTCAGCTAGTAAAAATCTCGCCAAAAGATTTCAAACCAGTAATAGATTTCAAAAATAAAATCATTACTTTCCATCATAAAAATATTCATAGTTATGGATTGCCTATAGGTTGTCCCAAAATTCTTTGGCTGATGTGTAGGTTGACATTGGATTGAATTCATTAAAATATAAAGCACAAACTCATGGTTTCGGCATTGTGAGTAATTTTAAAGCTACACTACCTATCCTAAGAGAGGTTCATCTTGATTTAACTAGGAAACAAAATTAGAATAAAATGAAAAATTGTATTGGAGTTACTAGATGTTATTACCAGAAATGTTAACAAAAGAAAAGAGGAAGCAATCAAGCACACATGTACGATCACGCTTGTCAACTTTGATTCGTCTGAATGAATACCTCCAAAGCTAGGATTTGCACACGAATTATGGAGGTACACCCCCCCACCCACCCATTGCTCGAATCCACCCTCACCTTTGTTGCACCTCTCTCCCCCTCCCCCCTCTATGGTACCCCACCTGAACACCCACCTTGTCCCCCACCTCCCCCCACTTCGGTTCCCACTTGAACCCCTCCATGCCCCCCACCTTCCCCCTCTCGATCCCCACTCGACCCCCACCCTACCACACACCTCCCCGCTCTCCGGTCCCCACTAGAATCCCCATTCCACCCCAACCCCGACCTCCTCCCTCTTCGATATACCCCACCCGAAACCCCTCCTTGCCCCCACCTCCACCCTCTGCAATCCCCACCCGAACCCCCACCTCCCCCCCACCCGACACCTCTACGGTCCTTACCCGAACCCCTCCCAGCTCCCCCTCTCTAGTACCCCACCCGAACCTCCACCTTGTCCCCTCTCCCGGTACCACACCCGAACCACCATCCTGCCCCTCTTCGGTACCCCACTCTAATCCCTACCCCACCCCCTCTCCGATCCCCTATAGGAACCCATCCCCGTCCTGCCTGCTTGCTTGAACATGTCCCCTCCTCGCCCGAACACATCCACTGTGCGCCCCTCCAAAGCTAGGCCATGTGTTTTATATTATGAAATAAATAAGAAACTCTTTCGAATTAGATTGGATTCAACTTAGCTATGAATCTCATTCACCAACTCATCTAGTAAAAAACTCACCAAAAGATTTCAAACCACTAATAACATTTGGTAAATGTAGTAATATATTTCAAAAATAGAATCATTACTTTCCATCATAAAAATATTCATAGTTATGGATTGCTTATAGGTTGTCCCAAAATTCTTTGGCTGATGTGTAGGTTGACATTGGATTGAATTCATTAAAATCTAAAGCACAAACTCATGGTTTTGGCATTGTGAGTAATTTTAAAGCTACACCACCTATACCAAGAGAGGTTGGTCTTGATTTAACTAGGAAAGAAAATTAGAATAAATGGAAACATGTATTGGAGTTACTAGATGTTATTACCAGAAATGTTAACAAAAAAAGAGAGGAAGCAATCAAGCATACATGTAAGATCGTGCTTGTCAACTTTGATCCGTTTGAATGAATACCTCTAAAGCTAGGATTTGCACATGAATCACTTAATTCTCGACAGAAAATGATGAAAATTAGTCATTAAGAATAAATCAATTAACAGCAGTAAATGGAGGTACACCCCCCCCACACCCACTGCTCGGATCCATCCTCACCTTTGCTGCATCTCCCCCCCTCCCCCCCTCTCTAGTCCCCACTAGAAACCCCCACCCCCACCTCTTCGATATACCCCACCTCGCCCCCACATCTCCCTTCTGCAGTCCCCACCTGTACCCCCTCCTTGCCCCCCACCTCTCCCCTCTACGGTCCCCACCGAACCCCCTCCTAGCCTCCCACCCGAACACCTCTCTGGTACCCCACCCGAACCCCCACCCCGCCCCTCTCGATCCCCTCTCTAATCCCCACTTGAACCCCTCTTCGGTGCCCCACTCAAATCCCCACCCCACCCCCTCTCGATCCCCTGCTAGAACCCATCCCCCCAGCCCCCTAGCCCGAATGTGTCCCCTCCTCCCCCCAACTCCACCGAACATCAATCGCTCACGCCCCCCCCACAATCATTAGAACTCGGCTCCCCTCACCCTGCTCGACCGAACCTAGCTCCCCTCCTCCCTCGCACACCCAAGCCTAGCTCCTCTCACCTTGCTTGACCGAACCTAGCTCCCCTCCTCCCCTGCCCATGCCTCCTCGCGGGACCTAGCTCCCCTACTTGCCCCTTGCTCCCCTGCCCCCCCTGACTAGCTAGGTACAAACCACTTTCTCCCTCCTTGATCTTCTTCTTCTCTTCTTTCTTCTCCCTCATTTTTTGTCTAGGGTGGGAAGTCTATTTCATGGTTTAAAGATGGGTGAATAAAGAAGTTGTTTATATAAAAAATGACTTTAAAAGTGTAGGCTTTTAAAGTTGTTTATATATAAAATGACTTTAAAATGTTAGACTTTTAAAGTCGTTTAGAGAAAAATGACTTTAAAGTTATACACTTTTTTTTATAAAATTTTTTATTCAAACTATATACACCTTTTATGTTAGTACTTCATATATAATATTTAGTTAATTTTAAATGAATATATATATATATATTTGATTGACACTATAAGCTTCCAAAGTTTACTTGTGCCACAAAATACAGAGAAAACCAAAATTAAGAAATAAAAATATGTGATAACTAAAGAAGTACAAAAACTATAGTAATAAAAGAACATAAGCAAAATAAGATGGTAAATTAATTTTGAGGTGGGGATGTAGGTGTGTTAGCTTACATTTCCCTGTCTGTTTCATGAGCTATATATATGCATGCGTGCGCGTGTGAGAGAGAGAGAGAGACTGTAGTTCTTACACACACACACACACACACACACACATACACACATTAAAGTTTTCTTAACACTAAATTCACATAAGTTAAAATTTTATAAATTGTTATTTGATGTACATATACTAAAAGTGTACACTTTTGAAGTCAACATAGGTTCATAGCATATAGTTTTTGTATGCACAAATATAGTTAGCTATCAATCCATATATATATATATATGTACATATATATATATATATATATATATAACAACATATATATATATATAGCAATATATATATATATATATATATAGCTCATGACAAAAGAGCTAACTAAAATTATTAATATGGAATTAGGGTTCAAGTTTAAGGTTCGAGTTCAAGATTCAAGGTTCAAGGTTCGGGGTTAAGGTTCAGGGCACATGGTTAATTAGGTTAGGGTTCTATATACTTAATTTTAAATGAATATATATATATATATGTACATATTTGATTGATGCTAAGCTTCCAAAGTTGCATTACAAAATATTGTAGAAAGACTCCTAAATAAATAAAAATATGTGATAACCAAAGAAGTATAAAAACTATAGTAATAAAAGAACATAAGCAAAATAAGATGGTAAATTAATTCCGAGGTGGGAAGGTGTGTGTGTATGTTAGCTTAAATTTTCCTATCCATTTCATGAGCTATTTATATATGCATGTGTGTGTGAGAGAGAGAGAGACTGTGGTTCTTATATATTAAAGTTTTCTTAACACTAAATTCACATAAGTTAAACTTTTATAAAATGTTATTTGATGTACATACTTTAAAAGTGTACACTTTTGAAGTCAACATATATAGTAGTTTCATTCATATATTCTTTGTCCGCACATATTAATATGGAATTAGTGTTCAGGGTTAGGGTTCAAGTTTAGGATTCGGGGTTAAATATGTATGTATTTGTTTGACACTAAGCTTCCAAAGTTTACTTGCATCACAAAATATTGTAGAAAGAATATGTGATAACCAAAGAAGTACAAACACTATAGATGTGTGTTCTATTTTTAAAGTTGTTTTTTAAAAAATGACTTTAAAAGTGTTAACTTCTAAATTCGTTTTATTGAAAATGACTTTAAATGTCTTAGCTTTTAAATTCATTTTTCTTAAAATGACTTAAAATGTCTTAACTTTTAAAGTCGTTTTTAATAAAATGACTTTAAAAGACTTAACTTTTAAATTTGTTTTATTGAAAACGACTTTAAAAGTATATAATATTTTATACTTTTTTTTTATAAAATTTTAATTCAAAATATATACACCTGTTGTGTTAGTACTTCACAATATCTAACAAGTAATATACAATGAAACAGCTTTTTTATAATAGTGAACATTGATTCATGCATTCTTTTTATGCACACACACACACACGCACACATGTAGCTCACTATTAATATTGAACCATATAGCTCACTAACTAATATACATATTCCATGTACCCCAAAATATATATTGTTTTCAAACCCAAGCACCTTCCTCACCATTTTCATGCACATAATCCTCATTCTCACCAAGTAGTACTTCGATTGATAGGATTGTTTTGATAATAGAAGGGTAATTGATTTCAGCATCTCCTAGGTCATCTTCCTCATAAAAATCCCTCAAACAGGATGATAAAACTATTGACCATCTCTTATCATGTTCATCTTGCACATAAAATACTTATTTTGCTTGAGATGCCAAAATAAATTGATCATTTTTATAGCCAATCCTGTTAAGGTCAACCAATGTCAGTCCATGGGCATCCATTTTGATGTTGTTGTGTTTCACCCAATCGCACTTAAGCACAACCATAGTTCTGAAAGTATAATCCAAGGACCATATCTCTCTTATAACCTCATAGTAAATATCATCCACCACTATTGGCTTGTTATCGTTTGAACTTGAAAAGAATATAGCATTGGCAACTAAGCTAACTCCACTATTTTGTTGCACTCTTGAGTTATCATGCTCTTTTGTGTAAAAGCAATAACAATTGATGGCATATCAGACATATTTTATTACTTCTAGTTGTGATCTCAATGCCATTGAACCCAAGGTCTCTGATATACCATTGCCTGCTACTTCTCACTAATCTTGAATTTGTGTATAATAAGTAGGCTTAAGTAAGATTAATACATACATACATACATACATACATACATACATACATACATACATACATACATACATACATACATACATACATACATATACAGAATGTAGTTTTTTAACTTAAGTGAGCTTTCTTTCATTTTACCTCCTTACATAGCCAATTATTGAAAGTGCAACAATGCTCAGATTATAGTCACTTCTGTTTCTTTGCATAACTTGGATTCTTTGCCTTGAGTACATCCATGTGTTCATTGCGTACACACACAAATTAATAGAGTAATCATGAAAAATCTAATTAACCATTAGCAATTAAATTTTACATAAGTGCATGCATTCATGATCAACTTACTCAATGTAAGGTTGGACTTCATCAATATTTTGCAACACATAACGATGCGCCTGGTCTCATTCTTTATAGTCAACGGTCAATGCACAAGCACTTGATAGAGGTTCACCAACCTTTGGATCATGAAATGCAATTGATTATTTCTTTCTTGGGATTCCAATGGCATCCACTCTTGTTAAGTACTCTATGCAAAACTCCACTACTTTCTTGGCAAGATAACATTCAACTAGACACTGTTAAGTGTTCAATTTTGGTCAAAATATCTCTAATTTAGCATTCAATTAGATCATTTAACCATTCAAATTTGCAAAATTTAGCTTGATTTTGAATTTAACTCCAATTGACCATCCAAACCTTAATTTGTCAAAATCAACGGTCAGATGATCATTAGAGCTCATTAAATGACTAATGTGCGGTTCAGATGATTCTAATTTAGTCTTTTCTTTTGCAGATCAACCAAAAGACGCATGGATGGCTACAATTAAAAGTTAACGGGGCAGATCATCTTAAAGTGCATTGGATGGACCAGATCACCCATGAAGATGGATGGAATAGTTTCATAAACAATAATGGAGTTTAACTGGGAATCATGAATAGAAGGAAAATAACATGGAGAAGGCAATTTGCAATTTTGAAAGAGTTTCCAAAGTCCAAGCAGGGGACCCAATTTAGCATTCCCTTATTCCCTCTTTCCCTACTTCTCTCTTTCCTATTCTTCCCTCTCTACCTACCTTCCTATTATACTCTCTTTCCTTCCTGCCTTCTCTCTTTCCTTTCCCTTTCACCCGCGTTCTAAATTCCTATTCTCATACATTCTCTCTCTCACGCAAACCTCCATACCACCTTCCTCTTCTCTCGTCTCTCTCTCAAGTCTTTCTCACCCTTCGCTTGACCTCTCTTCCTCACTTTCCCATGTCTATCTCCTCCATTCTCTTTTCTCTTCTCCTCTATCTCTCACCACCCATCTCACTCACGTCCTACTTCCTCTTCTCACCTCTTTTTCCACTTCTCTCTTCTTAGCTCCCTTTCCCTCTTCTCCTCTATTCTCCACCTCAACGCACCAAAACCCCCTTCTCTCTCTCTCTCTCTCTCTCTCTCTCTCTCTCTCTCTCTCTCTCTCTCTCTCTCTCTCTCTCTCTCTCTCTCTCTCTCTCTCTCTCTCTCTCTCTCTCTCTCTCTCTCTCTCTCTCTCTCTCTCTCTCTCTCTCTCTCTCTCTCTCCTCTATATATATATATATCTCCCCATCATCAATTTCTCTCTCTTTTACCTGCTACAACCCAAGGCACACTGGTCGGACGTATCAGCATCTGCCAACCACACCTCTCATGCATCTGTTCTTCCCAGGCTTCCCTCTTGCTTTCTCTTCTCTACCGCACCAACCCCCACCTCTCTTTCCTTCTCTCCCTCTCTTGAATTGCCTTTTCTTCAACGCTCTAGCATCAACCCCCTTTCTCCAGCCAATTTCCAAGCAGGTACAACCCAGCTCGAACAGCACTAGCCAGATCGCGTGCCCAAGCATCATCTTCATTGGCCTAGAATTACCCAACACACTCCAGAGCTCCATGCCGTCGTTTTCAACAGCTCGGCACAGTCTCGATTCCTGATACCCATATGCTATGCTCATCCTCAATTGGCATCGCATCCCCCATCTATAGAGGTCGAACCTTGGCACTCTCTCTTCTCCCTCAGCTTTCCTTTGTCACCTGCCCCTTCTCTAGCACAGGGGTCCATCTCCAGCGTTTTTTTCTCACCTCCAGACATTTCGGGGAAGGAAACCCAAAATGGGTTTTCCTTCCTTTCCTCTTTCCCTCCTTTTCTATTTTCCTCTTTCCTTCTTCTCCCTTCTCCTCCTTCTTCCTCATCTTCCTTCGTTAGGTTTTTCGTTTGGTTTTTCTTTAAAACCAGATTTTTGGTGAAATTCTGATTTTGCCCCTCTCTTTAATATAAATCTCATTTCTGTCCTTTTTCGTTAATTCCATCTGTGTCCCTAGTTTATTGACATATATGTCCCATTTTATTCCCATTCTGTTTTATCCATATTCTGTTATCCAGGAATTGTCCAATCTAAATCAGATCATTTAAGGCTTAACCCAATCAACGGGTTAGCCTTAATCAACCAAGAATCCTAAATTTCTCCTTTGTTTCTTATCAGTTTCAAATAAATTTTACATTTTCATTCTTAGGACATCCTTAGACATAATCAACGTATCTGATCTTTGATCTGAAATTCAGAAATCAAACTGAATCGTCCAAATATAAAAATCACAAATTAGCCCAAATCTCTTTGATTTTGATGAATCTGACAAATTCGATTGGTGGATCACTAATCAAGGACGTGATGGAGACATATATGAAGGTTGATCATCTTTCAGGACATCAGATTTGAAGATTTTGATAGTGATTAATCTAGGGAAGTAGTTTTTCTTGTTATTTGATTTTGTTTATTTTCTTTAGGAACTGGAAAATCTGTAATTTTGTTGGATATGATCTTTGATTATCATTTCAATAATTCTAGTATTTTTGAGTGATTTATTTTTAATTTTAGATAATTAAATTTTATTGAAATTCTTACTTTTTAAATCAAGTCCTCGTGAGATCGACCCGTACATGCATAAGCTATACTACAATAGCCCACGCACTTGTGGTTAAATATCAACAGACACCCCTTTGGATAGTTGTGATTACGTACATACCCTTTTAAAATTTTCATGTACCTCTCAAACGAATCCATCCATCCCAAGTAAACTGGCCTACAAAGTCTGACCTCATCAATGAGGTGCACTATTAAGTGTAACATGATGTCAAAGAAGGATGGTGGGAAGATTGTCTCAAGCCCACATAAAGTTGTCACCAAATGACCTAAATTTCTTATAATTTTGAAACATCAACCACCTTCTTGTAGAAAGAATTAAAGAAGTAGTAGAATTTTGTAATAGCTCCCCTAACTTGGTTTAGTAACACAAAACGTATTGCTACAGGCCATAGTTATTGCATCAATGCATGGCAATCGTGGGACTTCATCCCCAACAATTTTAGCTCTTCCATGGAAACAATGTTTTTAAAGTTCGAAGAGTAGCCGTTTGGGACTTTAAGCTCAAACAAAGTTTTACACATTATTCTCCTATCCTCTCTATCAAGAGTATAATTTTCCTTAAGCAAGTATGTTCCTTGACTACCCCTATCCTGAAGGTGCAATCTCCTCTTCAAACCCATGTTCGTAAAATCCATTTGAGCTACAAGTCCATCCTTTATTTTTCTTGGGATATTAAGCAAGGTATCAGTCAAGCTTTCACACACATTCTTCTCAATGTGCATGACATCAAGCACATGACGCATATGCAGTGATTTCTAGTATAGCAGACAAAAAAAATATTAATTTCTTCTTCCAACAACTTCACAATTACTTTCACCCTCACGTTTACTTTATTTCTTCATATTCTTTCCCCACAAGACATTAATGTTTTCAACTTGCTCCAATACTTGGCATCCTGTCAACATCTTAAGAGGTGTCCTTGTCTCTACACTCCCATTAAATTCTCCTTTCTTAGAATGATATGGATGGCCTCTGCACCACCATCTTTTGTGCCTAAGGAATACCATTTTCCTACCATGTTTAAGTCGTACAGCACATGTTTGATCACTACAGATAGAACAAGCATTGTATCCCTTCACAGTGCATCCAGATAAATTACTGTAAGCAAGGAAGTCGCTTATTGTCCACAACAAAATAGCCTTTAGCTTGAATGACTCTTTCCTTTATGTGTTATATGCTTCCATGCCTACATCCCATAATGTCTCAAGATCATCGATCAAGGGAGACAAAGCACACGTAAATATCATTCCCTGAATGCCTTGGACTTGATATCAACATAGTTAGCATCATGAACTTCCTCTTCATATATAGAGATGGTGGAAGGTCGTAACAAACTAATATAATGGGCCAACAACTATACTTGCTACTCATAGAACCATGAGGATTAATCCCATTTTCAGATAATGCTAGATGTAGGTTTCTAGGTTCTTCACCAAAATTAGGCCACATGAAGTCTATGAGCTTCCATGCTAGGCTATCTATTGGATGGCATGAAAAGCTATCAGCTACTCTGTAATTGGAATGCCACACTAATTTTTTTGTTGTTTCTATTATACGAAACATTCTTTTGAACCTTGGAATAGGGGGGAAGTACCATAGAACCTTTGCAGGAACACCTATAACTATCTCAGTTGAATTTTTCTTTAACTTCCATCTTGGCTATCCACAAGTTGGGCATGCAGTTTTATCATTGTGCTCCTTCCTATATAAGATGCAATCATTAGAATACACATGCATCTTCTCATACTTCAACCCTAGTGCAGCCATGGTTTTCTTTGCCTCCTATGTGGAACTCACCAATTTATTATCCTTTGGTAGCATCTTACCCATACTTTCAAGAATTCTATAAAACCTTGATATGAAAAATCCAAATCTTGATTTCATGTTGTAAAGTTCTACCACTATGGACATCTTGGTATAGTCTTTACACTCAAGGTACAACAGCTGATCATCTTCCTCTAATGTATCATGAAATTGTTGAGGGTCATCTTGGAAGTTATCATGTGCATCTTGAAATATTGGTATAGCTGTACTGTTGTCTCCAACACTTCCTACAGTGTTTTGATCATATATTCTAGGCCTTATTCAAGGCTTATGCAAAAGTTCTTCTCCATGCCAAATCCATGGGTGGTAGCTTTCATTGATTCCATTAAAGTACATGTGTTCCCTCAAGACCCCTACAGTTACTTTTTTCAAGTTTCCACATTTTGAGTGTGGACAACACATGCAATTACAATCAACACTTGCCCTAAGTGCAAACTCTATGAAATTTGTTGTACCCTCATATTCTTTTGATGTCCTTGTCACAGACATCCAAGCATATTTGTCCATTATCACAAGAAATCGAAGCAAATTTGTGTGGAGACTTGTAAGACATGAAAAGATTAGATTAGGCATTTTAACAAACATTTGAAATACATGAATTAAAAGTATTAAAAATAACAACATTTCCTGAAAATTTTCAATTAACAATGAAAAAAGGAAAATTATTACAAACACATTCATGAATAAAATCAACTTTCAAAAGAACAATTTCTAACACACAACCTTGTAAAAATTCTTCAAATAATCATAATACTTATGAGACAAACATAGTGATATTAACCAGCACTCAAAATTTGATATTGACCATGAATTTATTAATGTAATTCCAATTTACACAGGTAAGATTTGGTTTGGAGTAGGGAAACAGAAGTCTGGTTTAGTTTTTGAGTACAAATAATAAACAAAGAGTGCAAGGTGGAAGTTAATGAAATAATTCTTAAAATAGAAGAACAATTGAAGTTGTTTTGAGAAAAATGACTTTAAAATTATGTAATTTTAAAGTTATTTCCAACAAAACGACTTTAAAAGTATAAACTTTTAAAGTCATTTTATTGAAAATGACTTTAATAATTTTTAAATTTTCACTTGAAATTTTTATTTATCTACCTTTTGTACATTAGAAATTTACATAAATACACACTGAAACTGATTTTACAACAAATCATATGTATATATATATATATATATATATAAACAAACACATCAACAAGGAAAACCAATTATTTTTTTATTATATCCAATGTTACATACATATCAAAATGTTACATATTATTGGATCTTAGTAGCTATGATCAAATAGTGAATTTGTTCTTTTTCATCAAAATCTGGCCTAGTATTCTAGTGACACCACTCTTTTTTGCAAAATAGGTCAAAAGTTGATGTTATAGCCACCCTCTTCATCAAACCCTAATTTTGGGCGAGAACCACAAATCATATTGCTCTCCCTTTCTTCAACAGTGAGGCTTGAGAGAGTAGTTGTCATTTTCAATGAAATAATATGATTTTGACAAAACTAAGATGATCAAACAGATTCTTTAACCCCATGATATGTAGTGTCAAAACCCACATGCTCTACAAAATAAAAACACGAAAAAGTTAGTAATAAGAAAAGAAATATTCGTGTGATTTAAAAGAAGTTGTGGTTTACTTATAGTTTTTTCCATGACACAAACGATCAAAATATAAAAATAAAAAGTAAGAAGGGAAAAAGAGAGTAGCATAAGGCCCAAAGATGAAGCCATCATGCCAAAACCATGAGAAGAAGAAGATAAAGGAAAAAATGTACTTTGAAAACTATTTATAAATCGTCAAAGACTTTAGTAGTCTTTTAGTGATAAACGACTTTGAGAATATCTAACTTTTGAAGTCGCTTAGCACTAAACGACTTTAAAAGTCCATTCCCACTAAATAAAATATTTTTGGCAAATTTATTACAATACTTTTCAAGTCGCTTCCTTAAAACAACTTCAAAAGTTATGCATTTTTAAAGTCATTTTTATGAAAATGACTTCAAATAATTTTTAAATTTTCAAATGAAAATATATTTATTTAGCTTTTGTACATTATAAATTTACATAAATACACAATGAAATTGAACAACACAATCATATGTGTGTGTGTGTGTGTGTGTGTCTATATATATATATATATGTATGTAAACACATTAACAAGGATATCAAATTATTTTTTGATTACATCCAATGTTACATATATATCAATATGTTACATATTATTAGAACTTGGCAACCAAGATCAAACAACACATCTGCTCTTTTTCATCAAAATCTAGCCTAGTACTCTAGTGACACCACTCTTTTTCTTCAAAATAAGCCAAAACTTGATGTCATAATCCTTAATTTTGGGTGAGAACCACAAATCGTATTGTTCTCCCTTTCTTCAATAGTGAGGCTTAAGAGAGAAGTAGTTGTCATTTTCAATGAAATCATACAATTTTGATGAAATGAGGATGGTCAAACAAATTCTTTAAGACCACGATATGTTGTGTGAAAACCCACATGATCTACAAAATAAAAAACTAGAAAAGTTAGTAATATGAAAAGATATATTCGTGTAATTTAAAAGAAGTTGTGGTTTCCTTGCAGTTTTTTTCATGACACAAACAATTAAAATATAAAAAATGAAAAGTAAGAAGAGAAAAAGAGAGCAGCATAAGGCCCAAAAATGAAGCCGTCATGCCAAAACTGTGAGAAGAAGAAGATAAAGGAAAAAACATACTTTGACAACTTATTTATAAACCATCAAAAGACTTTAGAAGTCATTTAGTGTTAAACAATTTTTGAAAATATCTAACTTTTGAAGTTGCTTAGCATTAAATGACTTTAAAAGTCCATTCCCATAAATAAAATATTTTTGCCAAAATTATCATGATACTTTTCAAGTTGCTTTCTTAAAATGACTTCAAAAGTTATGCATTTCTAAAGTCATTTTTGTGAAAATGACTTTAAAAGTTCTTCCCGTAAAAAATTTCTCCCTGTCCGAATTTTTTAAAGTTGCTTAAGCTTAAATGACTTCTTAAGTAAATATTTAAAGTCATTTATTTTCAAATATTTTATAAAATATTTATAAAGTCGGCAGTCATATAAGCAACTTCTTTTTGTCGACTTTAAAACCCTCCTATGAAGTGGTGTGGAAAAATCATGGTTAGAATAGGGGCTGAGAACAATTGTGAATAGAGGAGATGCTAGGAACAATGGGTTAGGAATGCAAGATTGAAAAGGATGAAAATCTAGGAAAAATGGAGAGAGTGACAATGAACAGAGAATGAGAAAAATTGAGAACAATGGGTTTAACAGATGAGATGGGCTGGGGATGGAAGGGAGGCATGGATCAAATGGCTATGAAGGAACAATGAATAGGGAAAATTTATGGGCAAGTGGTGAGGTAGATAGAGAAAGCTAGGAGAGATGTGATGGAGGGTTTTTGGTTGGAGCTACCCTTTCTTCCTTCAATCCTTCTTTGCTAGCTCCCATTCTCCTTCGGTTCTCTCCTTTTTACTACTTCTGTTCGTATGGTTCCTTCTATGTATCTTCTAAGTATATCCTCTATCATGTAGACCACCTTATCATGTATCTTCTCAAAAGATTAGAGATAATCCTTATCATGTTGAAGTCCTACTTATCTCCTTAGCCCTCCTTTTATTCATTTGTACTTCATTCCCATTGGCCATCTCCTCAGTCTATCTTGCATTGTGAAATCTATATATCCTTTTGATGATCTTGTCTCATTTAAGTTGATCCAAATTATCCAATTCCATTTTGATTGACATATAAAACATAAAAACCCAATTAGAATAATCTTAATCATGATTTACTTATCTGATCAAGTCTGGTGATCATCTAGGCATTAAAATTTTCCAAACAATGGTTATATGATCAACTAGGACTATAATGCACATTTACTCTAACAACGCAAAATTAAGCGATTAGATGATCTATCTTAATGCTAATTTAAGGGTATTTTCTAACCAACATTTGAGCAAAATATGCAGAAAAACAATCACAAAATTCTAAAAATTATTTTCAAGTTAATTTCCACTTTTTTCTTAGAGAATTATCTTCAATAAATCTATCAACATTAGCATACTAATAGAATTTATCAAAAAATTCGAAACCCTACCCATATGCTAAATATATTCTAATTGAGCTCAGATCTTAGAGTGTGTGCGCATATAGTCTACATATACAGTAATCTTTATCTCTAAGTAGATTGGTTCTTTTGAACTCCATCTAAAATATGTTTTGACCTAAATTCTAACTAATGACTCATACTCAAAAGTAAAAACTCTCAAATAAAATGTTCAAACATATTACTCTTTTAACTATGTGAACAAAGTGAACAAATGCAAATTTATTTCACATATTATAATGAAAAAATGGAAATAATTAAGGAATTTAGTTTTGATCCTTTTAGAAAGGATGCCATTACCTTTAAACATTTACACATATTAGTTTTTAAATCTTATCCATTTATATCCTCATCAAGATTATATTCTTATTAGAATCAATAGGTTTTGTATTAGAAGAAACATTGGTTCGAGGTTTCAATATCTTCAAAATAAGTAGAGATCTTCTAATTAGTTAACAACTTTTTCTTTGCTTTGTACCAAAGCGAATATTCCTTTATTTTTCCACATTCTTCATTATTTCTTTTTCTTTTTAGACTTTTTATTTTCAACACTTTTGAAGAACCTTTTCTTCATATTCACCTTTTTTTCCTGGTATTGTAACTCAAAATATTTCTTTAATTTTTTATAGCTTATTTTAAAAGAAAGAGGAGTGGATATATTATCTAGGATAATATAGATAAAGTAATTTGGGTTGGAAAAAGAAATGGCTTATATAAGGCTCAAATTGGCTAACTAGTGGTAAAAATATTTTTGGGTGGGATTTTATATATCTAGTTTATAACAAGGATGTACTAGATCATTCCCTAGGTTTTGTACAACCTATTAGATTCAATGAACTTCTAGAATTTTAAAGATAATATTCTAATAATTCACATAATTGACCAAATTTAAGCATTGGTGGGATCAAATTTAAATTAAGCATGCTGAAGAAAATTTAGAAAACATTTACAGCCTCTCAAAAGAAGGAAATGGCTCTAAAGCTCACATATATTATAAGTCTCCAATGAATTTCTTCATGAGACGACCCAGGTTTTCATATGAATTTTTAAATGCAAAACTAATTCCTAATGGGGGATCGAACCCTATTTGAAAATAATTTGTGAAAACAATACTTTGCAGTAGAAGATTCTTTTTTGTTTTAAATTCATTTAAAAAACCCTAAGTGTTAATTACTTCCAAGGAAACAAAATAGCTAGGAATTTTTTTATAAAACTAAAATAAAATACATGTATCTTAGATCTTACTAGTCACAACTCATAGTCCCATTTTAACAACTACATATACATTTCCAAAAAGATAAGTCAAATACTTACATTGATTATAGTACGTTACACTATAGTCTTCGTCCAAATTTGCATCCAACTCAATTTTCTTTGCCGCAAGTCAAATTCTTCGAAGACTTGAGATATTGTAAACAATTTTGAATATCTCAACAAGCTTGCGCTTGTGTAGCTAATTTCACATCTATTAGACAAAATTTGAATTCTAATTCCAAACAATATTTCAAATCATTTTGTATTCAGTTCTAAAGAATATAATGATCAGATCAAAGGCAAGAAACATAATTGAAACCACATGTCAAACTCAGTTTATAGTTTAATGCTAAAATATTTTAGATAATATCAAAATAAAACATGCATGACATTAAATGTATTTTTTTTTTAGATGATTGAATTTGCATGGTAAGCTTACATAAAGTGTAATATATAATGTATTACAAAATCATGTGAATGCATAACTTGTAAATTATGTGAAAGATCCTCCATTTAACTTGATAATTCAAATGCCATAAGTTCTCAAAATATTAAAATAGTAATTGGTTAAACTTCAAACGTCAGCAATCCCAAACCGTCAACATCATCATCATGTGAACATATGCACCTTGGCAAACACATTAGCCAATTGGTCATGAATACTCATCTAAAGACCATCATGCTGCCATCTGTGGGGTCTCAAAATAGAAATCTCATGTACACAAGGTTCATGACCTCCACGGCAACTATAGATATGTCTCCGAAAGGGTGTTGTAAACACCTCCAATGGTTGTTTTCCTACTACAACAATCAAGAAAATAAGATGCCTCTTTGGGCACAAATACCTACCACCTTTGGTGGTTAGAGGCTGGGAGATTAAACCCATACAACCTCTTAGCATAGTGCCCACTAGGCTCACTAGCCCGAACAATGTAGATATATATATATATATATCAAATTCAAATATCATAGTCTCATCGCAATTAACATATATTCAATTCATGCAATTTATGAGACTTATCTCAAAGCATGCAATTAATGCATATACGAAATTGTTCTATCAATATAATTGACTATGACAGATATAAGTGTTAGCATTTTAAAATAAGATCATGGGAATAATTTGCATGTTCATTATAAGAATGCCATATACTTAATTATTTAAAGACTAACCAAACTCAAGTTCCATAAAATCATATACACAAAATATCATACATAACTGCTCTTCATTATTACATAAAAAACATACAAGACACTAAAATGAATTGGTTTAAGTTTTGAAATCCAATTGAAACTTAGTAGCATCAGATTACCTACCTCAAGGATGTTACTTAGGTGCTGTTCGTATTTTTCTTTAGTTCGAATCTTCACTACTACACAAGGGGCTTTTAAAGTTAGTTAAAAGTGATATTAGAAGTTGCCTACAGGGCCGACTGGGAAAGTCATTAACTTTTAAAGTCATTTACATAAATGACTTTAAAGGTTTACAAACCTTTAAAGTCATTTTTTTCAAGCAACTTCAAAAGTTAGACACTTTTGAAATCATTTTTTGTAAGCGACTTAAAAAACAAACAAAATTTTATTGACTTTTGAAGTCTCTTACAAAAAAATGAGTTCTAAAGTTGATGACTTTAGAAGTCATTTTTGTAAAAGTGACTTCAAAAGAACCTCATTTGGATGAACTTTTGAAGTCGCTTATATAAAAATGAATTCAAAAGTTTGTGATTTTAGAAGTTGTTTTCATATAAGCGACTTCAAAAGTTAAAATGTTTAAAGTCATTTTTTATTAAACGACTTCAAATATCTTGACTTTTGAAGTCATTTTTGACTAAACAACTTTAAAAATTCCCATGTTTTAAAGTCAATTTTCACAAAATGACTTTAGAACTTCAAATTTTTAAAGTTGTTTTGTCAAAAACGAATTTAAAAGTATTTTTTTTTTGAAATTTATCTTCATGCTCCACCACCTGTATACAATTGAATAACGAACATCACATGTATAGTTGATATTCAAAGAATGTTTATAAACATTATAAACTTGTTAATATACAACATTCATCCACTTCTTAATACATAATACCACCTATACACATTAAAATACTTCAATCTCCATAAACTTAAAAAATCAACAACCACTACAACGCATCCACATCTTAATTTATTAATACATTACCACTTGTGCATACATTGAATAATAAACATTCTATGCACCTAATACTTTAAACAATCTTCATAAACATGAAAAACCAAACATCATATACACCTAATACTTCAATCTCCATACACAGTCCAAACCACTATCCACTACAATGCATCAACATCTTTCTTGATACACTAACACCTATGTATAAATTGAATAACAAACATTCTATGCACCCAATATGTTAAATAATCTTTATAGACATGAAAAACCAAACATCTAATCCATCATGCATCCACTTATTTCTTGATACCCCAAATCATTCTTAAAATATAACACCTAATACATCCATAATGGCTACAAAACATCCATACTCATCGTTATCCATCCACATCTATCTTGAAAATAATTTATATAAGAAACTACAGCATATGCATTGTTTATAAAATCCACATTCACTTCATTTGTAAATCCATACACATTCACATCTACTTTCACACTCTAAGGAACCCTCTTATTCTTCATCCCATAAAATTTTTATAATTCAACTGCCACATCACTTCATGTTTAAAATCCAAATTTACTTCATCCATACTCATTTATTAGCACACTCCAAATTTCCACTCATTCATTGCTTAAAATACAAATACAAATACATATATATATATTTCAAAGAAAATAATAAAATTTAAAGGAACACACGAGTCATTGAAAAAAATATTTTATTATGTATTTTAGGTTCATGTAGTTGCTCCAAGTAATCTAATTGAAACTCATTACATATGCAGCCCATTCAGTTCTTATTTCATTGAGATTTACTCTAGAGTATCTTTTCTTATTTACCTACTCAGAAAGCACAGTAGCTTGAAATACAACATATTTAATTAAGCTAAAACTTTTTAGTTAGATCCATAAAAACTATAGAAAAATATAATATTATGCAAAATAAAAAGTGTTCTACCTTTTCTAAATGAGAGATAGAAGAATTATTGAATACAAGGGTTCTCATGTACCTTAGGACATAGTACCCACACTCCCAATTAGACTACTATTTAGGGCACTGTACAACAAAGATAACAAAAAAAAGACAAAAACTCATAAATATCATTTGTAATAATGTAGGTTTAATTAGTGATAACTTAGAGCAATTAACTGTTTCATATGCCTTGACATTCTTCCAATTGAGTTTTGGTGGTTGTAAAGTCTCGATCACTATAGCCCATTCAAACCAAGTCCCACAAATTTAAATTTCAAATGCATTATAGATGAATAACAAATTACTTATCTACACATAACACATGAAAAAAATAAATGCTTACTTATTTATAATATTTGTGAGGGCAGGACGAATGTACACTGCTAAAGAGTAAAAAAAGAAAGCATGACCACCGTGCACATTTAAAATGAGCAGCAACTAATGAGACCTACATAGATAGTCATATGGATTGTAATGGAAGTTGACAATCCCTTAGTAAAGAATAATTCGACAAGAAAATAAAAAAAATAAAAACTTACCTACTATTGTAAAGAATCATTAAGCCTTGTCCTTGAGAGTAGCGAGAGAAGCTTGGTAAAATATCTTGAATGCACTTCTTGATCAACCATTGCTCTATGTCTCTAGAAATGATGCCAGGGTCGAGGAATTAGTAAAGTGTACCCTTACCCTCAAAAAGGCTATTAACATCATTTAAGAAGCTGTATAAAAGAAATAATTATTACATATACCACTAAGATATAACATGTAATTAAATACCTAATGATTTTAAGTAAGTATATGCATATACCCCATGTAGGAGACAATGTGAGGGTGCTCGAGCTGATCCCATAGGCAAACTCATAATAGGTCCTCTACCATAAGTGGTACTTCAACAACATCATCGGCAAGTACTCCCAGGTTGATTTGCATAGAATTGATTACCATATTGTCATTGATGAGACCATAAATTAACCTTAGTGTTCGAGGCTTGTTAGTAGGACTTCTACACGCTCCTGGGTCGGCTGCTATAAAAGATGTAAAAAATTTCGACTAAATAATATTAGTTTATGAAGAGGCCTAATTTACAATGAAAGAAAAACCAAAGATATATACAAGTACCTGTTCCATTAGTACAGCAGCAATAGGTGACACTGGAATGGTGGCCGATCTCGGTGCCACATTTTGTTGCTGATTAACCATATATAGTTATTAAGCAATTAAGTGAGGTCTTTAGATAAAAAATATTAATGAGGAAGGTAGTATGATAAGATACATACGATGGACTCTATGGGAATGACTAGTACTACTTGCCCAACTATTATAATATTTTTCATTTCTAATGGGAATGGTATGCAAGAATTAGCATTCAAAGCCATGGTAATGGACACCGGCTTAGTATGTGGTGGCATACTAATTCTGTACAAATCGTATGATTCATGAAATCCAATACCAACAGGCATTGACCCACTTGCAAATCAAATATGCAATAGAGAGGTTGAGATATAGAATTTTTACAAAAGGACAATGAAAATTTGTAAAAATTTATAGTTTTGTCAATGTATATACCTCCCAGGCAGGAATTTCCTTTTCGAGGGGAGGCAGATGTTCTTCATCATCTTCTTTAGCACGGGAATTGCATCTCGCATGTGATGGAGGTATAGTGGGGCTGTGAGTATTATGAGTAGGGGTGGAGTAACAATCATCAAACCTCCCTGACACATCTGACTAAATATATCAGACTTTATTTTCTCAATGAGCTCATTGTAGGCCTCCTCGTCATCTTGAACTTTAGGTATATGTCCTCTACCAAAGAATTAGAAGGAACAATACCCCAACCCATGCCCCTAACTCGACTACAGTGGTTCTTCTTATTGCCCATAGCCTTATACAGGATGTCGTCCTTAGAAGTAGTACAACTTAAAGTTCTATAGTAGCCCTTTCTTGGAAAAGAATGTCCTACAAATTTTAATTAGAAAGACATGATCATTTGATCTAATTAATTGTAAAAAATTTATATATAGGTGGAACCGCTTACTATGCATGAAACAACTTGTGTAGTAGTTTTGTGTGCAAACTTGTTGCAAGTATGGCCCATCGAATGTGCCATCTTCCAGAGGATGGAGCGATCAATGAGTTCCATAGTCCTATCATTTTTTTTTACTATTTAGCAAAGGCACATAGTTAGATAACATGTATATAATTATAGTAGTATTAAATTGAATGGGATGAATTGTCACAGATGCTTACTTTGCACTCTTCTAAACGAGCGTAGCCCATCCTAGATAGGTGGTGTTGCATATTTGTTTCATGCACCTTTCTTCCCCTTGCACTCCTCGCCTATACACTTTTACCTGCCTGATTAAGTGCAATAATTGAACGTCACATGTAATAAAATGAATGAAGCATCGTTTCTAAACATACCTCAAACTCGACAAAGGTGTAGTTCTATACAAATGCATTCCAAGCCTCCTGGTCAATGATGACAGATCATTGACATTTAGAGCTATGTACTTGTGAACAAGGTAGTTCTTTCATTTTCTCCATTGCTCACCAGTCCCTTGCAAAGCACGCATCTTCTTGTCATTCGACATGTCAAAGCAGACTACAAATTGAACACATCAAATTACTATATTTGAAAAATAAGGAAAGTTATAATGTAAATAATACATGTACTTAATGTTTACATATGTTTATCATTTCCCATATTGAATATTTTATCTAGGATGGCAAATGTCTCTAATCCTCAAATGTGATAGGAACTATGCTTCTTACTGTAGAGCAGAGAAAACTACTATAAGCAGGTGCACTCTCACCAATCTCTTACCCTCTACTATTGTATTGGACAATTTCTTTAATTACCTTCGACTTTCTCTTGATAACCTTTTCTATTGTTGTTTGCCCTCTACCCTTTCTTTTTGGAGTAGTACTCATGTTGGCCTCTTGTTCATGCTCTTCAATGTGGCCATAATCTTTAGTTTGATGTTCTTCTTGTTCCATCATTATTACAAAGAAACACTCAATGATATTAGAACAATGACATAAAAAAAGGCTATGTAATTCATTTAAAGAAACCAAATTGATATCCCTGATAAACATAGTTTAAGTAAAAAAATAATTAAAGCAAACTTTGTCTCCATCCATTCACATAAAATACAATATCTAACATATGTGACAAACTAACCTCAAGGAAAACAAATAAAGGATGCATGAAAAGTATTTTCGTGCTTAGTATAGATATTTGTAAAGGGGCTACAAATCCGATAGACCTTTCACTAGTCTTTAACTCTACTAATTTGAGTTCACATCTCTTAGTGGGTGTTGGTATTCACAAGTAGTGATAAGCTTAACTTATGCTAGATGATCATCTATGTACATGTACACAATTCATGTACCAAATTCCATCTAATAAAGCTTATGATTCATGTAAAGTTTCTCTTGGTTATTTGCATGCATAAAATTCATTAAAATTTTGGTTTTATGATCATGTTTCATGTCTTGAATCACATGCACCATGTCATTTCATGCCTTGTTTGACTTAAGTTTCATGATTATCTTACTTTTGGAATTTTACCTTTTATGAGTCATACATAATTTCAAGCAGTCCATACACTATATTTACTTAATTTCTTAAGAACCACTATAGCTTTTTAGATAGTTTAGTTACTATTTTTCTTAGATCCCATGTTAGCAAACTTTTATTCCACACATTTCAGCCATTTTCTTACTCATGAACCATGGGCCACACATGTGGTGATTGGGTGATTTGGCTTTATGTGGTTTATTGTTCCTTTGTTTCATGATAGTTTAGCATTACTTGTTTAGTTACTTGAATCATAGTTTAGCTTTATAACATTTCTTTGTTTAGTTTTAGAATTTTTTTATTTTTAGAAAGTTTTAGGATTAGAAAAGTGTTAGTTTAGAGAAGTTTCATTTTTAGCAAGTTTTCTTAATTAAAGTTTCCTAGAATCATTCATTTTAGTTCTGATGAAGGTGTCTATTGTCTACATGGAAGGATATGCTAGGGGATTTCAAGCATTCAATTCAATGGGATGTTCATGTTCATGCTATGCTTTTGTGGATTCTATCCTTTGGAGAAAAGAGAAACAAGGTTCTAAGGATAAGATTCCTTGTATCCTTTGGAGAAGAAGGTCTCCTAGAATGCCCATGGTGGTTTGATTTATTGGGTTTGTTATCATTGAACGAAGACTATAATTTTTGAATAAGATACCTTTTAGGACAGCCCATAAACATTTTCTTTTACTTGTTTTAAAATTTTCTACGAGTGTGCATCTTTAAAAAACATGAACTTCTTCCCATAAGTTCTCTTAAAGAAAGTATATACTAAAAACAAAATTCTAAGAGGAAGTAATCCTAGCATGATGTATTTAATATATGGCATGAGAATGCTCTCTTGAAAGCCACCCATGAAAGTCTTAGGATTGAAGCCAATTTTCCATGAGGATAATTTTTCTTAATCTCTCTCTCTCTCTCTCTCTCTCTCTCTCTCTCTCTCTCTCTCTCTCTCTCTCTCTCTCTCTCTCTCTCTCTCTCTCTCTCTCTCTCTCTCTCTCTCTCTCTCTCTCTCTCTCTCTCTCTCTTGCTTAAGCATTCTGTCATATTACATATTAGAAATGTATACCTACAAGGCCAATTATTGACTTTATAGTATGATAGTTTGAGTAAATTCAATTTTCGATATGACAATTCAGCAATTAAAGGTAGTCTTACTATAAGATTTTCCATGACATGATAATATGATTAGAGAGTCATGAGATTATCTTGGGAACCTTAGGCAACATAGTAGGAATTCTATTATAAGTTGACTAAGAACCATAATAAAGAAGAAATGGAATTCTGATTCTATGTAAGCCCAAAATAGTCCTTAGTGGAAATAGCAATAAGAAACACAATTCTATAACACTTATCTAACTAGGTGTTTTTATAAGATAGAGATAGTTAATTCTTAGGTCATCTAAGATGGAGACGTTGAACATACATTAGAGTGTGTGAAATTATTTTGCATATAGGACATGACCTTACTTATCCAGAACACTTAAGTTTTACATTTAAAATATTAATGGACATACACAACAACAAATACCCTTGAACTTGAGGAATACATATTTCTAAACAAGATTTAATATTTGTCATTAGTGCATTCCAAAAAAAAAAAAATCTATTCAAGGTTAATTCCTTTTTTAAATGGTGGTATCTATTCCATGCATGAAGAATACAAAAGGCTTTTAATCATTGATCATGGTTATGAAAGATTCAGCAAAACTAATAGTAAAAGCAAAGACCAACCAAGATAATGATACATCAACTAATAGCGATACTTAATACAAAACCCATAGAAGCATTGCGTTAAATAGAAACCAAATCCACAAACAATAAGAATTTAGATATAGAATCAACATAATACATCAGTAGTAAAGAGAAGGAACATCTATACCCACAAAATTGCAAACATATATTACCAAACATGTTAAGAAACAAAAGAAAAGAGGAAGCAATCAAGCACTTGTAAGATCGTACTTATTAGCTTTAATTCCTCTAATGAATACCTCCAATGCTAGGGTTTGCATAGGAATAACTTAATTCTATAGAAAACAATGAAAATTGGTCATGAGAATCAATCAGTAGTAGTAACACCCCCTACAACCCAGTTCCCCACCCCTGCCAACCACCACCCCATAGCCCAGCTCCCCTCCTCCCCCTGCCCCCCAATAGAATCCAGCTCCCCACAGCATCCC
Source organism: Warburgia ugandensis (assembly GCA_035236585.1). Taxonomy (NCBI): domain Eukaryota; kingdom Viridiplantae; phylum Streptophyta; class Magnoliopsida; order Canellales; family Canellaceae; genus Warburgia; species Warburgia ugandensis. The sequence continues at coordinate 43,991,893 of CP141139.1, forward strand.
CGTAGCACCCAAACCCAACTCCCCTCCTCCAATGCTAGGGTTTCTACAATATTTTATGGCACAAGTAAACTTTGGAATTTTAGTGTCAATCAAATACATATATTCATTTAAAATTAATTAAGTATAGATCAACCATGAACCTTAACCCTAACCTTGACCTTGAATCCCTAACCATGAACCTTAACCCTGAGCACTTAACTCTAACCTCGAACCTTGTTCCTTAAACACTTGAACCCTGAATGTTGAACACTTATGTACGTACCTTGAACCCTTACTCTTAACCTTAACCTTGAGACCTTAACCCTAAGCCCTTAACTCTAATCTTGAACCATGTTCCCTAAACACTTGAACCATGAACCCTTGAACACTTGAACCATGAACACTTATTTACATAAATGACTTTAAAAATCAGGAATTTTAAAGTTGTTTACATAAACAACTTTAAACATAGGGACTTTTAAAGTCATTTATGTAAAAAACTTTAAAATTATTGAACTATTGAAGTCATTTAGTCTTAAACGACTTCAAAAGTAATTCAATGTGTGCCACTTTTGAAGTCATTTAGCCATAAAAGACTTCCAAAGTACTTCAATGGTGCCCCACTTTTGAAGTTGTTTAGTTCTAAACTACAAAAATATCCAACTTTTTAAGTTGTTTATCTCTAAATGACTTTAAACATGGTATATTTTGAAAGTCATTTAGCCTCGGACGACTTTAAAAGTAGGCCATTTTGAAGTCATTTATTCCTAAATGACTTCAAAAGTGGGCTACTTTTAAAGTCGTTTAGAACTACATGACTTCAAAAGTGGTCTAATTTTGAAGTTGTTTAGGGCTAAACGACTTGAAATGTCTTTCTTCTTTTTTTCATTTTTGACTATCACCTGTATACAATTCAATATTGTTCCAGATCTTACAATCTTTATACAGATGAAAAAAAAAAAAAAAAACATACATTTACTTCCACATTGTGTATAAAACATACAAATTCATCATTAATTATCCATCCACATCTATCATGAAAAACTACAAAATGAGACACAATCACATTTACTTTCACACTCACACTAAGTTACCCTCATTCATCATCCCATAAAAGTTATATAATTCAATGAATATATTGAAAACCAACTCTCATATTCACTTCACTTACAACTCCCATACTCCACACTAAGTTACCCTCGTTCATCATCCCATAAAAGTTATATAATTCAATGAATATATTGAAAACCAACTCCCATATTCACTTAAATTACAACTCCATACTCCACACTAAGCTGCCCTCATTCATCATTCCATAAAATTTATATAATTCAATGAGTATATTGAAAACCAACTCTCATATTCATTTCACTTTCAACTCTCATACTCCACACTAAGTTATCCTCATTCATCATCAAATAAAAGTTATATAATTCAATGAGTATATTGAAAACCAAATTTCATATTCACTTCACCTACAGTTTGATTCCATACTCATTTATTCCCATACTCCAAGTTTTCACTCATTCATCGCTTAATATATATATGTATATTTCTAAGAAAATAATAAAAACTAAAAGAACAAATACAAGTGAATGAAAAAAATACTTTATTATATATTTTACAATCATGTAGCTACTCCAAGTATTCTAATTGAATCCCAGTGCATACTCAACCCATTCACTTAGTATTTCATTGATGTTTACTTTAGAGTAACTCTTCTTGTTTGTGCACTTCAGCTTATAATACAATATATTTAATTTAGGTCACCTTCTTTAAAATGGATGCATGCAAATCTATGAAAAATATAAGATTAATAAAAGTAAAAGTGTCTTATCTTTCTTAATTGGGAGACGCTAATACCATCAAATATTGGGGTCCTCATGTATCCCAGCATATAGTACTCGCACTCCTAATCAGATTGTTATCTGAGGCACTGTGTAATAAGGACAACAAAAGAATCCATAAATGTCATTTGTAATATTGGAGTGATTAATTCTTTTCTGTACCTTGACATTCTTCTAAGTGAGTTTTAGTGGTTGCACGGCTTTGGTCAGATTAGACCATGTTAATATTGCTCTGCAAATTTAAATTTCAAATACATTATAGATGAATAACAAATTATTTATCTACACATAATTTATGAAAAGAATAAAAACTCACTTATTTATAAGAAAAATGAGACGAATGTGTGATCCATAAGAATAATAAAAGAAAGCATGCCCACCATGCACATCCAAAACAAGCAGCATCCAATTAGCCTTATATAGATAGTCATATGAATTGTAATTAAAGTTGACAAACCCTAAGAATAGAATAAGTTGGCAAGAAAACAAGAAAATCAAAACTTGCCCACTATTGTAGGGAATCATTAAGCCCTATCCCTTACAACACTAAAAGAAGCTTGGTAAAATATCAGTAACATGGCTCTCTATCAACTATTACTCTGCCGCTCCACAAATGATGCTGTGGTTAAGGAATTGGTAAAGTATACCCTGAACCTCAAAAAGGCTAGTTGCATTATTCAAGAAGCTACATAAAAGAAATAATTATTACATATACCATGAAAATATAACATGTAATGTCAAATATTTTATAAGTAAATATGCACATATACCTCATATAGGAGACAATGTGAGGGTGCCCAAGTTTGTCCCATAGGCAAACTTGGTGGCACTTCAACAACGTCATTGTTAAGCACTCCCTCCTTGATTTTTATGTGTTTGATTGACGGATATTTATTATGAGACTATAGATTAACCTTAGGGGTCAAGATGTGTTAGGTGGGACTTCCACATGATCCTCAAACAGATGTTGTAAAAGATGTACAAAATTTTAATTAAATGATATCAATCAATGAAGAGGACTTAATTTATGATGAAAAAAATAAATATATATAAGTACATATTCCATTAGTGCAACAATAGGTGATTGTGCAACGCCAAATGACCTTGATGGGGCATGTTGTTGTTGATTAATGGTATAAAGTTAATAAACAATTAAATTGAGGTTCCTAAGTAAAAATTATTGATAAGGAAGGTATTATGATAAGATACATATCATGTACTCTATGAGAATGACTAGTGCCTCCAGCCAAGTAAAGTGATATGCAATTGTCTGCCCAATGGTTATAATAATTTTCATTTCTAAAGGGATGGTAGGCTAGCATTTGCATCAAAGTCATGGTAATGGACACTCGCTTTGTACATGGCGGCATACTAATTCCTTGCAAAATCGTGATTCATGCTCATAGCATGATCCAACTGCCACGATGTTTTGACAAGAATCGAGAGCCAATAGGCATTGACCCACCCATAAATCAGATATACAATAGAGAGGTTGAGATAGAGAATTATTACATAAGGAAAATGAAATTTTTTAGTTTTGTCTATATCTATATACCTCCTTAGCTGGAATTTCTTTTTCGAGGGGCATTAGTTGTCCTTCATGAAGTTCTTCAATTGGAGAATTGCAGCTAACATTTGATGGAGGCATAAAGGCATTGCGAGAATTATGTGCAGGGGATTGAGGAACTATCCTCAAACCTTCTTCACCCAATTATTTAAATATATCCATTTTTATTTTCTTAACCAATTTATTATAGGCCTCCATCAACAACACCAAATACCCTCCTTACCCCCACCAACTTGAAGCTTATATAGATTGGAAGAAGCTAAAGATGAGTGCTCTTGTTTCTCATATAATTTTATTGAGTTCTTGTTTAGAAATTGATGTATGAACAATTTCATAATTAGATTTCCTTTAGAGAGCAATTTTGATATTTTTATCTGGTATCATTATAACACTTGTACTTTAAATGAGATGTTTATAAAATGGTCTTTAGTATCTAAGTGAATTCTTTCATGGATGGGTTATACTAAGATTAGATGAGTCATGCCTATAGTTTGTAGATAATTCATGCCAATTTAGATAGATCATGCCATTAGAATATTTGTTCCTTCTTTAGAAGAAGTTTTAACTTGTAGCCAAGGTTTTTAATTCATACATGTTTTCAAGTAATGAGAAACATTATCATGATTCTTTTGGTGGATTCACAATTCCTAAGTTAGTCTCTATCATCGTAGTTTTAGTTTAATTTACTATACTTTAGTTCTAGTTTTTGTTTTAAAAAAAAACCCTTAAATTCTGTAGAAATTTATTCCATCCATGTAGTTTGACAACTCTTTATACTTTGCCTACAATAGATCTTGTATACTTCCTTGGGTTTTGGTTTAAAATAATAAACATTGGGACATAGTTTGAAACAGAGAGAGAGAGAGAGAGAGAGAGAGAGAGAGAGAGAGAGAGAGAGAGAGAGAGAGAGAGAGAGAGAGAGAGAGAGAGAGAGAGAGAGAGAGAGAGAGAGAGAGAGAGAGAGAGAGAGAGAAGAACCTCTTATATGGGTGACTAAGGTTGGGGGTTGCTCATAGGTTGTGTTTCCAACATTAGAAAAAGGAGACTCCGCCACATGGCTTGAGAATTAAATATATTCTTAGATGTTTTTGAATTGGTGACTAGTCAAAAAATGAATTTAGCTAGTTACAAATCTTGGGTGTAAATACTTTTTCATGTATTTTTAACACCGTTGCAACCTATCTTAATTACAAGGTGATACAACTCCTATTCACCAAATTAGGTCTCCCTATCTCCTTTAACAAATCTAGAATATCATTCTAAGACCCTTTTCCAAAAGAATACTAAAAAATCTCTCATCTGAGAAGAGAGCATATCTCTCTAAAAGTGGTTGACTCACATGTTAAATCATCTCCATCGAACATGCAACTTTACTAAATGTCTATATTGAAGTGTCCAACTACTATCATCTTAAAAATCAATCAAATTCAAAGAAGATTCTTATGAAAGGTGTAGGTGACTTCAACAAATTACATCTAGTTGCATAGAAAAAGTATGCATACCAAAGAAGAATGTGAGTTGGGCATCAGAAGGTTAGAGGAAATGAATAGAGCTCTTTTATACAAGTGATTATGGAATTTTTTTTAGAATAAATAAGGTCTTTAGCAAACTCTTATCATAAAGACATATAATCACCATAAAGTTTGGTAGGCGAAAGTAGGTAAGTGTTCTATAGGATCAAGCATATGGAAGAAGATCACTAAAAACATTGATTTTTTGAAGGCTCATATCACGTTTAAATTATATAGTGGAGACAAAATCATCTTCTTGTTGGATCCCTAGCTACTTAGGCTTGAGATTCCTTAGACTATACAGAGCCTTTAGTTTTCCTAATTCTTTTATTATGAACAGTTTCTTACACTCCTTTGTTCAAATAGTTTGGGATATCTAACTCAAAAGACCCTTAAGAGGTGCAGAAGATTTACATTACCACTACATGCTATAACTACTTAATGATACCCTAATAATCAACTTGAAGAAGGATAAAATCATATGACCCCTTCAAACCCTTGCATAATACACTGTTATCTTTTCCTACAACTCCTTTGACAACGTGATGATCCATGGCCATAAGCCACACTTATAAGAAGTTGTTCCCAGTGCTCCTTGAACACTCATCTTGTGGAAGATCTAGATGTACGCTTGAACCACAAGTAGGCTTGAAAGGAATATCTAGATGTATGCTTGAACCACATGTACACTTGAACCACTCAAATTAAGATCTAGGTTTTCTTGGATCTTACCTGTAAGTTAGGCTCTTCTTACAGAGTGAGATGATTTGCTTAGATCAAAGATCTGAGCAGGAGTTTCCTCCATTGATGGCCTATAAACTCCAGACCAAAACCCTTCTTATTTTGCTTGCTGGCATGACATGTCTTCCTTAATGAGCAAGCCTACTCTCCGATAAGAATAGCTGCTCCCCACTTCTCTCTTTCCCTTATATTCTCCTTCCCCTTCTGCTTTGTTTTATCCCATCGGGTTTCCTCTCAGTGTGTGTCAAGTTAGGGAAAACGATCACTTAAGTGGGGTACTTTTAAAGTTGTTTGTTATGGTAATTTTAAAGTCATTTTCTGTAAACGACTTTAAAAGTGGGGACTTTTAAAGTCATTTTCTATAAGTGACTTTAAAAGTAAAATGACTTTAAAAGTACCCCACTTTTGAAGTTGTTTGCATCAATCAGCTTTAAAAGACTTTAAGTATCCCACTTAAACAAGATATTCACTTCAAGTACAACAAAAAAGAAAAGTGTCTAAATATACATTGAAGACCTCTACTTAGATTTGAATTTTTAAATCCATATACACTTTTTTAGAACCCTACCAAAGATTAAGTTTTTTCCTATCTGAAGACCTATTAATTTAAGGTAGAAGATAGCCTTAATGAGGATATAAAGAATACAATGAAATACCTTTACTAGTCTTGGTAATAACATTTATTCTTAGAGATCACATTTCTTTGTCTCAATTGTGGTTATAAGATTATGTGAACCATTAGTATCTTTGGATTAGGTCACATAGTGAGAGGAATTTTTTTGAACCTATTTCTCTAAGAGCATTATTTTTTAGTGTATACCAATGAGAATTTTTGGTTAAGACATCTTTGCAAGCAATAGAGCAATAAGAATTACTATTTAGAAGTCCTTATTAGCATTATTGTTTAGAAGTTTTATTTTCTGTAGTCTGTATACATACACATGCACTCCAAGATATAAACTGTAATAAATGGCTTTGGTGTGTGGATAACTTGTAGAATTTTACATTCATCTTTCTTAAGTTATTAAAGTCAGTAGAGTGCTAATGGATGATAATTATCTAAGATAAATAAAACACTTCACCTTATGACATTTTGTAGGTATATTCACTGTAATCCCTCATGAGGCTTAACTATCCATTAGGGGGTAACCTATGGGTTTAAGGGCTTATTACATATGCTAAATGCAATCATGAGTGCCTACGAAAATGACATTTATTTTTACTTTCATGATTTTTTGCATGTTTGCTTGAGACTAGCAAAATGCTATTTAGGGGCTATGATAAGCATATAATTTTTTTATATAAAAAGTACCTAATTAGTAGACAATGTGTTACCAAATATAGTGTTATTTCTAAGATTTTTTCACAAATTGGTAACACATGCATCTTTGACCTAATAATTCAAAATATTTATATTTTGTAGGCTCAGGAGTTAATCCAGGGCAAGCATGTAAATCATCACAAAATTTTAGGACTTAATTAGTTTTTTTTTTGTAGGTGTTGAGAAGATTATTTGAAGAGGAACCTTAGTGCAACAGTAAAAGTTATCGTCATGTGACCTTGAGGTCACGGGTTCAAGGCGTGGAATCAGCCTCTTGCAAAATGCAAGGTAAGGCTTCCTACTATAGGTCCTTGTGGTCCGCCCCTTCCCCAGACCCACCATAGGCAAATGCTTCATGCACCGGGGCTGCCCTTTGTTGAGAAGATTATCCAAAGGCTGAGATTGATTGAGATGAGAATTGAAGATCAAGATCAAAATATCAAACCAAAGCCTAAATGACTTCAAAAGTCCTTTGGTGCATAAAATCCTTGTTCGCACCAAAATAAAGTGTATGCTTTTAAAGTTTTTTTGTTGTGAACAACTTTAAAAGTCCAATTTTAAAGTCATTTATAGTAAATGACTTTAAAAGTCGTAAACAACTTTAAAAGTTATTGACTTTTGAAGTCATTTAGCCCTAAACTACTTCAAAAGTCCTTTCCCACCTAAAATCCCTATTTGTGCCAAAATAAAGTGTATGCTTTTAAAGTTGTTTGACTCAATTGACTTTAAAAGTGTATACTTTTGAAGTTGTTTAGGTCTAAATGACATCAAAAGTCAATCACTTTTAAAGTCATTTAGAAAAAATGACTTTAAAAGTATAGGTTTTTGAAGTTGTTTGAGTTAAATGACTTTAAAAGTCATTTCCTACAAAAATATTCTTGTTCCCGCCAAACTAAAAAAGTAGGTTTTGATTAAATGACTTCTTAAGACTTTATTTTTTAAGTCATTTTTTAGTAAGCAAATTGTAAAATATTTACAAAGTCGGTAGTCAAAATAAAAACTTCTTTATTTTGACATTAAAAGCCTCATTTGTAGTAGTGAAGTGATAGCCTCAATATATTTGGACACATAGTCGATGGTGAATATGATATATATGTAGTCAAAGAAGTGTGAATGGTCCCATGAAATCAATGCCTCAATAGTTAAAAACTTTGATAATAGTGATAGGGTTTAGAGGCATTATATTCTTTCATGTTATTCCTCCCAACGTTTGATGGCACTCACATGATTTACAAAATACATGTGTGTCTATAAACAATGAGGGCTAGTAAAAACCACCCTACAAAATCTTTTCACTACTTTTTTGTATCTAAAAATGTCCACCACATGCTTCTGAATGATGGGAGATAATAATATTTTGCACTAGGTCTAACAAACATCTCCTAATTATCTGATCTAGTACTTAAACAAGTATGGATTATCTAGAAGTAATACTTAACTTTAGAAAATAATTTTTCTTTTTCTAATTTGTTCTAATGTTCAAGAATCTTCCCTATGACTAAATAATTTGTAATATCAACAAATGAAGGAGGATAGGATACATGAAAAAGTTATCTGCAATTAAAAACTCCTCTATTGGTTCTATTAGGACTAGGCTAGACAAATGGTCAGCTATAACATTCTCTACTCCTTTATTGTGTTTTATCTCAATATCAAACTCTTGGAGTAAGAGAATCCATCTAAGTAGTCTGGGCATAGCATCTTTCTTGGATAGAAGGTTCTTAAGGGCCAAGTGATTTGTAAATGTGACTATTTTAGAACCAACCAAGTAAGACATGAACTTATCCAATGCGAAGTCAATTGCTAATAGTTCTTTTTCCACAATGGAATAACTCCTTAGAGTGTTGTTTACAGCCCTACTTGCATGGTAGTTGACATATGATTTTTTGTCTTTTCTCTATCGTACTACTACTCCAATAGTATAATCACTAGTATCACGCATGATTTCAAAGGATGAAGTCCAATCAAGTAGTTACATGATAGGTGTAGTGGTTAACTTGTCTTTCAGTTTTGTAAAAGCTCTTGACAATCATTAGTCCACTCAAAAGGAATATCCTTTGTGAGGAGGTGGCACAACAGTTCGAATATTGCACTAAAATCTTTAATGAACCTCCTACAGAATCATGCATGAACAAGGAATGAGTGAATGTCCTTAACAGATTTGTGCATAGGTAAATTGACAATTAGGTTAATTTTGGCTCAATCTACTTCTATTTCTTTGGAGGACACTACTTGGCAAAGGCCAACTCTCTTAGAAACCATGAAATGACACCTCTCCCAATTTAAGCACTAGGTTTTTTTCTTCACATCGACTCAAGACTTCTCTTAGGTTATCAAGACATGTTTCAAATGAATCTCCAAACACATAAAACTCATCTATAAAAACCTCTAATATTCTCTCTACCATATCACTGAAGATGCTCAATATGCAGCATTGGAATGTGGCAGGAGCATTACATAATCCAAATGTCATTCTTTTATAAACAAAGGTGCCAAAAGGACACGTAAAGGTGGTCTTTACTTGGTCTTCTGGTGCTATCTCTATCTGGCTATATCCTGAGTAGCCATCTAGAAAACAATAGAACTGATGACCAGCTACCGTTCTAACATTTGCTCCACAAATGGCAATGGGAAATGATCCTTCCTAATGACAGCATTTAATTTCATGTAATCTATGCACATATGCCAACCAATGTTAACCCTTGTAGGCATGAGTTCATTTTGAGCAGTGGTTACCACATCACTCCAAATTTCTTAGGTACTACTTGTGTATGGCTTAACCATTTGCTATCACCTATGGGGTAAATGATACCCGCATCAAGTAACTTTAAGGACTTCTACTTGAACCACATCTTTTATATTAGGATTTAACCTTCTATGCAACTGGTAACATAGTTTAGCATCATCCTCTAAGTAAATTCAATGGATATAGATAAATGTGCTAATACCTCTAATGTCTGCTAGGGTCCATCCTATAACACGTTTATGTTCGTTGAGGGTTTTTATCAATTGTTCCTCATAAGATGGTTCAATTGAGAGACAATTATGATAGGAAAAGTTTCTTCCTCTCCTAAGCAGGTACATTTTAGTTTAGAAGGTAGAGGTTTCAAATCAAATTTAGGAGATTTTACAAAGGATGAAATAGGAGTGGACTCCCTCTGTGGAAGTTCCTCATAATGAGGTTTCCATCTTTCTGTGCTCATAAGGGGTACATACTCAAGAAAGGCATTAACTTCCTCTATTAATGCATCCTTATTGAACTCATTGAAGTGGGTTAAATAGGCCTCAAGTAGGTCTGACAAGTAAGAGGTTATGAAATGAGCTTGCACAACTGAGTTTGTAATGTTGACATTATGCAAGTCATTAGATATTTCTCCTAATTACTTACAGATATCAAATATGTTCAATTCTAGTGTCATGTTGCCAAATGAGAGCGTCATGGCATCATTTTTATAGTTTATTAAGGCATTGGACAGTAAAAAATGGATGTCTAAGGATTACAGGGATTTCCTTTTGCTCATTTGGCATTGGATATGTGTCTAAAACTAGAAAATTGACTGGGAAAAAGAACTATTCTATTTGGACTAACACATCTTCTATTACACCTCTCAGCATTACCACTTATCTATGAACTAATTGGAGTGTAGTTGATGTTGGCATGAGTTCTCCTACTCCTAATTGAACATAGATTATGTATGGTAATAGATTGACACTGCATCCTAAGTCTATGAGGGCTTGGTTAATCTTGTGCCTGCTGATGATATAGTGAGAGTGAGTCAACTTGAATCCTTATCTTTTGGGATGTATGGTGCTAAAGAATTGAACTTACTTATTAGTCACAAATGCCTTCTTTTGCACATTCAATTTGTTCTTGATTGTACATAGATCCTTTAAAATTTTAGCATATGATAGGATTTGGTTTAGTACATCAAAGATTGGTATGTTGATCTTGACTTGCTTGAGTATCTTCATAATCTCATCATTAGTAGTTCTCATTGTGACTTGATGTAACCTTTGAAGAAATGGAGCAGGGATGAGACATGGTTCAACAGGTGGAGTGAGGTCCCTCTCTTTATAATTTTATTTATCCTTAGTGGGACTTTCTACCTTATTCATCTTTGTTGTCTATTACCACTCTTAAGAATGGTAATAGCCTTAGTGTCTTCCATGGTAAAGTTTGATGACGCATTAGGTGCATTATTGTGAACCACATGCATACCCTTAGGGTTTTTGCTTGTAGTTGATTGGAAACTTTCTTTTTTCCATTGTTTGCACCATTTGACTAATCATATTTTTTATTTCATTCATAGATTGTGTGGTTTGTTTTAATTGAGTTTCCAATTGAGAAATTTTCCTCTCCTGGTTTTGGATAAGTTGATGTAGATTATCCTTTACAAGCCTTTTAGGTGGGGGCAAGTAAGGTCTAGAAGCAAGATGTTGGTTTTGAGTAAATTAGGTGTCCTTGACTATTTTGATGAAGCTAGTATGGGCCAAGTTGTGAGACATTGGCAATGGGTTCATTTTTCCAAATGAAATTTGGATGGTTTCTCTAATTAGGATTATATGTCTCAAAATATGGAGAGAAAGGTCTTTTATATACATTCAGGACATTAGCCTAATCATGAAGCACATCTATGAATGTTGGTGTGGTGAGGCATTCTACAATCGGATATGCAATACTTTCATAAATGTTATACACTTGCTTTACCTTTTTGAATGTGATGGTCCCCATTTCCATGGCACCTACTTTTCAAACTAAGGATGCAACTTTGGCATTAAGTTCATCTTTCTTAGTCGTGACATATAAGGCTTCCCTAGCATGTGATGAGTGTCCAAATTTATATAAAAAGTACCCAATTAGTTGCCCATGTATTATAACTTATAGTGTTAAATTAGGATTTTTAGTCAAAATTTGTAACACGTGCATTTCTGACCTAGTGACTTTAAAGTTTGATATTTTGTAGCTTCAAAAGCTAATCCAAAGTATGTGAATAATCATATTTTTTTAGGATTTAAATAGGATTTCTTATCTTTTGTAGGTAATGAGAAGGTAATTCAATGGTTGAGATCTACTAAGATGGAAATTGAATCCATTTACGAGGTTTCCTAATCTAACTAGGAAACCTAAGGAAGCCAAGGTCTAAATCTCAACAATCCAAAGGTGTGATCAAGGTCTAAGATTACTTTAGGGCAAGCAAAGGAAGCAATTCAAGAAGCGAAAGGTTCTTAACATGGGCACATGCAAAGTCTACCACCTTTGCATGGGATCCACTCAAGCCACCTTAGCCATGCAAACCACAAAGGTGACAAGCTAAGGAGCCAAGCCAAGCCATCAATGTGATGACCCAGGTTTTTACAACACATTTTCATAAAAATAAGCAAAGGTAGGGCCCTTATTTTGAAACTCTTTTAAAATACAAATAGCAGAAACATATTTTGTTTGAAATTGATTTGTCAAAAACCTGAGTGCCACATCAAATTACTTATCATACATAGATTTTTGCATAAAATAAAATTTCTGTTGAATATCAATAGAAATACTTTTATTAAAATCAGGATCAATCAAGTGGTTCACATACATAGCCCTAGCAGTCATTACATACCTTGTCCAAATATTACAATCCAAAATAAAAAACAATCAATATAGTCTTCCTCAAAGTAAATACCCTGAGTTGTAGTTCAGTGATGATTATCCACAAGTCTTGAGTTTTCAATCTTCCTTAACTGTATTTGAGATATTACAAACATTCAAACATTTTCAATATCTCAGCAAGCTATGCTTGGTAGGGGATTTGAGAAATATATTTAATATATCTTAAAATTAATAGTTCATTATATCCATAATACAAATAAATTTATACAATTGGATAACCACTTTATCCTTCACTCATCATATGAATTATATGTATATATTACATATAAATGAAACCATTGAAAATCATAAATATAATCAATATCATCAATAATATCTCATTTCCAAAATGATTTCAATATTAATACTAGGTGTTAATATATAATCATATTGTATTGGGAATCATCCTCCAATACAACATCAGTAATAACTTTTACTCGGCCTCTCATCATGCCATAATCAATTGCATCATAATGCAAAATAATCTCAAGGACTACCATGCTTGCAATCTCAATCCATATAACATGCCTGGATAACTACATAAATACTCCACTGATACGATGGTGGAAAATACATATCCATGTTTGTATGGGGGGAACCATGGCTGTCACAGTGGCAGCCTTCCCATAATTGCCCCACTTGACATTTTGCCTCTCTTTGGGCATGGTATCATCCTCATAATCAGTTTTCGTGAGTAGGTGGCCAAACCCTCACAACTCTCCTAGCATTGGCATCTCCAGGCATAAGCCTGTCTTAAAACAAAATCAGAAGCCTCCATGCTTGTATGAAAAATAATATTTCAATACTTACAAACTATGTGCCTGGTTATAATAGGACGCCTATAACTTATTTCCTTAAGATTTAGGGGTCCAACTTATATAGTTCAAATCTTCCCATTCTACCCATTAAGTAATTTCATAATTACTTAATCAATCCCTTTGTATTCATTTCAACATCATTTATTGATTCATAATAATTCCAAGGCAATTATAATCAAAACTGATTTATCAGGACAAGATCATGTGTAAAATACATGTATCTTATATATTGAATATATTCTTAAAGTCCACCCACCTTTACTTTCAACCATCCATCTTTTCATTGATCTTAATCATCATATCCTTCATGTATTCGTCAAATCATATGTATAAAGTCATTCCTCAACTCATTCATACTTCTTAATTGTTCTTTTGATCATCCTTACATAGGATGATTTGCTTCTTGTTCCTTAAATCATATTGATCAAGGGTCTAATCTATTGATCTACATTTGAATCTAATATTTATACTACTTTAGAGTATACATACAATATTATGATTCTTATTATTATTCAACCAGTTAATGTTATACTGATTAAAGATAATTTATGCACTCCTAATTCTAGACAGCTCCTCCTTATTTCAAAATTGACTAAGGCTTACCAGTTAAAATTGCTCATAGAATAGTTAATTTAATCCTAATGTAAGGAGGCGTTTAGACCTCACAAACGTCGTTGAAAGTGGGGGAAGAGCAAGGCTCTATTATAGAACCCCCTTCACCACCATGTTTAGCATTTATTAGGGTAACCTTAACTCAACCTTCATAAGGTTCTCATGAGCATTAAACCCTAAGTACTCTTGCTATTTGATTTTAATTAAATCCATGAACATTTAAAATGTCATTCATGGGATTTATTATTTTTCTAATTTGGGCCAAGGAAATGATATTTCTTATATTGTCCTACTAACTATAGCCATTATTAAGTTCATGTCCATATTTATTGTAAATGTTCATCAATATCTATTTTCATCCAATTACATTTTCCATGTAATTTACATAACATGAACAATTAAAGCATAAATAAATAAATCTAAGAACTAAATATACTAAGCAAATAAAAGAACATTTATAATAGAATTTAATAATTCACATGCTCATTTGAATACATCATATTTATTCATTTTGATCAAATGATCATATTTTGATTTCTATTCATTTTTCATCCCATTAAGGGTTTAGATCTTGATCTTTCATTTTTATTCAGATCTATCACATTCTCTTAATGTGATATCATCACTAGATCATTGATGCATCTCATCATATGATTCAATCTTTGTTGATCCAACAGATCAAGAAGATCTTATGTCAATTTATCCAAATCAAGGGCATAGATTTCAATCTATCCAAAATTAGCCACATCAGGCCATTCATTTCTCATGATCTTATCATTAGATCATCATCTATATTGTTTTATAGTTTTTTATCATGCTTGATTAGTCAGATCAAGCAAATCCATGATTATTTTTAAGATTTCTCGTCCATTAAGGTTAAATTTATTAATTCATCCCCAATCAATCACATCTAACTCTTGATTCCATATTCCCTCATCATTAGATCACTAATGGATTAGAAATCTAAGGTTTGATCATATTAGATTTGATTGATCTTGGGAATTAGTACCTCCTTTTGTAATTTACAAATTTTTACAACGAATAAAACATAAATTTTATATTTCCATTAGATTCTACTCTTCACCAAGAATTTAGAGCTTCTTTCCGATCTTGATTTGGAGTTAAAATGAGCTCTGAATTGAAGTTTAAAGGTTTCAGATCAAAATAAGGGGCCCAGATTCAATCTGGGTTTCCCAGATTGTTGGGTCAATCAGCAGCCTGTCTTTGCCTCATTCCATGGGTGATAGGTGGTGTATGAGGTGGGTGACCTGGGATAGCCGAGACGGTTTGATCTAGACCGTCAGATCAACTCCTTCCTCGATCTCCCAGATTTGAATGATCCATTGTCTGAGATTTCATCCCTTGGGGTTTTTAGACCCCATGAATCCTTCTAATGGCTAAAAAACTCCAAAAAATTATGTTTTACTGGAGTTTTTAGGCTTGATCACTGGCACTAGATTCACCGAAGAAATCTTGTTGAAAAATTCAGTCAGGTGATCTTATTGCCTTAAAAACTACCAGAATAGTTAGAGGGGCGGATGAGGAACCTACCTAAAGTGTCCAGAATTGAAGAATCAAGTTGAAAAAGGAGATCCATGCCAGAAAATATAAAGTCATCATACTTACTATTTTTCAGTGATTTCACTAGTTAATACACCTCTAATTGTTGTGAAATCTTAGGGCTTTGATAGATCAAGTCAACCCGAACCCATCCAATGGTAAAGATTGAATTCTAACAGTTCAATGTGGATGATTAATTGAATTAGGGTTTTCAAGAAAAAAACCCTATTCTGTCAAGGATGACGAGTCTCCAGACGTGCCCGATGGCCCATGAGGGAATATTTGCATATGCTCTTTGCGACTGTAAAGGGAAGAGAGAGAAAAAGAAAAGTGAAAAGAAAGAAAAAGGAAAAAAGAGAGAGAAAAAGAAGGAAGGAGAGAGGAAGAGTGGGAGAGTCATGGGAATGTTTTTCAATTCCATGTAGTTTGTAGGAGGGGTATTTATAGGGTTATTTTTTAATTATTTTAATTAAAATTTTAATTATTTTTATTTTAAGTGATTTTTCCACTTTTCTTATTAAAATCAAAAGAGATTCCTCATCATGTTTATTTTTCATCATTGATATTCCCTAACTAGCTATCCACTAGCTCACCCAACTGTTGCGGACCCCACACAAAAGTGAATTCACCATTTTACCCCTATGGTAAATATAAATTCACAAAAATTATGAAAAATAGGAATTTTTCACCCGAGCTTAGATTTCAGCATGCTTACAGTCATTCTGACAAATTTCCTGTGAATGATTCCAAATATCTATGTTTCAATCTTGATTCTTTTTCTAAAAAATAATATTATATTAAATATAATAATCCACCAATTTTCATAAAAATTCCAAAAATTTTGGGAATTTCACATTATTCACCCCTTAAAAAATTTTGTCCCCAAAATTTGCTTACCCTATAATTACTCAAACAATTCAGGATGAGATTTTCTCATTTCATGTTCAGTCTCCCATGTGGCTTCTTCAATTGCGTGATGTTGCCACAATACTTTGACTAAAGAAATCACTTTGGTTAATAACCTCTGTTCTTTTCTATTAAGAATTCGAATTGCCTTCTCCTTAAAGGTTAAATTTGGTCTTAGTTCTTCCGACATTTTTTGAAGTACGTGTGTAATGTCAGGTATATATTTGAGCAACATGGACACATGAAACACATTATGTACTTTAGCTAATTGTGGAGGTAAGGCTAACCCGTAAGCTACTATACCAATTCTTTCTAATATTTCAAAAGGACCGATATATCTAGGACTAAGTTTTCCCTTGGTTCCAAACCTCATAATCCCTTTTACTAAAGAAACCTTCAAGAATACATGATCCCCAATTTCAAATTCCAAGTCTCTACGTCTACTATCAGAGTAACTCTTTTGACGATTATGAGCTATTAACAATGTTTTTTTTTATTATCCTGACTTTCTCTGCACACTGTTCTACCAATTCTGACTTCATCAATCTTCTTTCTCCAACATCACTCCAACATGTCGATGATTGGCGAGGTCATCCACAATGCCTCATATGGCACCATACCGATACTTGCATAAAAACTGTTATTACACGAAAATTCTATTAAAGGAAGATGCTCATCCCAATTTCCCTTCCAATCCAAAGCACATGCTCTCAACATATCTTCTAAGGTTTGAATGGTTCTTTCTAACTGACCATCAATCTAAGGATGAAATGTTGCACACTCTTCCAACATCTAGAAGTAAATCACTCATCTCTATCTGAGATGATTGACAAAGGGATTCCATGAAGACTCACTATTTCTCTTACATACAGTTTAGTTAAACTGTCAACTGATTGAGTTTGTTTAATCTTCACTTGTTGACATGTTAAACATTTTGCTACAAATTCTCCTATATCTCTTTTCATACCCTGGGTGAATAGAAAATATTAACTGATGAGCTTCCTGTAATAATTCTTTCCTCAAATCTGAATCTGATGGAACAACCAACCTTTCCTAAAATCAAATGCCCCCATCTAAATCCTTATGAAAACCACTCTTTGAACATAATTCTTGGGTTGTTGTATCACTTTCTTGTTCTTGCTTTACACAATCTACAAAAGCTGATTTCATGGTGATGTTGGTAAGTATGGATTTAGTCTTTCTACTTAGTACATTGTCTCATGTTCAAGTCAGCTTGGGTAAAAATGTACTTGAGGCTTTTAAAAGTAGGAGACCCCCCTTTGTATAAAGGTGGCGCCTCCCACGTTGCCCCCTCCACCTAGGTGTACCAGTTGCTAACTTAAGTGCCCTATCTCTCCATGCCACCTAATCACTTTCTAACTTCATTTCCTACCATCCATATCTATCCTTTCTAAATCCCTTTTCATCTCAACAATATCGATTCATCTCCACCATTCAATCAACACTCCATTCCATGTTGAAAAGCACAAAGGCATTACACTATTTTTACTTCTTTTAAAGTTCTCCTTTTGTTCCCAAATCTTATTACTTCCTAACCTTCTAATCTTATATTCCTTAGGGCTATTTTAGATAACAACTGGCCATATAAGGACGAGGGGAGTTTTTTCCCACAAAAGTGGACTTTGGGGAAAAGGGGAGGCTACACCCTCCTTTGAAGGGAGTGACTCCCCCCTTCTTCCCTCCTTTGTTCCTCAATGACTTTCCCTTATTGGCAGCCATCTTCCTCAAAGCATTCTAGGCATGTTTCCTTGGTTGTTCCCTCTTCTTGAAGTCCTTGAAGTAAGGTTAGTTCTTGTCTTATTTTCCTTAATAGCTTGTAAGCGATGTTTTCTTTTATTCTTTGATTCCATGTTTTCTTGTCTTGTTTTCCTTGATTGTTGTCCCATATTTTGTTCTTTAGAAACATAAATCTAAGGACTATTTTGAAGTGACAACCAAGAAAGTGTAGTCATTAGACCAAGTTCCTTCCCCTGAAAACTCTTTAAGATTCTTGTCCATTTCTTAATTTATTTCCCTTCTTTTCCCCCTTGCTTTCCTTAGATCTCTATTAGATATTACATGCATTCTTACGATTGAATGTTGGAAGATTGAAGTTCTTTAGTTTTGTTTGTAATTGAAGCCTTGAATGGTGTGCACACTTCATGGAGAGTGTGCACCACACTTGTAATTTTTATACTTCAATCAATGAAATCTTTGTTTTATGGTAGTTGTGCAATGTTCATAGATGTTTCATGTGCTTTAATAATTGGTTTTTCATGCTATTAGGTGAGTTTTCCATGCATAGTATTGATGTGCATCATCCTAGATTAGTTACACTTAAAGCTTATGTGAAGTACACTAAGGAACCTCGCGCTCCATCCATAGGCCATGCCCATGGTTTTAAAGTGCTTCTCCTTAGGATGCTTGTTTAATTTTGGTTAGAATTACATGATTTAGGTCATGTTCCATTCATGCATTCTCTTTAAATTAGTTTGCATCATAATTCATGCATATTTTCATGTCCCATATATGCATTTTAGTTACTTTATTTCATGCATTTCCTCTAGTATAATTACATGCATTGATTACTTAGTCCATATACATGTTACATTATCCCATGCACCATTATGTTCATGTTTCCTTAGTTTTGCATATGTGATTTGTTGAGTTTTAGGGTTCTTTAATTGTTAATTAAGTTATGATATTTTTAAATTAGTTTGAGTAAGTTACTAATTTTAATTTTTGGTAAGATTTAGATTTGGCAAGTTTCCACTTCCATGCATGTGTTTAGTTTTCATGTCAATTTAATTCCTTAGTCTAGGTTTAAAAATCACATTCTTTGGCTAGGTTACATAATTTAAATAAGGATTCACGTTATACACTTTTAGGAGATTCCTCATGGGATCGACCTCACTTGCTTGTAATTACGACAATGATTTGTGTACTTGCAAGTTAATTAAAACATCATAACAAGTTTTTTATGTTGTTGCTATAAAATCACAATGGATTTTTAATGGATCTTAATTTAGATTATTTTCCTCTAGTCTAGTTTAGTAGCATTAGCTTAGGTTTTTGCATAATTTGTTCGTTATTACTTCCTCAAATTTGAATATTTTCTTTGACTTTGTGCGAGGAAAATTAGCAAAGGAGAAGTGGCAATCTTGTGGGTCAAAGCTTTATCACATTAGATTTTATTGCTTCCTTAGATTAAGATTTCTGAGTGAAACTTGTAGTGAGGCCAATTTTATTTTACCCTTTACTTTTCAATTTTAAATGGGTTGTAATAATACAAGGTAAATGTGGGGTATGTAGCCCATACTTGATTTTCATAAAAAAAAACCCCACTATAAGTATCCCTCACCTTTTTTTATTCTTCTAGCTTAGTTGCATTTAGTGTAATTTTGTAGTATGAATGGTACTATAAGTCATATAGATTAGGACATTCATCTTTCTTGTTGCATTTTATTTAGGGCTATTGCATTGTCACTTATTTAATAAAGTTACCAACGCATAGGTTTGCATGGTTACAGTGTCATGTCTATAAAGGTGTTTGTTAAATAGCATATAGATGGGCATTAGTTTGCTTTTATTGTATTGCATTACATGTTGAAGTGCTTTATGGAGGAATGGATCATAATGTTAGTAAGGGTCCTATAGGAACTCTCATTACATAAGGACTAAATTTTATCTCTAGATCCTTGGCCCACCTACATAATTAAAATTGATTCTTGTATGTTTGCGATCCCAACCCTTGAACATAATTTAAAATCACATAGAAAGAGACATGGTTTTCGAGCTCATAGGACCTTTTAAAATAGTTAGGTCTATTGTCACTCCAGTGGCTTTTAAGGATCATGGTTATAATGGGTATTAAAAATTCAAGTTATTTTTTCATGCCTTCTATTAACATTGGTTGACATCTAAATACATCCTAACATAAGAATTTTACTAACCACTTTAGAACAAAAGCTAGCTAGTAAGCAATATTTTAGCTTGGATAAAAGGAGATGTCAAGATTTAGGTCTAAATTCTCCCACCATACACTTTAATTAAAGATCACCAATTTAGCTCATTAGCAAGCTATTATGATTCATTGTGAATCATTTAGCTTAGGACTAGCATTTAGGTTGCATCATATAGTTTGGATTTTCTACAAAAAAAGTGTACTCAATCATTGCATACAACAATTTGTTTCATTGTATATAAAGTTGAGAACAAAGGCCTATCAAGAAGGGATAGAGTTGATAGATTAGA
This sequence comes from Warburgia ugandensis, assembly GCA_035236585.1. NCBI lineage: Eukaryota > Viridiplantae > Streptophyta > Magnoliopsida > Canellales > Canellaceae > Warburgia > Warburgia ugandensis. Next base: position 44,012,641 of record CP141139.1, read on the forward strand.
TACATCGATAGATAGCATGGAAAGTCAATTGCTTAGGATGTTAGCTTCTAGGCAATATGCTCCACAGCCTCAGTACCAGAATGACTATGAACCTCAATATTCTACTTCTTCATGGCCATCAAGCTCTACAATGGATATTATTAGAAGCTAGTGGATGCAACCACTGCATTCACATACCCTAGTAATAACTACTATCTTGAGACAAACTATCAAAATAGATGGGCTAAGCATCATGACCAACCATGGCCTCAGGAATATCAACCATACCAAGAAGAACCAACATAGCATCACCTTGAACAACCCTACCATGATTGTCAAGAATATTAGGGTCATTCATCATGGGTTCAACCTGCTCATCCCTTTTCTTAGTACCCCAATGCCATAGCACTACTAACCATATGAGTCTCTTCCTTTACAACATGAAGAACAATCATTAAAAGAGATGCAAAATATAGAATGTTTGTAATGACTTAGTGAAATAATGGATCAAAATCTTGCTACAGTTACAAATTGATTTGAGGAAATGAAACAAATTAGGGAGGAGAGTGAAAAAACCCTTAAAAGACTTCTTAGGTGGGCATTATTGAAGACTGTTCCATTAATGAACACTTCTCAATTGCAAGCTAGAGTAGAACTCCCTACAGAACTTGAAATTCCAACTTAGCCCTGCAATTTGGAAGACATACCTATTGGGACCTTCAAACATTATTTGAACAAACAACAGATAGTAATCTAGGCCCATCTAAAACCTTATCTATGTCGACAGAATAGGAAAAAGAAGAGTCAATTGATGTGCTAGCCCTACATCAACCAAATCTATGGTAAACATTAGAAAATAATTAGGGACTAATCCTCACAATGTCCCTACCTCTAGTAATATAAAAACCACCTTTTAAGAAATTACAAAGTTAGGTTATACCCCAATTTCAAAACAATGTAAGGGAAATGTAGAAAAAAGATGAATTAATACAACGGTCAATGTTATCCCTCAATTTGGTCAAGAAGAGGACCATTCATCTCCATATGGTCCAACAAAATTTAAACCAGTAGTTCATGATGTCATCTTGATATTCGAGGTGGAGATTGTGAAATACTAAAAATAGGGGACCATCAATGTGGTCCCACTAAATTTAGAATTGTGGTGGTCTATTGGGTTATATTATTACCACTACCAAAAATTTCAAGGTGGAGGAAATATATAGACTACCACGAGATTCTAAAGTGGCCTGGAAATCTTTTCGATTTCATTGTTATAGTTAGGTTGAGAAAAATTAGGTTAAACTAGTAAGGTCTATATTAGGGTACATTATGCTATGTCTAGCTAAAGATGTAAAACTTAACGCTCACTAAGAAGCAACTCAAGTTTTTTTTTTTTTTTTTTAAGTCTTAGTATTCTACATTACCTATTCATCATATAGGTGTCCTATATTTCAAAACATTGAGGACAATATTTAGTTCCGGTTGGGGTTGTGTACATATTCATGAGATTTTTTAGTTTTTCCTTATCTTTTTTTTTTTTTTTAATGATAACTTACTTCTAAAGATGAGAATTCAAATTTTCTTATATGTAGTTTTTAGTTGAAATTTAGCTTATTAATAGAGTTTCATACAATTAGATCACTATTTGATCCTTTTTCTAAAGTATTTTATAAAAAGTTAAACTCAGAACATTAATTGCACAAAGTAGCAATATATAGTTTAAATGGAAGAGAAAATATAAGCTAGAGATTCTGAAGAACATCTATGGAGACTTATAACCTAAGTGAGTTTTGAGCCATTCTTCCTTTTTTGAGGGTTATACATAAATTCAAAATTTTCTTCAACAAACATTAATTCTTATTTGGTCTTAGTATTTTTCATCTTGGTCAACTATTGAGGAATAAAAAAGACTATACCATATATCTCTTAAGTTTGTGGTCATTTTTAAGTCATATAAAACTTAGAAAATGATAAAGGTCATCCTTGGTAAACCCAAAGCCTTTAGCCTTCCCTACCATATTTTCCACTAGTTAGCCCCTTGTGCCTTTTAAAACATAAGCCTTTTCTTTGTTAGCAAAAAAAACCTTTACCTATATTGAACCCCTATAATATACCATTAACCATTTGTTTTGAAAATATATAGAGAAGATTGAAGAATATTTTAAAAAAGTATGGACAATACAATTCAAGAGATGAACATCAACAAGATTAAAAAGAAGAAGAAGCTCAAAAAGGATATATATATATATATATATATATAAAGTCCAAAAAAAATAAAGAGAAAAAGAGAGCCAATGAAATAGAAGAATTTTCACTCTTAAGGAAAAATGGAAAAGTTGTGAATACATTGATAGAAGACTTTTACATATTTTTTAAGCAATCTTTGTTTATCTTCAAACTCATTCTTTTGATAACCCTTACCTAAGCCTATGTTTTGTCCTAATAAAAGTTTTAACTTAATCTTAGGAGTAGTATGGCATGGATATGGTTATAAATAAATACAGGAATTTGGTAGTGTAACATTCTTAATAGTTGATATCCTTTCATGAGACCATTGGCATTCTATCTAAGTTATCATTCTTTTGTACGAAATAAGCGAGACTTTTGGACTTGATGAACAATGTTCTACTCACATATTAATGATAGATTTATACTCATTTTTGAGTAACTTCTTTCTAAGTGAAAATTATATTTTAAGTCAAAGCATACAGTTGGATGGTAATTTAGGTTATATTTGACTTGAAAACTATAATTACATATTAGTTATAGCACACACTCATCTTCCAAAGTTTAATGAAATAATGGGATATCTTTAGCATAAGGGTAGGATATTGAACTTTTTTGTTCATCTCTATTAGTGGGTTAAAGTTGATATTTTTAATGTGTGCTGAATAGAAGAAAATTTTCTCAAATGAATAAAGGACTTTCATAAAAGCTATGAGAATTTTGGGCGTATATTTACTGCAAACTCTCATAAGGCATAACTCTTCCATTAAGGGTAACCTATGCATGAGTTAAATGTAATCATTAGTACCTATGAAAATGGTAACCAATTTTTTTTTTCTAATTTTTTTACATGTTTTGCTCAGGATTAGAAAAATTCTATTTGAGAGGTGCGATGAGTGTCCAAATTTGTATAAAAATTACCCAATTAGTTGCCCATGTGTAATAACTTGTAGTGTTAAATTAGGATTTTTGGCCAAAATTAGTAACACAATCATTTTGGCCTAATGACTATAAATATTGATATTTTATATGTTCAGAGGCTAATCTAGAGTATGGGAATAATCATATTTTTTTTAGAATTTAATTATGATATATAATCTTTTGTATGTAATGGGAAGGTAAACCAATAGCCAAAATCTACCAAGATGGAAATTGAAGCCATTTATGAGGTTTCCTAATTGAACTAGGAAACCTAAGAAAGCCAAGGTCTAAATTTCAATAATCCAAAGGTGTAATCAAGTTCCAATATTAGTTTAGGGCAAGCAAAGGAAGAAATTCACAAAGCTAAAGGTGCTTAAAATGGGCTCATGCACAAGCTGTGCAAAGTCCACCAACTTTGCATGGGATCCACTCAATCCAACTTAGCCATTCAAGCCACGAAGGTGACAAGCTAAGGAACAAAGCCAAGGGTGTGAGCCTTGAAGCCAAGCTAAATGAACACTCAAAGTAAGCCATTTATGCCAAGGCTATATGGAATGATACTATTGGAGGAGAATTTCACTCAATTATTCTAAAATAAAAAGTAGGTTGTTAAGAGGATAATTAAGGGATATTTGAGTGAAAATCAAGATAAATAAGCATGCATATACACCAATAGGAAGAACCCACCTCATTTATTTTCTTTTTCTTTCTCCATGTTTTTCCCACCTTTTTCTCACTCCATGTCACCAGATAAAGCACACATGAATATTACGTCCTACCTTCCTAAAACTCTCACTTACCCAATCACCATCCCACTTCCCTAACGTCATCATAGATCTAACCAGCCACCTAACCTTTCCTCTTTATGTCTTTCCCTCTCTCTCCATTTCTATATATTTCTTTCCTTAACCATAATGCATTCCATGTGAAACACCTTTGTAGTTGGAAGTTCCACGCCAACCGCCTAAAAAGGTGGCATCTTGGCCTCCTCTTAGATGACTTAGTTTGTTGTCATAGGTTCCATCGTTATCCTACCTTCTATACTCATCATCCTCACCATCCACCCTTCATCCAAGGGTTTCCATATCATCCATGCCTTACCTCTTCTTCTCTCTTCATCCATCTTCTGTTCTAATTATCAAAGTGATTTACATTTTTTAAAAGTAGGAGGCACCCTTCATAAAAAGGTGGTGCCTTTGATGTTGTCCCCTCCTCTTAGGTGTCCTAGTTGCTACGTTGAGTGCCTTATTTCTCCATGCCACCTAATAAATTTCTAACTTCATTTCATACCATCCATTTCCACCCTTTCTAAATCCATTTTTGTCTCAACAATATCCAATCATCTCCACCATTCAATCAACACTCCATTTCATGTTGAAAAGCATGAAGATGTTACACGATTTTTGCTTCTTTTAAAGGCCTCCTTTTATTCCCAAATCTTATTACTTCCTAACCTTCTAATCTCATATCCCTTAGGACTCTTTTAGATAACAACCAACCATATAAGGAGGAGGGGAGTTTTTTCCACAAAAGAGGACTTTTGGGAGAAGGGGAAATCTCACCCTCCTTTGAAGGAGACGTCTCCACCCTTGTTCCCTCCTTTGTTCCTCAACTACATTCCCTTCCTAGCAGCCATCTTCCTCCATGAATTCTAGGCATGTTACATTGGTTATATTCTCTTCTTGAAGTCCTTGAAGTAAGGTTAGATCTTGTCTTGTTTCCCTTGATAGCTTGTATTTGTTTCATTGCTTTCTTTTGTTCTTTGATTCCATGCTTTCTTTCTTAGCTTTCTTGTCTTATTTTCTTTGATTGTTTCCTTGTACTTTGTTAGTTAGATATCTGAATCTAAGGACTATAACGTTTTTTTATAGTGACACCCAAGAAAGTGTAGTCATTAGATCAAGTTCCTCCCCCTTGAAACTCCTTAAGATTCTTGTCAATTTCTTACTTTATTTCCCTTCTTTTTTCCCCTTGTTTTCCTTAGACCTCTATTGGATATTACATGCATGCATATGATTGAATGTTGGAAGATTTAAGTTATTTAGTTTTGGTTGTAATTGAAGCCTTGAATGTTGGGCACACTTCATGTAGAGTGCGAACCACACTTGTAATTTCTATACTTCAATCAATGAAATCTTTGTTTTATGGTAGTTGTGCAATGTTCATAGATGCTTCATGTGCTTTAATAATTGGTATTTCATGGCTGTTAAGTGAGTTTTCCATGCATAGTATTTGTGTGCATCATCCTAGATTAGTTACACTTAAAGCTTATGTGAAGTACACTAAGGAACCATGCGCTCCATCCATAGGCCATGCACATGGTTTTGAAGTGTTTCTCCTTAGGAAGCTTGTTTGATTTTGATTAGAATTACATGCTTTAGGTCAAGCTCCATTCGTGCATTAAATTTAAATTAGTTTACATCATAATTCGTGCATATTTTCATGTCGCATCTATGCATTTTAGTTACTTCATTTCATGCATTTCCACTAGTATAATTCCATGCATTGATTACTTAGTCCATATACACGTTACATTCCCCCATGCACCATTTTGTTCACGTTTCTTTAGTTTTGCATAGGTGAGTTGTTTTGTTTTACGGTTCTTTTATTGTTAATTAAGTTATAACATCTTTAGATTAGTTTGAGTAAGTCACTAATTTTAATTTTTAGTAAGATTTAGGTTTAGCAAGTTTCCATTTCCATGCATGTGTTTAGTTTTCATGTTAGTTAATTCCTTAGTCTAGGTTAAAAAACCACTTTCTTTGGAGTTAGATAATTTAAATAAGGATCCATGTAATATGCTTCCAATAAATTCCTCATGGGATCAACCTCACTTGCATGTAATTACTATAATGATTGTGCACTTGTGAGTTAATTAAAACATCACAACATCATGGGTAGGGGACTTCAACCTATCTGGATATTCAACTCTTTCTACGTCAGCCTAGGTATGTGCAGTCTCAACAAGCCATTTTAAATATTCCCTTGCCTGTTCTATTTATTAATCTAGTAAGTTTCCATTGCACATCATCTTTATGAACTGATGCATGTCAAAATTGTGCACCATCGTTCATTGGCATGATGTGGGCACGCAAGTAATGTCTTTGAACCTTTCCTAGCATTAGTAGAATGAATATTTTTCCTCGTTAGGAAAATTCATTATCTTGTGGCAGATTGTATTCAATTTATGTGTGGAGAAAAACAATTTCAAGCATTTCCTAATCATTTCATTGCATTTCCTTATGAAACCCGCTGGCAGTGAATTAAACCATATTTTAGCATTTTCCTTCAAAGAGAAGGGAAAAAGTTTAAGCCACATTGTGTCTAAGGCGATGTTTTGTGTATTCTATGTGGTACATACTTCATCAAATTCCTTAATATGTAGGTAAGGACTTTCACTGTCTAGCCCATGGAACTTTGAGAGTAATTGGATTATTCCTATTTTTAACTCTATTGTAGTAGCATTTGGAAGTAGAATAACACAAGATTGTGTGTGCTGGTGCATGTTGCCTGTAGTTAGCATTTTATATTTCTCATACGAATTCTGATAAAAATCATTGTCCCCACGATTACTCTATTAGTTCCACTCTCTATTTCCATTCCTTCTCCAATCTCTATGCATTGGATGATTGTTCCTCCTTGGTAGAGGTTTATATTCATCATCCATTAGAGGTGGTGGTTCCTCACTCAAGATGAGTGAAGGGCCTTTATCACCTTTAATACTTCCACAGGGCGGGTTACCCTTAGATTGTTATTTGGTCATTGATGGCAACTAATCTAGTTGTACGTCATTTTTGTCATATTTGATTAAACTCCCAATTTTATTTATTATCCAAAAGTGTATACAACAAAAGAAATCTTTTCCTCTTTTGTTTTTTTGTTGTGAAGAAAACCAAACTAACTAAGACAATCTAGTATCTACAATGATACACAAATGAAGGACACAATCAAACAATCCCTAAGGATAACAAGCTAAAATGTTTTGATTTTCTTAATTTGTGCAGGGGAGAATCTTTTAGATTAGCCTAATTTTATGTTCCTCATCTCTTTTAGACACAATCACTTACTAATTAGATCTTAACCTAATTAACAGCTTCATATCCTCCTCAACTAGCTGTAGGTAGTTTGAGTCATCGAATGTGCTAAAAGAGCTAGTTGTTTAAATACCAACGCAGTCAGCTAGTCATTCAAAAAGGGTCCTACAAGCATCTGATGGCTTCTATAGGTCTCTTCTGATTAATTTTAAATTAATTTATAAGGGTGGTTATGTGCTTGTAGTGATTAGCATAGGTGGGCTAAGAGGTGGTGATGAGATCCACCCTTGATCTTGTAGGGTCAGGTGCCTTTACTAATTAATTTTTCACACTCCATAGAAGTTTGATCATCATATAAATCACCTTAAAGTGATGAACTTGCCCTAAAATGTAATTAAAAATTAATAAACTAATGCAAACCCTAAAATGCAACATGTATAAAGTATGCTAACTATACGCAATTACACTACCAAACAATAATGCTAAATAATTATTATCATGCAAGACCTAGTCCAAAAATTATAAGGAATTAGGACTACTTATAGTAGGATCCTCGATAATATATTCTCGTACAAGGGTGGGACCATTTACAATCCACCTCCAGTTCCAGGTTACAATTGTTCACCCTTGACATGTATTATTACAACTTTTTAAATGAATTACAATTAAAAAAAGAATCTGTCCTTACTTCAATTCACTCAAAATAAACATATAGCTACCCTAATTGAGATCCTTCTTTAATTCCTTCTCCAATTTCTTGTAAAAACAAAAATATCAATAAGTACCAAATTTTAAGAAATAGAGTGCTTATGCACTAAAAAATTAAAAATGCACTTAAAATACCTAAAATATTAAATGAATGCAATTCCTAAAAATTATATAAAAATTAATTAATTTTATGAAAACTCCATTATGGCTCCCATGTAACGATGCAAAAAACTTGTTATTATTTTCCTAAAGTGCATGATCTATTGTAGTATAGTTTGTGCAAGTATGGGTCAATCCCATGGGAACTCAACTTGAAAAGTAGAAGTTTAAATAAAATTTAAATTACTATAATAAACATGAATTAAAATTTTAAATAACCATGTACTAAAACAAACTCAGATTTATTAATTAACTAAAAAGTACACAGTTTTGAATTAAATGAAAAGGAACTAAACAAAATAACAAAATAAATTCAACTTTCCTAACTTGATCATTGTCTCACATAGTGAAATTCTCCATATTTGAACGCCTCCAAGTTGATCAACCCATACCAATTAGTCATAGAAGTACTTAATCACTGATTCAATAGTTAGATTATGTAAAATTTTGTAAAATTTAATATTCTAGATCACTAAATACACTTGAGATTTAGATGCCTTAGATTGACTGTATGAAATTCAGATGTTAGATCAAAGATTGTCAATACACCACTAAAATTGGGGCTTTATAAGACTACAAATATAAGATGGTTTTACCACAACCGTCTTATATAAAATTTATATAAAATTGTTTTAGTTACCAGTCTTCTACACAATAAATATGTAAGACGAGTTTCACACAACTGTTTTATATAATTTTATATAAGACAGTTCTGAAAAATCATCTTATATTATTAGCTTAATATAAGATGATTCATAAGAATCACCCTATATTATTACTCTAATAATATAAGACAGTTTTCTAGAACCATCTTATATTACTCTAATAATATAAGATAGTTTTCCAGAACCATCTTATATAAAATTATATAAGATAGGTCTTAAAAAAGGTCTTATATTTTTTTATATCTTTTAAGTTAAAGTTGAATTGACTCTTGGCTTCTTCAATGAAAACCCGAACATTGGGTTGGATTTACATGCACTTTGTCCTAAACTTGTATTTCCTCAGTTGATATCAATTGGGTAGTATTCTTTCTTGTACTTTTTCATTATGTTTACTTTATTCGATGTTTATGGCTATAAAATTCCTTATCTTTTTCTTCTTACATTTTGAATTATACATATATTTATGCATGAATCAGTGTGAACATTTATGTGCATGGATTAGTCATATTTTTGCTTCATTCTTACTATTTCTCATCCTAGCTAGACTTCAATGTTTATTCCTCTAATATTTGTTTAATATATATATGCTAACTATGAACATTTTACACACCAGCTATTTGTTTAAATGCCTGGCCTATTGTTATTATAATCTTTTCATGTGTAGAAAGTCTTCATACTTTTGGACAAAATGGACAAATATGCTTGGAGGCGTGCAAAAAGATCGTTAAGGAAATATGATGAGGGAATAGAAGAGTTCCTAAAAAAAGGTTATTGTTGGTGAATTAAGAGAACATTTGTGCTTTAATAGAGTTGATAAAAGTTATCGCGCATGGATGTGGCACCGAGAGCAAAGACCTCATAGGCCCTCGACAAGGGCTAAATGTGTATACGAAAAAGAAAGCACTGTAGGAAGTGGTGGTAAAGATAGTAGGACAGCTGCACCTATGTTTTGAGATATATACAATGACTTCCAAGATGTTCCAGTACAATTTCAGACTGCAATGGAAGAAACCAATGAGACATTGTATGTTGGTTGTACAGATTATACAAAATTGTCTGCAGTAGTAGAACTTTACAATGTGAAGTCAAGATTTAGTATTTCAGATCATAGTTTTACTGAATTGTTGAAAGTTATTGGTAAAATGATGCCCAAGGAGAAAAAATTGGTTAGGTCAACATAAGAGGCAAAGAAAACCTTGGCTGCACTAGGCTTAAAGTATGAAAAGATACATGCTTGTCCCAATGACTCCATCCTATACAGAAAGGAGCACAAACACAAAATTATATATCCAATTTGTGGACATTCAAGATGGAAGATGAGGAAGAATTCAAGTGATTGGCAAGTGAAAGATGTCCTTACAAAGGTCCTATGGTATTTTTCCCTTATTCCAAGATTTCAAAGAATGTTTCGTATTAAAGAAATGGCGAAGAAACTAGTATGGCATGCTGAGAAGAGAGTGCGTGGTAACTATTTACACCATCCAACAGATAGCCTTGCGGGGAAGCTTGTAGACTTCGTGTGGCCTGATTTTGGAGATGAACAAAAGAACCTATGACTTGTAATATCTGTAGATGGGATTAATCCTAATGATTCTATGAGTAGCAGGTATAGTTGTTGGCCTATTATAATAGTTTGTTACAACTTTTCACTATTGTTGTGGATGAAGAGGAAGTTCATAATGTTAACTATGTTAATATCGAGTCCCAAGCAACCTGGAAATGACATTGATGTGTACTTAGCTCCATTGATTGATGACCTTCGAACATTGTGGGAAGTAGCGATTAAAGCTTATGATAGATACAAGAAAGAGACATTCACCATTAAGGTTGTACTACTATGGACAATAAGCAACTTTCCTGATTACAATAATTTGGCTAGATGCACAATGAAGGGATACAATGCTTGTCCTATTTGTAGTGACCAAACTTGTGCCACACAACTACAACATGGTAGGAAGATGGCATTCCTAGGCCGCAGAAGATGGTTGCATAGAAACCATCCATACCATTTTAAAAAGGGAGAATTTGATGGTAGTAAGGAGACTAGGAGACCTCGAAAGAGGTTGATTGGACAACAAGTATTGGAACAAGTTGAGAACCTTAATGTATTATTGGGGAAGAACAAGAAGGAAACTTTGCATACAAATGAAAGCAACTATAGAAGCTGTTGGAAGAAGAAGTCAATATTCTTTGAACTTGGATACTGAAAATCCCTACACATGTGACATGTGCTTGATGTCATACACATTGAGAAGAATGTCTGTGAAAGCTTGACTGATACCTTACTCGACATGCTAGAAAAAATAAAAGATGGACTTAAAGCTTGAATGGATCTCATGACATGGGTTTGAAGAAAAGGTTGCATCCATAGGATAGGGGAAACCGAGGAACATACTTGCCTAAAACAAATTATACGCTTAGCAGAGAGGAGAGAAGAATAGCGTGTAAAACATTATTAGATATCAAAGTTCAAGATGGGCACTCTTTAAGCTTTAGAAACATTGTCTCCATGGAAGAGCTGAAACTATTGGGGATGAAGTCTCATGATTATCATGCATTGATACAACAACTTTTGCAGTAGCAATACGTTCAATGCTGCCAAATAAAGTTAGAGGATCTACTACTAAATTCTATTACTTCTTTACTACTTTGTGCAAGAAGGCGGTGGATACTTCTAAATTACAAGAAATCTAGGAGCATTTAGTGACAACCTTATGGGAAATTGAGATAATCTTTCCACCATCCTTCTTTAATATCATGGTACACTTAATAGTGCACCTCATTGATGAGGTTAGGTTATGTGGACCTATTTATCTACAATGGATGTACCTATTTGAAAGGTACATGAAGGTGTTAAAAGGGTATGTATGAAATCATAATATGCCAAAGGGGTGCATTGTCAAATGTTACATTGTAGAAGAAGCAGTCGAATTTTGCATTGAGTATTTATCAAGAGTGGATGTTATTGGAATACCAAGAAAGAAATATTCAAGTGCGTTAATTGATCCAAGAGCTAGTGAACCTCTATCTAGTGGTCATGTGTTGATCGTTGATTGTAAAGAATGAGAGCAAGCACACCTTTATGAAATATTAATATTGATGAAGTTCAACAATACAGTGAGTACGTAATTAATTTTCCCTCTTTGGTGGTTTCGTTAACATTAATTAACTGAATCACTAATGTTGCTAGAGTTTTACATCAGGCATGTTATATAATTTTCATCCCTAATGATTGTGTGTATGTACATGGACTTCCTAAAAGAGAGGTATCCAAGAGATGCATGGAAAGAGAAGTGGCTGCAAAATGAGCATTGTCGTTCCTTCATGGCATGGCTTCATGAGAAGGTATTTAATTAAATTAAATAGTGTCCTATGATGAATTTATTTATTTATTTGTATAATATATATAGTATATATGCTTGTATATCATTTTAATTAATATATTATTGCATATAGGTTTTAGACGACCAAGATGTTCCCAGTCATAGTATTTCTAAATGCTTGGGTTGGATGGCAATGGGACTTCGACTAAAAGTAATAAAGTATTCTGGATATGTCATCAATGGTTATCACTTTCACACAAAAGACCATGATAAGTTAAGACCACAACAAGGTAGTGGTGTTAGCTTAGTTGCTAAAGCCACTTTCTTTTCAAGTTCAAAGACAACAACCCAATTGTAGCTAACATCACTTATTATGGGGTTATACATGAGATATAGGAGCTAGATTATACATGTAGAATTGTGGTTGTGTTTAAGTGCGATTGGGTGGAACACAACAAAGATAGCATAAGAACCAATGTCCTCGGCTTAACATTGGTTGACCGCAATAGCATCGGCTATCAAAATGACTAGTTTATTTTGGCATGTTAAGCAAAAGTAGTATTTTATGTACAAGATGGACATGATATGAGATGGTCATCTATTTTATCAGCCACTTCAAGGGACTTCTATGATGAAGACAACCTAGGTGACACAAAAATTGATTACCCTTCAATCACTACAACAATGCCATTAATCGATCTAATGGGGGGAGTGAGATGGATTGTGTGCATGATGCTAGTGAGGAGGGAAAGTGGGTGGAATATGATTGTATATGAGAGGACAAATTAAAGTGCATGTATTTATTATTAGTATATGACAATGCCCACCTTAATAAGATACAAATAAGAGTGCCACAGTGGTATGAGATTTGTAGTACACTAGTCTAACCAACTTAGTTGTTTATGAGGTCATTAACGATCACAATGGTTACAAAAAGGAATAATGGGTGTTTGGGGGCAGTGCCCCCGAGAAGCAAGTTCTGGGCAGTAACCTCGGCATGGATCCAAGGGGGCAATGCCACCTGGGGCAGGGTCTGGGGCTTGAAGCATGAGTTGTAGTTGTAAAATTATCAAGTGTGAACACAAAAAAAAGTGAGGGAATGTTTTGCATGCAAAGAAAACATTAATATAGGATGGCTCTTTAAAACCCATCTTATATAGTGAATAAAATATAGGCCTTTATTCATAACAATATAAGATGGGTTTACTAAAATCATCCTTTATTCAAGTAAATAAAGGATGGTTTTGGGCAACCGTCTTATATTTAAGTGAATATAGGACGGTTCTCATACCCATCCTTCATTCAAAAGAATAAAGGATGGTTCTACAAAACCGTCCTATATTCATATTTATATAGGATGGTTCTAATGAATTGTCCTTTATTTGTTTCTAAATATCCAAGCTCTCTTCTCCCTAATTCAAATTTTACAAACCCCATAACCCCTTAGTAAAAGAAGAAGAAAAGGAGAGGAAGAAGAGATAGAAGGAGAGAAAGAGGGAGAAGAGAGAAGGAGGAGAGAAATCACGTCCCCCTCCCCCCTACAATTGTTTAAAATCGGCCCTCCTCCGCCCCTTTCCCCCATTCAAAATTTTGAAACCCAAACCCCCAAAACCCTATGTGGAGAAGAAGAAGAGGAGAGGAGAGGAGAGAAATCACCACCAACACCCCCCCCCTCCCCCTCTACCATTCGAATTTTTCAAACCCAAACTCCCAAAACCCTCAAGGAGAAGAAGAAGAAAAAGGTATATTTTTCTCTCATTAAGTTGGATCTCTCTCATTTCTTGATTTTGTACTTCTCTAATCCGTGTAAATGCATTTTTTTACCATGCATTTTCTACTATATGTCATGTTGATTTTGGGTTTCTTTAATGCTTCTAAATGCTTGATTATGATCATGCTAGATAGCCTCCATTGAGTTTAAGAAGACTCATGTCTTAGATTTTGATTTTGTCATTCAAAAAAGCATGCAAAATGTAGCTTAAATTTGCATTTTTACCATGCATTTTCTACTATATACTATGCTAATTTTTGGCTTCTGTAATGCTTGTAAATTTTGGATTATGATCATTCTAGATAGCCTCCATTGAGTTTAATAAGACTCATGTCTTAGATTTTGATGTTTCATTCAAAAAGGCATACAAAATGTAGCTTGAATATGCATTTTTACAATGCATTTTCTATTGTATACGATGCTAATTTTGGGCTTCTATAACGCTTCTAAATGTTGGATTATGATCATTTTAGATAGCCTCAATTGAGTTTAATATACCCATATCTTAGATTTTGATGTTTCATTCAAAAAGGCATGCAAAATGTAGCTTGAATACGATTTTTACTATGCATTTTTTACTAGATACGATGATAATTTTGGGCTTCTATAATGCTTGTAAATGCTAGATTATGATCATTGTAGATAGCCTTGATTGAGTTTAAGAAGACCCATGTATTAGATTTTGGTGTTTCATTCAAAAAGGAATGCAAAATGTAGCCTGAAAATGTGTTTTTACCATGCATTATTTACTATATAAGATGCTGATTTTGGTCTTCTGTAATGCTTCTAAATTCTAGATTATGATCATTCTAGATAGCCACCATTGAGTTTAATAAGACCAATGTCTTAGATTTTGATGTTTCATTCAAAAAAGCATCCAAAATGTAGCTTGAATATGTGTTTTTACCAAATGTTTTCTACTATATACAATGCTGATTTTGGGCTTCTTTAATGCTTTTAAATTCTGGATTATGATCATCTATGCACACCATATATATATATATACACCTAGATGATGGTCTTTTCTAAACCAACATATATGTTGTTATATTCTAAATGTATTATTTTCACTTGTGCAGGCAAAATGGAGCATGAAAAGGTGAGCATCATAAAGAATAGTGCAGCACAAGTATTCCCATTAAGAGAAAGGACAGAGGGCAAACAAAAATGGAACATATTATTAAGATAAATTCAAAGGAAATAAGAGAGATTGTATAGTTCAACAGTAAAGGACAGGTGATAAGTGGCAGTGTACATTCTTACACTCATTTTGTTTGTTGCACTGTCAGAAATATGATGCTAGTCTCAGTTACTAATTGGAGACATGTGTCACCATTAATAAGGGATGTAATATGGGAGATAGTGAAGGTTTGCAATTGATTGCTTTAGTTCTGATATGGAGACATGTGCCTTGTCTTGTTTTTGTTCTAATAGACTAATGTTTGCTTTTACTTCATAGTCCTCTTTTGATGTCTCTGATGAGTATAAGAAGAATGCTCCACATGGGGCTAGCGAACAATGGAGGAAAGGGAAGAGTGAACTAGCAAGGAAGTACATACTTCCAAATACTAATGATCCGTGTACACTCTACACAGCCCCTGAGTTGTATTCCAACATCATTGACCAAGATGCATGGAATGAATTTGTATAGACCCGCATGTCTTCAGATTTTGAGGCAATTACAAAGTAGCCAAAAGCTTGATCTGTCTATTTTTCAAGTCCATCATGCTTCATTACATGTTCATTTGATGTGTCGGCAAAGCATGTTAAAGGACAAATGGTGCATGCAACCAATTATATGCAACACCACCTCTCCAAGATTAGTTACACACTGTTAGAAGAACAAGAAGTAAGTATATTTAACAATTCAATTTTATGTAAGTATACCTTCTTTTTTTTCATTAACTCTAAAGTAATGTCTCTCTTGATAGCAAAAGAAGGTTGGGACCATAGTCCCATCGATCATGCTGTTCTTTGGAAAATGACACATTCAAAAGGGCATAACTCCCAGACCTTTATTGATGAAAATGATGTCATTGTTGCATCAAAAATTGTAGGTGGTTTTACTTGTCTATCTTTTGCATCTCTTAAATTATATATATATATATATATATATCATCATGTTTTATTAATTGCATGTGCAAGAAGAGTTGACCTAGGAAAGTGGCACTACAGGGACTTTGAGCAGCACTACTTCAAAGAGGGACATCATGTATATGGCTATGGGCAACAAAGAGGAGCACCCTAGCCAAGTAAGGGCCAAGGGCACGATGTGGTTCCTTCCAAATTCTTCCAAACTAGAAGAAATCCACCAATTGAGGACATGGAAGCATGGAAGGAGACTATGTTGAATGAGCTAAATGCAAAGGTAAAGAAAGATTTCTACAAGGACCCTTGGGGTTTCAAAGGTCCAAGTCAAGACGTTCTCCCTCGACCCCCATCTTACAATAGCTACACTCCTCCATCTAATGAGAAGATGGACAAGCAACAGTTTGAAGGAGATGTCCCAATCAACGAGGTACTTATTAGCATTCTTACCTTTTTTATTTTTCATGCCTTTGTAATCTTCATTTATTGTGTATGCTGTAGCTTCATACAATTGAGAACTACATCGCTGTGACTACACTATACAAGGCATTTTTTGTCATGCTTCATGGTAGGTTGATGCATCCACACACTAAGCATGTGTGCATTACTGCTACCCTCCAACCAAATGCCCCCTACCATTTCCTATTGAAGCCAATGATATCCACATTGTTGGGGATGCAATTGGATATCATGTAGCTTGGCCAAAGAGGTATATCAAAACAATGATTTTCAAGGTATGTATATGGTATCACATCATTGTGTTCAACAATAATTTTAATGCATTAGTTAAATTTTTAAATACCATTGTAATGTTAAGTAGAAGAAGCACAAGGAGCCATTGAGGTTGACCTCCTCCTCGACAACAAACGCAAGAGTACTAATTGCCCCTTTCCAAGTATTTGTCTATTTTTAGTATAAAATTGAATCTCCTTGACTCTTCATATATATATTCATTATTAATTTATGAAAAATTACATCTACAATGTAGGGATCAGGTGCAGGTTCCACCCAACATGCTTCCACTCTTAAGGGGAATATATAGACTGATCAACAAAGATATCAAAATAAGTTATTTAAGGATAAAGGCTGGTGTGCTTGCATAGAACACTGTGGAGGTTCCAATCATGAAAGAGGACCTCTTAGCCATATGTATTATGGCTCAAGTAGAGTACATGCACATCACTATCTACATCGGGTATGTCTTATAATTACTCTATTAAGAATCAAATAGGACAACATAAGTATTTGACATTAAGTTTATGCAGGTCTTTGCATGATAAACTACAAAGATTAGAGGTCAAGGATGTTTACAAAGTCCTTGACCCCGGCGTTGTCTCTAGCACAAAGGCGCATTTGCTCAAGGAGAAAGAAATAGAAGACATCATACTTGGGTTCTAGGGTTTTGACAAGGGGTAGGCCTTACTGATTCCATACAATAGTGGGTAAGTTATTACATGTCTTGCTAGCATTCCACATAAAACTTAACATGTATATAAGTTAAGTTAGTTAAGTTTTCAATCGATTGATTATGTATATAGGTCCCATTGGATGTTGTTAGCTTTGGATATGCATGGAGGAATTGCATTGTTTTTTTATTCTTGTGGGAGTTCACATTCGAGGCCCACTCATGGAATTGATCAATAAGTAAGTTTGACTTTTATTTCATTCATTATAATAGTTGGATAATTGATAAATATCCCCTTTAATCATATATAATGCTTTTCTTATATATGTGTAGTTCATGTTATAAATGGGTTGAGATGGAAAATATTAGCCATCCATCAAAACTAACTTGGAAAAGGGTCAAGGTAAGGTTTACTACTTCTTTAGTATAACCCTATAACCTATAGACTTATGATTACCCATGATATTTGGACCTTATGATTTGTTGACTTTATTGTGCAGTGCCCTAGACAACAATCCAATTGGGAGTGTGGGTATTATGTTCTTAGATATATGAGAAGTCTCATTCGAGAAGGATATATCATCTCCCAATTGAGAAAGGTACATATAATTGACTAACCATCATTCTTACAGTTTTCTCATGTCTTAAATGACTCAAACAATAATGTTTGCCATTGACATAATATTTGTTTTCTTGCCAGTTGATTTGGGGAGCATGAGTTACTCCCAATTAGACATAGATGACATTAGAATGAAATGGACTGAATATTTATTTACTTTTAATTTGTAGACATCTGATGTTATTGAACGTGTGTCAATTTTATGATAGATATATAATTTACATTGCACTAATTGGATGCATATGTTCCTTTTACCTTAATTTAAGTCTATGTATGTTTTCTTTATTTCATTAAGAAGTATGGAGAAGTTCGACGTGGAATGTGGAAATGTTGGATGTGTATGAATGTATGAACAAATGAAGTGTTAAACTCTAGAAACTACAAGAACAATATATGACCAGAAACCAACAAAAATGAGGACACAATTTATGAAGAAAGTATAAGCAATATAGGACAGTTATTGAAAAATCATCCTATATTTCTTGGAAAATATAAGATGATTATTGAAAAATTGTCCTATATACTAGTTTGCATATAGAATGGTTATTGAAAAACCATCCTATATATAGGACTATATTGGATGGTTTTTTAATAACCACCCTATATACAGATTCAAAAACCATCCTATATACAGTTATGTATATATGATAGTTTTTGAATAATCGTCCTATATACATCTATATAAAGGACAATTTTTCAATAACCATCCTATATCCTAAACTATGTAGGATGGCTATTTAAAAGTCGTCCTTTATTAGATAGTCTTATATAAGACGGGTATTTAGAAATCATCTTATATTTGTTCATGTTTCTAAGATAGGTATTTGGGAACCGTCTTATACAAGTTAACTTATATAACATGGTTATTCAAACCCGTCTTATAATGTCTCTAATATAAGACAAGTCATACAACCATCTTAAATGGCATTTCATTTTATAAGATGACTAGGTATAAGATGGTTTGGTAACCATCTTTTATAGATGTTTTTAACCTTCTTATAAACCCATCATTGTAGTAGTGATAAACTAGAAATTGAATCTTGATGAAGATCTCGCAATGCAATTGAAATTTGAAAAGAAATAAAGTAGGTATTAAAGTTGTCCTATCAGTTAAAGTTGGACATTGATTTGGTTCTGTTTAAACCAAACAGGGATTAAAACTACATAGTTCAAGGATCTAGTAAGAAAAAGACAAAACAAGGACATAGATGGAAATAAAGCAGAGGGGATATGGGTAGAATTAGAATTAATCAGTGAAGAAGGAAATATAGGAAGTTGTTTCAAGTAGTTCCTTGTAGTTTTTTCAAGCATGAAATGAAAGGAAAAAGGGGAGAAATAGGGTGAAATATAAATTGGGTTTGATGGGAACAAAGCAAACTTGTAAAAAGGAAGGAAATTGAAGGAAAATTTGTGGAAAACAAGGAGAAAACCAGGTGGGAAAACTATGAAAAATTCATGGTTAGTATAGGGGTTGAGAACAACTATGAACAGAGGAGATGCTAAGAATGAAAGACTAGGAATGAAAGACTAGAAAGGATGAAAAACTATGAATGATGGAGAGAGTGATGGTGAATAGAGAGTGAGCAAAACTAAGAACGATGGGTTTAATAGATGAGATGGGTTGGGTATGGAAGAGAAGTGTGGATCAAACAAGTGGAGAAGGACCAATGAACAGGGAAAATTTTACAAACAGTGAGGTAGAGAGAAAGAAAGTTGTGAGAGATGGGATGGAGGGTTTTTAGTCGGAACCAGCCTTTCTTCCTTCAATCCTTCTTTGCTAGCTCGCCTTCACCTTTGGTTCTCTCCTCTTTATTTCTTCTCTTCATATGGTTTCTTCTACATATCTTCTAAGTATATCCTTTATTATGCAACATACCTCTCCTATATAGATAACTTTCCTCTTTCAGTTTCTTAATTGTCTTCTTACTCTTAATCTCTTTCCTAAAAGATAAGAGATAATCCTTATCATATTGAAGTCCTACTTATCTCCTTAGCCATTCTTCTATATATTTATACTTCATTCCTGTTGGCCATCTCCTAGGTCCATCTTGCATTGTGAAATCCATGTATCCTTTTGATGATCTTGTCCTAATTAAGTTTATCTAAGCTGTCTAATTCCGTTTCGATTGATCTATAATACATAAAACTCAATTAGAATCATCTTAACCATGATTTACTCATCTAATCAATTTCATGATCACGTAGCCATTAAATTTTGTCAAACAACAGCTAGATGACCAATTGGGGCCATAATGCACATTTACTCTAATAAAGCAAAATTAAGCGATTGGATGATCTATCCTAATTCTAGTACAAGGGTATATTAAAATTGAACACTCAATAGCCCTACCTACATAAAATTAGAGGTGGGGTCTACTTGTACTTGTAGATCCACAGGTTGACCCATTTACTTAAGGGAAGAGTTTTTACACCTTTCAAGAAAGAGATTTATTACCTTTATGTTCTTTTTCTCCATTTACTTGAAGTAAGAGAGTTTATGTACATTTAAAGAAAGAGATCTGCTACCTTTATGTCTATTTTCTTGGATCTAAAATCATCTATGTTGTGCCACTATATTTAGCCTTTCTACAGAAAGCCATGCCAATCCAATGATCCTAGCTATTGATTTTTTTTCTAATTTTTATATCTCAATGGTCGTTATTTAAACCACAATAAAAAAAATCTATTAGAAGCATCCAATAAGGTCAATTTTTTTGTATATATGTAATCTAAGAGGTGGTAAACAATATGAATAGATTAGATCTTTGAAAAAATATGCCTAAAATGATAGATCGGTAGCATTTGTAAGTAAGAAGCTACCTTGATCATTTGAAAATAGTAGAACTCATAATTAAGAATATTTAAATCACATCATGAAATCTTTTGACTATTCATTTTTTTATAAAGCAAGTTAGCTACATGTTAGAGTAAGTTGTTGGGCTTTGTTTTAGTTTTACATGTACTTCCAAGAAAAGATAACCAGAAGTACTCAATTACCTGTAAGTATAGTAGCTCAAGAGCAAAGGAAGGATACATGCCTATTTTTTCATGTAATGATTTTTATTTTATATTTTTTTAAGATCTAAGTTGTCATAATATAAAAATGTCATAGATAGGATGTAACTCAAATTTCACGCTAATTGAATGGTTGTAACCTATGGTTTTTTTGAAAAAATTACAACCTTCCATTTTGTTGAGTTTTCAAAGACCATAAACAAGTGGTTAGGAGCATCCAAATACATTGATATTACATAGTTACCTATTTTTAGTGTTCTAGACATGGTTTAATGACTTAGAACTACCAAAATGAAGGTATTTAATTACTAATTGGAATTCCCTAATTTTACCTGCAAACCCTCAAGAGACACGAGCAGTTAAACTCATCCATTTAACCTGCAACATGTGACGACTTAGCATCACCCAGTAAGGATAATGACACTGAGGATAGTTGGTCCCTCGGTCACATAAGTGTGAATTGATTGTGTCCATGCCAAATGTGGAACCTGAAGAGTATACCCATTGGGTTATTCTAGCAACTAAAAATTTGTGGTGTTGATGGGACGAATTGGTTAAAAAATTTCCATAAACAAATGGCATACATTCAATTGCAAAAACATGTTTTTTTGGGGGGGGCGGGAGGGGGGGGGGTTGGTGATGTTAGAATCCTTCAACCATCCACACTTTTTTATTGTCCTCGTTATCTTGGAAGCTCGAACAATGAGATGAACAGTTAGTCCTAGAAGTAGAGAAACGAATTATATTATACTAGAATAAATGACAGAGAAGAGAAGCCACTTTAGCTAGTCTATTCTCATTTTCATTCATTAGGTTTTGATCCAATCTATTTTCTTAAACCCTCACAAAACCCTAATTGGCAAACTCACCTTCCAAGGATGAAGGATGTCTCGAATCCTTCTGTTTCAACATTTTCCCAACTATTGAAACAAAGAAATTTTTGTTCTACTGCCTCGGCAAACAATGCCAAGCAATCACTAATTGCTTCCCACTATTCTCAATGTTCATAACCCTCCTTCGAAGGAAAAAGAATCATTTAGCTTCCTGAAGTTTGGGCATTTTGGAGCACTTACTGGAGTTGCTACAACTACTAGTTATGCTACATATGGTATATGTTTCTTTCTACTTTGGAGCTTTTCCGTGTAATTGGTTATTTTTGGTGATTATGTTTGTAGGATTGATCTTGAAATGGAAAACCCAGTTTATGATGGAGGAAAAAAGGTTCTTATTTTTCTTGGATTTTCTTGAATATCTTTTGTACAATGACCATTTGTAATCTAGAATCCAAAATTTTGAAGAACCTCTGAAGGTTAACTTTGATGGCAAGAAACAGTCTTATGTCTTAGAACTAGTATTAATTAAGATTTAAAGTGAAGGAAAATGTTGGGAATATGTTTTCTCAATTCCTCAATAAATGATAAATTGTTTGGAGTAATCTGCAAATTGATTTGTTCTCCTTCTCGTCAAACATGAGATTATTGAACGAATTTGGCATCTAAAGTTGTATGTTTCTTTTGACTCTTGGCAATGGTATCTGATTTTAGGAAATTAAATTACTTCTATTTACAGCATATACATTGGAAGAAGTGGATAAAAAAGTCAAGAGGTTTGTGAGAGTCTGTAAACTATACTGTAGGAGAGAATGCTTCTACTCTTGATGTGAGTTCACCACAGTAATTTCCTTAGGATCATTTTGTATTATATGTCATCACCATTCAAAGAAAATATTTTCTATCGTATTTCTTCACTATGTAAACAAATGTAAAGCTTCGTGCTCTTGGATTGAAGTTCAATTTGGGAGTATGTTGACAGCATCCTTAGAGTTGACAATCAACCTATTCCTTTGAATAACGAAATTGAATAATTTGTTAGTGCATGGTTTAAACTGTTTCTTTCCACCGAAACAGAAAATTAAAGGTGTCCTTTACTCAACAACTATAATAGGAGATAGTCTGAACTTTTCTTTTACTCCTTTATCCTTCTATTTTGATTCGAACTTTTCTTTTACTCCTTTATCCTTCTATTTTGATTCTATTGCATGAGATATTGTAGCCCCTCTAGACACCTATTATTACATGATTAGTTTTTCTTTTCTAACTATGTTGCATGGATACTTCTAATGGTCAAGGGAACTATGTCTTGCATGGTGTGGATTCCACAATAGTATGTATAATTGGCACTTGTGGATTTCGTTTTTTTAATACTTTAGCACTTAACATATACCCATCTCACTACTATGCTCATATGTGGAAAAGAAAATCCATTTAATTTGTTTAACATTCTAATGTTCCTATTATTGCCCTATTTCCGTAAAAAAGCAAGGGAATGATAAATTAGCCCCAATTTGTCCATCCCTCACTCTTTTTTTTATGTTTCTTTTTTTCAATTACAAACCCACTTGAACTGGGAAGCACTAATAAATGGTGTAACAGATTTATCATCTCCTTATTTTTAGAATGGTTAACATACTAGAGGATTGTTTGGCACTTCACATTAAAAGCATACACGTACCTATGTGAGATAGGTTTGTCAACATCCAAGTTACATTCAACAATTAATTTCATCCACAAGTTTATTCCATGCCATTTGTATGGTATGGAATGTGGAGTATGGGTCATATTTGCATGTTGGAAGTTGTACCTCTTATGTTCTCTATTGAGTTATCACTTTTCTTTACTTAGTTAATGAAAAATCATAAATTGATTTCTGAATAAGTACTCTCTGAAGAGAAAATGAAGAACAAGTAGTGATCAAGGTGTATTATTTCCTCTTTCCTCTTTCCTAACTATTGATATGATATCTCTAGAAAAAATTTCTCCTTGATTGTTTTCCTTTTCCCTTCTGTGGTATATTGCACCTGGTAGAATCCTATGATTGGTGTGTTTCAAATCTTTGATTTCCATGCTCATCGGATGACATAGATTTCTTTGGTCAGATTTTTGTCTCTTGAACTCTACCCAATCCAGCAATAATCCTTTACAGCAAAGTAAAGCATGCTTATGTAAAACAAGTTATCCAAAAGAGAAAAAAGATAGATGCTTGCATCTTGTTTTCTCTTTCAACTGAAGCAGGCATTGGCTTGTCCTATCTTCTTTGCATAAAAAATATGTTGTTGTTTATGTTATCTACATAAGCAATTTATTATGGGAAATTGGTGGACATAGTTGTTAGATGGCATTGCATGCACATTATAGAACCTGAAGGTTCGTTGTTATTGTTCTACACTTTCCCTCTTTGACATTGCAATGCTTGTTAAAGCCACTGGGTTGTATATAGACATCAGGAGGTCAATTGAAGAAGAAGTGTGAGTATTCACTATGTTACATCGACTGCACCAAATCAAGGTAGATTTGGTAAGTTCTATATAGAAGAAGTAGGAACAATTAGAGTACTAGCTTAATAACAAAAAGGAGAGACCTCTGACAGAAAATAACAAACAAGATGACAAGACAGAATTTGGTTACTACAAGGAAGAAGAACATTTGGTAGAGGGAGGACAAAAGGAAGGATGGGAAATCAGTTGGGGATCCAAGAATTGAGAAGGGGGAAAGAGTAATAGTGGGAGGATCTAACTCCTCAAAAGCTAGAAGTGTTAATCTAGAAAGTCTGTAAACAAAACCAATACATGTATACTTAGTAGAGCTGAATCTGTCAGCTTGCTTATTGTAGTTTGGAATTCTATAACTGAGTTTCACCCTTGGAAATTCATTACCATTTGCATGAATTAGTGGATTCTATTAAGTGGTGTCAGAGCTGATTCGAGCCTAGGGAATGGTTAGAACCAAGATGGAAAGAATAGAGATCATGGAGAAAGAGATAGAAGGAGTCAAAGGTGAGATAGGAGATATGAGGGAACATATTGGGAGGTTGCAGATGAATGTCAATGCCTTCAATTAATACTTAGTGGAGATACAAGAATGGATCAAGAATAGAGATATGCTGGAGGAATATCATGGTCGTCCTCAAAACACAGAGGTTGGGAGGCCTCAGACAAGAACAAATGAAGTCCATTCTTGTTCACAAACTATAATCATCAAGAGTTTCAAGGCCAAAGACTGGAACTACCAATATTCGACGACCAAGAACTCTACAGGTGGCTATGTTGAGTAGAACGATACTTCCACATTAACCACATCGCAATGATGAGAAAATCTCAGCCACATCCATCTACCTAGAAGGAGATGCACTCCGCTAGTTCTTGTGGGAAGAATGGCAAACTCCCTTCCAATCTTTGGGTTCGTTCTAGTCATCTTTGCTCCGATGTTTCCGATCATCCAAATCAGACAATGACTATGAAGCCCTGCTGGCTTTGAGACAAAAAGGCAGCATCTCTGGTCCTTCGAGCTGCTCTTCGGTCATCTGGTTCACCTTTCTAATGACATCCTAAAGGGAGCTTTCTTGACTAGGCTCAGGGACAACATTAAGGTAAAAATCAAGATATTTAGTCCTGCCTCTCTGTCTGAGCTTATGGAGTTAGCCCATAAAATTGAAGAGAAGAACTTAGCATTGGACCACATATGGGCTCATCCAAATAGAAAAGATATTAGGCTAACAACATTGGGGTCCATCCATGTTCATTTGAAGAATTGGTCGACGAAAGGGGAGTCATCTTCCCCTTTTGCAGTGCTGATAGGGACAAGGGTTTCCTTACAGAACCCAATCAGGAGAGACATGTTCATGAACAGTCTACTAGAAAGAGGTAATCTTTATGGAATCTCACTAATGCCGAGCTACGACAATGGCGATCCCAAGGGCTGTGTTATAGATGCGATGAGAAGTACCACCCTAGGCACAAATGTAAAAACTAGTAGCTACAGGTGCTCCTCCCCTCCGCCGAAGATGATGATGAGGCTAAACCCACTCTAATTCCTTCAGTAGATTTCGACAACCAACAGGAAGGGGATAACCAACCTCTAGAGTTATCCCTAAACTCCATTTCTGGATTCATGACTAGCTGTACCATGAAAGTAAAGGCGCTGGTCAAAAATCAAGAGGTGGTAGCTCAAGATTTCCCACAACTTCATTTCCAACCCATTAGTCAAATAGCTCAAGTTAACCGTGGATCGAACGCGACGATTTTGAGTACAAGTTGGGGATGGTCACTACATCAGAGGTAAAGGCATATGTCGGTAGATACGGGTAAGCCTACCAGGTATCATGATAGCTCAAGATTTCCACCCTTTCAATCTTGGTGGAGCAAAGATAGTCCTGAGGGTAGCGTAGCTAGAAACCTTGAGGGAGATTTCGACAAACTTCTATAATTTGACCATGCGTTTTAGGGTTGAAGGGCATCAGATCATCTTGAAGGAGGATCTAACCCTCTCTTGCTCTCTGATCTCCTTCAAATCTATTCTTTGAGTTATTCCTAAGGATGATTTTAGTTGTATGGTTGAATACCAGGGTATGGATGCCAGCTAGATTCAACCTCATGAAGATTATCAACCATGAATTGACTCTCTCTCTCTCTCTCTCTCATAGAATTTTTCACATATCTTTGATCAGCTTTTAGGACTGCATGTTGCTCTCTCTCATGATCATGCATCAAGTTGATAGAAGGAACACAACCCCTACATAGGAGGCTATATCGCTATCTGCATTCATAGAAAGATGGGATCAAGAAAATCATTAAAAAGTTTCTACCATTGATGAACTGATAAATGAATTGGGAGGAGCCACCATTTTCTCAAAACTAAACCTTAAATCTGATTACTATTAAATTCACTTTAAGGAAGAGGACATAGGAAAGACAGCCTTCCGAACTCATGAGGGGCACTACGAATTTTTGGTTATGCCTTTTCGCTTAACCAATGCATCAACCATGTTTCAGGCACTCATGAATGAGGTATTTTGACCCCATCTATGTAAGTTTGTCCTTGTCTTCTTCGATGATATTTTAATTTATAGCAGTAAACTTATTATGCACCAAGAGCGCATTACCATTGTCCTACAATTACTTGAGGAACACCACTTGATTGCAAACAAGAAGAAGTGCTCATTGGCACAGCCTTCATTGGAATACTAGGGACACATTATATTTTTGCAGAAGGGGCAGCAGTGATACTTCCAAGATAGATTGTATGCTTTCTTGGCCTATTCTTAAAGACGCTAAGGCACTTCGAGCTTTTTTAGGTCTTACTGGTTATTACAGAAGGTTTGTTAGTAAATATGGGCTCATTACTTCTCCCTTAACCAAATTACTTAAGAAGGATGGTTTCATATGGACAAAGGAAGCTCAAGAGGCATTCGAGGCATTGAAAAAAGCCATGACAATTGTTCATGTTTTGGCCATACCTGATTTTTCCAAACCCTTTGTGTTGGAAACTGATGAATCAGGTAAAGGAATTGGTGCTGTCCTCATGCAAGAAGGTCAACCAATGGCTTTTTTCAGTCAATCTCTCTCCGTTAGATCACAATCTAAATTAGTTTATGAAAGGAAACTTATGATCATAGTCATTGCAATACACAAGTGACGACATTACCTCATGGGGTGACATTTTATCATCCATACTGACAAGAAAAGCCTCAGATTTTTAATGGAACAACATTTGCTTCATGAAGAGCAATAGAAGTGGTTAACCAAGCACATTGGGTATAACTTTATCATTCAATATAAGTCAGGTTCTGAGAATGGAGTGGCCGATGCTTTGTCTAGGCGTCAGGAGTCTCACACCCTAAACTCCAAGACAATAATGCAAAGGGCGAGCAACCAACAGATCCTTATCCACCCCCACCCACAGAGGAGCATGACATATTATTACAACACCTTCCCTATCGATTGCTCGATGTGCTAATTTGGATTCATTAATAGATGAAATACAAGAAGATCCTCATATTCATAGTATTATTCAGGACCTTCTAATGAATCAAGATAGTCACATAGGGTACACACTTAAGCATGATCTCTTACTATTTCATTGAAGACTAGTTATCACTATATCTTCAACCTGCATTGCAGCCTTCTTACAAGAATTCCACTCCGCACCAGGAGGGGACCATTCAGAGTTCACACGCACTTATAAACACATCTCCAAGGTGCTCCATTGGGAAGGGATGCGCCAGGATATTTAGAATTTGATTTCCACTTGTGACATTTGTCAAAGAAACAAGTATGCCACTAATAAACCAACAGGTCCTCTTTAGCCTCTTCCCATTCCTAAGATGGTTTGGAGTGAATTGTCCATGGATTTCATCAGTGGCCTACCTAAAGCACATGAATTTGACAATTTGTTAGTTTTCGTTGATCACCTCACTAAATTCAGCCACTTCATCCTCCTTAGTCACCCTTACACAACCAGAGATGTGACACACATTTTTATCAAAGAAATTATCCAACTACATGGGTATCCCCCATCAATTGTATCAAATAGAGATCAAGTCTTCATTAACGACTTTTGGTCTGAATTGTTTAAGCAAGCAAGAATGTCACTAAAGATGAGTTCAGCCTATCATCCTCAAATAGATGGGCAGATAGAGGTGGTAAATAGATGTTTGGAAACATATTTACTTTGTTTCATTGGCAACAAACCAAAATCCTAGCCCAAGTGGATATGCTAGGCAGAATATTGGTATAATACTACTTATTAGAGTTCTACCAGAATGACACCTTTCAAATCCTTATGTGGAAGAAACCCTCTCACCTTACTGAGATTTACTAATGGGGAATCCATTCCAACAAGTGGCTACACACAATTCAATTCTAGCAGAACTGAAACAAAATTTGGAAGCAACCCAAACTCGAATGAAAAGGCAGTCAGATTCATACTACCGTACCCTCACTTTCCAAAGTAGGAGATTACATTTACTTGAAACTTCAACCTTATCGCCTCAAATCACTGTCAACACAACTCAATGAGAAGTTACGTCCTCGCTATTATGGTACATATGCTATACTAAAAAAGATTAGATACGTAGCTTATTGACTAGAGCTACCATAGCATGCTAAGCCGCACCCAATCTTCCATGTCTCCCAACTCATACCCGTTATTGCACCAACACTGACACCTCAAACAATACCAGATGGCCTATCCAAAGATTTGGAACTTAAAGTATATCCTACAACTGTCAAGGACATTAGGCAGTCTCATACTGGATAAGTAGAGGGTCTCATACAATTACAAGATCTTCCTCAACATGACAACACCTAGGAACAAATGGATGTCATTAAGATGTAGTTCCCTGACTTCCACCTTGAGGACATGGTGGCAATTTTTATTTTTATTTTTTTTGGTTTGGGGGGGGGGGGGGTATTGTTACATCGACTGTACCAAAATCAAGGTAGATTTGGTATGTTCTATACAGAAGAAGCAAGAACAATTAGACTACTGGTTTAATAACAGAAAGGAGAGACCTCTAACAGAAAATAACAAACAAGATGACAAGACAGAATTTGGTTACTATAAGGAGGAAGAACATTTGGCAGAGGGAGGACGAAAGGAAGGTTGGAAAATTAGTTGGGGATCCAAGAATTGAGAAGGAGGAAAGAGTAATCATGGAGGGATCTAGCTCCTCGGAAGCTAGAAGTGTTAATCTGGAAAGTCTATAAATAAAACTAGTACATGTATACTTAGCAGAGATGAATCTATTAGCTTGCTTATTATAGTTTGGAATTCTGTAACTGAGTTTTACCCTTGGAAATTCATTACCATTTTCTTGAATTAGTGGATTCTATCACACTATCTTCAATCCCATGTTCTTTTGATTCATAATTCTTACATGCACATTTACCTTATTTTGTCATCTTTGCTTTGTGTGTAGGAGTTTACTAAGCCGTCCTTTGAAAAAGCTTCTTCCACAAGCTCACACCAATTTCACTATCTCCATGGCTGGAAAATAGCATCCACAGAGTATATAAGATTTCTCCACCCCCAAAAACCCTATGGTTGTTCAAATATATATATATATATATATATATATATATATATATATATATATATATATATATATATATAGACACACACACACACACACACACCATATTACAAATAGATAAGAGTCTACCTCCAAAGCTAGGGGCTCCATCCCCTGGACCCAGTTTCGTAAAGCAATATATTTTGATATAGGAGCAACAAAATCATGTCAATCATTCTTCATAGTCACAAAGTATTCATCATTCTATTTTTTGTTGATTTTTGTCATTGATCTACCTTCAGTTGATTGCTATATGTTTTAAGATTCTAATATACTATTTTATGGTTGTTTTTTCGATTAGCTATCATTGGTCAACTCGCTTCAATTTTTGTTGAGAACTTTATGCTAGATAACCAAATGCACTACATTGTGGTATGATTAAATACAATACTCAACTAAGCTTTTCCTTCTTCTTCTAATTTGGATTAGTATAAACTATTTGATACCTTTATGAGATTGATTGAGTTTCATCCTTGTAGAGGTATTTGTGGGGAGCCATTTGTTTCTTGCTATTAAGTGCCATTATAATCTATAAATTGAGTTTACTTATGTAGGTTAAGCTTGATTTTGAAACTTAGTGGAATACCTTTTCCTTTTACATTCATTGCATTCTCTTCTCTTTCGTCTGCTTTGTTGAGACCCTGCTTTTCCTTACCACTAAATTCTTGTTGTTCCTCTGTAGCCCCAACTTAATACCATGAACTGCTAGAATTTTAGTCCTCTTCCTTCTTCTACATTTTTTTCTTGCAGAAAATGGTTAGGTCTCTTTATTTGAAAATTATCGCTAAGTTTACTATTAAATAGTTGGGGTTGATGTGCATAAAATACATTACTTTGTAAAATTTCAAAAATGTTTATTGATTTGTGCAACTATATTTTGAAATAAGTTGCCTCATAAACTTCTAAAGTTCTTCAATGGCTATTATGTTTCTGCTCTTAGGTCAAGAGAAATATTGCAGTTCTTAACTGGACATTGACAATTGTCCTGCAACTTGCAGGTCTTATTTTCATGAATGCTTGGCTGTAGTGTATTGTGCTCCCTTTTTGAGTTTTTTAAAGTTGCAAGAACTAAACAATGATTTTCTTCTTACATAAAGTGTGGTAGAGGCTGGAGGACATTTAAATGACCTGGAGTTGAGGACACCTTGAAACTTCTTTCTCAATTATATGAAATTGTTGTTTACTCTGATCAGCTAAATATGGTAAATTGACTTTAGTCTCTCATTTAAAGGTGGAAAAATGTCTTCTTCTTCTTTTTTTGGATTAGTAATAGTTAATTTGATATGTATATATGTAGTATGTTGATCCCATTGTTGAAAGGCTGGATAAAGAAGGCCATTATATATTCTATAAGCTATCATGAGCGGCAAGCAAATGTATGAATGGCAAGCATTACAGAATACGTCAGTTGCTTTTCCAAAAAAACATGATATTTTTTTATAAGAAGATGTTGTATAACTCAGAAAAAGAAAAATGAAGAATCATCATCATCATCAAAACCTTATCCTAATCAAGGGTCAGCCACATGAATCTTGTTCCTCCATTCCCCTCTCTTAAGTGTCATGGCTTCATTTTGTCCCTAAGTTTTTAAATCTTTTTCTCACCTCTTCTATCCATGTTCTTTTGAGCCTTCCCCTTGTCCCTTTAGAAACTTCTACTTGGATAGTCTTACTCTTAACCAATGTTATTTTCTATCTCCATTGGACATGTCCAAACCATCTAAGTCTAATCTCCCTCACCTTGTTATCTATGAGTGCTACTCCTAAGTTTCCTCTAATGTTTTCATTTCTAATTATATCCTTTCTTGTCTTACCACCTACCCAACTCAAAATTTTCATTTTGGTAACACTCTTCCTATGTACATTTTGTTCCTTAGAATTTGGTTTCAATTTGAGTGGCACCTGCCTATTACACAAAACTCTAGAGGCGTATCTTCATTTGTTCCTACCTGCTTGGATTCTCTGAGTAACCTCCCTCTCAATCTCTTTGCTCTCATGAATTATTGATCCCAAGTATTGAAAGTGGTATTATAAGGGGGACTTTTTGGTTATCAATCATTACTGGTGCTACAATTCCACTCCTCTCCTTACTAAAATTGCTTCCATATAATTTGTCTTAGTTCAGCTAATTTTGAATCATTTAGTTTCTGATGCATCTCCATACAAATTGATATTATTAGCACCATTGTTTGAAGCTTTTTCTATACTAATTTGAAAATCAACAATCAAATGATGTAGAAGCCTAGGCTCTTTATCAAGATTTTCTATTGTGCAGTATTTTTGCTTGTGCTATTTTGGTTGATGTGATTCATACAATGATGAGTGTCAAATTGACATCCTGGCCTAAGGTGGTTCTTACCCTGTCATTGTTGTTCTTTTGGAGCTCTTTTTAAGAAAGCCATAAAAAATTTCCCTACTTTAAGTGCTAATATGGTTTGGGAAAATACACTTGCTTGATGTGGAGTTAGAAGAACTATTTGATGTTGAGGGATATGGCTCCTTGCCATAGATTGTTCTTGCATCTTGATTTTCTAGCCATTTCTATGTTAGAAAATTGTATTGTCTAAATTTTGCAATTCTTGTTTCCGTTGTTTCTTTTAGGGACATCCTCATCCCCTTGTGTTTTTGCCATTGTGACCAATATAGTTTTGCTAGCATTAACACTATAGAAAAAAGAAAAGTCCAAGTTAAATAGCATTGCTATATTTCAAGATAGGGACACTTCCGTGGATTCCAGATCATGTTAGATTAATCATTGAACTTTCCAAAATGAGATTTTCCTTAAATTCTCATCAGCAAATTGTGAAAGTTACCATGAATCTTGAAATAAGTCCTCTGTTGACTTCCTCTCTTGTTGGTTTGCAAAACCCTTTGGGGATCATGTTACCCTCCAA
Source organism: Warburgia ugandensis (assembly GCA_035236585.1). Lineage (NCBI taxonomy): Eukaryota > Viridiplantae > Streptophyta > Magnoliopsida > Canellales > Canellaceae > Warburgia > Warburgia ugandensis. The sequence goes on from CP141139.1 coordinate 44,045,354, forward strand.
TTGATTGAAACTTGAGTTGATGGTAACCATTAGAGAAAACAAATGAAATAGCCACAATTTCTCCAACCACTTAGACTATCTGAAAGGATAATGAGAAGCATACTGTTATTACTTTGTTTCTATTTTTTTTGGGTGATTGTCTCTTGGTCAGGTGGATGTCTTTACATTTTTCTCCAATTGTCTTATAAGTGATCTAGCCTCTATTGTGAACAATCTGGTAATAATGATCCTCGTGTAATTAAAAGACTTCTCTTGTAAGTCATTTATTTCTTTCAATCCCACTTTGATTTTATGGTTTTCCAAGTTGCATCATCCTGATGTGAACTTAATTGAATCCCTCAATTTATGTTGTTTCATTTGTCGAGGGTGTCATTATATGCTAACCTTTGTTTTTTATCTTTTCTTATTACATTGAATGCCTTAGTTGTCGATTGATCTAATACTGTTGTTTTACTTTGATAAATTTTTGGTCCTTTCTCTTGTCGCTACTCAACATGTGTTTAGGGAATCTTATGTGGAGAGCTTGTTTATTCAATTCATTCATTCTGGAAAAGAAAATTGATATTCATGTTATTGCTGCTTGTAGGACCTCTCCATACTGAACAGAGATCCTGCATGGGTAATTTATGTGAGTGGGCATGCCTTAGAAAGTTGCCTTCAGCCAAAGAATAGTGTGGAAATTAAACCTTGGAAGCTTGAAGAAAATCACACTGCACTTGTGGATCTTATTCCATTTCTTGAATGTATGTTATTTTGTAATTTTCATGGATTCTAGAATTGCTAGCTATTTCATGAAGGTACCTCATATCAACATTCCACTTTTTAGTTGGTGCCCTCTCATGCCACTCTTTGGTGAGCTTTAACTCCAACCATGCACACAGTCCGAAAGAACCAAATGATTTACAATGTTGTCCTCATCCTCGATGTGATATGCACTGAAAATATCAACTAGTGGATGATCCTAGCCATTCTTTTCTTGAGTTTTAAAATGGTCGGTAAACAATTTCATTGTCCAATTTTTAACTTACAAGAGTATATGTTAAAATTACCGAGTGGATCAAATCTTCAATGCACAGCTTATCAATGGAAACAAGATTGCAAATGATATTAACATCATCCAAAAAGTGGGCCCAATTGGAGTTATAGCTTGGCTGGGACTCTGTTGACTATTTTCTTTTAAGTGCACAGGCTATTTTAGTACAGTTTATGCAAGTATCAGTCAATCCTGTGAAGACATGACTCAAAGAAATTGGAGTTTAAATAAAATTTAATTTACCACAAATTAACAAAAATTACATGAATTGAACAACAATGAACAAGAAACTCAGATTTATTGAATTAATAAAAAAAATACAAAATTTTGAATTCAAAAGACAAAAAATTAAACCAAATATAAATTAAAATTCACTTCCCTATCTTGATTATAGTCAAATTTTTTAATTTTGGCCACATCAAAGTTGATCAACTTTTATCAATCTAGCTCTCAAATTTCTAATTAAAGATTCAATGGTCGAATTATGCAAATCTTCCAAAAATCTAGTGATCTGGACTAGGAAAAGAATTTAAGATTTGAATAATTTAGATTATCTTTTTTATTTAAATCACCAATAACATTCTTTGATGTGTCACACATCAGATCCTATTTATAGATTTTCTTAATTTTTTCTAATTAAAATACCAAAGCAACAACTCTGACTGTGTCTACAAGTGAGAGTGTTACTAAAAAAGCTAGGGATAATTGAGAAATTCATGCACATTCGAGCATGTGTGACACTAGCTAACCAGTCATCTTATCCGTGTTCACAATCTATGATTAATCCAGTCTCTATTTATAATTCACAAACAGTCAAAATCCATGTAGATTTCATTGGTTTTGGCTACCAATTTCTTCTACCTTTTTATAGAATTTTTCAACAAGACTTGGTACCTAGAAAAAATTGATATCAATAAATTAAATTGTATGGTTAGATTATTCAAATCTTCAAAAAATCTGATGATTTGTACTAAGAATTTGAGATTTGGATGGCTACAATAATCTTTTTTTCTTTAAGATCGCCCATAAGATTCTTTGAAAGTGTTACTAAAAAAGCAGGGGATAATTGACATAGCCATGCACATCCATGCACGTGTGACACTAGCTAAGTTGTTATCTTATCTCTGTTCACAATCCATGATTAATTTAGCTTCTGTTTACAATCCATGAACAGTTAGAATTCATGGGGATTTCACTAATTTTTTGCCACTAATTTCTTTTACTTTCTGACAAAAATTTTCAATGAAACCTAGTACCTAGAATAATTTGATATCAGTAAATTGAATTGTAAGGTTAGATTTCAAATCAAGATAATAGAAATTAAGATATTCAATCACAAACATAAGCTATTCAACAAAAAATTCTAAATCAACTGAATTTTCTAATTGTAACCTAGTTTCCTATTAGGAAATTATTTTCTCTCTCTTCATCCTTTTCACTTTCTATCATTAAACATAAAATCCCATAGCATTCTCAATTTTCTTGTGGTGGAGTTGATGCTTAAGGATTGAATTGAAGTCCTTGCTTTTTTATTTTAATCTATATAAGTTAGATTGATCTAAGCCATCTATTTTAATCTAAGCTTGATCAAAGATCTAGGATGTTGATCGACATGATCTAACTACATGAATTTTGATCTACCACCTACAAAATAAATAAAATAACCTAACAATGTTATATAACATTTGATTTTGCACATATTTACCTCGGATCATTATCTAACCTTGAAAATTTACCAAATTAGGGTTATATTATAAAAAAAATTATATTATATATTTTTCATATAAATTTTTTAAATAATATCTCAAAATATATCAAAATTCATGCTAAATGAGGGTAATTTATTTCATAATACACTCTTAATATACCCCACAACCAACATTTTGCTAGTCTCGAGCAAAACTAGAAAAAAATAAATTATAAAATTAATACAAATTGCCACTTTTGTAGGTATTCATGATTGTACTTAGCATATGCAACAATCCCTTAATCCCTATGTTATACCTAGTGGAGGACTTATGCCTTGTGAGCGTTTGTAGTAAATTTATCCACAAAATTCAAGAAACACATTTCTTAAATTTATCTTTGAGAATTTTCTTCATTCTATGCTCAAATTTCCACTGTATCATGTCAATAAAATTGAATTAAAAATTCAAAACCCTACTCATATGCAAAATATATTTGATTTAGGCTCAGATCTCAAAATATAGTATGTGTACAATTTACATATGCAATAATCTTTATCTTTAAGTATATTTCTAACTTTTAAGCTCCATCTGAAATATGTTTGGACCTCAATCCTCACTAATAGACATACACTCATAAATAAAAGTCTTAGATAAAGGGTTCAAATTATATCTCTCTTTTAAATACATGAGCAATATTAATAAAAGAAATTTTATTTCCCACATATTCATGAAAGAATAGGGGTTGCTATGGAATTGGGTTTTGTTCCCTCTAAAAAAGGATAAGATGCCATTACTTGAACATTTAGACATATTACTCTTTAAATCTGATCCTCATCAAGACTATATTAATCCTAAAATCAATAGATCTTCAACTGGGACAAAACATAGGCTTAGGACAGAGTACAAAAGAAAGGGTATAAAGTGTAATCAAAATTCTTAAGAAATAAGTAGAGGGCATTTACTATAGTTGATGGTTCTTATTTACTTTGTTTGCATGAAGTGAATATTGCTTCATAATTTTTTGCTTTCTTCATTTCAAATTCAGACTTCACATGTTCTCTTCTTCTTTTTTGGCACTTTTGCATCTCTTTGAAGAACATTATTTTTCTTAATATTCACCTTTCTACATTCATTGAAATTAAAAATTATTTATTTATTCAACTCTAGCTTATCTTTTGAAGAACATTGGTAATAGATATATTATACTGGGTTTGCAGGGGTAAAGGTTAATTTGGTAAGAAAAGAAAAGGCTTATATAAAAAGCTCAAGTTGGCTAGCTAGTGGTAAAAATGTTATGGGTAGGATTTATGTCTCAAGGCTAACAATAAGGATGGCCTAGATCATTTTCTAGGTTTCATATAATCTATCAAATTCAATGAACTTGCAAAATTTTAAAGATAATACTCTAATAATTTAGGTAATTGACCAAATTTAAAAGTTGGTGGGATCAAATTTAGATTAAGCACACTAAAGAAAATTGGAAACATTTATAACCTCTCAAAAGAATGAATGATCTAAAACTTACTTAGGTGATAGGTCTCCACTAACTTTCTTCACGATCTGTAAGTTATAACTACTTATGAATCGAGACTATGTATATGTAATTGTGTGTAAAATGTGATCTGAGACTTTGCTTTTATGGAATACTTTAGAAAATGAGTAAAATTATGAATTGATAATATCCAATTCCATTAATAAGATAAAGATGAAAATTAATATTAGATCTCAAAAAATCCAATTCTCATCATTGTATAGGAAATTACCTAAAAACTCAAAAAGATTTTCAAAATAGCTTCTTTTCTTTTTTACTTTTCAAAAATTTTAAAAAGTTTTCATCATTTTTTTAAATAAGAAAAAAAACTACAAAAAAGACCAAATTTCACTAGAATTCTACACCCCACAACCTAAGCAAAAAACTATCCTCAATGTTTAAAAAAATAGGATGATGATAATGCATTGAGGAAGAAAGAAATGGGAGATGTAGAAGAGGAACGTTTTGAAAAATAATGGCACATAATTATTACAAATGAAAAAAATTTAGGTTCGAAACTTCCTTGGTTCCCATGCAAAATGGGCCAAACAGGCCTCTGAAAGGAAGGTTGACTTAATTTATCTTGCACTTTTGAATGTTTCATTTATCATAGGATAAGATAAATAAATCTCTAAAGTGCATTTGATGATTAAAGATAATATTGGAAGCTTGATGCAGCCTTTGTAGAAATGAAGCAGGACTATGGTATGACTTAGTTGATGGGATGTTTTACTTATTAACAAATTTATCTTTTTTCCTAATAGATTTCATTAACATTTTAGCCTTTTAAGGATTCGATTTCTCAATTATTTTACCACTATGAAGAATGGCAATTGCCTTTGTTTGTTCCATGTTTGTAATTGAAGAATTAGTCTTACACTAACAATAGTTCTTTGAACCTTTCCTAGCATTAATATTAAGTTTCTTTATCCTTCTGGGTAAATTTTGTTATATTTCGGCAGAGAGTATTTGTCTTATGCATAGGAAAAAAAAATTTCAAGAACTTCCAAGTCATTTCTTATCATGTTTTTATAGAACCTACTGGCAATGAATAAAACCATTTATTTGCATTTTCCTTTAAAGAAAAAGTAAAAAGGTTTGAATCTTGCCATATCTAGTCCAATGTTTTGTGTATGTTCGATCATGAATGCTTAATCAAATTCTTTTAAATGTAGGTAAGAACTCTCATTATCCAACCTATAAATTTTGGGAATTAATTGAATTACTCCCATTTTTAATTCAATCATACCAACATTTTGAGGTAAAATTATGCATAAAGGTGTATTGGTATAATTAGGTTATAAACAGTCTCTTAATGTTCTCCCATGAGGATTTTGAGTATGCCAATTATCTTCATGTGCTCTGTTTTGATCCTATTCCTTATTATAATTCCTTCTTATATTTTCAAGTGATGGAAAATGATTCCTCCATGAATGTATGTATCATTAAATAGAGGTGGAGGATCATCAACATCAAAGAGAGAATTATTCATCTATGAGGAAACATCATTGTTATCCATGATGAGAGAGGATTTATCATCATTAAAGGGGGATTGTTCCTCCATGGGAAAATACATATATGTTAATGATGGGGTGTAAGTTACCCCTTTGATCAATATTTAGATTATTCATTGAATGCAACTGGCCATGTTTTTTTTTATATTGTTGTTGATTTTTTTAAAGAAAACTAAACTAAGTGATGTAACCTAATGTCTAAAATGATGTACAAACAAAGGATACAATTAAACAATCCCTAAGGCTAATTAGCTGAAATGTTTTGATTTTCTCAAATTTGTATGGGGGAAGCTTTTAGATTATCTAATCTAATACTCCTCCTTTCTTTAAGACTTGTCCCATCACTTACTAGTTAGATCCTTACCTAACCATCCACTTCACACTCTCCTCAGTTAGCCGTTGAAAGTTTGAGTTATAGAATGTGTTGACAAAGCTAGTTGTTTAAATACTAGCACAATCAATGTGACGGCCCGGGTTTCTCAAATGCTTCTTCACACATCCTTTTGAAAGATGAGGCCCTAATTTTTAAAATCAATTTCAAACACAAAATGGCAAAAAACATTTTCAAGGAATTTCATTTTAAAATATTGAGTGTCAACCATCTAGTCAATATTACGCTATTTATGATTCAATTTGATATTTAAATTTTGAAAACAAATAAATTCTTTATTTTTCAAGTAAATCTTTTAAAAATAAGTTTACTTCTTCAGGACTCATCCAATTGATAGCCACAGTCCCTGCATCATTACAACTCAAGTCTGAAATACCATAGATGCACATGTACAGCCTAACTAAAATTAAAATATACCCTTAGACAATGATATGTCGATTAGCTGCTCATCTAACTCCTCATCAGTCTAGTCTATCACTTAATATCTCATGCATTGCAAAAATAGAGTAATGCCTCAGCAAGCCACGCTCGATAGGGAAATAAGATTATTATGAAAACTGAAATAAAACATTTGCTTTCACAATGTAATAATCATTTCAATGCACCAAAACATTTTTGCATCAATGATCTACATGATTAAATTTAAGATAATCTAAAACTTTAAAATTTCAAATTTCAAATCATTTCATGTAAATATCATGCATAAATCCAACAACGAAATATCATGTTCAAATCATAATCAAGAGCTCAAGTAAACTCTATGAATACATGTAAACATTATAAATACATCCAGCAATGTAAGGTCATGTACAAATCACAGTTCGAATCACAAATAAAGATATTGAACACTTAAAGGAGTTAAACAGTGTTAAACTCATGAAATTAGTGAATATAGTCATCATGGTCACATCCCTAGATATATGGGGCCCACAATCATCCAATCAGCACTGGGTGTACATAATGATCATGAGCTCATACCAAGCATATCATCTTATCACATAGTCATGCCATTGTCAGTCAGTCATGATTGTAGCACCTATATCTCCAAAGAAAACTAAGCACACATGTTGTTACTCAGTCATGCTCACAGCATTATGCAAAATATACAAAGAACTGCTATGTTGCAGCATAACCAACTCCTGAGTCTATCAACTGCTGCTGCTTGTTGACACTATAATAGGAGATTAGGCATCTATCTTGCATGGGTGAGGATCGAAACCATAGCACAAATTATCCATGATACCACTCCCTACAGTATTCACCCTTTTATGGTGCAGGTGTCTATCATCTCACAAAGTCAGAGGATGAGTGCTGAGCCCTACATCCCTCATAGCATACCATCCCTGCACATGCCTATCGTAAATAAAACCCTCAGACATCCATGCTTAGATATCATAAAATCATCAGGCTATATGCCTGGCTCATATCAAATCACGAAAATAACATATCATGTGCATAGCTAGTACCCTATACCAAAATCAAAACCAACTAGCTTTCAAATCAAACCATGTGAATGTAAAACATATAACGCATTCTTCAATCATGCATTTTAGATAAATGACATACATTTCCAATCCTCAAAACTATAATATGATAGATTTTCATATATAGTACTGTAGCCTTTTTATTTCATAAATATTGCATGTATACTATCGCACAATAACCACATTTTATAAGAAATTCATGTAACTTAAATCTTATGCAATAATCAAAATCACATCATAACCATATTAACAGATCATGCAATTTGTGAAAATTAGCATCTTAAATTCTACCTATCTCCAATACGAGCTATCCAAATCCTCAAAAGTCCAATAGTCTCAATGTTGTATCACTTAGAGTATTTGTCAAGTCATACATATATTTCAGGTTAATCACTTACTCACAATTTCTTATATATAACTCATCTAGTCTTTGATTATCATTAAATATGATGATCTTACCCTTACTAACTTCTAATTCTAAGTATATCTCTTTACTGTGTAATAGCCTCAAATCTTGACCTTTGATTAAAGATCAATGATCTAGATTATCCATACATTATAAACTTCTATTGATCTTAGCCTAATCTATAGTCTATTTCATATTTCAATGTTTAACCTATTGATCCAAGGGTCAAATCAAATTCTGATAGGTCAAATCAATAGTTCCACATCATCCTAATGCTCAATTTCCTAAGCCAAGGCAATCAGAATAATCCATCATTAGGTTAGTTCAATTATACATTTTGAAGTTTGATCTAACCTAATTGCATGTATTTTCTAGGTTTACTATAGTTCAATTGCCTCTCACTAGCTCCTATTCAAATTTGACAATCAAAACCTACTCTGATAGGTCCAATCTATGTTTCTTGTCTCTTCTTACAGTCCAGATTTATAAATTTCAGTTTACTAAGATAATTTAATCATTAGATCATTTCATCTACCATCTAAGATATTTAATTTAGTCATTTATTAATGTTTGGATACTTATGATTGGTAGATATATGCTGTACAAGGTCTAATCTTACTCAATTAAAGTTTATGGGACAATCATACTATTGGATTGCTCTCAATGTCTGGCTTGGGTGTCTTATTCATCTATATCTGGGTCTAATACATCTTGAACTTATATATATTTAGTGTTTTATATCATCCAATTGTATATCTAAAGGATATTTGTTGATCTGATGGTCAGATCTAATTTTGATTAATCAGATCGATGATTCTAAATTTTGTTGTCATAAAATGTTACTATTTTAAATTATTTGGATGATATGACAACAAATCAATATCTACTACACATGGGACTTTTAGAGTTGATTAAAAGTGATAATAAAAGTCACTTAATAAGTAGCTTCTACCGAGCCAACTAGGAAAGTTGACAACTTTTAAAGTCATTTACATAAACGACTTCAAAGGTCACAAATTTTTAAAGTCATTTTTTTAAGCGACTTCAAAAGCCAAACACTTTTGAAGTCGCTTATAGGAAAATGACTTTGCAAGTCACACACTTTAGAAGTCGTTTTCCTCAACTTTTGAAGTTAGTTAGGAAAAAAAAATGACTTCCAAAGTTGGTAACTTTAGAAGTCGTTTTCATCAAAGCAACTTTAAAAGTACCACATTTTGATGAACTTTTGAAGTCGCTTATATGAAAATGACTTCTAAAGTGGGTGACTTTAGAAGTTGTTTTCATATCAGCGACTTCAAAAGTATTTGACTTCTAAAGTCGCTTACAAAAAAATGACTTTAAAAGTGTGTAACTTTTAAAGTCATTTTTAAATAAGTGACTTCACATGCTCATGTCTTGATGGACTTTTAAAGTTATTTTATCCTAAATGACTTCAAAATTTCTAATCTTTTAAAATCATTTTTTCCTAAACAACTTTAAAAATTCTATAGTTTTGAAGTCGTTTACCAAAAAATGACTTCAAAAGTAGGTTTTTTTTTTTTTTTTTTTTAGCTCCCCGACCTTTATACAATTGAATAACAAACATCCCATATATGTACACCTAATACTCAAACAATGTTTACAAACATTAAAAGCATTTTAATATACAACATTCTTCCAGTTCTTGATACAATACCATCTGTAATTGCATAAATAACATCATATATACCTAATACTTCAATCTCCCCAAACATGAAAAACCAACAACCAATACAATGCATCCACATGTTAATTTATTAATACATTACCACTTGTGCAAACATTGAATAACAAACATTCTATGCACCTAATACTTCAAACAATCTTTATAAACACAAAAAACCAAACATCATATACACGTAACTAATACTTCAATCTCCGTACACATTTGAAACCACCATCCACTACAATGCATCAACATCTTTCTTGGTACGCTACCACCAGTGTATACATTGAATGACAAACATTCTATACACCTAATACAAACAATCTTTATAAACATAAAAAGCTAAACATTCATTACAACATGCATCCACTTCTTTCTTGATAGCCCAAATTATTCTTAAAATATAACGCCTAAATGGATAGAATACATCCAAACTCATCATTATCCATCCACATCTATCTTGAAAATTTATACAAGAAACTAAAACATATGCATAGTTTATAACATCCACATTCACTGTATTTGTAAATCCATACACATTTATATTTACTTTCACAATGTAAGTAACCCTCTCATTCTACATCTCATAAAAGTTATATAATTCAACCACCACATATTCACTTTATGTTCAAGCTCCAAATTCAGTTCATCCATCCTCATTTATTGCAGCACTCCAAATTTTCACTCATTCATTGCTTAAAATACAATATATATATATATATATATATTTCAAAGAAAACAATACAATCTAAAGGAGCACACACAAGTCAATGATAAAAATACTTTATTATGTATTTCAAGTTCATGTAGTTACTCCAAGTAATCTAATTGAAACTCATTACATACTCAGCCCATTCAGTTCGTATTTCATTGAGAATTACTCTAGAGTAACTCTTCTTATTTGCCAACTTAGAAAGCATAGCAACCTAAAATACAACATATTTAATTAAGCTAAAAAAATTTAGCTAGATCCATAAAAACTATAAAAAAATATAACATTATGCAAAATAATTTGTTCTACTTTTCTTAATGGGAGATAGGAGTATTATCGAATACGAGGGTTCTCGTGTATCTCAGGACATAATACCCACACTCCTAATCAGACTATTGTTTAGGGCACTGTGCAAGAAGAACAACAAAAAAGAACTTATTAATATCATTCATAATAATGTAGGTTAAATTAATTATAACTTGAGCAATTAACTATTTCATATACCTTAATATTCTTCTAAGTGAATTTTGGTGGTTGTAAAGTCTTAGTCACTATAGCCCATTCAATCCAAGACCTACAAATTTAAGTTTCAAATGCATTATAGATGAATAACAAATTACTTATCTACACATAACGCATGAAAAAAATAAATTCTTACTTATTTATATAATCCATGAGGGAAGGACAGATGTACGCTCCACAAGAATCAAAAAAGAAAGTAAGGGTACCATGCACATCCAAAACGAGCAGCGTCCAATGAGACCTACATAGACAGTCATATAAATTGTAATGGAAGTTGACAATCCCTATGTAAAGAATAATTTGGCAAAAAAAATCTTGAATATGCCTCTTGATCGATCATTGCTCTGCTACTCTAGAACTGATGCCAAGGTCAAGGAATTAGTAAAGTGTACCCTCACCCTCAAAAAGGTTAGTCAAATCATTCAAGAAGCTGCATAAAAGAAATAATTATTACATATACCATTAAAATATAACATGTAATTAAATACCAAATGATTTATAAAAGCAAAGTATGCGCATATACCCCATGTAGGAGACAATGTAAGGGTGCTCGAGTTGATCCCATAGGCAAATTCATAATAGGTCCTCTACCGTAAATGGCACTTCAATAATGTCCTCAACAAGCACTCCCTACTTGATTCGTATAGGATTAATTCCCATATCGTCGTTGAAGAGGCCATAGATTAACCTTGACAAATCATTTAGCTTCATTATTCATAAAGTCATCTCAAAGTTCCAAACAGATTTTGGATGGAGTGTTGGTGGCATTGGAGGTGGTTGATAAACTTTGAACCAAAAAAAACAAGAAGAAGAAGAATTCAAAACGAAGGGGTTTTAAAGTTGGAATTGTAGAGGGCTTTATGATCTTTTATTTAATGAAGAAAATTGCAATTGGTCAAAAATTCAAAAAATGGACCTTGATGCTACTTCAAAACTCTTTGGTTTCTCTTCTTATTGATGGTACTACTAATGGTTTCTTTCCTTTGCAGAGAGGGTTGAAACAAGTGGATCCTCTCTCCTCGCTTCTGTTTACTTTTTTGGGAGAATGCTTTTAAAATTGACCACAAGAGAATTATAAGGAAATATGTTTTATGGAATCTTTCTTAAGAAATATGTTTTGCGAGAAAGCTTTTCGAGGATGACAATTGAAAGAACTCAAAATTCTTCCACTAGAACGATACTGAGGGGTTAAGTAAATTCCATATTTTAGTATGTAAATCTAAGCAGTTGGGTGGTTGGGGATTAGAAGAATTGAGGAGTCTATTAAAATATTTCTTGGAAAATAGAGTTGGAGCTATAGGAATGAACAAGTATTTTTTGGAGAGAAGTTGTTGACTCTGAGTATGGGTATGACAAATTCACTCAGAGCCCAACTAATCTTAGAAGCAATGGTTTCTCTATTGTTTGAAAAAATAGCATTCCAATGAATGAGATAGTTTGGACACACTATAGAATTTTGGTTAGAAATGGAAAATGTATTAAGTTATAGACTAATCAATGGAGCTCCTTCCCCATTGAAGTTTACCTTTCATGACATTTTTTTTATTGTTGACTATTAAAAAGATCTTACTTATAATTGGTTTCCAAGGCAAGGTGAAGATGTTGTCTAGGATATTAAACTTAGAAGGAAAGTCTTTGATAGAGAATGAAAAAAATTAAAGATCTTATGAATTTCCTTCAATTTATTTAGATTTTTCAATATATGGCTATGAAAGTTTAGATCCCCACTACTTTTGGAAGTATCTCAATCAAATTGTTTTAGGGGATCCTTTATGTTCCAAACTCTCCCATGTTTCTATTGGCTTTTCGTAGACAAAAACAATTATGTAGAAATCAATAATCCCCATGCATTCTATGGAACTTATAGAAAGAAAGAAATTAAAGATGCTTTAGTGGTCAGAAAACAACTATCAATTATATCTATTTTCAAATCAAATCCCAAGTTATTAGTTAGTTTAAAGCACATAACTTGGTTAAGAATATTCTTTTAATTAGATTCTAGGAAAAATTGGAAAGACATTGTAAATGCTAAAAGAGTTAACTAAAACCCTAAAATAGTGTGGTAACCTCCTCCAATTGGCTCTTTTTAAGATTAATTTTTACAAATCTAACTTTGGTATCGATGGTCTTGCTAGTCTATGGGGGAGTCTCAAAATCATGAAGGTGTGGATTTCTTTCAAATTGCAAATAGTTTGAGAACTACTAATCCAATAGAAGATGAAATGTCTATTGCTTTTCACTATATCAGAAAGTGGAGACAATGTCAATTACAACCTATGGTCATTGAAGGTGATTCCTCTATTATTATCAAGTAGATCAGTAATACTAAGGAGACACTATGGAGATTCTCAATGCAAATTGATAGGAAGCAATTTACAAATGTCATTATCTTAATAGTAGAATAATTTTTAAGGATCTTTTTATTTCAAGTTATTAGAAATCCTTCTAATTGTGTTTTACTGAAGAATCAAGTTATTCTAATCACTAGAAGTGTTTCTAATTGTCTATTAGGATAGTTTCCTTTTAATATTTAGATTGTAATTATAAATACTAGGTTTATATATTTGATGTAAGGCTCTTTAGAAAGCAAGGAGAAATATTTATTTGACTCTGATATGAGTTAGGAGATTTGGTTCTTCTCAAATTAAACCTAAAATAGGAGGCCTAATCTCCCTGAAGTGATTATGATATTATCTTCTCTCTCTCTCTCTCTCTCTCTCTCTAGACCTTACCCCAATTAGGGGTCAGTTAAATGAATCTTGTTCCTCAAATCCTCTCTATTAAGTGTCATGGCTTCATTTAGTCCTAAAGTTTTTAAATCTTTTCTTAGTACTCCTATCTACATTCTTTTGGGCCTTCCCCTGTCCCTTTTAAAACCTTCGACTTGAATCACTCCACTTCTTCTAACCAGTGTCATTTTTGCTCTTTTTTGAAAATTTTCAAACCATCTAAGTCTAATCTCCCTACCTTGTTACCCATTGGTGGTACTCCTAAGTTTCCTCTAATGTTTTCATTTCTAATCTATCCTATCTTGCCTTACCACCCATCCATCTCAACACTCGCATTTCAATGACACTCATCCTATGTACCTATTGTTCTTTAACTATCCAACACTTTAATATGTAAAGCATGGTTAGCCTTATAGCTATCCAATATGTAATAACTCTAATTTTTATAAATTGATTGAGAAAATCAATAAAGTTTGAGTTTTCAGAGATTATGGGCTGGAATATAAGGTTATTGGAATTTATCATTTTTTAGAGATTAAAACTTATAAATTATGAATGTACTTGAAAAAACAATCGAAATGACACTATGTACGTTCAATTCCAAGTTAAAATGAAAAATCCCTAATTTTTTGCATTTTTATGAATAAAAGGGTAAAATGATATTTTTACCCATAACCAAAATCTAAGACTTCAATATTTATAATGTACTCAAAAATATGATTCCAACACTACTAAGTATGCTCGATTCCAAGTTCAGGAGAACAAAACAAATTTTTTTCCATAAAAGGGCAAAATGGTCTTTTCACATCTTTGTGGGGCCCACAAATGAATCCAACGGCGAGAAAACATGTAATGAGTGGTCAAGCCACTACTAGCTGATAGTGTAGAAGGATGTGGTAGTGGAGGATTCAATGTTAATTTAATATTCAAAAGAATTAAAATATAATTATTACAAGTAATTATGAAAAATGCAAAACACCTATAAATAACCCCCCGCCTCCCACAAAAAAAAAAAAAAAAAAAAAAATCCTTCAAAAATATTCATAAAACACAAAATTATCTTGCTTCCCTAACAAAACTAGATCTAGATTCATTCTCAAATTTCCAAAACTCCCAAAAATCCATTTTCTTTCATTTTCTCTCTCCTCTCTCTAATTGGAACAAGAGACCTAAATTCAATTAGGCACTCTGTTCCAAATCAAATCTCACAAATCCCACTATTCATATTGTCCTAGACCACCTTATCAACAAAACCCCAAAATAAATTTCAAGATCCAATGATTCAATCAACCGAAAATCACAAAACACGCAGTTCTTGGGCTATCTTATCATCAAGTGGGTATTCTTTAAAATTGAACTACAAAATCGACATTTTTCTCCAATCAGGTAGGCGTAAAGTCTTTCCACACTCATTTAATGTTATTTTATATAATTTTTATTGATCCAAAAGCATTTGAAACCCTTATGGTAGAATTTTCAAGAAATTTTAGTAAGCTTAGAGCCATTAATTCAAGGGGATTTGATTGGACGGCCCAAAACGGACTATCCGGTCTCCTTTAAGAGATTGGGCTCCCAAGACGTCGCACAAAAATGTGCCCTATGGGAGCATCTCTGCTCGTGCTCAACATGCAATGCTACCCCCATAGAACGACCGCCTGATAGCACCAGTTTGAGGATGTACGTTAAGGCATCTGTCCCGGTGGCAGGAGTGCGAAACCTAATCCATTTGACCGGTGCTCTGCCCGACTGATCGCAACCATCCATTCCACCGAGCCCATATCAAATATGGACCCTCAAAACTACTATGAACTTTAGTCCTTAATTATGGAGTCATCTGAACTCCAAATTAAGATCGAAAAGTAGTGATGAAAGCCTATAACATCTATTTTCTTTTGCAATCATAAAATTTATAAAAATCCTCAAGAAACTTTCTGTTTTGAGGAATTAAGATTCTCATGTTCATGATCTTCAAAATCTGAGATGATCAAATCTTGGGTATCTACTGCAATGACGATATAATGTTAAAATCAAGTAATATCCATTATTTATTTTGACAGCTCTAACATAAAATGACAAATCTACCCTTTATGGTAGAAAAATCCTAAAAATACAAAGGGGCCCACTTGATCAATAGAATCAAGCATGATCAGACCCTTGTGATAGATTGAGTGAATGGGATTGTGAGGGAATCCATTGAGATCATGGATTAAATATGAAAAAAACAAAGGGATATGATCTTTGGACCTTAATGGAGTAAAAGCCCTAAAAATAATTAAAGCCCTTGATTAAAAGGAAAAGATCTAAGATCTAATGATTGGATCATAAGTAAAAGTTTCTAATAATCTTAATCTAATTATCTTTTATTTGATAATAGAATTGTAAATGTAATTTATGTTGTAAATTAGGAAGCATGATAGTATAATTCTTAAATGTTAGCATGCTATGCTCTATTTATTATTAGATTGTTATAATAGGTTGATAGATTTAATTATCCTAGGCCCATGTTAGTTTAAATTTTAGATTTTAGCATGATTCCATTTGATTAGTAATAAATTTCATGTATTTCATAACTTATAATCATGCTAGTTTAAGTATAATTTTATTTCATTAGGTTCAGTTACATTCATAAGAAGCATGTTAGTATAAATAGTTGTTAAATTTATATTGGATTTATGCTTTAAAGTTTATGATTTATTTACTGACAAATCTTATTAATAGATTCAAATGTTAAATAGTTGTTAAGATATATTGAGCATAAATTACCAAAAATGTAAACTAATGGAATATAGAGATTCATGGATAATTAAAATGAGTGAATGACTTTGACTTAATATTAGTAAGGGCTATAGTTAGTATGACAATATAAGGATTATCAAATCCTTGGCCCAAACTAGGAGAATAATAAACCCCACGAATGATATTTTAAATGTTCATGAATTTAATTAAAATCAATTACAAAAAGTACTTAGGGTTAAAATGCTCATAGGAACCTTATTAAAGCTTGAGTTAAGGTCACTCTAGAAAATGCTGAACATGGTGGTTAAGGGGCTCTCTAATAAAGCCTCGCTCTTCCCCTACTTTTCATTGATATTTGTGAAGCCTAAATGTAATGACTCCATTTTTGTACCCTTGAAATCCCATGAAAAGTCCACTTTTTGGAGATAGGGGTATTTTGGTCATTTCACTATTCACCTTGACTAGACCCAAAAATTTGGTCCTAATAATGGTATCCTTAGGTGCATCTCAGAAAAAGGAATCCAACAAGACCAGAATCACCCAAAACGGAGTTACAATGAGCAAGTTATGGCCTTTGAAGTTCAAGGGCAAAATTGTAATTTAATTTCAAAACGGATTTGACCTGAGAAAACAGGGACCCATTTTGATACGGGCACCCCTCTTCTTCCCAAACCTACTGGACGGTTATAGAATGGCGATGTGTAGGGGAGAAACCACCACCATTCTGGAGGTTTCTCCACCGCCATTCCATGGCGGTAGAAACCCCCTCCAAAACCCTCTGTAAGCTCTATAAATAGAGCTCTTGAGCGCCTCCAATGGCAGCCCAAAAGCCTGGGGAAAAACCATCTGGGAGCAATGTGCAAGAGGAGAAAACATGGAAAAAACCTGGCCACGAACCAAGTATGCCTTAAACCACTCGAAACCCATCTTCCCCTTAGTCTTAGGATGAGTTTCCCTAAGTTTTTGCATGCAAAACCATGCAAAACTAGGGCTCTAGGGAACCACAACAGACCCAAGAAAGGTGCCTGGGGTGTATTGGTTCGACAGGGTCGAACCAGGGGCTTCTATGGACGCACCAGCAAACGAAAGAACGGACGGAAGGCCTGGTGCGTCTGCGGACGCGCCCTGTGGGCCTTCTATGTACTCTTAACGCTAAAATGTCTATAACTTGAGTTCTAGGACTCCGATTGAGGCATCGCGAAAGGCATTGTGTCCGTATCGATGATGCGAACATACTCAAACTATAAAATACCTGATAAAGCCCCTATATAAGGCTAGAATGACCCTTAAACTATGATAGTGGCGCGAGGCCACTAAACCTTTGCAAACCTGACTATACCAAGGCCCAGTTAAGGACCTTAGGAGGCCCTTAGGCACGAGAATGAACCCTTAATGCCTAAGTAGTGAGGTAAACTATTCTAGAGCCTATAGAAATAGGCCAAGCTAACCTTTTTCCTAAACCATGTCCAAGAACGTATGAGGACAAGGGGACTAGCGCAATCAAACCAGGTAGGTGCTCTATCGATACTAGACTTTTTAATAGAACCCATGATGCTTTGATGTAGGTGTTCTATTGCTATTAGACTTTTAAAAGAACCCATGATGTTTTGATGTAGGTGCTCTATCGCTACTAGACTTTTTATAAGAACCCATGATGTTTTGAAGTAGGTGTGCTAGACTTTTTAAAAGAACCCATGATGCTTTGAGACTGCATGTTTAGAGTCATGGTTGCTTTTCTAATGCATGTTTTATGTATAGCATGAAGTGATTTCATAAATGAACTTAGTATGCATATGAAAAATATATTGCGCATGTATTGCTAAGACATGTGTTACATGCATAGACATGTTTTGAAAGAAGATTCTTATTTACATGATAAGTATAGCCTTGGCCGACGAGGGCGAGCTGATGAGGGCGGGCCGATGAGGGCGGGCCAAAGAGAGCTTCTAGGCTGACAGGCTGGCAGGCTTCTAGGCTGTCAGGCTTCTAGGCAGGGTTATAACTTTGAATGCAATACTAGCATGAGCATATTTTATGCATTGCATGCATGTTTTGCAAACGATTGCATAAATTACATGATTTGTGATTAGTGAGTTTTGAAAAATTGCATATCCTTGAGGGTTACCAAAAGACGCTAGAGTGCCTAAAAGATACTGGGTAGGCAGTTGTGAGGGCCAGGCAGTTGTGAGGGACCCAAAGAGGATAGGTTTTGAAAAAGAGGTTTTTGCTTGCTTGATCGTATATGATTTGGGCTAGTAAGCTCGTGGGCGCCATGCCGAGAGGTCTGGGGTAGCTTCCCAACATCTACCACTATTAGGTGGAAAGGGTACCAGGCCAAAAAGGCATGTCCTTACTTCGATTGCATGTGGTACAGAGGTCTACCACTGGTGTCACGGCACTAAGTCGAAGTGTTATATGCCTCGTGGAGGCTATGATCGAGTGTCCCTAAGTACCCGGGGACCACACAGCCTTAAGGTTGTGGGCATAGTGTGCCTATGTTTTCGAAGATTTACTTGCATTGCATATGGCATGACATGAGGATGGTTGACCATACCATATATCCTTGAGTTGGATTCAGTTGAGCATCTTACGCATATCATTATGTTTATGATATCTATGTTACTTTCAACTTGAATTATGCGATTCTTTAAGTCGTCAGTATTCTATTTTAACAATGGCTTTTAAAATGGATTTTGAACATAAGTGATAAACATGCACCTATTTTAAAGAACATATGATTTTAAAACATAGCATGCATTGTAAAACTAATAGCAATAGACTCCTACTGAGTATCGTGTATACTCACCCAATCCTTAACATTTTTCAGACACAAGTAAACACTTAAGGACAGGATACGCCTGTGACAGAAGACACCTGAATTAAGTACAAGTAAGTAAACCTCTACCTTATCTTTCAGTGAATGTTACTTGAATGTAGTTACTCTCCATAGCTGGGGCTGTGACTAACACTTTCTTGGGAATAGAGTTGATTTAAAGCTATGCAATGGCAATATGATTTTGAAAATGTGTTTTGACACTTGGGGTTTTATATGAAAGATTGCTTTCTAAAATAAAAGATTTTCATGCATTTCATATTTCTAAAGCAAGAGTGCTCGCCTTTTTATGAAATTTGCATCATATAAAACCCGGGTCGTCACACTAAACACCTCCTTACATGAGGATTGAAGTAACCACTTTGTGTTCAACTATTCAGCTAATAAGCCTTAGCCAATTGGAAATAAGAGGAGCAATCTAAACTTAGGATGAAATAAGTTATCTTTAACTAGTAAAACAATAACTGGTTGAATAATAATAATAAAAGCATAAAAGGTTAGTAAGTTATCTAACCCTAATAAAAATTGTAATTAAGATAAGGGTGAACAAATAAGATCCATGGGATATTGAATGATCAAGAACAATAAAAAGAAATATATACTTCTTGATGATGATATGTATATATATTGCTTGTAATTAGAAGATCTTAGATCAAATAGAATAGAAGATCTGAACCCTTGATCAAATATGATTCAAGGAAGAGAACCAAGATCATCCTCCTTAGGGATGATCAAATAACTGAACTTAGATCAAACAAGAACTAGATGATAGAAGATCTAAGCCATTGATCTTTATCAACAAGTATAAATTGTTGATCAAAGGATCTATGAAAGATCAAGATCAAAGAAAGGAATATACAAATACTTAGAATAGAAAATATTTAAATCTAAAAGATTAGAAGATCATTCTAACCATCAGATCTATTGATCAATAAGATAGACAATATCTGAGAAAGATAGATCATGATAGGACAAAAGATCTAGATCCTTTATATCAGAGGACAAGATTAAACAAAGAATATAGATAGGATAAAAAATATAGGATTATTCATATTGTATAAATATTGACAGTATGTATGGATTTAGAGATTTCATACGTCTATCACGATCATGGAAGATTTGAAGAGATGAATCACTACTTGAAGGTAGGAGGATTTTATGAATGCATCTACATAGGATGCACATGTTGAATACATGATCTTATGTCTAGAAATGTTGACAAGTGTAATGTTAATACTTGTATTAAATCCCCTAAGACCCTTATGATCCAACCAAACACATATGAAATGGTTAAGTTGGAATTGAGGAATAGACTCTAAGTGAGTATGGAGCTAGAAGATATTCCAGTCTTAAGTAAGCAGACAAATTGTCTAATACGTTTGAAACCTATTTTGCATACAAGCATGGAGGCTTGTGGTTTTGTTTTAAATAGGCATAAGCCTAGGGATGCTATGCTAGGGGAGTTATAAGGGTTTGGCCACCCGCTTCTCAAAATTTGATAATATGATCATACCTTGCCCTATGAGAGGCTAAAAGTCGAGTGAGGCAATTATGGGAAGGCCACCACTATGAAAGTCCTATCTTCCCATATGGGCAATGATACAATATTTTCTATCGTGGTTATCAATAGTGAACAAGGCAGCTATTCAAGCGCGCTAGTACATATTAGACTACAACACGGTAATCCTTTGATTATTTTGGACTATGATGCATATGAGATAGGCATAGTGAAATGTCATATGTTTTGGCATGATAAAATGCCAAGTAATTGTATATTGCCAGTATTTCTCGAGAAGGAAAATTTCTAGTATAGGACTAGCTGAAATACTGATTTCTCATAGTGGAAAGAATTGATCAACTTAGTTGGGAATGTTATTTGACTACTTTCATAAATTTGATGGATTTATCCATGTACAATATGTATGTATAAAGATGTAAATATATTGCAAAGTAAAGAGTTTGATACATGAGTATGTTTGTGAAAAAGGGATTATAAAGTATTAGAATTATACTGTCAAATTATTATGCTTCTTGAATCCCCTACCAAGCATAGTTTGCTAAGAAATTGTAAATGTATCACAATATCTCAAATACAAAGAAGGAGAGTTAGGAACTCAAGACTGAAGAAGACTTGGGAGAATAATCATCAATGTATACCCCTTGAAGACATATATTTTGTTTTGTTTGAGAGTATTGTATTATAATGAGAGTTTCATTATATGGTGGGCCTTGAGTTTTGGATTATGTAATTTGGACAAGTATTGTAATGGAATTGGGCTATACTGTGAACCATTGGATGGATTCTGGAATTTAATAAAAGTATATTCCTTCAATGGAATTTTATCTTATACAAAAATTCTACTTATGTTATGTATGAAGTGGTGACTTGGGTTTTTTAAAACAAGTTCTAAAGAAAAGAATTTCTACTGCTTTGTTTTATGAAAAAAATTTACTACTAAGGGCCCTGCCTTTGAGAAATGTATTACAAAATATGTTACAAAAACCTGCGACGTCATAGTTGGTATCAGAGTCATTCATCCAATCATTGTACAGTACAAATATGTCCAAAGGAGAGATGACAATCCAATTTTAGATTAAGATAGAAATAGTTGTATAGAATACTGATAGAAATTTTGGTTTATGAGCAGATGCCACCAAAGAGAGTCACAAGGCAAACAGGTCAAAAATACTCCGAAAGACAATATGGAAAGATTAATCATGAATAATGTAGAAGAGATGGTTACAAGGGTATTGAGGATGCTTCTTCCTTACATTCAACAACCCTAAAGTTCATCACCTCCAGTAGAGATACCAAGTACTCAGCCTCAGCCTCAGCCTCAGCCTAAGGTGAGACACAATACACCAACGCCAACACCAGATACTCCCACACTAGTACAGGGTCAATCTTCCCTTGTACCAAGTGAAGAGGTTAGAAAGTCTCCATTAGCACCAGAAAAAGTTGACAAAATGATGGAGAGATTTCAAAAGATGGTTATGGGGTATAATGGCAAGGGAGAAGCTGAGAAGGCTGAAGAATGGATATATGACCTAGAAAGGACTTTCAGTGCACTACGTACTCCTCCAGAGTTGAAGGTTAAATTTTTCACCTATCTATTAAAACAAGAAGCTACATTTTAATGGAGATCAGCTAACAATACATTCTTCTTAAATTCTAAAGATACCACTTAGGAGGAATTTAAGGAAGTCTTTAATCAGAAATATTTCCCTTCTCATGTACAAGCAAGAAAGCTGATAGAGTTTCTAGAACTTAGATAAGAAAACATGATAGTAGTAGAGTACGACACTAAATTCATGCAATTAAGGAGATTTGCCACTCATATGTATAACACTGAAATACACATAGTGAATCGATTCATACAAGGGCTACACCCAAGGCTGAAAGTAAAGGTACTTTGTACTAAACCCACGACCTTGGTGGAATGTGTGGAAATGGCTTCTATGTTTGAAGAAGAATACAAAAAGAGTCAAACCACCAAGTTTGGTGGAGGAGGAAACTATAATCCAAAGCCCTTTCATAAGAATAAAATACCTTGGAGCAATTTTGAGCCCAAAGAAATCAAAGGAACAATGCACAAGGGCAAAATAAACGACCATGTCCAAGATGCAAAAAATTCCACCAAGGCACTAGACCTAGACAACAACAACTACAACGGTTTCCAATCAAGTGCAATAATTGTGGGGAGTATGGACACGTCGTCACCTACTATACCAAACCACTGGCGGTTAAGGAGGCAAAACAAAAAATTGCCCATCAACACCAAGGAAGGGTATTCGCCATCACTAACGGCCAGGCTAGACCATCTAATGCGATGATTGAAGGTACATTACTTGTAGATGACAACTATGCCAAAGTACGATTTGATTCTGGATCTATGCATTCCTTTATATCTTGCGTATTTGCATGTAGTATGCAACTATTAGTGAAAAACTTAGGATTTAATCTAGATGTAACAACTCCAATTGGAAAACATAGTTAAATTATAAGAATACTTGCATAATGTACCTGTAGAAGTATTTGGCAAAAGAATGGACACAGACCTCATTTTACTAAACATGGTGGACTTTGACATCATACTAGGTATGGACTGGTTAGCCAAATATTGGGTAGTTATGGACTGTCACAAGAAGAAAATTACATTTAGCATACCAGGTGAAGAAGTATTAGTATTGTATGGGAAACACAATGACTTAGACAAATCCATGATCTCAGCTATGAAGGCTGTCAAACATATGTCCAAGGGGTGTCAAGCATTTCTAACAACAGTAGTTTCTTTAGATGTTGAACAACTTAGGATAATAGAAATTGAAGTAATTAGGGAATTCCAACTCCAATTTCTAAAGCACCTTATAGGATGGCCCTAGCAGAGTTGAAAGGTCAGTTACAGGAATTGTTAGACAAAGGGTTTGTTAGACCAAGTAGTTCACCATGGGGAGCACCAGTAATATTTGTGAAGAAGAATGATGGGTCTATGAGATTGTGCATTGATTATAGAATGTTAAATAGTGTCACAATGAAAAATAAGTATCCCTTACATCGCATTGATGATCTCTTTAATCAACTCCAATCTACTAAGGTCTTTTCCAAAATCAACCTTAGATCAGGATATCATCAATTGTGTATTAAGGATGAAGACATGCCCAAGTCAGCATTGAGAACTCGGTATGGGCATTACGAGTTTCTAATCATGTCTCTTGGGCTGACCAATGCACCAGTAGTGTTTACGAATTTGATGAATAGAATCTTCAAGGAATTTTTGGATAAATTTATAATTGTATTTATTGATGATGTATTGATTTACTCTACCAGTATCAAGGAACATCAAGAACACTTACAAATTGTACTAAATACCCTCAGAACACATAAACTATTTAGTACATTTAGTAAGTGTGAATTCTGGTTAGAGAAGGTCAATTTCTTGGGTCATGTAATTTTCAAGAATGGAGTAGAAGTGGACCCCACCAAGGTTGAAACAGTAATGAATTGGGAGAAACCTAAGACAATAACAGAAATACGAAGTTTTCTTAAACTGAAAGGATACTACTATAGATGCATTCAAGGATTTTCTCGTATAGCCCTTCCTTTGACTACATTGACTAGAAAAGGGGTACAATTCACTTGGACAAAAGAATGTGAAAATAGTTTTCAAGAGCTAAAGAAGAAGTTAACTGCAGCACCAGTATTGAATTTATCATCAGGAAGTGGGGGATATGAAATATACTGTGATGCTTTAGGCAAAGGGTTAGGAGGTGTATTCATGCAAAATGGGAAGGTCATTGCTTATGCATCTAGACAATTGAAGAAACATGAAATAAATTACCCAGTACATGACCTAGAATTGGTAGGTGTAGTTTTTGCATTAAAAATTTGGAGACATTATTTGTATGGAGAAAAATTCAATGTATTTACAGATCATAAAAGTCTCAAATACATCTTCACTTAGGCTGATTTGAACATAAGACAAAGAAGATGAATGGAATATATCAAAGTCTACGATTTCGCCATCCAATACCGCCCTGGAAAAGTGAACATTGTAGCTGATGCATTAAGTAGACAGCCAAGTCATACATTACAGAAATAGTAAGTCTTCATGGGATTCCACTATCCATCATCTCTAATAGGGATGGAAGATTTACTTCAAGATGTTGGAAGAGTGTACAAGAAGCCATGGGAACCTCACTTACATTCAGTACAGCATTTCACCCCCAAACAAATGGTCAATCAGAAAGGACTATTCAGACTTTAGAAGATATGTTGTGAGCATGTGCATTAGATTGAAAAGAGAATTGGGATGAACATCTTCCATTAGTAGAATTCGCGTATAACAACAATTTTCAAGCAAGTATTGGTATGGCACCATATGAAGCATTGTATGGACGACCATATTGATCGCCAACCTGTTGGAGTGAAGTTGGAGAAAGAAAGCTAATAAAGTTAAAACTAGTGGAACATTGTACAGACAAAGTTAGACTGATATAAAAGAGGTTGTTAACAACACACAGTAGGCAAAAGAGTTGCGCATATAAAAGATGTAGAAACTTGGAATTTGATGTGGGGGAGCATGTATTTTTGAAAGTATTTCCAGTCAAAGGAGTAATGAGGTTTGGAAGCAAAGGAAAACTTAATCCTAGATTCATCGGTCCATTTGAAATCCTAGAAAGAGTTGGTCCAGTAGCTTACAAATTAGCCTTACCACCCCAACTCTCAAAAATACACAGTGTCTTTCATGTATCCATGCTACAAAAATACCTACAAGATGATACGCATGTACTTCAAAGGGTGCCAAAAGAGCTAAAGCCAAACCTAACCTTTGAAGAGAAGGAGATACAGATCTTGGACCATAAGGAATAGAAGTTAAGGACCAAAACAATTCTGCTGGTCAAAGTCCTGTGGCAACATCACTCTATTGAGGAAGCCACATGGGAAATAGAAGTAGAAATGAGGAACACACACCCTAGGCTATTTGATTAAGTTACTGTATTACAAATTTTGAGGACAAAATTATTGTAAGGGGGGAGATTGTAATGACCCGAATTTTTGTAAATTGATTGAGAAAATCAATAAAGTTTGAATTTTCAGAGACTCTGAGCTGGAATATTAGGTTATTGGAAATTTTCTTTTTTTAGAGATTAAAACCATGATTTAAAACTTAGAAATTATGAATGTACTTGAAAAATCGACCTAAATGACACTATGTATGTTCAATTCCAAGTTAAAATGAAAATTCCCTATTTTTCTCCATTTTTATGAATGAAAGGGTAAAATGGTAATTTTACCCATAACCAAAATCTAAGACTTCAATATTTAGAATGAAAATAGATTTTTCTCCATAAAAGGGCAAAATGATCTTTTCACACCTCTGTAGGGCCCACAAGGGACCCACAAATGAATCCAACAGCCAAAAAACATGTAATGAGTGGTCAAGCCACTACCAACTGATAGTGGAGAAGGATGTGGTAGTGGAGGATCCAATGTTAATTTAATATTCAAAAGAAGTAAAACATAATTATTACAAGTAATTATGAAAATAACACCTATAAATATCAACCCCCCCCCCCCACACACACACACACACACAAAAAAAATCCTCCAAAAATATTCATAAAATTTACCACAAAATTATCTTGCTTCCCCTACAAAACTACATCTAGATTCATTCCCAAATTTCCAAAACTCCCAAAAATCTCTTTTCTTTCATTTTTCTCTCTCCTTTCTCTAATTGGAACAAGAGACCTATATTCAATTAGGCACTATGTTCCAAATCAAATCTCACAAAACACACCATTCAGATTGTCCTAGACTACCTTATCAACAAAACCTTAAAAAAAATTTCAAGATCCAATAGTGCAATCAACCGAAAATCACAAAACACGCGGTTCTTGGGCGATCTTATCATCAAGTGGGTATTCTTTTAAATTGGACCGTAAAACCAACATTTTTCTCTAATTAGGTAGGTGGAAACTCTTTCCACACTCATTTAATGTTATTTTATATAATTTTTATTTTTCTAAAATTAGTTTTAGGTTAAAAATAATAAAAATTAAGTAAGGATAAGAACCCTTCAATTCTAGATGATGGAGGGCTCAAACGAAAAATTTGAGACATTCAATTGATCCAGAAGGATCCAAAACCCCTATGATAGAATTTTCAAAAAAAATTATTAAGCTTAGAGTCATTAATTCAAGGGTTTTTGATTAGACAGTCCAAAACGAACTGCCTGATCTCCTTTTTGTGTAGCATCCTGGGATGCTACACAAAAATGTGCCCTACAGGAGCATCTCCGCTCATGCTAGGCATGTGACACCATCGCCATGGAACGACTGTGCAACAGTGCCAGTCCTAGGATGCGAGTTACGGTGTCCATCCCAGTGGCAAGAGCACGGCAACCGATTCACTGGACCAGCCCACTCCTCCCAATTGATCACAGCTATCCATTTCGTTGGGCCCAGATCAAATCTAGACTCTTAAAACGACTATGAACTTCAGACCTTAAATGTGGAGTCATCTGAACTCCAAATTAAGATCGAAAACAAGTTATGGAAAGCCTATAACATCTATTTTCTTTTAGAATCATAAAATTTATAAAAATCTTCAAGAAATTTTCTGTTTTGAGGAACTAAGATTCTAATGTTCATGATCTTCAAGATTTAAGATGATCAGATCTTGGGGATCTACTGCAATGATGATATAATGTTAAAATCAAGTAATATCCATTATTTATTTTGACAGATCTAACATAAAATGAGGAATCTACCCTTTATGGTAGAAAAATCCTAAAAATACAAAGGGACCCACTTGATCAATAGGATCAAGCATGATTAGACCCTTGTGATGGATTTAGTGAATGGGATTATAGGGAATCCATTGAGATCATGCATTAAATATGAAAAAAAAAAACAAAGGGATATGACCTTCGGACCTTAATGGAGTAAAAGCCCTAAAATTAATTAAAACCCTTGATTAAAAAGAAAAGATCTAAGATCTAATGGTTGGTTCATAAGTAAAAGTTTCTAATAATCTTAATCTAATTGTATTTTATTTGATAATAGAATTGTAAATGTAATTTATGTTATAAATTAGGAAGCATGATAGTATAATTCTTAAATGTTAGCATGTTATGCTCTATATGTTATTAGATTGTTATAATAAGTTGATAGATTTAATTAACCTAGGGCCATGTTAGTTTAAATTTTAGACTTTAGCATGATTCCATTTGTTTAGTAGTAAATTTCATGTATTTCATAACTTCGAATCATGCTAGTTTAAGTATAGTTTTATTTCATTAGGTTAAGTTACATTCATAAGAAGCATGTTAGTATAAATAGTTGTTAAATTTATATTGGATTTATGCTTTAAAGTTTATGATTTATTTATTGACAAATTTTATTAGTAGATTCAAATGTTAAGTAGTTGTTAAGATATATTGAGCATAAATCACTAAAAATGTAAACTAATGGAATATAGAGATTCATGGATAATTAAAATGAGTAAATGACTTTAACTTAATATTAGTAAGGGCTATAGTTAGTGGGACAATATAAGGATTATCAAATCCTTGGCCCAAACTAGGACAATAATAAACCCCATGAATGACATTTTAAATGTTCATAAATTTAATTAAAATCATTTATAAAGAGTACTTAGGGTTAAAATGCTCATAGGAACCTTATGAAAGGTTGAGCTAAGGTTACTCTAGTGAATGCTGAACATGGTGGTTAAGGGGGTTCTCTAATAGAGCCTCGCTCTTTCCCTACCTTCCATTGACGTTTGTGAGGTCTAAACGCCTCCTTACATGAGGATTGAAGTTACCACTTTATGTTCTACCATTCAGCTAGTAAGCCTTAGCTAATTGGAAATAAGAGGAGCAGCCTAGACTTAGGATGAAATAAGTTATCTTCAACTAGTAAAACACGAGCTGGTTGAATAAATATAATAAGAGCATAAAAGGTTAGTAAGTTATCTTACCCAAATAAAAATTGTAAGTAAGATAAGGATGATCGAACAAGATCCATGGGATGTTGAACAATCAAGAACAATAATATTTCTTGTAATTTAGAAGATCTTAGATCAAATAGAATAGAAGATATGAACTCTTGATCAAATATGATTCAAGGAAGAGAACCAAGATCATCCTCCTTATAGATGATCAAACAACTAAACTTAGATCAAAGAAGAACTAGATGATAGAAGATCTAAGCCATTGATCTTTATCAACAAGTATAAATTGTTGATCAAAGGATCTATAAAAGATCAAGATCAAAGAAAGGAATACACAAAGACTTAGAATAGAAAATACTTAAATCTGAAAGATTAGAGGATCATTCTAACCATCAGATCTATTGATCAATAGGATAGACACTATCTGAGGAAGATAGATCATGATAGGACAAAAGATCTAGATCCTTTATGTCAAAGGACCAAATTAAACAAAGAATATAGATATGATCAAAAATATAAGATTATTCATATTGTATAAATATTGATAGTATGTATGGATTTATAGATTTCATATGTCAATCAGTGTCACAGAAGATATGAAGAGATGAATCACTACTTGAAGGTAGGAGGATTTTATGAATGCATCTACATAGGATGTACAGGTTGAATACATGATCTTATGTCTAGAAATATTGACAAGTGTAATGTTAATACTTGTATTAAATCCCTTGAAGCGCCTATGATCCAACCAAACACATATGAAATGGTGAAGTTAGAATTGAGGAATAGACTCTAAGTGAGTATGGAACTAGAAGATATTTCAGCCCTAAGTAAACAGACAAATTGTCTGATACGTATGAAACCTATTTTACATACAAGTATGGAGGCTTGTGGTTTTGTTTTAAATAGGCATAAGCCTGGGGATGCTATGCTAGGGGAGTTATAAGGGCTTGGCCACCCGCTTCCCAAAATTTGATAATATGATCATACCTTGCCCTATGAGAGGCTAAAAGTAGGGTGGGGCAATTATGGGAAGGCTATCACTGCGAAAGTCATGTCTCCCCGTATGGGCAATGACACAATATTTTCCACCATGGTATCAATGGTGAACAGGGCAGTTATCCAAATGCGCTAGTATAGATCAAACTGTAGCATGGTAGTCCTTTGATTATTTTGCACTATAATGGATATGAGATAGGCATAGTGAAATGTCGTATGTTTTGGCATGATAAAATGCCAGGTAATCATATATTACCAATATTTCCCACAAAGGAAAATTCCTAGTATAGGACTAGCTGAAATGTTGGTTTATCGTAGTGGAAAGAATTGATCAGCTTAGTTGGGAATGTTATTTGACTACTTTCATAAATTTGATGAATTTATCCATGTGCAGTATGTATGTATAAGGATGCACATATATTACAAAGTAAAGAGTTTGATACGTGAGTATGTTTATGAATAATGGGATTATGAAGTATTAGAATTATAATGTCAAATTATTATGCTTCTTGAATCCCCTACCAAGCATAGCTTGTAGAGATATTGTAAATGTATTACAATATCTCAGATACAGAGAAGGAGAGTTAAGAGGTCAAGACTTCCTACCAAGCATAGCTTGCAGAGATATTGTAAATGTATTACAATATCTCAGATACAGAGAAGGAGAGTTAAGAGCTCAAGACTGAAGAAGACTTGGGAGAATAATCATCAAGGTATACCCCTTGAAGACATGTATTTTGTTTTGTTTGAGAGTATTGTATTATAATGAGAGTTTCATTGTATAGTGAGCCTTGAGTTTTGGATTATGTAATTTGGACAAGTATTGTAATGGAATTGGGCTGTACTGTGAACCACTGGATGGATTCTGGAATTTAATAAAAGTATATTCTTTTAATGGAATGTTATCTTGTACAAAAATTCTACTTATGTTATGTATGAAGTGATAACTTGGGTTTTTCAAAACAAGTTCTAAAGAAAAGAATTTTTGCTGCTTTGTTTTATGAAAAAAATTTACTACTAAGGGCCCTGCCTTTGAGAAATGTAGTACAAAATGTGTTACAAAAACCCAAGTCATCACACTATTGAATTTTTCTTTTAGTTTGAGTAGCACCTTCTGATCACACAAAACTCTAGAGGCGCATCTCCATTTTTTCAACCCACTTGGATTCTTTAGGTAACCTCCCCCTCATTCTCTTTGATCTCATGTATTATCGATCCTAAGTATTGAAAGTGTTCTTTTAGAAGGGACTTCTTAGTTATCAATCTTTACTAGTACTCCACTCTCACTTATCTCTTAGCTAAAATTGCATTCTATATACTCTGTTTTGGTTAGGCTATTTGTAAATCGTTTAGATTCTAATGCATCTCTCCATAACTCTAGCATTCTATTTATGCCCTCCCTTGTCTTATCAATCATAACTATATCATCTACAAATAACATGCACCATGGAATCTCTTGCAAATGTTTTGTTAACTCATCCATAACCAAGGTGAAAAGGTAAGGTCTTAATGATAATCCTTGGTGTAATCCTATAATGGTAGGAAAATCACCAATTTCTTTGCTAGTGGTCCTAATATTTGTCACTACTCTAACATATCCTTAGTTATTTTTATATACTTTCATGAAACCCCTTTCTTGTCCAAAATCCACCATATTAACTCTTTAAGGACCCCTATCATTAGCTTTTCCTAAGTTAATAAAGACCTTGTAGAGGTCCTTCCTCATCTCCCTATGTTTCTATATCAATTGTCTAAGAAGGGAAATAGCTTACATGGTAGACTTCTTCTCAATCACTCTTTCAAAAAGTCTCATGGTATGGCTCATATATATGTATGTATGTATTCTTTTATTTTTTTGCTTTTTAGATTTGGGTTTATAATAATTTAGTATCATAATCTTTGATCCAAGGAGGTCCTTGACAAATTTATGGTGATTTTGGATGATTTCTAACCTTCTTTCCACTTATTTCGATGGTTTCTCAATTAAGGGAGATTGTTGTGTACTTTCAATAATTTTTTTGGTGGTTCCTAATTTCTTCCAGAAGTTATATAAGTTTTTTTTAGTAGCTATCTTCAAATGACCATATCTCATCCATACAATATCAAATTGATACTTGGTACTGTTAGAAATAACTCATTGAGATCTATGACATTAAATGTCACTCATGGCTTCAGCATATGATTATTTGCTTGCAGAAATGGATGTGACTATTGATCTATGAAGTGGGATGTAAAAGTTTTGTCAACACACTCAAATCAAGGGTTGCAATATTAACGAAATTCTAAGAATATATGGTAGCAATTGATGATAACAAGATGGAACCCTTATCAATGTCACACTTTGAAAAATCAACGGTTGAGAAGCTACTTCTCAATTATCTAGAAAAATAAATATGCGTTAAAAGGCTTCTTTTCAATTACAATTATGAAGGAAATTTATACCATAATTATTCTCTTACGGACAAATAGATCTTTAGATATTTTGAACACGAAGGCTGTTATTTTCTTTATTATTCTAAGATATCAAGAATACATGTGTGGAACAAGGTGTTCATCGGCACAATTCAATAAAGCAAAAAGTAATAGATTTGATAAGTTCTTGGTCTCTAACTATA
Organism: Warburgia ugandensis; assembly: GCA_035236585.1. Taxonomy (NCBI): domain Eukaryota; kingdom Viridiplantae; phylum Streptophyta; class Magnoliopsida; order Canellales; family Canellaceae; genus Warburgia; species Warburgia ugandensis. The sequence continues at coordinate 44,077,688 of CP141139.1, forward strand.
ACAATTTGGAGTCCATCCCACTGAAACCATCACACACACACACACACACACACACACACACACACACACACACACACACACACACACACACAAAAAGAAGAAGAAGAAGAAGAAGAAGAAGTTAAAGTGGGTTCTAGAAAAGGAATATCTCATGTTCATTCCACCAGAACCACCATGGATTAGAACCTCAAAGACAAGGTTCAATTGAAGGTGGTGGAATGATAGGAAGCAATTTGCAATTGTCAATATCTTAGTAATAGAATAATTGTTAAGTTAGGGATCTTTCTATTTTATGTTATTATAAGTCCTTCTAATTATGTTTTACATAAGAATCAAGTTATGCTAATTACTAGAAGTCTTTCTAATTGTCTATTAGGAAATTATTTTGATTGCAATTACAAATACTATATTTTATATATTGGATGTAAGTCTCTTTAGAAAGGTTTACCCAAAGAAAAAGAAAAAAAAAAGAGTTTCTTTAGAAAGAAATGATAAAAGATTTATTTGGTTCCCTTATAAGTTAGGAGATCCTAATTGTTCTTAAATCAAGCCTGAAATGGAAGGTCTAATCCTATCCAAGTGATCATCTTCTCTTTCCTTCTTCTTTTATTCTTTCTTTTTAGATTTGGGTTCATAACACAAATTGAGAGTATGATGCAGAGGATTAGTGGCAACAATATTTCCTTTTCTCATGTTCATCATCCAGCAAATGATGATGCTGAGAATCTTGCTGAAGAAGGTGCTTTGGGCATTGGAGTTTAGGCCTGGCAATTCGGGTTGGCGGGTTGTGTTTGTGTCCACACGAACACGACACGCTTCGAGTTTAGGTCGACACGAACATGACCTGCATAATAATCGTGTCAAAAATGCGTAACCCGAACACGACACGATTATTAAATGAGTCGACATGACACGACTCGTATAACACGATTAAATAAATAATAAATAATATAGGACGGTTTCAGAAGAACAGTCCTATATTACTGCTCTAATATAAAAATTATGGTGTGACAAAAGATAAATTCAGACAACACAGATCTATTATTGCAGGGACACTTGATTAGGCAGAGGTATATTGACTTCATACAAAAGATATTGAGAAGGAACAGGAAGATCTGGTTGGCTGCGCAAAGGCCCCAAGCCCGTCCAATCGCCGTCACCTCACTTAAACAACTCAAAACCTTTGCTATTCAGTAGCTGTTTGGATATGGAAAGGTTCATAATGCAGCTGGAGCACCGCCTGTACTATTGCTATCATATCGGCGAATTTGGCTGCCTATTTGTTCTTTTTGGCGCACCGCCTATACTACTAATAGCTGTACTACTGCTATCAGCTGGAAAGGTTCATAATGCACCAGAAGATCTGGTTGGCTATACAAAGGCCCCAAGCTCGTCCAATCGCCATCACCAAGCCCCAAGTCCCAAGCTGTACTACTACTCCAGCTGCATTATGAACCTTTCCATATCCAAACAGCTATATGGCGAATTTGGCTGCCTATTTGTTCTTTTCGGCCAGCCATATCATTCCTAGCTTTACTAGTTCATTGCTTTTTGTTGGTATAATATAAGATGGTTGAAATATTACAATATAGGAGTTACAATATAGGATGATTCCTTTGAAACCGTCCTATATTACATGTTACAATATACTAATATAGGAGTTACAATATAGGACGGTTCTAGAGGAACCGTCCTATATTACATGTTACAATATAGGACAATTCCAGAGGAACCATCCTCTATTACATGTTACATATAGATATAAGACAGTTCCAGATAAATCGTCCTATATTACATATCATGTTGTAATATAAGACAGTTCCAAATGAACCGTCCTATATTACTGTTAGTTCACGATAAATAAATAGGTCGCGTGTCAAACAGGTCAACACGATGGGTCACGTTGATTGACCCAAACACGACACGATTTTTGGCGTGTCGTTTTCGAGTTGACCCGAAAATGACACGAACACGATATGACTCGACCCGAATTCGCTAAATTTGTGTTGGGTTCATGTCGTGTTATCGTGTCGTGTCGTGTCATATTTTGTCACCCTTATTAGAGTTAGAACGGCAAGTGGCACTGAACTAAATTTGCATTTATGCTATTCTGTACTGTTACAATTGTCCTTCTTCTATTAATTGCCGTTTTTCTTATGGCAGTTCTTTCAATATTTGCCATGTGTCAACGTACTTGGAATAATGACACTGACCAAATGGTCCTAACCATCCAACTCGTAACTCTAAATCGCATAGTTGCAGCCAAAATCAACACAATTGAATAAGAACAAGGTCCAATTGGTAAATTGTTAGGATTGAGTTCATCACAGCCGTACGTCGATAAGGATTATTCGATTAACCTTTCCCAAGAATCAGAAAAAGGACCCACCAAGTGGACAAGCAATGGATTGTCAGATCAAATGTCACCTGAAAATCAAAGTGAGGGCCTACCAAGTGGGCAATTTGGATCAATGGAAAGCCAGCTTGCCAGTGCAATTCAAACACGCCACATTATAACATGATGAGGACACATTTGATCAGATTATTTGCCGGGAAAATATTTAAAAGTGCTTAAGGAGGGACAACTGGCACATAAATTATACCACATTGAAGAAAAAATAGCAGAGGTGAGACTTCGGAACTTGTGCTGCTCGAGCGGAATACCTGCGCGTGCATGATAGACAATTTATGACAATCGGGATGCATTGGTTAACATTTCTGAATCCGGGAGGGCAATTAAATAACTCATTAGCTGAATGAAACTACTCGCGCTTCGTTGTTATTATTCTATGACGTGCCACTCTTAAAGTTGTTCAGATCCAGCAAAAAGTCAGCGAGGTACAAAGTTATGAAATTCTGGAAAATTCTGAACATACGAAAAAGAAATGGCAAATTTCGTAAAAAGGTCCAGAAAATTTAAAAGAGTCATCGAAAGGAAAAGGTCCAAATTTTGAAAAAAATTTGGTAAAAATTCAAATTTTGTTTTAAAATAACAAAAGTAAAAAATACAATCTACTTAGTAACTTTTTGAATGGAAAGAGATACTAATATAGACAAATTAAACATAATATTCAAACTCCAGAACAAAGTTACAAAGTTAGGAGCTAAAAAAATTAAAATAGAAAACCGTCAGAGTTAGAAAAATTAGAACGTTTTTAATATAAAAAATAGAAATTTAATGACTAAAATTGTAGATATAAAAGACTTGAAGCTAAAGTTTAACTATTAATGAAAAGTCAAAAAAATAAAAAGATAAAGAAAAAAATTCTTAAAAGAAAAAATCATAAAAGCATGCAGTTACAAAAAGAAAAAAGAAACTCAAAAATAGAAAGTTGAAAAATGAATTTATTGGTGCGGCACTCCTTTTTTTGGCATAAAACAAGTTACGATTAAAACAGATATAAAAAGTTGAAAAATGAATTTATTGGTGCGGCACTCCTTTTTTTGGCATAAAACAAGTTACGATTAAAACAGATATAAAAAGTTAAAAAATGAATTTATTGATGCTACACTCTTTTTCTTGATAGAATCAACTTATGATTAGAACATGTCTGTCTATCTAGATGAAATTGGAGCAGATGTAGGAGGCAGGCGAGGTTTATGTTTGGATCTTTTGGTATAATTGGTTATTCCTTGTATATGGATCAAATTAGTTATTAGGCAGTCAAAATCGTGACATGCCACTGTGCCGGTATATGTTATAAATCTCTCTCGGAAAATGTATATCTCAAGAAAAGAAAAGCAAAAAAGACATGTTTTGGATAAAAATTCAGGAAATTTTTAAAGACAATTTTCATTTATAAAATAGGTCTTTGTAAAGTATGATATGGCTCACCAAAAATATAGGTGTTTTTTTAACAAAAAAAAGATTATTTTGTTACTACTCTCTACTCTGCAAGAGAGAGGGAGAGAAGCTAAATTGTATTAGAGTAAATCAAAGTACACGAGGGTGTATTGCTAGAGCTGGCTAAAACTGTTAAGTCTAATCCAGACCTTGGTGAACCATACCATTCTTGTCCTGATCTGTATCGTAGGTCATCTGAGCCCAAAATTCGGTAATTGGTGATCTTTTCTTTTATTATTTTAAGGTACGATGGTCGGTAGAATTATTCTGCATTTAGCAAAACAACAATGGCTAGGATCAATCGAATTGAAAGAGTTCTGGTGCATGGCCTATGTACGATAGAGCTTAGAAGATCCATGATAGATTGGTTAGGGAAGTCTGGACCTCAATTAATTGCCCTCTAGTGCGGAAAGTACCGACTACAATGATTTAGTACTCTTGAGATCAAGATAATTTTGTATGAAATGGGGAGTTATAGCGTTAATTGATCAGGTGATGAAACTTGAACAAACAATTCGGCTCTTGAACTCCAGATACATTTCTATCTTAGTATGTCCTATAAAAGATGAAGCATAGATCAAGAATGTCCATCCTAGGCGTCCTTAATGTTCCCAATGACACCAGCAAGATGCTCCTACTAACTGCCTAATACTAAATAACCAAGCAAAACACGCAAATATTAGACGATTAGACCATCTCGGCTAAGTAATTAAGATTACGGACCATCGACTAAAGCCCATTTAATTGGTTGGCCCAAATTATCCGACCATACAACGCGTGTTTCGTTTCATCAAGATGCGTTACAAGGCTAAGAGTATCCTCAAAATGAACAATCAATAGCAAATTAAAGCTGTTTACCGAAGTAACACTACTAGCAAGCTCCCTCATATTATGAGACACGTCAGATCGAATCATTTATGGTGTCACAAGCTATCAAGTGCTTGAAAACCTGACAAATGGCATAGAATGATGCCAAAAGTTTAGGGAACGTGATATAGTTTATTATGGGCCCTAACATATTGCCAAATTAGATTGCTTGACATAAGGGAAGTATATATTTATTAGTATTCCCAAATCAGTAGGAACACTAGTATAACACACAAGCCAAGTAAACTATATGCACTTTTATTTTAATTATTCGAAGCACCTAAGTCAGTGTTAAATAACCGTTTTATTACACTTTAGTTCTTAAACTATTATTTTTGCAAATTAATCCCTAAATTATTGAAAAATTTTGTATTGCAAGTCCTATCCAACATCCATCGATGATTGTCAATGGATATATGATGTGAGCTCCACAATGCATATTATAATATTTTTGGAATAAATTCTTATAAGACTTGTCTAGGGACCAAAATGAAGAAAAAAGGTTTAGGGACTAAAGTATTATTTGCAAATAGTTTTGTATCACCAAGGAGATGACCAAAACTTCCACCAGCAAGATTTAAATCCCATACAATCCTTTTCTATTGGAGTATTAAAAAATAGATTTCAGATCTGAAATCTTGAATCCTTGATCTACAAGCCCTTAAAGCTTAGGTTATTTCAAGTGAAAAATAATTTTAAATCTTGTTCAATGAAGATGACCAAAAATTTTCACCTGGGAAATTTAAAATCTTAATATGATGCACGTTTTTTTTATATTTTTGGAGAATGGTTTTTAGATCTCAAGTCCAAAGGTCCCTATCTACAAACCCTTAAATTTTGGATGGTTTTCAGTGAGGAATGTATTTGAGGCTCCACCGAAAAAAGGTTGCTAAATTTCATAGCTAGTAACCTTCAAAACCTTGATTTTATGTTTTTCTCTTTGTTTTTTAGAAAACAAATTTTAGATCTAAGTTCTAGTTTATCCGATTTATGAAATTTAATTTTTGGAAAGGTTTAGTAAAATGGTTTTAGATTTTTGCTGGAAATGATTGCTAAAATTTATCCCGATTATTTTCTCCAAAGAGATGAGCGTCACTAATGACCGTTACATAGAATGAGTATCGCCAAAATGTGGATGTTGAGATGAATGAGTGGTAAGATAGGAAAGGATAGAATTAGAAAGAAAAAACTTAGAGAAAATGTAGGATTAGCGCCAATAGGTAACAAGATGAGGGAGATTAGAATTAGATGGTTTGGACATGTCCAACGGTGATAGAAAATGACCCAGTTAGGAGTGAGCAATCCAAGTCGAAGTTTATAAAAGGGCAAAGAGGGGCCCAATAGAATATACATAGAAGTGATGAGAAAAGATTTAAAAACTTTGGAACTGAATAAAAGCCATGACACTTAATAGAGGAGAATAGAGAAACAAGATTCATGTAACTAACTCCTAATTGGGATAAGGTCTTGATGATGATGATGATGATGATGATGATGATGATGATTTTCTCCGAAGAGATACAGAACTATCTACGAATAACATTTTAGTCCCTAAGCTATTGCTCTTTTACTTTAGCCCTTAAATAAATCTTGTGAAAATTTATTTCAAAATACAATGATATAAGTTGGTGGATCATCTCATGTCTATAGACATCCATTGACATCTGTCCATGGATGTAGGATGGAAGGACTTACACTGCAAAAAATTTCAATAGTTTAAGGACTAATATGCAAAATAATTGTTTAAAGATTAAGGTGTAACAACATGATAGTTTAGGGTAGTAAATTACACTTTTCCCTTTTCTTTTCTCTATTTTATGTACCATCTCCTTTGTTGAGTTTTGTATTCTCTTCATCTACTTTTTCGACCTACTAGATGGATTGCAATATACTTATGGTTTATATTAGAGCCCTCTACTAGATCCATGTTAAAAACAAGACTAAATATAATCTTGCTCACACCTAGTGCTACTAACCATGTGGGCATGCTCAGACTTGTTGAGCTTTCAGGACAGTACTAGGGCTCATATTCAATAAAGTAAAAGTCCAATAAATTAATACCCTTTGGCCAAAAAAATTTATTAAGTTAGCAAGATTTTATTTTATTAAAAAAGTTGAATAAATTAATATATGCAGAACCTTGTTATTTGCATTATTTTGTGAGTAAATCTAAGTGTTTCCTTTTTACTCTAAACTACCAAATATATCACTCTCTTTCTTCTTTCTTGAGTCAGTGTGTATTTATCATAGTACCTACTTTCCCTCTAACCTTCTATTTTTCTCTCAATAACCAGAAAAATTTCTCTTGCTGAAAATTTGAACTTAATATTAATTTATTTATTCAAAGGCCAATAAGAAATTTTTTAAAATGCATTATCTTATAAATTTACTGAGATAATTAATTTACTAGATTAACCCTTGTTGGGATATGTGACAGTGTATTATCTTACTGGAGATGGGCTTATTGGCTCCACTAAACATGTTAATAGTCTATATTGTAGGTCATATAATCATCTATTAATTTTTCCAAAGACAAATCAAAACCTAATGGATCACATGTAAAACAAGGTTTCATCAATCCTTGATGAGCTTGGTGCAATAGTGAGCACATCTCTGACATGTTGGTAGGCTTTACTTTTCCTTTTGTGAATGGTGAGCGGACCTAAAATCTCTTAGTTGTTAATAAGGAACTTAAATAATCTAAGTGTTTAAGCCCTTTATCAATAGTCTTATTAGCTGCACCAACCATGCATGTTAATAATCTATAATCAAGTAGTCTTATCTCCTTTGCAGTAGAATCATCCATTTACCTTCCTGCACTTGTGGTCAAGGTCTCTCAAGAAAAATGAAAAAGGGAATGGTCAAGGAGATCAACCCTTAGAAATGTTCAGGACCATTTGGGTGGAAGGAGATTTGGTGAATCTATTGCTTCGATGAAATGGTTTGAAATAGGTCCTCAATGATTGGCTTAATCCCCTCTTAAATTCAAAATACATTATATCATGTAACTCTGTCCTTTAAAGCATATCATTCTTTTTTTTTACATTGTTTAGCAAGTGACTTAGCATACCTGCCCAATGTCTAAAGTTATGCTTGGTCAAAGATTTGAGGTAGCACTTTTTCTTTACGTAGGAGATCTCAAAGTAGATTTAAGAATTAGGGTACAACTTTTAAGTAGTTTGGGCCGTTATCTTCATTGTAATTTAAAAAAAAAAAAAAAAGACTTAGTGGACCCACTTGCATTGATGGTATCTGTAGGCTAATCTCTAACCCCATTGTAATATTTCTTAAAATTCTATTTCAATTCATTGATCACATCAAATTGAAATAAATAAATTATAAATAAAGAACCAGCAAGTATGAATAGCTGAAGTTGGATAGTTCCAAAATATAGTTATGGACATGTCTCCTTGTTAGAGTACTCCATTGAGTGTTTGATCACTTACTAGAGTCAGCCTATTACTTATGGTGATCCCCAAGTTCCTTTTTGTCAATCCTATTGTACCTACAGCTTCTTTGGCCCCTCTTTTCTCTTCTTTTCTGAGACAGTGTAACAACCCTCAATTTTGACTTACTTTTGTATAATAATATTATATTTTAATTAAAATAAAAATTAGAAGTTTAATTATGTGAAAATTGAGTTCCATAGAAGTGACCCCTTTGAAAACATAAAATTTGGACTTTGAACTATCAAAAAATAAAATGTACATATCGATATGATTCCAATTACACTATTTTTATGCAAAACAAACATCATAGTAAAAAAATATAGAGATTTCATTAAATTAGGGAAGACAAAATTTATATTGACACCCCTGTTGTTTGATAGGTGACGCAATTGCTGGGTTTCCATGTTTCATGCGACAGAAAGGAAAATGGCGTAGTTGTCAGAAAATCCGACAACCGAAAACCCCATCTCCCTCCCCTCACCTTCATTGCTGTTTATAGGAACCCTAACACTGGCAACCTTCCAGTGTCCTTCTCCGGTGCTCGTCTCACCGGATGACCCATGAATTTCCATTTTCTCCCCCTCCTCTAATCATCCCTCATAAAATCACAATCCCTTGTTGGGTTTTTTCTCAGGTAACTTGAAAACCCCCACACCGGCACACAATCCCCCATCTCTCACATTTGATCTTTCCCTTATTAGGTGATCAAACCATTGTCGGACTACCAACTTCACTTCCCTCTCTCATGTTCTCTCCTCCCTCTCCGATCCCTTCTCTCTAACACGATTTCATCCCCACACGACTCACCTGTTCCCTTTTCTTTCATCCCTGGCGATCCAACACAACCACCAAGGCCTCCTTCCACACCAACGCGGGAACCCCTTTTTCCTACCCCGACCAGTGCAGCTAACCTGATATGCCTGCACAGGCAGGTCGGCTACAGTGGTTCCCTCTTCCTGCCCATCCTCCTCTATGGCATACCTAATTACTCCCCTTTCCTTGTGCCCTTCATGTCTCCCCCTCTATGGTTGGGCACTGGCTAGTGATCGTGCAAGAGCCATTGCTGGCCACCATCTTCTTTACCCCCCCTACTATTCTACATGGGTGGGCCCCATTCCAGTACCACCTTGTGCTCTTGACCCTTCTCTTAAGTCAAATCTGTGCAAATCCTCACAGGTCTAATGTCTGATTACAAATCTGGTCATTAGATTCATCCTTGGAGACTTGGTTTGTGATTGATCTGACCCTTAATCTATTACGCAATCATAGATCAATGGTCAATTGAGACCGCAATCGAATTTTATCATAGATTGAATACTAGATCATCCAATCCACGATTAATCCTACCTTGTTTAACAATTGTGGCCAGATCACTACAAATAGTGTAGATTGAGTACCTTCGAGATGATCAATTGACGATCTAGCAACACAGACAATCAAATATCCTTCACATTAACTTACGTGAGGTAGGATTATTGTCCTAAAGGGTTTAATTTTATTGATTTGGCTATAATTATCTAAAACTGAGTATGATTTGCATATAAATGTTTTTGATTAATTGATTAAACGATAAATTACCTAAAATTGACATGATCTAAGTATGATAGATTTGGAATATATTATGGTATGATTAAAAGAGGAATTCATAATTATTGGTGGGCTCAGTTCAACGTGATTTCAATTATTAGCCAATCAAGGTGGGCCCTAGCTTGAGATCCAATGGTCGTGAACCATTAGATTGTGTTAAAGCATAATAAATTAATATTTAGAAATATAAAAATAATTTTATAATTAAGAATCCAACTTAAATATATTATTTAGATTCTAAGTTAGACGTGAATGATGTGTATCCAAGTAGTGGGATCGAGGCGAACTCAGCTAGACTATAGTCCAATCATGATTTAAGAGGTACAAACAAGTCGTTCTTTGTCTGAGGTAGGTGATAACAATAAATAATGTACATGTTTATGTTTTGAAACTATAGATTTTCATCACATTAGCTTTGTATTTATGAATGAATTACATACATATATAATTATACTATGATTCTTATTGAAATATCCATCTTATTTTTTACTAATGCTCATATGCATGATTTTAATGATTATTATTGTTCTACAAATGCATAATTTGATTATGATGAATCATATTTTATACGCAAATAGTGAAAATACATGATATTGGTACGATTTCATGACTGTGAAGTCACTAAATGGTGATTTGATTTACTATTGCATATTGAGGCATGTAGACACCCTATTTTTATTGCTTGTTTTACAGTGGAATTAGAGGAGGCTTGGTGGCTAGTCCTTGAGAGGCTAACCCCAGGATGAGGAGCAGTGCCTTGGGATGGCAAGCCATAGGCACTCTTAGATTTCATTATTTCATTAGAGGATTTCATTCTATTGCTCAACTTTGAGCTGTAGAGTGATTTTCATATTTTTATGAATTTATGATGGATGGTTTTACCCGTTGGATACTGTGCTAGGAGGGTTGATAGGGTTGGCCACCTCTCCTCTGACTTTGTGATGATGATGATGATGATGATGATTAGATACCTGCCCCAAAAGGAGGAAAATTTATAGGAAGTGGTATCATGGGTAGTCCACACTATGGGTCCAATCCCCCCCCCATGTGTGACGGACATTTAGTCTCTCACTCTAGTGTTTGTGGGGAGTAGCAGTTGATAGAATCAGGAGTTAGTTATCACTGCAGCATAATAGACCATGTATTCTTGATGATTGAATTATCATATTGCATGGTAAAAGCACTAGGATGGATATTCCCCATATACTAATGCTGTGACAAAGTGTGGAGGATGGTATGAGTACTCATGACCAGAGAATTTAGTGTATGGGGAACTCACATGACCCTTGTGTGAGGTTGCCCTATTGATGACTTGCACATTCATTGATATAATGTTGTAGGAGCTTTTGACGTTATGTATTGATGTGGTTTTAGCATATTTATGAGCCTTAGAAGCTCTATTGATTTGACATGTTTTTAGACACACGATTGGCGTGAGTTACATTGATTTGATATTGGCATTTTGATGAGCCTAAGAGGTTTTATTTACTCAACATGTTTTGGAAACACACAGGTGACTTGGATGCATTGCCTTATTTTCAACATTAGTATTAGCTTTGATGGCTCGGCTATTGATACCTATTTAAGTGGTTTTTTATGCTATACTTCATCACTATTTATTCTTACATTTAATATCATGCTAGAACTATTTCGATAATAAAGATATTTATCACATGCCCTGAGGTTTGTTACATGACCATTTCATATCATGTTAAATATGTATAAATTACTATTATTATGATTGTGAAACAAGTGCCGCCATGAAGGCTGGAAAATTTTTCTTATAGAAGATGGGACTTTAAATCCTTGTATGAATACAAGGAAGTTTACTTCCATGGAAAGTAATGATTCTTAGAATAAAAATCATAATGAGTATTAGTGCCTCTAAGTGAGAATCTTGTTATGTGATAGAATATCTATTTAGATGGATGATTTACTAAGAGTTCAAGTTCTAACATGGATCAGAAATGTCTACCATATGAAGTGAATCAATTAGAGAAAGACCATCGAGCCAGTTGGAGAAGCCATCGAGCCAGCAACGTTTGAGTAGGCCTAGTGGCGATGCGAAAAGGAGGTGTACTACTTGCAAGGACAGGTGCAACCATGTTCTAACAAGTTATAGCATCACCAGCTAACATTTAGAGGCAACCCTTTTAAATACTTTGGTTGTTGTTAAGTGTTTAATTTTGGCTTAAAATACCCCTAATTTAGCATTTAATTAGATTATCTAACCAATCAATTTTGTAACTTTTAGATAAAATATGAATTTTAGCTCAAATTTACCATCCATCCATTAATTTGTGAAATTTAACAGTCAAATGATCACCAGAGCTAATCAGAGGTGTAATGTACAATTTAGATGACTCTAATCTGGTCTTTTTATTTGCAGATCAATCAAATGTGGCTTGGATGGCTTAGATCAAAATTAACGGGTGCATATCATCTTAAAGAGCAATAGGGCAAGATGGGATGGTTTTCTAAGAGAAAATGAGTTCTAATTAGAAGAAAGAGAATCATGGATAAGATTTTCTAAATAAGATATCAACTTTGGAATGGAGAGTTGCATAATAGAAGGGGGTAGGAGTTTCCAAGTTGGAAAAGAGCTCCTCACCGTTGAAGGAAAGTGAAAATTGGAAGGTGGAGATAGTTAATGAGAGGAGGAACACAGCCAAAGTTTCTTCTCTCTCCCCTTGATTGTAGGAGGAAACCGTCACCCCTCGCTTCCCCTTTCTTCCCCTCATTTCCCCTCCTCTTGACCGTACAGGGCATGCCACCTCTCCTTCACCTCTCTTCTTCCCCCCTCTCTCTTTCTCTGGCTCTTTTTTCTTCACCATCTCTGTCTCTCACTCTATCCCTCTCTTTCACCTCTTCTCTAAACCATAGGAGGCAACTAACCCGTCCTGCTTTCCCTCTTTCTTTCCCACTTCTGCTCACGAACCACCTTCACAGCATCCCCCTTTCTTTCAAACTCCCTTCTCTCTCACTCTCTTCTACCCGAACCCTTACTCTGATCTCCATGTCCCCCTCTCCCCTATTCTTCCTTCTCACCTCCTCTCTCTACCACACCACTCCTTCCTCTACCACCTATCAGTCCACCCGACAAACACTAGCTAGCATCCATCACCGCCTACTCTTTCTCTTTCCCTGTCTCTCAACTATCTTTTCTCTGTTTGTAATCACCACACTACTCCAACGCCGAAAATACCAACTAACAACCAATCTCCCTTGGTTTCCACTATCTCTCAGTTTCCACCTCTCCTCTCTTCCCCTTCTCTTTGCCACTCTCTCTCCCTCATCCTCTCAGTTTCTCTCACTCTCATTTTCAGTTTACTGGTGCATCAACCAATCCAGCATTGACCAAATCAATCAACGCCCAAATCCCCCCTTACTATTCTCCTCCAGCAGTGGCCTACACTCTATTCTTCACTCTTCCTCTCCTCCATCTCTGTCTCTCTCATCTCTGGCCAGCACTCGTTTGTCATTATCATTACATGTTTTTCTCTCCTCTTCTTCTCCATCCCCTCCCTTCTCCTTCGCACCTATCTCTCCTCTAGCTGGCATCTCCTTCGTCACCATCTTTGTTGGGCAACAATTTTCATTTTTTGTCAAATTAGGTTTTTTGTGCAAATACCAATTCTGCCCTGAAGACAATAATTCAAATTCCATTTAAATCTCTTTTCTGATTATTCCAATTTTTCTTTATCACTATTATTCTTATCCAAGAATTGTACAAATCCAATCCGGTTTGATTAAGGCTTAACCTAATCAATGGGTTAGACTTAACAAACAAGATCATTCCATTTTTTCATGTGTTTCACATTAGATTTTCAATTAATTTTTAGATTTTGTTTTTAAATCATCTCTTAGCTTATTCAATGTCTCTAATGTTTAATTTGAAATTCAAAAATCAATCTAAGGTGTCTAAAACTTGAAATCCTTCTTTAGTCCAAATCTTTAAAATTTTGGACAATCTGAACAATCTAGCCATTGGATCTTTAATCAAGGACATGTTGGAGAGACTAATGAAGGTTGATATGCTTTTATGATATCATATTTGAAGAAATTGGTTGTGATCAAGCTAGAAAAGTAGATTTTATGTGTTTTTAGTTAATTTTCTATATTTTTGAATTTAGAATTCTATAATTTCCTTCAATTAAATAAATTTGAATTTTTATTTCACTATCAGTTTATTTTTATCATTTTTTAATTCCTAGATAATTAAATTTTATTTAAACTTCATCTTTTTAAGTCTAGTCCTTGTGAGAACGACCCATACTTGTATCAGCTGCACTACAATAGCTCGTGCACTTGTGGTAAAATAATCAACAGTTGTGGAGAGACATGGCATTTTTTTAGAGACTGTCTCAGAGGACAATGAATCTGACTGACTGACATTGGGAGCAAGACAGAGATGGCCTCACATTGATAGTGATGAGTTTTTGCCATTACTTCAAAGCAAGTATAGGCCTCAAACCAGGTGGCAGAAGGTACTTTCTTGATTGTTGATAGGCATACTAAGATTCGTTTAACCAAGGATCCATTTATTCTTATGTTTTTGCATCCTTATTGAATATGACTATATGTATGTTAGTCTTTGGTTGGATGTTATAAAGCTAGTGGGAGAATTATCTGGGGATAGTAAGTACCTTCAAGAGGTATTAGTGGATAGAGAGAGTGAGAGGATGGATACTAATATCATCCTACTCAATATGATTACTTATGATGTCATCCTTAGGATGGATTGGCTGGCTACTTACTAGGAGATTGTTGATTGTTGTGAAAAGAAGGTTAATTTTAGTGTACCTAGACAACCTGTGACCTTGTTCTTGTGTAGGAAGAGCATCATAAGGTTGTGTTATCTTTGCCTTGAAGACAGTGTAGTACCTTTACAGTGGGTGTTGGGTTCTCCTTGTTTATGTGATAGTGGAGGACAGTGATGGCCACAAATTATGTTAACACCGTGCAAGAGTCTATAGGCATCTTCCCTAAGAAACTTCCATGATTACAACTGTGGGAGGATATTGATTCACTATGGACTTGGTACCAAGTACAATGCCCATCCCTAGAGCGCCATATAGGATGGCCTAGTTGAGCTAGAGGAACTCTAGCTACAAGAGTTACTTGAGGAGGGTTTATCAAACCTAGTGGCTCTTCATAGTGTGCACTAGTCCTCCACTTAAGGATGAAGGATGGATCTTTACAGCTATCCTTAGATTATCTCTTGTTAGGTAGCACCATGGTGAAGAACCGATATCCCTTGGAATGTATTGATGATCTATTTGATCATCTTAGATATTGCAGGCATTTTACAAGATTGATATGAGGTATAGTTATCACTAGTTGAGGATTGTGGAGGAAGACATCTTTAAGATAGTTTTTTTTAGGACTCATTATGATTACTACAAGTTCTGAGTGATACCAATTGGTGAGATAATGTAGTGAAAGTATTTATGGATATAATGGAACGAATTTTCAAATGTTACTTGGATGAGTCATGATTGTGTTAGTGGATGACATTCTTGTATAACTCTTGAGCAAAGAAGAGCACAAGGAATCCTTATGCATTGTTTTGAGTATGTTAAGAAATCATCGCTTGGTTGCAAATATCTGTAAGTATAAGTTATGGTTAAAGAAAGTAAATTTCCTTGACCACGACATCTCAATTTATTAAGAGGCAGTTGACCCGACAAAGATTGAGATAGGGATGAGTTGAGAGTAGCCAAATTTGGTGTCTAAGGTTCATATTTCCCTTAGTCCTATGAACTACTATCACTGGTTTATTGAGTTCGTTAAGATAACAGTGGTAATAGATATATGGTAATTGTTATTTTTATAATACATTTGTAAGCTTGATTTCTCACTCGATGATAGGTATGATAATGATGTGTGCATTGTATGGGATTATTTTCTTATGTGTAATTAGGATTTGAATTACAATTTATACTTGTGGTTAGCATGATGAGGGCATGTGCAAGAGGCACTAGCAAGCTTCTAAGTGCTCACAATATGATCATGTTGTGGACTGATTTTACTGGCTAGAGTTTGCATGTATTATGAGTTAATGTGCTCTATTTTTTATTGACATAGAATTTCCTATTGGTGAGCTGATGCGCTCTCGTATAGATGTGGCATAGATTTGCCTACTGGTGAATTGAGATGCTCTATTTTTTTTTAAAATGTGGTGATCTTATCTATACTAATAGTGTACATAGACTAAATCCAGGATGGGAGTTTGGTTATGCTAATTACATTATAATTGCTTATGACATGCTCTAAGTATATTACAAGATTATTTGATTCTAGGTGATTTGACATATATCAACTTATCCAATAAGTTGACATCTGATGGGATGGTATGATATGGAATTGCCTATTTTATGATGCAAACTTGCTCAGGAAAATTGAAGATAACCTGGAAAGAATTTCAAGGATGAAATTCATAAAAGAAGAAAGAATGTAACAACTCTCAATTTTGACTTACTTTTTATGTAATTATATTATATTTTAATTCAAATAAAAATTAAGAATTTAATTCCCTGAAAATTGAGTTCTATGGAAGTGATCCCTTTGAAAACTAAAAATTTAAACTTGAAACTATAAAAAAATGAAATATACATATCAATACAATTCCAACAATACTAATTTTGCACAAAACAACATCAAAGTGGAAAAATATCAAGATTTCACCAAATTAGGAGGGTCAAAATTGATAGTGATATCCCTAGTTGTTTGATAGGTGACGCGGCAGTTGGGTTGCCACGTTTCACCTGGCCTCCTTGCAATGGGTACAACTTAAGATAGAATAGAAAAGGGGGAGCTGCTAGAAAATTTGACAAGCCAAAATCCCATCTCCCTCCCCTCACCTTCACCAGCAATTATAGGAACCCCGACACCAGTGACCTGCTAGTGTCCTTCTCTGGTGCTCGTCTCACTGGATGACCCATGAATTTCAATTTTCTCCCCCTCCTCTGATCATCCCTCAAAACAGCACAACTCCTTGTTGGGTTTTTTCTTTGGCGACTTGAAAACCCCCACATCGACGCACAATCCCCTATCTCTCGCATTCAATCTTGCCCTTAGTCTATGATTGAACTAGTGTCGAACTACCAGCTTCACTCCCCTCTCTCCTATTCTCTCCTCCCTCTCTGAACCCTTCTCTACGAAGCAATTTCATCCCTGTGCAACCCACGGGTTTCCTTTTCTTTCATCTCTAGCAACCCAACACGACCACTAGGACCTCCTTCCACACCAACAAGAGAACCCCTTTTGCCTTTCTTATTTCTTCCTCGATCAGTGCAGCAGACCTAATAGACCTACACAAGTAGGTCGACCACACTAGTTCCATCCCCCTGTCCATCCTTCTCTACTGACACATTTGATTACTCTCTTTTCCTCATCCCTTCGTGTCTCCCCCTCTATGGTTGGGCACCAGTGACTGTGCCAGAGCCATTGCTGGCCACCATCTTCTCTCTCCCCCCCCCCCTCCTACTGTCACACTCTCTCTCCTAGTATTCTGCTTCTGCATGGATGGCCCAGATTCTAGCACCACCCTATGCCCTTGACCCCTCTCCTACTTCGGATCTAACGTCTGATTACAAATCTAATCATTAAATTCATCACTAAAGACTTGATTTGTGAGTGATCAGACCCTTGATCTATTACGCAATCACAGATCAACAGTCAATTGAGACCCTAATTGAATTCAATCGTAGATCAAATACTAGATCATCTGAGCCACAATCAATCCTACCTTGTTTGACAATCTGAAACACAATAAATTAAGACATAAAAATATAATATTTGTTTTGTGACTAAGAATCCAAAGAATGTTGTGTATTAAAGAAACAATAAATAAATTAGTATGGCACATCAAGGAGATAGTAGGTGATAACTATTTAAACCGCCCAACAAATAGCCTAGCGTGGAAGCTAGTAGACTTCATGTGGCCCAATTACAAAGAACAACTTAGAAACTTATGACTTGAGATATCTATAGAGAAGATTAATCCTCATAGTTCTATGAGCAGCAAGTATAGTTGTTAGTCAATTATAATAGTTTGTTACAACCTTTCATTGTTATTGTACATGAAGAGGAAGTTCATGATGTTAACTATGTTAATATCAAGTCCCAAGCAACTTTGGAATGACATTGATGTGTACTCAACTTGTTTATGAACAATCTTAGGACATTGTGGTAAGTAGAGGTTGAAGCTTATAATGCATACAAGAAAGAGACATTCACCCTTAATGATATACTACTATGGAAAATAAGCAACTTTCCTACATATAGTAATTTGGTGAGATGCACAGTGAGGGGATACAATACATATCCTATTTGTAGTGACCAAACTTGTACCATACAACTTCAACATGGTAGGAAGATGGTATCCATAGGCTATATAAGGTGATTGCTTAGAAACCATCCATAACATTTTAAAAAGGGAAAATTTAATGGTAGTGTTAGACTAAGACACCAAAGAGCTTGATTGAATGGCAACCATTGGAACAGTTGAGAACCTCAATGTAACATGGGGGAAGAAGAAGGCAACTTCGTGTACATATGAAAGAAACTCTAAAAGTTGTTAGAAGAAGTCAATATTGTTTGAACTTTTGTATTGGAAATTCCTACTCATGTACCAAGTGCCTAATCTCATGCACATTGGAAGAATATCTATGAAAGCTTGACTAATACCTTACTTGACATGCTAAAAGAAACAAAGGATAGCCCTGCAGCTTGAATGGACCTCATGACAACGGGTTTGAAGAGAAGGCTGCATCCATAGGATAGGAGTTACTAAGGAACATACTTGCCTAAAGCAAGTTATATGCTTAGTAGAGAGGAGAGAAGAATAGTGTGTGTAAAACCCTATCAGAGATCAAAGTCCTAGATGGGTACTCTTCAAACTTTATAAACATTATCTCCATAGAAGAGCTAAAACTATTAAAGATGAAGTCTCACAATTGCCTTACATTGATGCAACAACTCCTGCCCATTGTAATACGTTCACTGTTGCTAGATAAAGTTAGAGAATTTATTACTAAATTATCCTACTTTAATGCTTTATGCAATAAGGTGGTGGATATGCAAGCTTGAGATAATCTTCCCATGGTCCTTCTTCGATATCATGGTACTCTTAACAATGCACCTCATTAATGAAGTTAGGCTATGTGAACTTGCTTATTTGCAATGAATATACCCATTTGATAAGTACACAAAGTTGTTAAAAGGGTAAATACAAAATCATAATTGGCTGGGGGGTGTATCATCGAATGTTACATTGCAGAAGAAGAGGAGTTTTGCACTGAGTATTTATTAGAAGTGGATGCTATTAGAATCTTGAGAAAGAGACATTCAAGTGGATTAATTGATCCAAAAGTTTGTGAACCTCTCTCCAATGCTTGGGACTAGGCGCACCTTTATGTCTTATGAAACATTAATGTCGATGAAGTTCAGCCATACATAGAGTAAGTAATTAATGTTCTCTCTCTCTCTCTCTCTATGTGTGTGTGTGTGTGTGTGTGTGTGTGTTTCTTTCACATTTTCATATATGTATGTATGTATGTATGTATGTATGTATGTATGTATGTATGTATGTATGTATGTATGTATGTATGTATGTATGTATGTATGTATGTATGTATGTATGTATGTATGTATATCATCAGCATCATCATCATCATTAAGACCTTATCCCAATTAGGGGTCGGCCACATGAATCTTATTCCTCCATTCCACTCTATTAAATACCATGGCTTCATTTAGTCCCAACGTTTTTAAATCTTTCCTCACCACTTCTATCTGCATTCTTTTAGGCCTTTCCCTTGCCCTTTTAGAACCTTCTACTTGTATTGCCTCACTTCTTCTAACCGGTGCCATTGTTGGTCTCCTTTGAACATGTCCAAGCCATTTAAGTCTAGTCTCCCTCATCTTGTTACCTATTGGTGTTATCCCTAAATTTCCTCCAATATTTTCATTTCTAATTCTATCCTTTCTTGTCTTACCACTCATCCATCTCAACATCCTCATTTATGCGACGCTCATCCTATGAGTATGATGTTCCTTAACTGCCCAACACTCTGATTCATAGAGCATGGCCGGCCTTATGGCCATCCTATAGAATTTTCCTTTTAGTTTGAGTAGCACTCGTCAATCACACAAAACTCCATATGCACATCTCCATTTGCCCCACCCGCTTGGATTCTCTAGGTAACCTCCCTCTCAATCTCTCCACTCTCATGAATCATTGATCCTAAGTACCGAAAGTGGTCTTTAACAAGGACTTCTTGTTTATCAATCTTGACTGGTGTTCTACTCCTACTCTCCTTTCTAAAATTACATTCCACATATTATGTCTTAGTTTGGCTAATTTTAAATCCTTCATATTCTAATGCTTCTCTCCATAACTCTAGCTTTATGTTTACACTCTCCCTTGTCTCATCAAGTAAGACTATATCATCTGCAAACATGTATATATATGTTGAAGGGTAATGTATTGCATGCATGTTGTATATAATCCTCATCGATCTTAATTATACCAAGCACATGAAATTCTTAAAAGAGAGGTATCCAAGAAATGCAAAGAAACAAAAGTGGCTGAAAGATGAGCATTGTCGTTCCTTCACTACTTGGCTTCGTCAAAAGGTATTTAATTATAGTGGAATAGTACTTCATTCACTTAATTAATTAGCAATAGCATATGCATGTATGCATTAATCCTTGGGTTGGATGGCGATGAGACCTAGACTATAAGTAATTAAGTATGATGGATATGTCATCAATGGTTATAGCTTTCACATAAAACATTGTGATAAGTCAAAAGCATAACAAGGTCATGGTGTTAGCATAATTGCTACAGCTACTTTTTTTTCCAGTTCAAAGGACAACAACCCAACTATAACTAACAATACTTATTACAGGGTCATACGAGAGATATAGGTGCTAGATTATACTTATAGAACTGTGGTCATGTTCAAGTATGATTGGTGGAACACAACAAAGATAACATCAAATGCAATGCCCTCAGATTGACATTGGTTGACCTTAATAAGATTAGCTATCAAAGTGACTAGTTTATGTTGGCATCTCATGCGAAATAAGTATTTTATGTGCAAGATGAGTATGACATGAGATGGTCAACTATTTTATCAACCTCCCCAAGGGACTTCTACGATGAAGATGACATAGGTGACATGGCAATTGATTACCATTCAATCACTACAACCATGCCATCAATCGATCTAATAGAGGAAAATGAGATGGATTATGTACATGATGTTGGTGAGGAGGGTGCTTGGGTTAGGTCAAATTGTATATGAGGGGACAAATTAAAATGTTTGTAACATCTGATGTATGAATTGAATTAATCGAGTTACACTTCATGTTTTATGCCAATCACAGGTTATAAATCGAGGAAATATGGGATGGGGGCACCCTCTGCCTTTTACAGGTTACTATGAAATTCAAGATCTAGAGAACAGGTGAAAACTATTATTATTATTATAAAGAACATATATAGATTGGGTTGTCATAAATTTTAATACATAGAAGATAATAATTCATAACTATCTTATATACAGTAAAAAATATAAGATGATTTAATAGAAACCATCTTGTGTTATTCAAATAAAGTCAAAGCAAGAACTTGGTGGGAAAGATTTACTGGTAATATAAACATTTATGAGAAACCGTCTATTCTAATAAATATAGGATGTTTAATATAATATGGCTATTTAAAATCATCTTATATTAGTATAATATAGGATGATTCACTAAAAATCGTCTTATAACGCCCCTCAATAATATAAGATGATTTTTAGAAAATCTTTCTATATGTTGGAAACGACGCAAACTACAATATAAGATAGTTTTTTTATAATAAAAAATCCTATATTTACAAGAATATAGGATAGTTTTCCCACAACCATCTTATAACTTCCCTTTACAAAACATACAAATGACACAACAAATATAGGCTGGTTTGGGGAAACCATTCTATATTACTGAGAATATAAGATGGTTTTCTATAAATAGTCATATGTTAGGAGAATATGGAACAGTTTTTGAAAACCATCCTATATTCAGCTATCCATGTAACTTAAAATCCACCCCTGGCTAAAAAATAAAAAAAAGCCCTTCACCTACATGGTTGGATTTTCACATGGTTATCTTGTTTCACTCATATATCATGCGATTCATGCTTTGATTTTGTAGTTATTTAGCATCTTTGTATGCGTTGATTTTGGATGTTTTCAAGTAGGTTTACATGCTAGATATAGACAGTGTACCGTGGTTAATGCCTTGCTATGGACATTTTTTTTAGCATATTTGTTATCCTCATGCAAAAACACTTTGTAGCAGATCTTCATGTTTTGTTATGGTTCATTCTACATGCTATCATGCTTTGATTGAGATGTTTTCAAGCATATATTTTTGCCCTGGTACAAATGTTTTATAACATACTATTCACGCTCTACTCTTGGACACTTTTTAGTATGTTCCTCATAATCCGTTTGTGACATTTTTAGAATGAGATTACACCTACATTTAGATGTTTCTTTTTAGAATGACTTTTCCTTTCTATTAAAATTAGATTATAGCATGAAGTTGTGTGTCTATTTTACTTCATTTTAGCTAGAAATAGTTGCTGTAAGAGAGGTGCATAGTTGCATGGTTTTAGCACATTGTGAATACCTAAGTATTTTAACACATTTTTTCATAAGTTTTAAATGTACCATGGTGCTTATTGTTTAACCATGCTAATAAGAACTTCTAAACCTAATTTTTGACTCAATTATAAGTTTAGAAAGTTGATGCTTTTTATTATTAAAATGTGCTCAAAAATCACTATTTTTAACATGCTAAATTTTGAGTCAATTGAATGCCTTATTTTATCATGGTTTTGAGTTGACTATAAATGTAAAATATGGTTTTGGGTCACAAAATACAGTTGGTAAAACCACAATTTTTAAATCTCAAAGTGAGGTTTGATAAGTTGATTTTTATCATGATCTAAGTTATGTAAATCACAATTTTTAAACCCAAAGTATGCTGGATTTAGCATCCTACTATGCATAAAAAATGACATCTTTTAAGCTCTAAATTGATGTTATGTTTAATTTTAAGTATGAAAACTATGCCTTGGGTTAAGATTTTATAATAAGTTTTCAAAATAGTGAAATAGTATTTGATTTAGCATGAAGGTAAGCTATTATGTAATCATATTTAGATATTTATTTTATCTTGAAAAAGAGATTTTATGAAATTTATATTTTGAAATGCATCATGGGTTTTGCCTAAGATTTTTTCAAAATGTATAAGGGTATATTGATACTTAGGATTTTACATTTAAGATGTTCAAATGAGCCTAGTGGGAGCTACGATAGGAGATTAGTACAATTTGGCCCCCTGGTCACCAACCACAAGAGGTGGTAGGTACCCATACCCAAAGAGTGGCATTCATTCGATTATGGTGGTCATGACCCACTTTTGATGAATATTCATAAGCCAATAATGGATGCATTGGAAGTCCTTTTCTGGTATTGGCAGGCACATGATTCAGCTGGGCTATTTGTGAGCATAGTTTGGGTCCTATGAAAATTTATTTTTATACTCTTAGGGACCATGATGATGGTTTAAAATATAAACCTAGATTATGGTCACTAGATGAGTACTCATACCTAGATTGGCAAATGTAGCTAATGAGAGTTGAAAATTCTGAGAGCATGAGAGAGTGCTTGGATCATTATTTTGATATCTCTATTTTAATGATATTTAATTCATAATGATTTTACATGAAATTATCATGTTGTGATATTTATTCTCTATGGATAGAGATGTATATAAATGCATATGTATGAAAATAAGTGATTATGATTAATGTGATTTAATTAATACAGCAAGTACACAAATCTATTGGAGTATAGACCAACAAATACAGGTTGATCCACAAAGACCCTTAAAGGAATTTTAACTAACATTTAAGTCATATTATTTTAACATAGCTAATCACTTGGGAAAATAAAGAAATTTAAGCATTAAAATTAAACAAGTAAACTAGAACAAGGAATTAAAGCAAATAAAGTAAGAAAATAAGCAAGGAAGTAAACTAACTAAGAATTGGAAAGAAATTATTTCTTAAATGGAATGCTTACAAGGAATTGAGACATAAGTAAATAAAGAAAGGAAAGCAATTAGAACTTCTTCAATGGAGCTTGAATTCTGTAGTAGGGCTCTCTTGTTGTATCACTCAATAGGAACTTGCGTACACTTCTCTTCAACCCATAATACACTAAAATCTACCACCAAGCTTTTCTCATATGTAATGCAATATGCCACTTACCCTAAGTTCAAATCCAAATTTAGTGATCCTTAAGAATGAAGTGCAAGGAAGCCATATAAAAGAGGCACCCAACTACTCTCTTGAAAGATCACCACCCTTTAAAAGAAGAAAAAGAAGAGATGGGTGGAAGAGTAAAATTAATGTTTGCTTCACTTTAGCTAGAAACTCCATAGAAGATGGTAGATTTTAAGGAGAAAGCAAAGAGGAGAAAGAAGTTGTTCATCCTAAGGGAGGGTTAGCCATAGAAAGAGGCACCTTAGCTTAAGGAAGAACTAGAAATAAAGAAGAAATAAAGTGCAAATAGTAGACCTTGGCTGAGGGCTCACCAAATTCCAGCATTAGGAGATGATGAAGGAACCGGGTACTTACTTGGATGTCTTAGTACTCTTTAGCATGATGCCTTTAGCTAAGAATTTTGGATGGCTTTATGAATGGATTTGGTTTCTCCTCAACCATAATTTAGGATTGGAAGAATCCTTGGCTACCAAAAAAATTGGCACAAGGCTTTTTCCTTTCCATTTTGTTCCCAAATCCCATAAGAAAATGAAAAATTGAAAAACTAAGAAGGCTATGCATTAGATGAGTGGAAGTTAGATGGCATGGAAATAAGAAGAAGATAGGAGTGTGCAAGTAGGGGCTAAGATAGTGGGGGACATAGAGTGCACGCAATAGAGTGGAGGATGCGTGTAGGTGAAAGGGAGATGCATGCAATGGTTAATGCATGCAAATCTAAGTATGCAAAGGGAGAGATGAAGGTGTGTGATGAAAGGATGAAAAAGGAATAATGCATGCAAGATTAAGTCATGAATAGAGGGGCTAGTGTGTGTAAGAGAATAGAAGGTGAGCAAATGGAGGCTAGGAAGAGTGTGCATAATGAAAAGAAGGTGGGTGTATGCAAAACAAAGGGAAGAGAATGGGAAAGAAGATGGAAAATAAAGAAAGGAAATGGGATTAATGGTTGAGACTCTTACCTCTTCTCAAAGGATGTGGATGTGGATCAATGGGAGAGTTTGTGAGTGTGATCTCTCCTCCATTACTCTAAGATGCAACTCTAAAGTCTAAGGAAAAGTAAGAGATAGAACTCCCTTCTCCTTCACCTATATTTATAAGTTCTAAGGAAGAATCCCTAGGAATTGCATGGCTAGGATCATAAAGAGAAAGGAACAATAGATGGCCAAGATTTAAGGGTGAATGGAAGAAGGAAACAATGAATTAGAAAGATGGTGAGTGGAATTCACAAGAGGAAGGGTGTGAGATGGTGAGATGGAAGGAGAAAGAAGGGAAGTGGAGAAAATTAAGGAAGAGATTTGGAAAATGGAAAGGAGTAGGGGACGAGGCATGGAATGCATGGATGGTGTGTTGGGATGTTCAAAAAGTCTGAGATGATTGTGGACCTTTGGATGGGAATGGATGGTGAAGATCTTTACTCCTTAGTATTTTACTTTGAATTCTCATGGGGTGGATATTGGTTAGGGTTTGTAGCTTTCTTCTGCTTCATTCTTGTCCATTGGATCATGCTTCACCCTAGCTTGAGTGGATGAGATTCAATTGAAGTTTTCTTATACACAAGGATTCTCTTTACAGCTCTTTTCTCTCTGCACCATTGGATAGCATTAGAGTGGATGGTATAGATTTCTTTGAGATTTTCTTATCTACTCTAGGTTTTTCCTTCTATTTGCCCTAGCTCACCTTTATTTTCTCTAGCCAATGGCATCTAAGGAGAGTGGAACGTCTCCACCATGTGGGACATTTTTCTCCTATTTTGTGGGTGGGTAGCTCAACAAAAAAGTCTTCACCAATGATGTTTAGTCTGGTCTTCCTTGCAATCTATCTTCTCATTGGTCTATCCATATTTGATTAAATTCTTATTGGTTGTTAAGATATACATAAAAAAGGATAGAACTTAGCATTTAAATGTTTAAAAAGTAAGGTGATTTTCAACTGTAGATTTTTCATAAATTCTCTCTCTCCTCACTCCTTTATGTTCTCTACCTTTCTTTCTCATTTTTCTCACTTGAAAATGTAGGATTGAATGTGATTCACCACTTTTCATGGCAAAAATCATGTGTCTCCTTAAGTGGTCCACTCTTGTAGTTAAGTAAGAGAGAGAGAGAGAGAGAGAGAGAGAGAGAGAGAGAGAGAGAGAGAGAGAGAGAGAGAGAGAGAGAGGGTGAAATGTGTCTTCATGCAGGCCCCAATCTTCTAACTTGTTTTGTTTCGAGAAAAGCTCTTATTGTATGTGTTTCCTATCTATGTGACTTGAGCTTCTCTTAAAAGATTCATAAGGTGGTGGATAGCTTGCATACATGCATGGAAAGCACTTTTGATAAGTACACCCTTTTTAGTGCGAATAAGGTTGATGTTCCACTTATGGTTTCTAACTGCTCTGACTTTGATGATAGCACCCACTTGTCATTATGGTCTTCTGGACTTTATATTTGGCATGTGGGCTCAAGATGTAACTTGACTCTAAACTTGCTTTTTTAGGGTTTTATTGCTAATGATGCTTTTTTCCTCATTTGTATCCTAGATATGCAAAATATAGAATTTATCCTAATTATTAATATTTAAATTATTTTGGGGCTAAAACCTTCTAAATATAGAGGTATGTGTAATATATATATATATATATATATCAATGATGCATTGCATGATTAGTCATGTGGTTTTCTTATATTAAAAACATGTTTTTACATTATCAAATTGTAATGTCGTAGTTTTTGAGTTTGTAGTTTTGGTTCTATCTACTTAGCATACCCTATATACTCAACCCACATGCACCATGGAACGGTGTGACAAATAAATAAGCTCATGAGCAAGTGAGATACCAAACATATTGAACTTTATTTTCTTATTCTATTTTGTTAACTATTAATGTATTTAAGCACTAACTATTGGACTATGTTTATGGAACTTTACATTTATAATTGGGTTGTGATTAATATACATTGGGAATGATTTTTAAATTGAATAAAAGGTAAAACGACTCACACACAAGTCTCGTTTTGAATGAATAAAGCTCAGATATTTCAAAAACATTTTTTAAGGAAAAATTCTTTCATGTAATTTTCTTTACAAAGAAATTTCCAAAATAGGGATCCCACATTTCAAAATGAATTTAAATACTAAAATTGTGTTCTAAAAAGACCAAGTCACTACAGTTATTTAGTTTCCACTTCTAGACCCTCGTAAGATGTTATTAGGACTTTTCTAGCTCCATACGAAACATCAATGGAGAGTATTGTTGCTTTGACTTCATTTGATAAACTGCAATTATAATAGATGACTCATCTGAGATGTACTTTAGTAAGGGTCTTAATTAAGACACACTTCAAAAAGGATTTTATGTCGACTTTTGGCTTAGATTTATATGGACTAGCATTTGATCAATATTGATATTTGGACTCTTCTAATAACATGTTAGAGAGTATATGTTTGGCCTCTGCAGATGGTACTTAAACCTCAACTCATCTCATCAGTGAGGTGCCAACTTGTTTGAAATGAATATTAGCAAGTATCACTTCTATTCATCGTGTTTGAATACGTAACTAACATTTTTGTAGTTTAAAACTAAATGTATTTAGGATATTTGGCTTTGGGTTGGAATTTAAATGCTTAGTTTTCATAGAAATTGAAATTTGCTCATGGTGTTCTTTCACAAGCATGTTAGAATTATTATTGAATAACTTTATTAGAAGTAAATGGAAAATGTTTATGCTTATGGTAATTATAATAATTTTTATTTGTCTATAGATTCTACTAATAAATAAACAATATATGGACAATTCATCTAATAGTTAGTATAATTACCAAACATAAATTTACTAAGCTGCTTTTAAATACCTTAGATTAGAGAAGTCAAAAAAGGGGAAAGGAGTGTGAACAAATGAAAGATTGAAAGAAGAAGAAGTTTACTTGAGAACAATCGGACCCTTGATGTGTTCCTTATTTGTTTTTATTGTTTCTAAGGTATAGAAAATGTATAAGGAAATGCTTGTTTTCAAATTTACAAAATTGTAATAGTTATGTAGTTTTTAGAAATTTTAAGTGATAACTTTAGTACATCTCTGGTTACATTAAATAAATGTAGTTTACAACTATGCCTCATGATATTTTAGAATATAATCTCACAATTGAATGCCTTAAGATTTTTTCACCCTTCTATCCTTGCAATAAATATTCTGCATTTTTGGATCGTGACATACATTTTTGCCATTGAATTTATCATCAACTATTGTTTCTCAAGAAATTTCAATACGTAAGTACATAATTAAACTTTTTTTTTTTGTAATGAATACTCCTCCATTTAGATATCTTGGTTTCTTATTCTAGCTTTCTTGTTTTCCTTTCTCTTTCAAAATTAGTTGTTCCACTCAGCAGAACTTATGTTATTTATTTTAGTTGTTCAGAGTTAGAGTACTATTGATGTATATAATGTGATCCTTTAGTAATTGGCATCTTCAACAAGGACTAGTCACATACACAATGGATTGTTGGATCACTCAAGATAAGTATGTGAATCAATAAAATGCTTGGCCAACATGTTATAATGTTCAAATTGCAAGAAAAGGATTATACAACTTCTATTTTCAAATGATAGTTGATATATATATGACTAACAAGGGGTTAGTGGCCCTTGGGATGAGATAATCTGACTTTAGATGATATGGTACATACCACTGTTGTGGGTGCTTGAGCTAAGACGAGATGAAGTAAATATCTTCTAATCTCACAGTTATGGTGCCTGAGATGAGATGAGATAGACACCATCTCAGCTTAGCTTATTGTTAATGATGCTAAAGATGAGGTGAGATGAAAATCATCTCAGTGCAATTCACTGTTAGTGGTGTTTGAGATAAGACGAAAATCATCTCATCCTAACTCATTGTTAGTGGTTCTTAAAATGAGATGAGAAATTTCCAATCTTATCTCAATGCACTATTAATGGTTTGTATGTCACTTCTATCTCAAGCCATCTTTTCTCATTCTAAGTGTAAAAGAGAGTCCCTTCTTCTCATCCCAAAATCCAAGTCCACCCAACATTTTGCTTGAGATGGAAATCAGCTATTTCCTCTAGCTTGTCTCAACCCATCTTCTCCAACTAACAATTTATTAATGGCGGGATGTAACATATATAGTGTGTGTGATCCCTACTTAAATAGGGAAACACATTCAAGTGATAATACAATTTTGAAGTTGTTTTAGATGCTTTCAAGGATCATAACCCCATTATTTGATAATAAAGGTGCATATGAGGCTCCCAGAAATTTCACCTATTGGAAATTCTCTTCTCCTCTCAAGTGATCACCTGGGGGATAGTGGGAATGCTTCTTAGCACACTCTCACCTTCGATAACTACAAGAGCGAATTGACTCTTTGAGATATGTACAAAGGAGAAAAGTTTGTTCGGAATCTTATTATCCGTTATATCAAAGTGCTCTCTTTTCTTTAGTTTTTTCCACAGAAAATGCCAGAAATTAGTATTTGCAATCGAATATTCTCAAAAAAGTCCGGATCTCGTAGGTCAGAATAATTGCATGCCTTCTCCTACCAGTCTCTTTATAGTGGTTGCCCGAGTAAACTAAAACAATTAAAGATATAAGTGGGGCCTGATTTCCTTAATATATAAAGGCTAAGATCATCCAAAGATGAAGACGTACAGGGCATGAACCATCTGCCGTGAACGGTTTTGATTTTGTTTTTCTTCCAACAATGGTAACTTCTCATCCATGCCTCCAAAATCTCGTTCATTGGACGATCATATGGTCTTTGATTGCTCAAGATTTGTTTTAAGAGCTTCTTGTTGGAAGATCCAGGATCACCCGATGGTGAATATTTATGAAGCGTGATCGATCTAAGGGGTATTCAGATAATGAACGATTTAGATCAATTGAAACTCGCCCAGAATGTAATTTTAGTCACCCGGGAGCAAACTTGTACATTCTGATCCGCCGACTACGGTATGGTTCCAGCAGACAACTATAAAAGTAGTTTTGAAAAGCGAGCCAAACGACTCCAAGTCGTCGGAAGAAGAAGATGGGGTTGACGAGAATGGATCGGCATTGTGCGTAGCAAAACACTTTGTTTAACTTCCCGCTGGTTGATGCAATTTTAAGTTCAAATTCTTAGCATTCTTTGATGATTTTGGTCTTGATCGATCTCTTTCCTCTGTCTGATATTTGAGAATTATCATGGTCTCAGTGATTTATGGTTTTGCTTGGTGGAACTTGTTCTTTATATCTTTGCATCTGTACTCTGATTATCAGAAATGTTGATTGATGCTATGTGGACTTTGTTTTCTTTAATTTGTTGTAAGTTGTAAGTTCTTGTATTTCTGCAAAAAGATTTGGTTTAGCTTTGTAATTGAAGAAAGCCCCTTTTGTTAAGTCTTAACTCTTTCAGAAGTTGTAGTGTTCAATCTGAAAAGCTGAGAA
Source organism: Warburgia ugandensis (assembly GCA_035236585.1). NCBI lineage: Eukaryota > Viridiplantae > Streptophyta > Magnoliopsida > Canellales > Canellaceae > Warburgia > Warburgia ugandensis. Next base: position 44,108,207 of record CP141139.1, read on the forward strand.
CCTGTATTGCCTATTCGATGGGAATAATTTTAAACTTTCCAAGTAATGCCAGTTAGTGTCATCTGTGTGTCAACTTGCAGTTTTTATCTAACTGCAACTTGGAACACTAACTGCAGTCCTATCCAGAACATGTACTTGGAACATTTTTATGTTTCTCAGGAACTAGTAAGTGGGCAAGGTGGTCTTAGCTAATTTGGTGGTTAGTTTTGAATGTTCTTGGTTTTTGGCTTTATATGTTCTTCAGCTGTTTAAAACCAATAGCCCATTATGGAAAAGTTTGTATTTAATTTAGTTTTATAAATTTCCTACTTGCGCCCATTTCATTGAAGTTTGATCATTTGTTTTGAGTATGGAAGCCCTTGATCTCCTGTTGGAGACTCTAAGCTCTAATGCAGCAAAACCAGCCTTCACCTTGTTTCTAAGGAAAAGAATTGCGCGTCAGCTGTCTGAAACCCCTATATGCACTAAGTTCCTCATGATGGATATTAGATAAACATTTTTTGAATATTGGTTGTAGAAGTTGTATGGGTTACATTGGCCAGTGGAAATTCATTCTTAGGATCACAATAATCACTGGGTTTGTTTGATCTGTTGGCAGGGTTTCTTTCTCTTCTCTTCCTGTCAGTCATTGGAGGATGTTTTGGAAGGCCTTTCTACCCACTTCCAAGTAAAATGGGCAATGGAAACAGACAACAACTGCAAACATCCCGCCCTTATAATATTGCACACCGAGGTTCAAATGGGGAGATTCCAGAAGAAACTTCTGCTGCATATATGGTAACTTTAGATTTATTCTAGATTGATATGTGGATTGTAAAAGAATAAGAAACTCCACATTTGATAACTTTATTTATGTACTGAAATGGCACCAGGATGGTGTCAAAAGAAAATAAAGTTTTATGACCTTGCTAATTGCGAAAACCAATTTCATTTGTTAGGACACAGTTTCCATCGCTGTTGGTTAACTGAGATGATTATTTGAATTTATCGTAGCTCTTCTAATAATTATTTGAGGACTTACAACTAAATTTCCCACACAGTATTGATCATAGTTATACTATAATATTGACTGAAATACTATGATATTTACTGAATATGAAAGTTATGTGACCAAGATGCAAGGGGAAAACTTTTGTTGAACATTTCTGGAAAGACCGCCTATTTATTTGTTTACCGGGTCCGGCACGAAATCATGAATAAGCTCTACTAAGGATTGCCAAGCATTTGTTACTGAGTTTCCCCTTCTATTTTTATTAACAAAATGAACCAGCAGTGGGACTAAATTGAGAGTTAGCAGCATAGACAAAGATGGATTTGTGAATGAGAAATAAATTTGGCCTAAATTAATAGGAATCAATGGGAGAATGGAAAATTGCTAGGCTGTTGGTCATAATCGTAATAGCAGCAGTAGTGGTATTAATTAAGTTGTCTGACATTCTTTTATTTGCCCTGGATCCCTCATCCATCTGCTTCTATTCCTCTATGACATGCAACATTCTATCATCTACAGTTTTTCCAGAAAGGCAACAATAACATCCTATAATCTTCATGGTGAATTTGCTGGGCTTAGATGTACATCTCCAGTAATTATTTTTGAACGGTTGGATCTCAATGAAAGGAGAAATACCGGCACTGTTGCAGACTGAGGTAGTTTGAAAGACAAGCCATTCAAAAGGAAGTGCGCATAGCCGCACTAAGACCATAGAAAGGTCTTCTTAATCAATTACATCTGTGATAAGTAGTTATGTCGCCACTGTTCTAGCTAATGAATCCGCTACTTCATTTGCTTATCTCCGTGTGCTGAAGTGATGCTTGCATTCCTTCAATCCATTCCTGGCTTTGGATGAACATATCTTCAAACCTCCAAGGAATGTACACCTCATTCTTCACCTGAGCAATTACAGAATTAGAGTCACTTTCCAGTGACTTCCACAAGCAAAGGCTGCATGGGATTCTGTTTCCAGAGTTTGCTTGAGTGCTTCAGTTTTAGCATATGTGGAATTCGTGATTCCTGATGGGCCTCAGAAAGAAACTGTCAAGATCCCACTGGATACCCTATTGAGGATCCTTCAAAGTTGAATTTTACACTTCCCACTGTTAGTGATAACTCAACGAGATGCAACAATTTGAATAACTGTGTTGTCCGATCGAATTTCCTGTCATTGATGTTAAATCCATGGAACTCCTTGAATGTGACAGCCCTGGAGCAAGTATTAGCAAAACTAGTCTCCGAAATGTGATCTGTATATCTTTTTCTATCATTGAATACTTGAGAGTTCCGCTCTTTCCATATTGAATAAATGACAGTGGGAAAAAACTGCTTCCACAGAAACTTTTCAAGAGCTTGGGTTTGTTCTAACAGTCATCAATTGCACCAGTGGATGAGGCATTGTCCAAGCCACTTGGACTTGGTAAAAAGTCTTTCCAAATGTTATAGGCCACCTTGCTTTGTACCTGTAAGTTGCGTGCAGGTTCTTCGTACTTTCTGCCCATAATTCATTTACTTGGCATATGATTGCCTCTCCTTATAAGATTGTCACAGTTTAAGCTGCAAGAGAATCTGTAATAGGCGGATTTAGTAGAGAACTGACTGGCTGTGTCCCACTTCCGACTGATTGAACCAGGAAGGCGCTTTCTAATTAGTACTGCATTGATAAGAGTTTTGCAACTGCCCCAAGCCACTTTTCCCTATCAATTACCATTGTTCTGATGTTCAGATTCCAAATGATGCTTCCATTGCTTTGATGATAAGTTTACTGCACTGTCATCTCTTTACTACTTGAAGCTTCATACAAGGTAGGAAATCTGAGTCTAAGAGTACTCGGGCACCAAGGATACTTTCACAGCTTTACTCTATTTCTTTCTACACCCTGTACCTAATTCACTCTGAAAATGTTTTTCCATTTAAAAATGCTACTCCTAACATGAGACCCCCTGCTGCTCTTTCTTTCAAGAGCACTCCATCCTCCGCACTCAGGTCCGTCACTTATGTGAGATATATTGTCTCCAAAGAATGTTATCTTGAGTCCCCATTCTCCAAAGCCACTTCATAAGCAAAGTCTCTTTGTGGTCTCTAACTCCTCTACTTCCCAGTCCTCCTCTTTCTTTTGGTTGATGAACCCTCTCCTAACTTACAAGATCGTTGGCATTCTTATCTTTGTTTTCCTTCCCCTCATAAGTTTTTCAATCTCATTAACCACTAGTGCGGGGCATTTGAAAAGAGAAAGGAAGTACATAGGGCGATTACACTTAACTTTCTTTCCTAGTGTAATTTTCCAAAGGAGAGGGAGTTCTTCTTCTAAGTGGCAAGTCTAGCATGCTTCTCTGAATGATTGCAATCATCTATTTTTTGGTGGTTTCTGAATGGCAAGAGGTGACCCAAGGTAATAATAACAAGGCAGCTTTCTGACAGAACAACACAACAATTTTGCTAGTTGTTGAACTTGACCACTTTGTTGGTCTCAAGCTCGGATAAAGGAGGGTTTTGCGTTAGGTACCAACCGGCAAGTAAAACCCATGGAAAACCCCATGCATGAATCGACTTTTGACAATCCCTAGGGCTAGGACATTCCCCATAAGCGACGCACTACATTGGATCTCAAATGCAGTGGAAAATGGACTGGGGCTCCTAGGGCGTTCCCTCGAAAGCGATGCACTGCATCGGATCCTAGGTGCAATGGGAAATAGGTAAAGGATGCTAGAGCGTTCCCTCAGAAGAGATGCACTACATCAGAACCAAGGTGCAGTGGAAAGTTTGCATAGGTTCCCAAGCCGCTTAACAAGGGCATGGTTAAATAGGCTAGGTTAGGAGAACAAGATTCGTATTGCTATATCGAATATAGGCACATTGACATGTAAGAGTCTAGAGTTAATGGACACTATGAAATGCAGGAGAGTCAACATTGCTTGTATCCTAAAAACAAGTGGAAGAGGGCTTAAACTAGAGAAATAGATGAATATAAGCCATGGTACATAGGAAAGGAAAACAATAGAAATTGCGTAGGGATAGTGGTAGATAAAGAATTAAGAAATAAAGTTGTAGACGCTAAAAGAACCAGTGATAGAATTATATTATTAAAACTTGTTCTAAGAGAGAAGATCATAACTGTTATGTGCATATGCACCACAAGTAAGGTTAGAAAATAGAATAAAAAAATATTTGTGGGAAGATATGGAGGGAGTCATATGAGATATTCCTAACATAGAGGGGATATTTATAGGAGCATATTTTAATGATCAAGTTGGAAAAGAAAAGGAAGGACATGATAGGATACATGGAGGGTATGGTATTGGAGAAAGAAATGAGATGGGGAAGCTATACTTGATTTTGCCTTAGCATATAACCAGTGATACCCTTGTGGCCCACCCTTCCTCGAACCTCGAATACGTAGGAGCTTCGTGCATTGGGCCTGCCCTTTTATATAACCTAGCGATAGCAAACACATACTTTGAAAAGAGGGATGAACACTTAGTAGCCTTTAAAAGTGGACCATATAAAAGTCAAATAGACTTTTTCTTACTTGGAAATACCAAAAAATCAATGTGTAAAAACTATAAAGTGATACCTGGTGAGAGTCTAACCTCACAACATAGACTAATGGTTACGGATATCTACATTAACATATGTAAGAAAGGAAATAAACTTGATGTCCAAAAACAAAGTAGTGGAACTTAAAGGGAGAGGAGATAGCATCATTTACAAACAAGCTAATAGTAGAAGGAAACTGGAATAATATAACAGAAGAAACACCATGTGGACTAATATGGTCATGTCTATTAAGAAAGTGTCAAAAGATATCTTAGGAGTATCTAAAGGTAAAAGGCAACCAATAAAGAAAACTTGATGGTAGAGTCAAGAAGTGCAAAAAGCTATTAAAGAGAAACAGGTGTATTTTAAAGCATGGTAGATGACTAAAAATAATGAAAACTTTGAAAAATGTAAAAATGCTAAAATAGTTTTTGGAAAATGTAAAAATGCTAAAATAGTTTTTAAGAGAGTAGTAAGTGAGGCTAAACTCAAGGTATATGATGATCTCTATAATAGATTAGGATCAAGAAAAGGTGAGAAAAATGTGTTTAAGAATAGAAGAGTAAGGACTTAAACCACATTAAATGTATTAGAATGATGACTAAAGGGTAAGATAATGACATCAAACAAAAATGGGAAAGTTACTTTCAAAAACAGCTAAATGACAATTACCATGAAAATATGGGGATTGAAAGTACCATAAACCCAAATAACGATAGACATTACAGATATGAGCATAGAATTAGAATACCTAAAGTGAAAATGGCATTGAAAAAGATGAAATCAGATAAGGCCCTAGGGCTGATGGTATACTAATATAGGTTTGGAAGTATATGGGAGATACTAGAGTACTTTGGTTGATGAAGTTGTTTAACAAGATTGTAAAATTGAAAAAAATGTCGGATGAATGGAGGAAGAGTTCTATTGTACTAATTTATAAGAATAAATGAGACATATAGAGTTGCTCTAATTATCGGGGGATCAAACTAACGGGCCATACCATGAAACATTTTGAAAGAGTGACTAAGAAGAGGCTACGATATGAGATGAGTGTTTCAAAGAACTAGTTTGCTTTTATGCCTGGGAGGTTTACCATGGAAGCTATTTTCTTGATTAGACAATTAATAGAGAAACATAAGGAGATGAGGAAGGACCTCCACATGGTCTTTATTGACTTAGAAAAAGTTTATGATAGGGTCCCCAGAGATTTAATATGATGAATGTTGGGTGTGAAAGGGATTTCATGGTGGTATATAGACATAATTAAGGATATGTATAAGGGAGCAGTAACAAACTTTAGGACCACTCGCTGAGAAACCAGTGATGTTCCCATCACTATAGGATTGCAACAAGGATACCTTTTGGCGTTGGTTATAAATGAGTTAACAAAACATCTGCACGAGTAGATTCCATGGTGCATGTTATTTGTAGATGATATAGTTTTGATTGATAAGACAAGAGATGACATAACTATAAAGCTAGAGTTATGGAGAGATGCATTAAAATCTAAAGGATCTAAAATTAGCTGAACTAAGACAAAGTATTGGAATGCAGTTTTAACAAAGAGAGGAGCCATAGTAGAGCACCGGTAAAGGTTGATAACCAAGAATTCTCCCTAAAAGAACACTTCCGATACCTAGGATCGATAATTCATAAGAGTGGAGAGATTGAGAAGGAGGTTACCTAGAGAATCCAAGCAGGTTGGAACAAATAAAGATGTGCCTCTGGGGTGTTGTGTGATCGGAGAGTCCCACTCAAACTAAAAGGAAAATTTTATAGGATGGCTGTAAGGCCAGCCATGCTCTATGGATCAGAGTGTTGGGCAGTTAATGAACAACATGTACATAAGATGAGTGTGTCTAAAATACGGAGATTGAGATGGTTGAGTGGCAAGACAAGAAAAGATTGAATTAGAAATGAAAACATTAGAGGACTTAGGAGTAGTACCAATAAGTAACAAGATGAGGGAAATTAGACTTTGATGGTATGGACATTGTCCAACAGAGACCAAAAATGGCATTGGTTAGAAGGAGTAAGGCCATACAAGTCAAAGCTAACAAAAGAGCAAGGGGAAGGCCCAAAAGAACATGGATAGAAGTGGTGAGAAAAGATATAAAAACTTTAGGACTAAATGAAGCCATGACACTCAATAGAGGGGAATGGAGGAACAAGATTCATGTGTCCAACCCCTAATTGGGATAAGGTCTTGATAATGATGAGGATGAGAGAAGCCTAGTGCCAATTGATCCTTTTACTAGTCACAGCCCCAAAACACCTAATGACAGGCCACAAATTGAGGCATTGATCTTCAAAAACTTCAAAAAAGCTGTGTTTATCATCTACATATGAGACACCACAAGCATTGTTGAGCTTGGATAGAAACCAGAAAAAAGACTATCTTGAATTTTCTCTGCTCATCATTTTACTAAACGCTTTGCCACATCTACACATCCAAGATGTCCACTTAAAACCAATGCCCATTCTATTGAGAGCATAGTCAAGTACAAAGCCCATTCTATTGCGAGCATAGTCAAGTACCTACCAGTCATATGCTTTCTCCAAGTCCAACTCACAAATAATACCTCCACCACCCTTAATCATTGAGAGAATACATTCATTAGCCAATATGACCCATCCATGATTTCTTTTTCAAGTATAAATGCTGAGGCTTTGAGATGTTGGAAGAAACACCTTCTTGAGTCCACCTACCAAAGTATAAGGTCTAAAGTTTTTGACATTAGATGCTTCTGTGACTTTTGGAATCAGCACTATTAATGCGTCTCCAATAGCTCTATCCATTTCCAATCCTTTATGGAAAGCATTCATGAAGTCCAAAAAGTCTTGTAAGGCAATATCCATCCAGAATGGTTGCATGATCTCTATGAGAATCAAAATGATCCTTTCAGTTTCTTCCAGGGTAAAAGCCATATCAAGCATCTCCTTGTGCTATTGAAGTGTCTCAAACTAAAGACCATCAATAATTGGCATATCAGAGTTATCAGCTGAAACAAGCCCTTGGAGCTTTCTAATAATTCATGAGCAATGGATTCTTGGTCTTAACACATCTTCCTGTGATTTCTAGGTAAGAGGTTCTATTTGTTATCCTTCTAAATGAGGCCACGGAATGAAAATAGGAGGTTGATAGGTATCCTGGTTCTACTTTTGTGGAAAACCCCAATGAGAAAGAGAATGAAACTAATTTTATTGCGTAAAAGGTCAATTTACAAAGGATCCCTTGGCAAAGGAACCCTTGAACAGTTTCTTTAAGGAGAAAACCAAAGACTAGGAACCTTAGTTCCTCCCAGCTCCTTCCACTCGCCCAGTTTTTCCTCCTCTTCTCCCTTGCCAATTCCCTCCCTTTTATCTTTGCTTCCCAACCTCCTTAACCATGTAACCCCTAGCTTGTAACTACCTAATCCTCTGTAATCATCTCTCAACAAATCCCTAACAGAATTGCCCTCCCTATCTCACTCTTCCCCCTTCCCGTAACCAAATTACCTGAAGCCGTTAACTGCCTGGCCTGAGACCACTTATCCTCAAATATATCTGCCGACAACGTCCACGTCCTTGTTGCTTTCCTTGCCTATTACCATCCCTATCAATACTCCCCCCAATTTAACCACCTTGTCCTCAAGGTGGAGTCAGGGAATTGGGACTAAATGATGTCAAACAACTTCCACGTACTGTCAAGGTCTGGTAGGCCTTGCCATAAAATGTGCCTGTAGGTGCGGAAGAAACCTGAGTGTTCCCTGGTTGGAGTGGAATGGAACTCTTGTAGTAGTAGAGGAATGCGGGGAGATCGTCTGCGTAGTACTAGTGTGCCCTCGAAGTATAACTTCCCTTGCTTTAGCATGTACCCTTGTTGGCTTCTAAGTTGTGGGTCCGCCTAGCTCTCATCAGAAATTTGTTCCAGGCCTTCACTTCTAGCAACCCTGAGGGCGAAAGGATTAGACTGGTTGGCCATGGTGGAGGGGCTTAGCAGTGACAAGGACTCAAGACAGTCCAACGTATAGAACTCTTGCCTTCTAAATAGAGCATCTGCCACACAATTGTCCCAACCCAACTTGTACTGAGTTTCAAAGTCAAATCCCACTAACTTGATGAACTACTTCGGCTGGCCACTATTCAAGATGCATTGATCCATTAAGAAACGAAGGCTTTTCTGATCTGTCCATATATTGAAGTGCCGACCCAATAGATGGTGACGCCATTTCTGGACTAATAGCACAATGACCATGGGCTCTCTTTCGTATACCGATTTGGACTTGGCTTTAATCGACATAGCCTGGCTGAAGAGGAAGATCTGTTTGCCCCATCTGGGCAACTTCATGGTGAGGTTCCTGTAGTTGGCTGCAAACTCACCAAGGGTCTACCACGACGTCAATCCAAGAACAATGTCAACACCATGCAACTCGGAAAGGTGGAAATCCTTGTAAATCTCCACGATGGTTTGCACGGACGGCTCCATCGGAGGGTTGTCCTCTTCAGTTGGCTCCCTCTACTCCTGTTGCATCCGCATTAGGCCTTTGTCGAGGTTGCCTCCATGGTTGTCATCGGCTAGGAGAAGGATCTGCATCAACCAGCTCTTGCAGTGACGACCGAGGGTGAAACGCTCGTCGCACCAATAGCATAGTCCTTGAGCTTGCCTTTGTTGGAGCTCGGCGTCAGTGAGCCTCTGTACCTGGTCTCTTTTCTCTTTTTCTGGCAGGTTGTTCGACAGCCTGCTTCTCCCATTCGGGTTCCAGTCGGAAACCCTTTTTCCGATTTGCAATGGGGACGATGACTGATAAATGACGAAATTGCCCTTGCAAACCCACTTTCGCCTATCCATTCTTGAAAGGAACATGGATGGGCCCTAATGTTCTTGGCCCAACATCAGTTCTTACTGGGCGGGCCTGTATCAAATCTAATCCATAAGCCCAGAGAGGGTTTTGGGCCTGAACACCTTAACTTCGGCTTGGATCTCTTCTTTCAGCCCGTTCACGAAGACCCCCATGAGGAGCTCGCCAGGTAGGTCTACCAGAGGACCCGACAAGAGCTCGAAGCTCCGACAATAATTAGAGATCGTGCCATCTTGCCGGAGAGCGAGGAGTGCCTTGTAGTGGTCATCGGTATGTAACGGTCAGAATCTCTTGAGAAGGGTTTCAGCTGCCTGGAACATCGTCCCCGACGAGAAGAGTAGTAGATCGAGTTTTTGGGGACGAGTTTCAGCTGCTGGAAACTCTTGCAATCCCAGCCGACTTTGGTCTCCACCATGCGAATATTCCCCTATCCCTATTACTCGTGCCTTCTCTCTTGCTTCTCGGCGAAGTGGTATGCCTATAGTGCCCTCCCTCTAATGCATCCAGTTCCTTGTCTCCAGCAGATACTCCCCCATGGCGGTGACCTTATCTTGCATCCACCCCAGATCCCCCTTCAGGATGCTAAACTCCATTCGCAAACCTTCCATCTTTGCCTCCATGCTCCCAGTTCCCCCCAATTCGAGTTCCAAACCTTCCCCAAGATAACCTTGCTCTGATACCATTGATAGGTATCCTAGTTCTGCTTCTGTGGAAAACCCCAATGAGAAAGAGAATGAAACTAATTTTATTGCGTAAAAGGTCGATTTACAAAGGATCCCTCTCAAAAGGAACCCCTGAACAATTTCATTAAGGAGAAAACCAAAGACTAGGAACCTTATAGGGATGGTAATAGGCAAGGAAAGCAACAAGGACGTGGACATTGTGGGCAGATATATTTCAGGATAAGTGGTCCCAGGCCAAGCAGTTAACGGCTTCAACTAATTAGGTTATGGGAAGGGGGAAGAGTGAGATAGGGAGAGCAATTCTGTTAGGGATCTGTTGAGAGATGATTACAGAGGATCAGGTAGTTACAAGCTAGGGGTTACAGAGGAGGTTGGGAAGCAAAGATAAAAGGGAGGGAATTGGCAAGGGAGAAGAGGAGCAAAAACTGGGCAAGTGGAAGGATCTGGGAGGAACTAAGGTTCCTAGTCTTTGGTTTTCTCCTTAAAGAAATTGTTCAGGGGTTCCTTTGCCGAGGGATCCTTTGTAAATCGACCTTTTACGCAATAAAATTAGTTTCATTCTCTTTCTCATTGGGATTTTCCACAGAAGCAGAACCAGGATACCTATCAGAGGTATTTCTATCAGGTTCTTCTAGCTGGATGCTGAAGGACGCTGAAAACGATGCACCCAGATAGGTCTCAATTTTGTACCCATCAGAGGCTTCTAGTTAGTAGATCTTTTGGTTAAAAACTTCAAGCATGGCTCAAATCATCCAAAGATCATGAAGTTTGGTGGTTGGCCAATCTAAGAAAGCTCACACGTGATGAACGGATCAGAGCTTCCAAAGGAGGGCCCAGGTAGTTTGTGTCCTTTTCCACGTTGGAAAAGCTTTTTCCATTTCTATCTCCCTCCAACAATCTAGTTCTAGCTCTCTACTTCCACTTAAGTTCTTCTGTGAAAGCCAAAGCCTTCAAAGCTTCCTGACATTGAAATATTCCATTCTTCAGTTAAAGGGTTCCTTTCCTCTGCAAATTAAGAAATTCCATCCTCTGCTGCAGATCCTCCTTACTGTGCATTTGCTACCAAATTCCTTTGCTTAGCTTATTGTTTGATTTTACCATTTAAAAAACTCACCTTACCTGCAACTCTTCAATCTGGTTTAGGCATCCAAGTAGCTTCATTCAACCGAGTAGCAAGCAATCAGTGAGTGCTGGTTCTTGCAACCTACTTATCCTGAACCTAAATGGTGAAGGACCCACTGTCTTGAGATGATTGTGAGGAAATAAGAGAGCATCTGATCTGAGTGCTGTGTGTAGGCTATGGGAATATATGCTGAAATGATCTAACCATGCTCCATTTACTAAGAATCTGCCAATCCAATACACGATAGGCCATTCCTGACCATTAGACCAAAGGAACTGCCCCTTGAAATAGGAAGGTCAATGAGTTCCCAGTAGTTAATGAAGTCATTGAATCTCTGCAGCTGCATATCCATTCTTGTGGCAGCATTCCCCTCTTGCACAAAACAAACACAATTAAGCTCCCTCCTAATATCGAAGATTTCTCTTACTTTTGTTGAATCAAGCTCAGTTCCTGCCAAAGCTCATGCTTTTTGCATCATTAGAAGGCCCATAAATTGCACCCAATGCCAAACTGTAACTGTCTGAAACTGATTTCAACGACACAGAAACACAAAGCTGCCCAGTTGTTCATTCTTCAATCTGAACCATGACCTCTTTCCAAGCTAAGATGACACTTCACACTGTTCCTTGTGCCAGTTTTACGATCAATCTCCAACAGCCTATCAAGGGAAACATGCACTTCTGAGCTCTAGTTTCTTGTAAGGCAATGATATCTGGCCTTTGTTCATGAAGAAATCGTTTGACGAGCATTCTGTTTCCGGATACGTACATTCTGAGAAATGATTTTCATCCCAACTTCCTCATTTCAGCAATCCACTGAGATGCTTCATGTTCAATTCTGATCTTCGTGTGGCTCCTCTTTCTTTGACAAAATTCAGATCACACTTCAACCTAGAGAGCTCTCTATCAGTCCTGGTCTTGCTTCTGGCTCCTTTCACTTTTGTTGATGGTCTATTTATCCTAAGTGCAGCTTAGTCAATAGGCGAATGGCCTCTTTTTCATTCCCCTCAAATTAAATGTCCAAAATTGCTGCAACTTTCCTCTGGAGTTTCCTCAAGCAGGTTGTAACAAATGGAGATGTGCCTTTGGAGTTTTGCATGATCAGAATGTGCCACTCAAACTAAAAGAAAAATTTTATAGGATAGCTATAAGGCCAGCCATTCTCTACGGATCAGAGTGTTGTGCAATTAAGGAACAAAATGTACATAGGATGAGCATACCAAAATGCGGATGTTGAGATGGATGAGTGGCAAGACGAGAAGATAAAATTGGAAATGAAAACATTAGAGGAAACTTAGGAGTAGCACCAATAGGTAATAAGATAAGGGAGATTAGACTTAGATGGTTTAGACATGTCCAACAGAGACCAAAAAACGAAACCAATTATAAGGATGCGGTGATCCAAGTTGAAGGTTTTAAAAGGGAAAAGGGAAGGCCCAAAAGAACATGGATGGAATTGGTGAAAAGGGATATAAAAACTCTTGGACTAAATAAAGTCATGACACTTAATAGAGGGGAATCGAGGAATAAGATTCATGTGACCAACCTATAATCGAGATAAGTTCTTTATGATGATAACATTTGGTTGGTTCATTCATTCTACATATTTTGTCAATCTTTTACATAGCATTGCTTTGAGGTATCATCATCATCATCATCATCATCAAGACCTTATCCCAATTAGAAGTCAGCCACATGAATCTTGTTCCTCCATTCCCCTCTATTAAGTACCATGGCTTCATTTAATTCCAAAGTTTTTAAATCTTTTCTCTCCACTTCTATCAACATTCTTTTGGGCCCTCTCCTTGTCCTTTTAGAACATTCTACTTGCATTTCCTCACTCCTTCTAAGTGATGCAATTTTCGTTCTTCATTGGACATGCCCAAACCATCTAAGTCTAATCTCCCCCATCTTGTTACCTATTGGTGCTACCCCTAAGTTTCCTTTAATGTTTTCATTCCTAATTCTATCCTTTCTTGTCTTGCCACTCATCCATCTCAACCTATTCATTTTTGCTATGCTCATCCTATGAACATGATGTTCTTTAGCTGCCCAACACTATGATCCATAAAGCATGGCTGGACTTATAGCCATCCTATAGAATTTACCTTTTAGTTTAAGTGGCACCCGCCGATCACATAAAACTCCAGATGCACATCCCCATTTGTTCTAACCCGCTTGGATTCTTTGGGTAGCCTCTCTCTCAATCTCTCCACTCTTATGAGTCATAGAGCCAAGTACCAAAAAGTGGTCTTTTATGAGGACTTCTTGGTTATCAATCTTTACTAGTGCTCCACTCTCGCTCCTCTCCTTGCCAAAATTGCATTCCATATACTCTGTCTTAGTTCGGGTGATTTTAAATCCTTTAGGTTCTAATGCTTTCCTCCATAACTCTAGCTTTGTGTTTACGCCCTCCCTTGTCTCATCAATTAAAGCTATATCTTCTGCAAATAGCATGCACTATGGAATCTCCTCATACAGATGTTTTGTTAACTTATCTATAACCAACGTGAAAAGTTATAAGTTCAATGCTGATCCTTGAAGCAATCTTATAGTGATAGAAAAATCACCAATCTCTCCCCTAGTGGTCTTAACATTTGTTACCACTCCCTCATACATATCTTTAATTATATCTATATACCCCTGCGAAACCCTTTCCCGCCCAACACCCTCCATATTAACTCTCTAGGGACTCCTATCACAAGCTTTCTTTAAGTTAATAAAGACCATGTGGAAGCCCTTCCTCCTCTCCCTCTATTTCCCTATCAATTGTCTTAGTAAGAAAATAGCTTTCATGGTAGACCTCCCAGGCATGAAACCAAATTGGTTTTCCGATATACTTGTCTCATACCATAGCCTGTTCTCAATCACTCTTCCAAAAAGTTTCATAGTGTGGCTCATAAGTTTAATCTCCCAATAATTAGTGCAACTTTGTATATCGTCTTTATTCTTATAAATTGGTATAATAGAGCTCTTCCTCCATTCATCCAACATTTTCTTTGATTTTATAATCGTATTAAACAACTTGGTCAACCAAACTACTCCAGTATCTCCTATATGCTTCGAAATCTCTGTTGGTATACCATGGAGCCCCAGGGCCTTTTTTTATTTCATCTTTTTTAAGGCCTCTTTCACTTCAAGTATTCTAATCCTACGGTCGTATCTATAATGTCCAATTTTATTTAGGTTTATAGCACTTTCAATCCCTATATTCTAAGGGCAATTGTCATTTAGCAGTTTTTAAAGTAACTTTCCCACCTTTGCTTGATATCGTCATCTTTGACTAGTACCCTTTGATCATTACTTCTAATGCACTTAACGTGGTCTAAATCCTCACCCTTTTGTTGTCTTATTTTTTAAAGTTTAAATACATCTTTCTTGCATTCTCTTAATCCTAGTCTATTATACAAATTATCATATACCTTGAGTTTAGCCTCACTTACTATTCTCTTAGCTACCTTTTTAGCATTCATATATTGTTCATAGTTTTCATTATTTCTAGTCTTCTACTATGCTTTAAAACACACCTATTTTCTTTAATAACTTTTTGCACTATTTCACTCCACCACCAAGTTTCCTTTACTAATTGTCTTTTACCTTTAGATACTCCGAAGTAATACAAAATTTTCTTTTCTTTTAAGTTAAGAGATTCATGAACATAGGAGTTCAAAAATCCAAGGATTTCCTGTGCTCATCTTTCCCAATAATAAAATGCTCATTTGTCCTTAGGAGTATGAAGTACTTACTATCCTTTCTAGGAACCAGTGATTGGAGTCACTAATCTCTATCCCCCTTTGTGATCTACCTCCCATTTATCTCTGTTACCAATTATTTTGTAAGTCCGTCAGAGTAATACACAACTTTTATTTAGACCGAAAGGACAAATATATAAACCACAATGTGATGTACTCATTTTGTGCTCTCACTGTAAGTCAGGCTGGGTCTCTAAAGGTATAGTTGGTCCTTGCAGAGAGCTGTCAAAGAAGGTGCAGACTTCATAGAAACCGACATTCTTGCTACTAAAGATGGTAAACTCATATGCTTTCATGATGTTACCCTTGATGATACGACTGATATTGCTGTCCACAAGGAATTCATTGATCGTAAGAGAACCTATGAGGTCCAAGGAAGGAAGGTCACTGGATTTTTCACTGGTAAGTAAACCATGGATCATTCTCAAGAGGCAACCAACGGTTGCCTTGTGTCCGTGCTTGATGACAGCTATTAGCTTTTCCTTGCTTTACTACAGTAGTGCATTATTTATAGTTGTTTGTTAATGATTAGCTGCATAGTTGTGTGGGAACTGTTGATTGTGCATATCTTTCGATGCCGTACCACTTGTACTGAAACTGAACTTGATAGTAATGATAGATGCGCCAACTGGTGGTCTTGTTATCTCTTGAACGGGTTTTCGTTAATTATCTCTTAGGGGTGTTTAGTTCAAAATGTTGTAACTCACTTTTACATTACAGCTTTGATATATAAAATGGTCATGGCCTCTCATTTGTTCTACCCTTTCACTGTGTAGCAACAGTCAAGATGTTGATATTTGTCTCTTGTGACTCTCAACATTAGTTGCTGCAAATGCTGATAGGGGTGGAAACCTGTTTTCCCAAAACAGATTTCAGAAAGCAGAAATGCTGCATTTCACCACTCATTTACAGTCCGGCTCGAATTCTAAGCTTTCTGTTTTTTGGCAAGGATCTAAAACAAGCAAAACAGTACGCTTCTCCAAATTTTTTTGTCTTGTAATGAGGAGATGATCAAATACTTATCTTAAATATAGAGAAGTTAGAATGTTGGCATTTGATTGCTGAATACATGCATTGTAACTTTCATATGAATCTTACTCTTAATTTGGATTGTACAAGTGACAGTTGGTTGTTGGATGGCATCTTTTATTCTCTTACATGAATTTTACTTTCAGTTTTGAATTTGTATCCCCTTCCCCAGACCCTACATACATGGGAGCTTCGTGCACCGAGCTTCCCTTCTCTAGTTTTGAATTTGTATCAATGGCTTACTGTTACATCTCCAATATATCATACTTACTCTAGAAAGAGGAGTTAATTACAAGAGAAGCAGAACCACATACAGTTCTGTTAGCAGAAGATCTTCCAGGTATGCAGATCTGTTGACAGAAGATTTTCCAGGGTAGGTAATCAGTCGGTTAGGATATACAGATATAGTTAGTTGGATAGGATAAACCAAATATGCAGTTAGTGATGTAATCAGTTGATATATCAAATGTGCAGTTTGTATCCAATCTATTATAGGTATCCAATCTGTTACAGATTTATGAAGGAAGGGGAGGGGAAGGAAAGATAAAAGGGGGAAGGTAGGGAGGAAAAAGGAGGGAGGCAGTGAAGGGCAGGAGTGGGAAGTGCAGAAGAGGAACTATGGTTCCTGCTTCCTACTAGTTTTCAGCAGATCTTTAGCTTTGTTTACCTGAAATCCAATTTAATTTACCCCAATCATCAATGAATTGAGTCCAATTCCTCTTGAGTGTTGTTTATCATCGAATTTTACCCCCTAGGTCCATCAATGGTATCAGAGCTTGATCCGATCCTTGGGGCATGGTAAGAACCAGATCGGAAAGGGCAGAAAGCATGGAGAAAGAGGTGGAAACCATGAGAACTGAGGTGGGAAGCATGAAGGAGGACATTGGACTGTTGCAGACCAAATGTTATAGCGATAGGGGAATTCTTACTCGAAATCAGAACATGGATGAGGCAAAGGCAAGAAGGGGCTGATACGTTACCTCATCCCACAGGCGATCGAGGAAGACCTAGGGTGCCAGAGGTAGGAGAGTCGTTGGGTGGGGATAACCATGGCTCACCAGCGATGTCTGAAAACCCTAGAATAGAACCCAGGAGACTCGATCTTCCAGTATTCCTCGGGCAGGATCCAATGGGGTGGTTGTGCCGAGCCGAACGGTACTTCCGGCTGAATCGCCTTATAGAGGAGGAGAAGGTGACTGCCGCTTCCATCTGCTTGGAGGGAGACGCCCTCCACTAGTTCCTCTGGGTGGATGCGAGGTCGCCGTTCAAATCTTGGTCCACTTTCACAACAGCCCTCCTCCAGAGGTTCCGGCCGTCGCAGTCCGGCGACGACTACGAAGCCCTGCTGTCGTTGCGGCAAGCTTCCTCCATCACCGACTTCAGGCAAGACTTCGAGCTAATGTCGGGCCCCTTGGTGGATCTGCTCAACAACTTGCTTAGAGGAGCCTTCCTTAATGGGCTAAGAGAAGATTTGAAGGCCGAGATCAAAATGTTTAAGCCTGCTTTCTTAACTAGGCTGATGGATCTAGCCCAGAAGATAGAAGAAAAGAATGAGGCCCTCAAGCGAGTGTGAGCCCAGGGACACAGAAGCGAGCTTGTGCCTAAGTACGCTGCGGCCTAGGGACCTTCTCTAAAGGGTTCCATGTTCGAGTCTGGCCCACAAGGGCAAAACCATAATCTCCACCAGCAAACCCTAACCAGACTGCCGGAGACGATGAGGGAGCTAGGGTTTCGGGGAGAACGGTCCTCACGCCTAGGGGAGTCTTCCCCGGCCAGGCGTGACTCTTTCCGACGCTTATCGGAGAAGGAATTGCAGCAACGACGAGCGATGGGGTTCTGCTTCAAGTGCGACGAGAAATACTCGCCAATACACCAGTGTAAGAATTGCCAACTCCAGGTACTAATTCTTGGGGAAGAGGAAGAATACGACAAGGATTTGGGTTGCTCGAGCATGGAAGATGCTACCCCACCCGAGGAAGAGACGACCTGACTATAACTGTCAATGCAAGCCCTCGTCGGGATGTCGATTGTCGATGTGATGAAGCTACGAGGGACTTTGGCTCATCGCGAGGTGGTCGTCCTGGTTGACACGGGGGCGTCCCACAACTTCATAGCTCAGAGGTTGGTCACTGAGTTGCAGATTCCGATGACCAACACCAAGCCATTCGGCATACAGGTGGGAGACAGGTTTTGCGTCCGAGGCGACGGGGTCTGCCAGGATCTTGTTCTGCGCCTCCCTAGGTTGGTGATCCAGCAATACTTCCATCCCTTTGATTTGAGTGGAACTGACGTGGTGCTGGGGATGGCATGGTTGCGAACACTCGGCGAGGTTTCTGCCAACTATCAGGAGCTCACCATGCAGTTTGTAGTGCAGGGCTAGAGGGTCACCCTCAAGGGCGATCCATCCTTGTCACGGTCGGTCTTGTCCTTCAGAGCTCTGCAGCGGGCTATACCTAGCTCAGGTGCTAGCTATGTGATTGAGTACCAAGGTCTGCAAGTAGAGAGAGAACATCACCCGACTTTGGACCATCCTCGGCTAAGGGTTCTCTTGGACTAGTATGGCCATATCTTTGACCAACCACTACAATTATCAGTTTGCCGGCCACAAGACCACACTATCCGAGTCCAAGACCATACTACACCCCCTAATATCAGGCCACTATCCGCACTATCAAAAGAACGAAATTGAGCGGATCATCAAAGAATTGTGAGAGGCTGGCATGATCCGGGCCAGCACAAGCCCCTATTCCAGCCCTGTATTGTTAGTCAAGAAAAAAGATGGCAGTTGGCGCTTCTGCGTCAATTACCGCGCTTTGAACAAGATCACCATTCCAAATAAGTTCCCCATCCCAACCATTGATGAGCTATTGGATGAATTGGGTGGAGCTACTATCTTCTCTAATTTGGATCTTCAATCCGGGTATTACCAAATTCGCATCAAGGAGGAGGATGTCGCCAAGACAGCTTTTAGAACACATGAGGGTCACTACGAGTTCTTGGTCATGCCCTTCGGCTTGACCAATGCTCCCTCCACTTTTCAAGCTCTTATGAATGACATTTTCCGCCACTATCTTCGTAAGTTTGTGCTGGTTTTCTTTGACGACATACTTGTTTATAGTGCTGATATCAATCTACATTTAGAACACTTGGAAACGATATTGCAACTGTTGTGCTCTCATAAATTAATAGTTAACAAAAGAAGTGTTGTTTTGCCCAAACTCAATTAGAGTATTTAGGCCATGTAATATCAGTAGGCGGGGTAGCAGCAGATAGCTCAAAGATAAAACTGTATGCTCAAATGGCCTACTCCACAGGATGTTACAGCATTAAAGGGCTTCTTGGGTCTCACAGGATACTACCGCAAATTCGTTAAGAACTATGGAATTATCGCTGCTCCCCTTACCAGTCTCCTCAAAAAGGATAACTTCCATTGGTCCACGGAGGCACAAAAAGCCTTCGACGAGCTGAAGAAAGCCATGACATTGGTTCCAGTATTGGCTATTCGCCAACTTTAGTAAGCCTTTCGTTCTGGAAACCAATGCTTTGGGAAAGGGCATTGGAGCAGTTCTCATGCAAGAGGGAAGGCCAATTGCCTTCTTCAGTCTAGTCCTCACCGCTCGCACCCAGACCAAGTCTGTATACGAAAGGGAACTCATGGCAATTGTTCTAGCTGTCTAGAAATGGCGCCATTATTTGCTAGGCTAGAAGTTCACTATCCTTACAGATCAAAGGAGCCTCCAATTCCTCATGAACCAACGCGTACTCAGCAATGAGCAGCAGAAATGGCTCATCAAATTACTTGGTTTCAACTTTGATATTCAATACAAACCAGGACAGCTTAATCGAGTAGCAGATGCCCTAGAAGGACTGACGGTAGCAAATGCCAGCTCCACATCTGAACCTGCGGGTTCATCAGACTTGGCACACACCTCCCACTTATTGGCTCTTTCAACCATCCAGCATTCAGGATTTCAAGGTCTAACAGATGAGATCCAACAAGATGAGACTTTACGCCCCATCCTACAAGACCTACTGGTCAGCATAAACAATCACAAGGGTTCTCTTTACGACATGGCCATTTGATCTTCTACGACAGACTTGTTATTCCTAAGGCTTTTGCCCGAATTCCCACCTTACTCAAGGAATTTCACTCAACTCCAGCTGGTGGACATTCAGGATCCTTCAGAACATTCAAAAGGCTTGCTAACGTGGTGTTCTGGAAGGTAATGAGAAAAGACGTCCAGCATTTTGCGGCTTCTTGTGATGTATGCCAGAGAAATAAGTACTAGGCACTCAAACCTAGTGGCCTCCTTCAGCCTTTGCCCATCCCAGAACAAGTTTGGGATGACCTATCCATGGATTTTATTGGAGGTTTACCCAGATCTCAAGGGATGGATACCATTCTGGTAGTAATAGACCGTCTCTCAAAATACAGCCATTTCCTTCCGTTGGGCCACTCGTTCTCTGCTCATGAGGTGGCCACTCTTTTTGTTAAGGAAGTCGTGCAGTTACACGGATACCTGCATTCCATTGTACCTGACAGGGACCGCCTCTTTATCAGCCAATTCTTGACTAAATTGTTCAAGATGGCTAGGATTGAGTTGAAGATGAGTACTGCTTACCATCTCCAAACGGATGGGCAAACGGAAGTAGTCAACCGATGCCTGGAAACTTACTTGCACTGCTTCACTTCACACCATCCTAAGCTATGGCCCAAGTGGATTCCTTGGGCTGAATTTTGGTACAATACCACATTCCAAGGAGCTGCGGGAATGTCCCCATTTAAAGCATTGTATGGGCGTGATCCTCCTGCCTTGTTAAGGCTTTCGGATGAAGGATCGCTAGTGGAGGCAGTAAACCAGCAAATTCAAGACAGGAATGTCATATTACAAGTGCTAAAAAGCAACTTGTTAATGTCCCAAGCCAGATTGAAATCCCAAGCAGATAAGAGCTGTAGGGACGTCCATTTTCAGATAGGGGACCTAGTCTTTCTGAAGCTACAGCCCTTTAAGTTCAAGAAGTTGGCTAAACGACCCAATGAGAAACTCAGCCCCAGGTTTTATGGTCCCTATCCTATCTTGGAATGAAACAGCGAAGTCGCCTACCACCTTGATTTACCCTCCACTACGCGTATACATCCCGTTTTCCATGTTTCCCAACTAAAGGCCGCCCTATCCAGTTCAGCCCAACCTCAACCCCTGCCTGCTGGTCTGACTGAAGAGTTGGAACTTGTGGTGCATCCCGAATCCGTCAAGCAAATTAGGATAATGCCAAATGGTCCGAAGGAAGTTTTGGTAAAGTGGAAACACCTGCCTGAATGTGATAGAAAGAGGAGGTAATTACAAGAGAAGCAGAACCACATACAGGTCTGTTAGCAGAAGATCTTCTAGGTATGCAGATCTGTTGACAGAAGATTTTCCAAGGGAGGTAATCAGTCGGTTAGGATATACAGATATAGTTAGTTGGATAGGATAAACCAAATATGCAGTTAGTGATGTAATCAATTGATATATCAAATGTGCAGTTAGTATCCAATCTGTTATAGGTATCCAATCTGTTACAGATTTACGAAGGAAGGGGAGGGGAAGGAAAGATAAAAGGGGGAAGGTAGGGAGGAAAAAGGAGGAAGGAAGTGAAGGGCAGGAGTGGGAAGTGCAGAAGAGGAACTACGGTTCCTGCTTCCTACTGGTTTTCAGCAGATCTTTAGCTTTGTTTACCTGAAATCCAATGTAATTTACCCCAATCATCAATGAATTGAGTCCAATCCTCTTGAGTGTTGTGTATCATCGAATTTTACCCCCTAGGTCCATCACTTGCACTCATTTTATGCTTCTACATTCAAATATATTAATCTGCCCCCTTCTGGCAATTTTTCATTATTTTTGTAATTTCTAAACATTCTCTCTAATTTAAAAAAAAAAATGGTAATACTCATTTCCCGCCTTCATTTTCCGTTTACATTTTGTTTCATGTACTGACAACTTAGCACTCAACCTCCTCAGTCTTACTTCCATACAATCTCATTTTTTATTTTATTAATATTGTTCATTTAAGGTGTATTTTGCATCTCTATGTTAACACAATGCAAAGGACCTACCTATAACTTTTACTAGCCATGATCTGGTGAACAAACCATCGGTTTTTGTTACTTCAGTAAGAAATGATTCTTATAACCTTTGCCTATCATGTCGAACGAAGTAATCCATACATTTTATGGCATAAATAACACAGGCTGTTGTATTCTCTCCTGTTTTCCAGATGAACTATTAGACAGTGGTTAAGCCACCAATATGCCCAATTGATTCACCATCTCAAGCTTGTTGTGATTATGTGCAGTTGACTTCACACTGGAAGAACTAAAATCATTATGGGTGAAGCAGAGGTATGAGTTTCGGGATCAACAATATAATGGTGAGTTTGATTTTTGCAGAAGTTCCTTGTGGCTCTGGCTTTCTAGCTCAATTATGCTTTTCATTCTGGTGGTTATCTTTGGGTCCTTTCAGGTCTGGTGGCTAGTTGTTTTGCTGATTTCATGATCAACTTGCAGCAAATTATTTATAGACAAAAAAGTGACTCGCCTGCATGACAATGACTAAGAAAGACTGGGATCCCAGCCATACTGATATGTTTTTGTGATGGTTAGAATTGGGACCCCAGAGTTGCGATGTTTTGCAAAACCTCAAAATTAGCTGTCCTCCTGATGAGCTGGGCAGGTTCTGCCATATGTTCCTTTCCCTTTGAACTCCCCTTTGCAACTACATTTTATTGCTTTCCAAATCAAATTCTTGAATGTTGGCATGAACTAAACTGGAAGGTTCAATAATTAGCACTCTTCCAAATAACGTTACTTTCTCTCCTACAGCATTCACCTTGGGTCCTTGACATGATGCTGGAATTTGTTGAAAATCCTTTAAAATGGTAAACTTGATAACTCTTAGGAATAACGAAGATGACGAAGTTATTGTACTCCTCAAGCAACAAACAGCAGATGTTCTAAGTTCTAAATGTCACAGGGATAAGACTTCTGTTTGGTGAAAGTGTTGTCTTTTCTGGTT